>JAVJGG010000088.1:3245507-3296525 GCA_035590195.1 Aviceda cuculoides | reverse complement strand
GGCGAGGGGGGGGGGCCGGGCCGGGGCCTCCACAGCGCGGGTGACAGCCCCGTCTCGGTGTCCCTCTCTCGTAGGCCGCGGGAGGAGCCCGGTCCCGGCCAATCTGCCTGTTTCCCAAGCCCCGAGCGTTCGCCGCGAAGGCTCCCGGCCCGGCCCTCGGTGCCGGCCCTGCGGGCGCGGAGCGGCTCGGCCCGGTCGGCCTGTTGCTGGGGGGGGGGGGGATGCGGCCTCCGCCGTGACTTCTTTCTGCCCTCGCCACGGCCTGCGAGGAAGGAGACGGGGAGAGTTAACGGCTGCGTGGAGGCGCCGGTTGTGGAGCGTCCCTGTAAGGTTGTCCAGGCCCTGCGTGATTTTTCTTTTCCTCCACCTTTTAAAGAAATCCGTGACTTTGTGACAGTGACGTCGCCCGGTAAAAAAGCCTGCGGGAACTTCATGTGTGCGGACTCCCAACTGGCTGCTTTTTCTGCCTCTTTCCCCTCCCCACCTGAAATCGAGGCATTCTGGCATGACAGGGGAAAGAGCCCTGTGTGACGGTGACACTTAGCATCATGCTGGCTCCGGATGCGTCACGCCCGCCTGCTTCTTGTGCTGAGTGGTCAGGAGTTTGTCAAGAAGCACTTTCTTTTGCTTCCGTGCTGTACTGCGAGCCGTGCACTGACTGGAAGAGGCAGCCCAGACCTGACTTTTTGAATTTAGCTCGTGCGTAAATACTGCCATTGAGTTTAGCATCCTGTGCTGCTTTTCAAAAGCAAATAACTAGATCCTGTTTTGAGCTGTGGTCTCCAGAGATGGGTACACATACCTTTATGCTCCTATGTCTAGAAGACACCCCTAATGGAAGACTTTCTGGGGACAGTTTTTGACATAAGTGTTTTACAAGTGGAACTGAAAAAGGCGTTACTTAAAGTTCTTGGAGTGGGAGCCTCTGAAGGGACAGGATGGCCGTGAGCATGGATGATGATGTTCCCCTCATCCTCACCCTGGACGACAGTGGAAGCAGCGCCTCAGCCCCTCTTGATGACCTGGATCGGGAGGAGCTGCCTAATGAAAGTAAGATTGCTTTGTTGTTTCCTGCCTGCTGTGACGGCCTGGCTTGTTTTTCTCTTTGCGGTGCTGCTCTTTCTTGCGCTTGCCAGGACCTGAAACTCTCAGAGCTCTCATTCAGTGTCCGGGCGGCTGCCTGAGAAAATCAGATGAGGAAGTTGCTTATTGTGTTGCTTGTTTACTCACAGTACCCTTGTTACGCCGAGAGGGAGGAGGACACTGGATGGACAGGTCCTACCAATGCCATTTCTAATACACATTTTTTGTGGTTTCCGTGTAACAACCTGCAACCTTGTTGTCCTTAAGCTCAACTCTCCTTTCCTGCACATTGGCCCTGAGCGTCTCCTTTACTTGGCACTGACCCGCCGTGCCGTACCACTGGCCTGAGCTGTCAGGCGCAGCAGCTGCAATTATGTCATGTAGTATTTTCCTAGCGCTCTTTGTACTCTTGTTAGCCCTAGGTATTTAGTGGGATAGAGCCAGCCTGTGAGCGTTGGGAGGGGGAAAACATAAGCCATCATCACTTGGAAGCATTGCTTTCTCCTCAGTATATCTTCGGTAGAGCCCTGCACTAGGTGAGATGGGAACAGCAGATGTGTTTCAGCATGTTCAGTGAGTTTCTGTTTTATGTTATACCTCACTGAATGTATTTGAGCAGTTTTATTCAGCGCATCCCTTTGACTTCCAATTGACATTGCAGGTGTACGCACAAGTCCTGTGATCCTGTTCAAGCCCTCGCTGCCACAAGCTTAACATTTGTAACACGTAAAGCGTTTCCTGGCCTGGCATCCCTTTTTCTACATTGTACCTCTATTCCATACTGCCTCTGTGACTCTGCGATTTGATTTCTCTCTTGCAATCATATGGGTTCCCTTAATTTTCTCCTTTTGTGACTTCCTGAGCCAGTAGGATTTCTGACAATCAAGATCCCTCCTCCCTCCTCCTCCTCCTCCTTTCCCACCCCTGCAATACACATCCCTGGCTAAATTGCCCAGTTGACTTTCTCTAAGCTCTGCTGCATCGTTGCTCCATTGCATCTGCTCTATTGCATCTGTTTGTCTTTTAAAGTTTAGCTCACTATTTTTAAGTTTAATAGAAGAGAGAGTGCTTCCTCTGTCCACTGGTGTATTTATAGGCTTTCTTGTGACTGATTTTAATCACTCTTCTCTCATCTATTTCTTCTACCCACCTCCCATCCCTTTAAAGAAGAAGTTGTGTGAGGTTTATCGTTTGGTTAAAGCCAACATGACTGTGCTAAAGCACAAGCATGAGAATGAATGTATTAATAAATAAAAATATTCCACAATCTGCTTCCCTTGAAATACAGGGAGATTGTTTAGGGGCCAATTTTGTGCTTCTTAAAAGATCGCTGTGTGGTTTTTGAGAATTCATTTCCTGGAATTCTTCAAATGAAGTGTCTCTTGGTATTAAAGAACTGTTATTTTGCTGTATGTTTCAATCACTGTTAAAGTTGAATTTGCTGAAAAAGACATAAAGCTTATTCTATGCAAGTGATGCTGAATGATACGGAGCCTTCTGAAGTCAGTGAGTACTGCGAGAGTGGGATAAAAGATTAGAAAAGGAAGGCTGGCATAAACAACTTGAAAGGCACATCTATCTCTGAGAAGCGGGAAGCTTAAATTAGCGAGCGAGCAAGCCTAACGCCATCACTTGCGAAAGTAAGCTTGTTTAAAAAACAGAACATGTAGTCCAGCTTTCCTCTTTGCCTGCAAAGAAAATCTACTGTGAAATACAGAAAAGTTGTGTCTCCTGGAGGCTGTGAGGAATTCAAAGGTTTCCCCTCTGTTCTGCCCCCACTTCTCTGCTGAGGACTGAAATGACATTAACAGAACTGTATAATTCCACATTTTTATTCAGAGGCTTGTCTTTTTCAGGGAAGAAGTCCTGTCCCAACGAGTTCTTTTCAGGAGAGGGAGAGCCTGCTAGGGTGATGATGAGGGCATGGGGACAGGGAAGGTCAGGAGGCTGTTTCCTTCTGGTTTTGTCTTCCTAAAGTCTCAGAATATTCAGCCAGAATTTCGAGGAGTATCTCACTTGTTACTGTGCTTTGCCGTCGACTCCTAGGGATTTGGTGGCAGGTTAAACACAAAGCTTTTATTTAAGTGTGTCCCCAGATACCAGCTGGGACTGTTTGCAGTGAGGGACCCGTCATCCTCTTCCCAGGTGACAACGAGGGAAAGACAAAGTGGCTGTAACCCCCCTTATGTTAAATCATGCATCTGAGGTTGATAATAATTAAGTTGCACTCTTGTTTTGTGTTGCTATGTTAGTGAACCTCTCTAAATTTTAATCCATATTCCAGCTTGTCACAGCCATCTTGCTAAGTGCTGCCTATCTGTGTGATTTCAGTATATCAGCTCTCATGTTTTTTAAGGAACTTCTTGTGCTTTTTTAAAAAAAAACCTTGATCCATGAGGTGGCTTTGTTACAATCAGGTCCTTGTATAAATGAATTTGTAGTTTTGGACTCCTGGTGTTGGTTGTCTGGCAATGCAGAGAAGTTACTGGATTGAAATAAGTAGTGACAGGGTTTTCTGAAAGCACGCCTGTTGCAGATGTAAAAAGAAAGGACTAAAATGCAAGAGTGTATTCCTTTCTGAACCTTGCAGGAGAGTCTTATTCTGGGGAAATGAATGTCTTGAGGTTAGAATAAAAGAAAGCTAAATGAGAAAACTGTGTGGAAAATTACATTCTTAAAGGAAATGTCCAGCTGCAAAAATTAATCTCCCTAATCATACAGCTCTTAAGCACTTAATGGGAGAAAATACTTGCATGGGAAAGAATATTAAAACTCTGATTTCCTTGGCTTGGGCTGGGATACACGTCTTCCAGGGATCTCCCGTTTACAGCCACCGCGAAAGGTTAGAATCCGGCAAAGCTGATGGGAATTCAGACCACATCCAGAAAAATGTGGTCCCTGTGGTGCCAATGGTTTTCTGACTACAACACGTAGGACTGTGGTGCTGGGTAATTTTTCTTTCAAGCTCCAACAGCTGAAGGAGACAGAGAGAAGCGCTTTCGTCACTTGAATCCACGCTAATTAATATGATGCTGCCCTTCCCTAGTACTTCTTATCTGAGAATGTGAGTGCTGTACACACTCTAATTAAGCTTCCCAGCAGCTGTCTGAGGTGAATGACTAATACTAACTGAATTTCTGTAGAAAGCAAAAAAGGGGATGCAATCCTTGCAAGACCTTTCCCAAAATCATGGTGAGAAGCGGCTGGGGTTGAGTGATTTCCCATCCCTCACCTGAACTCCAGGGAAGCGATGGAACAGGGTTCACAAAATATCTCAGAGGGTGAGCTATGTTTTCCATATACAAAAGCAGCATGGATAGCCTTGAAACTCTAGGACGGTGTCTCTCCTTGAGCTGATGGGAACTATAAGCAATAAATGAGTGCACATTGATTTATCCTGTATTAGATCAGACACAAGAATCTCCTTTGCCTCCTGCATGGAAATTGCTGTAGCCTCAAGTGGAGTTTCAGTGTGTTCAGAGCAGAAAGTACAGCTCAAAGTGTTGTACAGGGAACAATATGATACTGTATGTCTGTTTCTCCCACACAATGGATTATGGCAAGTGGAAGAAGTCATCTTTAAACTCTGGGTTTTTACAAGAAAGCAACTGCGTCTGCTATTGAGGTAAAAATGAATTATCGCGTATGTGTGGGGAGGTGGGGGGAGCAACCGCAACAGTGAAGAGCAATGTTTTCTAGAAGGTTTGTTGGAAAATGGGAAGTTATAACTTTGATGTTGAGGTTTCAGCTGAGCCTTTGCAATCTGTTTCTGCTGCCTGAAGAGTAAATTGTCAGGAAAACTAGAGATGGCCTGGCCTTTTGAGTAGTAGGAGAATTGTTGACGCATGTGCCCCCGTGACTGTGCACTGCCGTGAAGGAGCAGGTGGCCCAAAGTGTGTAAAGAAAATGACATTTTACTGTTGGTGGAGTTGGAGGGGCTGCCCAAGGTGTGCTTGGTGCGGAATGTGACTGTGGATAAGGAAAGCAGTGACTGCCTCTGAGACTGTTGGTTGTGCCTGTAAAACAGTGTGTGGTGCGCGCTGTGCTTCCCGGAGCTGCTGGAAGGAGCTTGCCTCTTCCCTTGCCTTGCTTCTGCACGTCGGCCCAGTTCCTTGATGAAATGTATGAAGAGGCTTTCAGCAAAGCTGTCCTTTTTGTAGTCGGCTGATGGAAACTCAAGTGATGTTTCTGAACACAGCGTCTGATTACAGCATTAACGGATGTTGTATGCAACAAATATGTCTTTTAAAAAAAAAAAAAAATCATTTACTAATCCCCAGGTAGACATATGCTTTTCGGGGTGGCCCAGGATTGGTGGCAGTTAGTGTTGTTCTTTTGAGACTTATGAGCCACCTGGATTTCGATGTGTTCAGCAACCAATGCAACCTGAAGTGAAATAATTCTCTTCTGTGTTGGATCTGGTTCCAGAACATGTTTGTATCAGCAGTGAGAGAAAGTAAGTCTGTCTGCGTGAGCTTCAGCTCATCTGGTCAGTGAGTCCCTGCTCTTCAAACATCTCTGTTGCCTTCTTCCTACTGCCGCTTCCTGTAGTGCCATCCGCGGATGAAAGACATTTCCCGGTGTAAAATACGTGTATGTTTTCTGATGGGCTGAGGGAACAAACAGAGAATAAATACCTGACCTTTGGGGAAATGCTGCAACCACACAAACTCTGTAGCTGTGCTTTTTGAGGTACCACTTTAATTGCAGTGAAAGCATTCTGGCTTTGCTACCTTTGAAGAAAAACAGGCATTTTAAATGTCAGCCATCTAGATTTAATAAATCCTCCAGGATCTGTAGTTTTGGATCCTTGTGTGAAAGCAAGGATTTCAGAGATGGTTATTTGGACTCGGGCACTAGTTATAAAATGCTGTTGCTAATTGGTGTGAAGAAATAAGGACAAGGGAGCAAGCAGACACTTGCAATGGACCTGGCAGATCCCAACATCTCTGACAGCCAGGCTCTTAAACAGCCTTTTGGATTATCTGGTGGCTTTCTTGGATGCTACGCAGGATATTTTCTTGCATCATGGCTCCTAGTTCTACCGATTTGCCTTTAATTAGTTCCAGTATCAGCGCTTCTGCTGCCGCGTTTAGAGGTGAAGCATGGCTAGAGCACAGGACTGGGACCACATTTTCGGAGGCAATCTAGTTCTGCTGTTGAAGCCTCTCCTCCTTGTGCCTGGGGTAAGTCAGTTAACATCACTGTCATTAACACGTCTCATCTGTAAAGCACAGATTACACCTTACATGGAAATGGACAGGTAGGCTTCATTACTTTGTTATGAAGAGGTGCCGGTTTGCATTGCTGTGCATGATTTGTTTTTCTTAGTATACACCTGCTTAAAATTTATAGAGGAGTATTTTCTGAAGCACAAGTGGTAGTTCAGTGCTGGATTGTTGTTTATGCCTCTGAAAGTCTCATTTCTTCGACCTAACAGCCTTGCATTTTGCAACTTCTGCCAGTGCTTCTCTAATCCTTTCCTGGCCTAGATGACTTATAATGAATGTTTTAAGCAAGCAAAGCGAAGCAAAACTGCCTCCGAGATGAGTGAGGGGTAAAAATCTTGGAAAGGGAAATGAACACCCAAAACATAAGGAGATTATTGTTTTCTCCTTCAGTACAATTCGTTTCCCTGGATGATGAGCTCTGTAAACTCGGAGGAAGGAGGCAAATGCTGCTTTTTAGGAGATGTTGGGTATCTTTTGATACAGTGTTAGAAATAGTGGAAAATGTGTTTCTGCTCTTAAGTTCCAAATGCATTATCCTCTGGAATCTCATTTATCCTGAGAATTCAGGTTTTAAGGGAGGACCGACCGCCTCGGCTGTGCTTAAATACTTGCCATGAGAGGGTAGAGCTGGTACCTTTGATTCAAGAGAAGCAGCACTGCGTTGTCCAGGACTCACAAAAGCATTTGTATCAAGACATTCTCAACGTGACTCTGTAAATGTACCTGTAGAAGAAAAACCATGAGCAGAGTAAAGTACCAAGAGGTATTGCGGGCTGCAGTTATCTTGTGGGGTTTTTTTCCGAGCCTGCCTTGTTTTCTTAGCCCTGCAGGAGATCAGTTTGCACAATGCGCACATTGTGTGTTTCACAGTAGGATGCTTTGTCAAACAGAATCTCCGCACTGTTGACTCTTTCGCGCAGTAAAAAAAAAAATCGTAGTGATTCTGTCTTGAATGCCCCATGCTGTTCAAATCTGAGCGAGTAAAAGCGTATACAAGGTAAAGAAGACTTGGGTTAGCGTTCCATTATCCGGGAGTCAAACAGTTCTTTCTCCTTTGTCATCTCCCGGAGCACTAGGGATGGCTATCATCTTTCATGCATGCTCACTGTAAATTAGGGAGGATGCTGCAGAGGGCTTCAAGGAGTCTGGAAGCTTCTTCTCACTCCTTTCCTGAAGATGGGAGTAATGACCTTGACGCTTTGAGGGAGCGAGCCTGTTCCCTTCACGTGTCTCTTCTCCAGTACACAGCTTGCATCTTTTTGGTGTGAGAGCAGAAGAACGGGCTAGGCTGAGCGTCTTCTCCCCAGGCTGATTGCTTTAGTTGGAAGATGCGGGCGTAAGGGCACGCACTGTGGCATCGGGGGGCTCCGCTTTTCGAACAGGTGGTCCTGCAGCTATAAAAGATGTTAAGGAGTTTGAAAGTGTTCAAGCTGCAATTTTGAATCGACAACTTTCCAGCTCTAACCGGTCACTCCTCAGCCACCGCAGCTGACTTGGGAACATTTGGCTCAGGAAGCGGAACAACAGTTGGAAACAAATAGCGATTAGTTTTTTCATGGCTTCCCAGGGAACGCATCAGTTTGTTCGTTTTTCCCCTCATTTTTGTGATTCCTGTGGATTTTTAAGGCACTGTAGATGCAGGATGTTCAGTTTAGCCAAGCTTGCTTACTGGCAGATTAAAATGAGCAAAGGCTGAGCACGCTGAGTTCACTCATCATAACCAATATGACGCTTCTCAGAACTTCCTTTGCCCTTGGTATCTTCACCGAGGAATCCTGCTTGCTGCCGTCAGCCCCCCTGCGTTGAAATCCCATTTTACCCATTTGAATGCTGTAAGAAGTGCTGTATAAACTAAACAGGAGCATCTGTGAAGTGGTTAGAGTTGTTGTTGATTGCCTTTTCCTTATTGCCTTCAGGGGATTTAAGCTTGAATTTGCTGGAAGTAGAATTTATGAGCCAGAACGCTCCATTTCTGATCCTTAAGCTGGGAAAAGTGCGGTGAATTTGATAGGTCTTTCTCTTGCCTCCAATGTCTCTGGCGTTTGATCTGGACCTTGCAGGGCTCTCCCCGTGTCTTTAGCGTAATTGCTTTTTGCATGTTGAGAAGATACCTGATTTTTACATGACTGCTTTCATTATGGAGAGCTGTAGGAGCAGCTTTAGGATTTCATCCATCTGCTTCTAGTGAGCAGTTCAGCAGGAAGCTTGTGCACCTGTACTGGGGAGAGGGAGGCAGAAGAGATGTGTTTGTGTTGATCCACCACGGCACTGTGTGGTTGATGAAAGATCCTGAGGATGACAAGAGGAGACCGCTGTGATTTGAATCGTAGTGTGGGGGTTTGAAGCTTGTATCCAGTGCTGCTTTTATAATCATGATCTGGTGGTGTTTGTTGGAACAAAAGGCTTTGCTTTTCCTTCTTACATGGGGGAGTAAAATTTAGGATGTATCTCTGTGCACAGCCGTGTTAAACCCTCTGATTCTATGGGGCTGGACACCTTACCTACTCCCTTATGTTTCCTACGTGACTGCCTAGCACATGCGTATATGTGTCTCTTGTCATCTGGGAATTTCCGATCATCTGTATTTTATTCTAACTATAACTGTTTTTCTGAGAACACTTTCACTATCCTCAACGGATTTGGGAAAGTTTATTGTACAAAAGTAATGTAGCCTGCTAAAAGATTTCACTAGAATGCACAAATATGTTCCTGCTCTTTGTTAACTAAATGAAGAAATGCCTGTAGAGTTAAGACTAAGTGATCAATCCTGCAAGTGGGAGCACTGAAAACTCTCCAGGGTCAAATTGTACTGGTGAGTTGGCTATGCCATTTACAGGATAATCAGATGTGGGAGGAGGAAGGAAGGGATGCCATGCTCTACAGCTAGTGCTTTTGTGGCTGCTGTCTGTAGGTGTGGGGTTCCAAAGGAAGAGCGTAAGGGCTGAAATTTTGACAAGTACAGTATTTCCATGGTCTGTCTCCTTTATTCTGTGGCACCTGGTCAACCTGGCTGGAGGAGATCCGTGCCTGGTGAGAGGCACAAGAGCTGTAGTGTAATCCATTTTGTAAATGCAGTGTTCTTACAACACGAAACAGCGATGCCCAGCTGCTTATTTAGTTAGGTGGTGGTGAGTCACTACAGAAATAGAAAAATGCTGTTGTTTGTTGCCCATTTGCTTGTTTTTCATGGTGCAGAGGGGAACATTGTTTCTCCAGGGCCCCGAGCAAACCAGAAGTACTGGAAATGTGATCGAAGAGAGGAACGCTTGCTGAGACTGGCTTGCTTTGTGGCTCTGCCTTGCTACCTGCAAGTAGTATTAAATGTTCTGCTTTTTCTGAACTGCTGGCAGGTGCAAACAAGTGACCGCTTTGGTCCTGCCTGTATTAAGTAAAGGCTCGCAAGCAACGTACCAAGGAGAATTTTGTCATGGGGGTCGGAGGCCAAGTGACCAAGGCAAAGCCCCTTCCTTTCAAATACAAGGCTGGTGGCAGGACCTTATCTCTCGTGGTTGCAAAGGGGAAGACTTCAAAACATTGAAGATTATTAATATACTTTGAGAGCACACAAATACATACAAAATGAAAATGCTAGTGGAAGCTTTAAAGCTGTTGGAGAGGCAGCAAAATGTCACAGTACAGACAGGCCTGTGCTGGCTAACATGAAAGCAGCTGCACCGCTATATAGCGAATGAAGAAATAGAAACTGGGAGTGGAGGAAAATCACAAAGAGAAATGTGGTCAGCAGAGTTAAAGGTGCTCTAAAGGACTTGAGAAATAAAAAGGCATGTTAAGTGATACCGACCTGTTAGGAATTCAAGGTTGAACACTGGTCAATAACACTACAGGGAGGCTCAAGAAATACTGTATGTATTCTGGATTTGTTGAAAAGACAGATGACCTGGTCATTGTATGATCTATTCTTCCATTCCTGCAGTAAAGTAGAGATTAAGCAGCTGATTCTAAAGGAAGGCATTTAAAAATCAGCAGATGACTTTTTATTCTTCCTTAAGGCTGCAGCTGAGGCAGTCTGAATATTGCCATGATAGTGACTTTCTTCCAGACCCCAAAAGTATTTTGCACCAGGCAGAAGATTGCAGGCCAGCCAGCCAAACAAGGTTTCCAGGCAAAATAATGGGAAACCAGCAATAGCTCTTCTAAAATCTGGATTTAAAGATGGGTTTTCATGTCAATCAGTGTGGCTTTATGAAAAAGTGAGCGTCATATGAACCCGAAGTCATGCATTGACTTATTTTTTGAGGTTACAAGATAGACTGACAGTGTTTTGAGAAGGTATTTGTTTTGGCATCCATGTGGCATTTTGACTGAGGAAGCGAGTAGTACAAATCAACACTGTGTAGCTAATGGGTCTGCAAACTGGCTGGTGGACGGGTCTCAAAATCAAACTGGTTATAGGGACTTGTTAGTGAATAGGTATGTTATTAGCAGAGGCTCTCACAGGGGTTACATTTTGTCCCTGTGCCAACTGCAACATTTTTTTCTGATCTGGAAGGAGGAAAAAAAAAAAGAAGCAATTTCTGATGAAGTTAGGAGATGCCATAGGTTGAGGGCATAGTAAGAGTGAGGAGGGGAGCTTAGTGATTAGAACTACTTAGTAAGGTGGATGCAGGCAAGCCCCGTGTGTATTGCTATGACCAACTGTAGGGTCGTGCATCTGCAAGGGTGGAGAGGGCTGCCTGGGCAAGCAGAGAGGCTGAGCTGAGTCTGATTTCATGAGCAATCGAGCTGAAAGTGAGCATGTGGGACGCTTGTCCAGAGGGACGGTGAGTGTATTCCTTGGTCCTTCCAATAAGAAGAACGATTAGGCTAGGTAGGTAGGTGATGTTGCCATCCGTGCTGGCTCTAGAGTAATCGATGTGTTCATGCTTGGTGTTTCTAGTGGCCTTGCTCCAGCTCATCCAAGATCCAAGAGGCTTGAAGGTAGCTGCAGTAACTGGGTAGCAGTGGAATTGTGTCTGTTGGTGGAAGCTGGGGAAATTTAGACCAGGAATAAGGCACGTATTTGCAGTGTGGTTAATGTTTGGAATCACTTTGTAAGAGTTGGAGAGAGTTCTGCAGTGCTGGAAGACTTTCAAAGTCAAAATTGTCCATTTTCTGAAGATACAGCTCTGTATGAGGGCTGTAGGACTTGAAGTAAGGACCAGTTGAGGGAAAGCCCTCTGGCAGCTGGTTTGCAGATGTCAGACTAATGGTTTAACTCCTTCCTTCCTCTCCAGCCATTACATGTAACCTCTTCAGTTCCTGCCAGCAGCCGTTTCTACCAAATGTGCAGAAGTCTTTTTTTTCTTAATGGAAAGCAGTTACGCAGCACTAGAGGCTGGGGTTTTCCCCATTCCTTTACATGCATCTTCCTCTGAAGTTGGCAGCTTCTTTTTCCTGGCTGAGACTCAACGACGAGGCAGAGGAGATGTGGCAGTGTTGTATTTCAAAAGAACCGGTGCAGCGGAGTCTTGTTCTAGCACGACAAAATGCAATTACCTACTTCTTACTACTGTACCACAATAAATAACTTTCATTGATCTCAGCCTGTCATAGTAAGACATTAGAGTTTTGCTATGGTATTGTTACTTTACTTAATTTATATCATTTTCTTGCTATCCCTCTCTCTTTAGGGCAGAAAGGTCAGTATGGCACATACCTTATTAGTGCCTGCTCCATTCTAGTCCTGCTCAGCGCTGGTGGCCACGTGGGAGGCTTGTTGCCCAAACTAATACTGGTTTCTCACATAAGAGAAGTGCTTTCTCTCTGCTTCCCACTGCTAACTTTGCGACTTCCCCGGAGAGCTGCTGGCGGCTGGAACTGGCAGTCGGACCTGGCAGCACACTGCTTTCGTTAAAAAGGCCAGATTGCAGCTTAATCAAACGTCTTTACAAACTGCATCAGGAAAATCCAAAGGCTCTGCTTTGGAGAATTGAAATGAGGAACGTGCTGCTCTTAAAATGCTGACACTGTGTTGTTACTGACACTAAAGCAGATCTGTAACATGTTAAAACCACGAGGCATTGGTTTCCCTTTTTGGAACAAGAAGAGGAAATTCCTTCATTTAACAGGATGTGTTAAAGAAACGCTATATCTGAGGGATTCTGATATTGTCTCTTTCCCTTTCTGTTACTTCCTCAAAAATTATGAATTATAAATGTGAGTGTGTGTGTATCTCACGTCTGGCCTCTCTCATGAGCCATAGCCTTAGGCAGAGCTTGTCCCTTTTTGTTGTTGTTGTTGGGTTCAGCAAAAACTTTATTATTTCCACTTGTTTTTTCCATTCAAAATCAGTTGTTTCACAGAGCCCCTCAATGGTTCAGATATTTAATTCCAGTTACAGAATAATTTTATGTCTGTGTCTGTGAAGCCTTTGTTGCTGTGATATGATCAGACTGACGATTATAGAGCATACTAGTTGCTAAAGGGATGGGAAATGTAAGGTTGTAGATGATCCTTCTGTTGTGGCTTTGACTTTTTTTTTTGTGGTATGGAGGTTCATTCATTAAGATCAGAAATGAAGGATATGAAACCGGCAGCAATTTGGCTTCACACACAAGCGAGATTCTTAATTGTATTTGCCTGATGCAACCTTTCCTTTTTATGTGAGTTTTACTGATTAAAAGTGCTTTGGTTTTGACTTTGCAGGTATGTTAAGAAGCAGGGATTCCTGTGTTATACGGTCTCAGATTGTGGGAGTGCCTGGTTCCGGCTGTCCTTACGGCATTTCAGGACTTTCTCATGCGGGAGGATTTAGTCACACATCTGTCAGAAAGCAGCTTTGTGGAAGAGGGCTTAGGCAGTGGTGGTTTACATGAGCAGCTGGAAGGTGGTACAGCTGAGGAGCAAAAGCTAGTGGGGTAGGTAATGTTATTCTTACAGGATGCAGCTTTGTGAATCGAGGAGTGATCCTCCCACTGGTGACTGCTGCAACAGCTTTTGAGCTGTGTGGTCTGGCATACTAGTGAGCTACGGGAGGCTTTTAGGGGTCAGGGCGAAGTGGCCTCTCTGAGGGTGACAAAGCATCCATCAGTTCATCTTCAGCCGCTGAAGCCTCTCGCTAGCCTAATTGCGGATCCCAAACATCCCGAAAGGGAGGGATCTGTCCTTCTCCCTCTTGCTGCTACGTATTCAGGAGTGAAAATTGTCCAGTGATCAAACATTTTCTGGTCAAAACTTCCCACATAACGTTGCAAGAGGGAAAAAAATGAAGTCCAGAGTGACTCAGGGTTGAGATCAAAGGAGAGCAGGTGCCCTGAAGAGACGAGGCAGTAAACTGCACAGATGAGGATCTCCAAATAACCGATCTTGGCTGGTGTAGTAGATAAAATTATCCTCATCCTTATTTTCTTAGAAGCCTTTTACTGTTTTTTTTCTTCTTCCTTACAAATGTCTCTCTTTGTCCCCAGCAGGGTGGTGCAGGAAGTAAATGTCCGAGTGAATCGTCATAGCTCATCCCTTGTTTTGAACAGTTAGTGAGCCGCAGAGCGAACGGGTAACTAAATACTGGCTCTGACCCACTCCGAGCAAGAGCTAGCTGGAGGCATGGCTTCTGCAGAGACAAAACAATTTCCTACCATGCTTTAGCTCTTCTGTCATTGTGTTTAGCTTGTGCATCAGGGTTTTTACATGTGTGCAGTGCAGATGTTAGCAAGGATACAATGGTCCTCTAATTAAACAATGCAGGGCTTAAGTAGTCTTCAATATAAGCAGATAGGCAGCACAATTGATGAGGCAATAATATATAAAAAGTGGCTTACCATGCTGAGGGACATCTGCTCATCTTTCATGTGGATTCAGCTCCCTGTAGTGTGGTGGATGATAGCGTGAAGTGAGCTCATGTTGATGCTGTAGGAACTCACTGGAGTCTCAAATAAAGGCGAGGACAGTAGACTTCGCTCCCCTCGTACCACTAACAGGAAGTGGCAACGTCCATATTTTAAAAAAAAACTTTTCTGTGTGAAATAGGAAGCTGAAGTGACTTTATTTCTTGAGCTTCACAGCAAGCGAGTGCTGTGAGAATATAGTAAGACAAAGAGCCCTGAGGCCTTTGCATATGTTTCTGCTGTGCCGTCGTCTCTAAGGAAGAGCATGACTCAGTTACGCTGACTTGAAATATTCAGAGGTATATTATTTCTCTTGCAACAGAAGGGCTTGGTACTGCACTCTGTTGGAGGTGCCTTGTTTTTCCTAGGCAACAAAGTGATAGTAAATTGTTTAGACTTCCTCATGGCTGTTAAATTCCTTCCCATAACGTGCCCTGAAAACAGGACAAGTGCTAGGATATTTTGGGCTGCAAAGATCAGCCCTGTGATGCTCCTGTTGGCACAGCACTGAACCGGCAGTCAGGCACTAAAGGCAGTGATTTCACCCTCTGTCTCTCTTACCTCTGAGATGTGTGGCCAAGTGCCAAACCAGCTGTGCTTTCCAGGCGGCTTCCAGCTTTTTTTCTCCCGGGTAGGTGAGTCTGGCCTTGAAGAGACAAATGCACGCATGTTCATGCCTCAGCACTTGAAAAGAAAAGGAGCGGTTTCTTATCAACCACATTGGAGCGGGGAGAGAAGATAAATCTTCTGGAGGAGAAGCTACATGGCATGTAAGCACTTGGAAGGGAAAACTCCATTGTTGGTGCTGGTACAACTCCAACATATTTGACATTTGAGGATTGTGCTGTTTCCTGGCCAGAGTTGCTTCTGGGCTTTGCCTGGATTGTGTTATATAGTACTGCTAAAATCTTGGCTTTGGGGTGGAAGGTACCTGTACAGCTTATGTTGGGGACGAGTAGCCATCTACTTCATTTCCTTTTTTTTTTCCATGGAGTTGCATCTTTCGTAGTGGGCATGCCATGCAGTTCAGCTGATTAGGGCTTTCCATGAGAGAGAACTGTTTCTGGTTGGTTTTGACAAGCAAATGCCATCCTCCTTTTGCAGCCTTGTTCTCACTGCGGCCTCAAGGAGCAGAGTCACCGAGGGAGCCAGCAGCTTTAGCCAGCAGAGTGACCTGCGCTGGGACAGGTCTTCTATGTGAGGTCAGGAGGTCCAGGAACCCCGTGGGCAGCTCTGATGCTCCTGGGATCTGTCTTTTTCCCTGGGCACACGTTCAGTGTTGCTGGATGCCTGGTTATGTTTCTTTTAAAGTGAAAGATTGAGCTCTGTGACTAGCTGAGTTTGGGTAATTAGATATGAATATAGTCAAGATGGATGGTATAAGAAACAGTAGTGGTGTGGCAGTGAAGAATGCGGCCAAGCCTGAAAATAAATGGCTCCAGTTAAATGGTGCAGCAGTCATTGCGATAAGGGATTGCAGCTGAGTGAATCACAGACTGCTTTGTGCCCTTTTTACAATCCGAAGGGATTGGAGCCTGCCAGCGAGATCCTGGTGCTGGTAAGTTCAGGTTGCACATCTGTGTTGACTCTTGCAGCAAACTTGTAAACTCCAGGAAGTTTGCCTTGGACAGCCTGCACTCCTGGAAGTGTGTCTAGCTCCAATAGAAAAAGACACTGCTCCTGTGAGAAAAGAGAGCTGGAAGTGTGTTCCCTAACAGGGTTCATGCCTCTTTCCAAAGCAGAAATAATGACTTTAAGGGTAGGGGTAAATGCAAGACAGCAGTTCTTACAAACAAGGTTGCAAGAAGGAAAGAAAGGACAAAATTGGTACCAGATTGTATTTAATTAAGAAGGAATCTGATGGTTAACCGACGATTTGGCCTTCTCTTTCCCTGTCCTTCTCTGTTTCTGTGGCCCAGTGGCTGGTACACTGTGGAGTGTTTATCAGCTGGCACATCTCCAGTTGTCCGAGACGGGTACTGGAGCTTCCTGGAGCACGTGCCCTGGACAGCTTGACCTTTCCCAACTGCGGGAGGTAATGCCTTGCTTACTTTTCTCTCTGACTGCTCTGTTTGGTGAATCCACTTGCAGGAACCTTGTAAGGCAACGTGAATGAAGATGCATCCTGTCTCTGAAGTCATGTGTCCTTGGCATTTCTTTTTTCACCTATCAAGAGAAATTTTACTTGCACACGCAACTCATTAGATGAGTAACGTAGATAATTGCTGTCTTACATTGACTACACACATATGTAAGCAGTACGAATGATGGATTTAACTATAAGAATATTTTTGCTGAATTATGTCACTTGCCCTGCCTTCCACACAGTTTGCAGAGTTCAGTCATCAGAGGCATGCTTGCTAAAATAGCATTATCTGGACAGGATGGCAACTAGCAGCTCCATCAAGACCTTCCTCAACCTTTTAGGAGAAAGCCCTGGTAAGTCTGGTAAAGGCTTTAGAGTCAGTGGAGGAGCTAATTAGAGGCATCTCAGTCTGTTTCAGTGTAACACCATAAAAAGTGTGTGCTAGCTAGAAAGCAGAACATCTGGCAAACAGGCTAATGAGAGCCAGACTGGGGGAGCTCTGAGGCAAATGTAAGAGCTACCCTGTAGAGTTTGTTTATAACTCTTTGAATTTGTAGGAGGTTACTAGTTTGTTGGATTTTTAAAATTATTATTATTATTACTTATTAAAACAAATGCAGACACTAAAGATCAAACAATGAAAGTCCGAATTTGACATGTAATAGCCTGCCTGGGAAGGGTGATTTATCCCTTGTTCTCGTGAACATTTTCTGTCCCTTATTCCCCTCTTGGCTCTGCCCTCCAGATCCCCCGTGGCCACGTGAGCTCCTCTGAATGAGAGGAGTGAGTTTGTGTTCTCAGCCAATGGAGAGTTTTTCCTTCCCCTAAGCAGGGAGTTTGTTTTGCAAAGGGAGAGGTTTGGGCTCTGGAAAGTTTATGCTCTTTCTCTTTCTTTGTTTTTGGGGTTTTTTTTTTGTTTTTTATTGTAATGATGACATATGGAAACTTTACACAGGAGCATGCTCTGCTGCACTGAATGGAAATGTTGGAGTCCCGGCAGTATCGTTCCGGATGCCTTGTGTAAGCAGCCAGCTGGTTTTGCTTTTTCTTTTTTTCACTTTTCTTTTTTTCCCCTCCCTCTCTCCCTTTTCAGGGAACGTCTGGGATAAGTTACACAAGTGTGGAAGGAAGCTTTGCCATCTGTGAACAGCTCAGTTCGTCTACTTTTTCATGCCCCTTGTACTGTGAACTTCACAAATATCTGTTTTGTTTTTTTCCTGGGGGCGGGGGCAGACTCCGTGCTGTGACTAGTCAGCACTTTGACTCCTTTCCCATTAGTTGTTCATGTTCACTGGGGAGCAAATTCTGCTATATGCCAAAAGAAGAGAGCATGGCACATGAAGTCTTGCTTTACCACCACACTCGTGCTTAAAAGCTCTTTGTCCCACAGCTAAGCCTTCCAACAACTTGCACTTAGAAACATTCTGCCCCTAGGACAGTGACAGGGAAACGATTTAACCGAAGTCTGAGCCCCCTTCCTCAGAGGGGAGGGGAGAGAACGTTTAGTTCTGCAGAGAGCAGAGGAAAATCTTTTGTGCGTAGCTTTCCCTTGAGGAAGCTGCAAAATTGAGGGTCAGCTTTCGGAGGAGAGGGAGGGAGGCACTTCAGATCTGACTTGTCTCCCTCTCCCCAACTCCAAACACAAGCGTGTCCGCTTCCCGAGACGGCGGCTGTCATGCAGGGGAGAGAGCCGCCTGCCATCTACTTCGAGGATTACGGGAGTCCTGTGGAGAGATCCTCCTATCTCATTGAGCTCAATACTAATGGTAAATGCCGTCGGGGATGTTCTGCAGCACGAGCTGAGCGGAGCGGAGGTTGCATTAGTCTGTGTCATTGTTATCATGGGAGCAGCTGAGGAAATTAGCTAGCTGGAGGGCTGCCAAACAAACAGTCAGAGGGTTGCTTTTCAAATTTATTATTATTTTTATTATTATTTATTACCCAGATGATGCTGTTGCCTCAGGGATGCTAGATCAACCTTCTGGTACCTGATGGGGAAGGAGCTGATCCACAAAATGCAGCTCCCCACCGGAACACTTCACCAGTACATTTTCTGTTGTCTGTGCCTAGAAAGATGATGTCTGGTTTAGACAGGAGGAAAACATCTTGGTTTCTAGAGCTATTTTTTGTTTCTGATTTGCATCTTTGAGTGCTGTTTTGTATTCGCAACCTTGATCTTGCTGGGACATCTCCTCTGTTTCAGCTGTGAGTCCTCTGTGTGAAACACAGAGAGGGATCCTGTTTTTTTACTGTGGTGTATCTTTTCCTAGCGTTGATCCTTTTCAAAGAGAGATTGGTCTTTGTGAAAGAACTACTTCAGCATTAAAGGTAGTTTTAGCATGTTTTGGCAGGGTAGATTGTTTTGGTGTTTTTAACACTACAAACCTTTGCTGATTTGACCACAGTATGTTTTGATGTACTTAAATTTCATATATACTGTAATACTCCAATAACATGGTAATATTGTAAGCAACTTGCTTAATATGTCCCTCTTCCCCAGAAGAGCTAGTGCAGCCAAGGTATTGGTTCTCTGCTTTTTCAATATCCCCTGAACTGTGTGAGATGAATCACACTCGGATTTTCTCTGAACGCTTGCTGTGTTTTGACGGTGAGTTCTGGAAAGGCCTGAAACTGATGTGTTTGACATCAAAAACTGGGGGTGTTTGACAGCTCTGTGACCCAGCTTAGTGCCTCGCGGAGGGGAAGGCAGGCAGGATGGGGCCGCAGTGTGTTTCCTCTGGCAGCAAACGACCTCTTAGGATGGGAATGAGGACTGGAAAATGACTTGTCTTCTGCATAGTAAAGAACTTCAGCAGTGAGTCCAGGTTCTGATGATGTACTCCTTCTGCAACTCTGTTAAGCATTACATGCAGAAAGTTTTATGTTATCAGGCTGCAGTTTAAGGGAGTCTGTCTCTTTGAAACACAGAGACAGGAAAAGCTTCGTAAATAACATTTAAGAACTTTTTAGAGCTCACAGTATAAAGCTTCTGATTTTTGCATATTGGTGTAATCTTTTAGTTAAAAGGCAAACAAACCTAGAAGACTGCCATCCAGTTCTGTGGATAGATAAAATCTCTGTTATTCCATTTTTTCTAGAACCATGGTCATTCAAGGTGTAAAAGCAGTATGGGGGAGGAATCAGCCTCATTCAAACATTCGTCCAGATTTTGAGTGGTATTTTAAGGGTACGGGGGAAGCAAAGAAGAGAAATAGGCTTAAACGCTGCAGGATTGTCAGCAGTCTGAGTATGCAATTTGGAAAGTCTTCACAAATCCCAGATAAATGTTATCTTAATTTGATTTGAGGGTGGAAAAGGCAGCTGTGGCTCTGCACTGGGGAAGGGGTTTCTGATTTCTTCTCACTGCCTGCCTTTCTGCCAGAAGCATGTGGTGCCATTTCCCTTGGTGGGTGCAGAGTTTTTGGCATGGACTCTCTCCACTCCAGAGGATGTTCTAGAAAGACTGAATCAGTAATTCAATAAGGATTATTTTGTCATAGCAAAGAGATGCAGCAAATGTTCAGCATGGTGTCCGGAGAGAGGAAAAGAACCTAATTGTAATTTTTTCCCTCTCTCAAATAACTTCTCGTAAGTCCGAGAGAACAAGGTACTGCATCACAGCTTCAGTGCTCGTAAAAAGAGGGAAATCAGCACTTTTGCACTGGCAAGATCAATTTTACGTGTACCCTCTTTGGGAACATGAGGCACTGGAGGAGGGAGGTCTCCACTGAGAGCAAGAACAAGAAAACAAGCATGTGGTTTGGGTAGTGATTGAAACTGCGCAGAACTGAGTGCGTGGCCAGCTCCGCCACAGGTTTCGTGTGTGGCCCTAAGCAGGTCTCGCTTCTGCAGGGTCTCTGCTCAGTATTCTTTGTTAAAGGTACAAAATAAAAATCCCAGTCCCAGAAGAGGAAACCGAGTGACATCCCCTTTTTGAACAATACTTGTCTTCATGCATGTTTTTCATGTGTCTTAATAGCACTGAGGCTGCTGAATGCAAAAAATGGCAAGTATTATGGAGTTTAGGTATGTGCCCTGCAGAGCTCTTCCATGGGAAGGGCACTATGTATGCGTAGCTATGCTTGGGAGTTGCTTTTTGCAATTGAATTATATTTTTTTAAATGAAATCTTTAGTTATGAAATCTGGTACAAACGTTCAGTAAAGCATTGTTCTGTAGTGCTTTACTGGTGAGAAAGACGCTCTTAGAAGTTTCAATATCAATCTATGGGATACGAACAGAAAATTAATCTTGCTGTTTGTTTTCATCAGAGGGGTGTTGGTACTTATCTGCATCAAAGAGAGTGTTGCAAAGATGCATTGTTTAATGTCGCTGGAGAGCTCCGAGAAATGAGGCTTTCTACTGAAAATACTGACTGCTGCTATTAGTGTACTGTGCAGCTTCTGTGCTGAGACTGATTTCCCTTGCCAGTGGTAGTCTTGTACTCCATTCTTCTGCGGTCTCTCCTACCATTAAATGTGAAAAGGCAGTGTTCCTTTCGCAAGCCCACTTTTATTTTGTGGGTTGGACATCCTTGGAGACTTCTAGCTGTTAGCTGCCTGTTGATAGTTTATGACTGCTGATAGCATGCTGCGAACATGACAGCACAGATCTCCTGAGCTAGGAGACCTGCTTATAGTATTAAATAGGATGCTGCCTCCTTTGATGATCTTCTGGGAGCATTCCTGTGTTGAAGTGCTGAGTTTGAGTGTGTCTCTTAAAAGCTCCTGCATGGGAAGAGTCAATTTGTCTGTGTACAAGCTGCCAGTTTCCTGGGTACTCTGCCACCTCTTGATGCTTGTCTCTGGTCCCAATGCCTGGCTAGTTTGCATGCCTCCTGATCAATCTCAGCTCGCCTAATTGTAAATCAATTTTTCTCTTATTGTACTGATGCAGATGGAGGTAGCTATGACGTTATTAATGATGCATCCAGCCCTGCTGCGGGAGACTGCTGCGCGCAGCAAAGCTCTGCCCGACACAACTGGGAAATGAACTACCAAGAGGCAGCAATCTACCTCCAGGTGAGCCCTGCTGTTTGGTGTATTGTGTGAAAAATGGACTTCTGAAACTATGGTAGTTCTTGATTATAAGAAACAAAGAGCTTCTGTTTTGATGTTAAAAATTCGGTGCTTTGCAAAGGAATCTGCTTGAAGAGCAGGATGATGCTGGAAGCACCTTCAGATGGGCTCTGGCAAGTCATTTGGGAGCAACTGAACAAGCTACCTATCCTCTCCCATCTCTCCCCACATCAAGGACTGGGTAGTTGAGAGATTCAGCATGTGTTCAGTTCTGCCACCTTGCCATGGAGATTTCCATAACTTGATATTTCATCTCTTCAGTTGCTCCGGGGTGAATGGTCAGTGCTCTCCTGGAGACATCTCATGTTCTGGAAGTGCAGGTCCTAATTCTGCCTTGGCCACAGATTTGGTGGGTGGTCCTGGGATGTTCATTTATCATCAGTCAAGCCCTTCAGGTCATGTAAGACACAAGAGAAGGTGGGGGTCTTGATTTCTACAGGAAGAAAGCATACTGAGATTAGGATCAGCTCAGGAGTGAAATTTATCATACTTTAAAAGAAAAAAACAACAAACGAACCCCAGCCATGCTCCAGTTACAGGAAACACCATCATTACTTCAACAATAGTATAATATTTTTAAGATTGCTGTACAGTCTGGTATGATGAATTAGCTACCAAAACTGAGCTTCTCTCAGAGCTATCCGGTCTGAAATTGTTGCCGGTTCCCTTACTGTCCTTCCTTCCTCCTTCTCTTTGTTCCCTTTCAAAGGCTCTGCATTGCAGCTTGAGATGCTTTGGAC
The DNA here is from genome assembly GCA_035590195.1 of Aviceda cuculoides. NCBI lineage: Eukaryota > Metazoa > Chordata > Aves > Accipitriformes > Accipitridae > Aviceda > Aviceda cuculoides. Next base: position 3,274,485 of record JAVJGG010000088.1, on the reverse strand, counting down.
CCAGTTAGGTTTTTTGCTTAAGCCACTTCAAGGTGATTGAAACCATTTGTTCCTCCCTGCTTCTACCCCACAGGACTGAGAAGTATTACTTCTCTGACATTTTAAAACTAAGTAGGCTTGAACCTTGGTAATACTTCAGCTTTGTCGTGTGCTAGAGCAGCACTGACAATATAATGGTAGCTCCAGCCCCTCCCAGGCTTTTGTTTAAACTCATGATTATTGGAGATGCTCTGCAAAGGGTCATTGAGTTGCTGCAGTGTCTGATGGTAATGTACGCAGCAGGCTTGGCCCTTCAGATGCAGATTATTCTTGCTGCTGCTTTGAACAATGGTCATGATGACAGTGTCCTTGAAGTAGATATAACTTAAAGAGCATGCAGATTGTTTGTTTGAACCAGTAGCTGCAGGCAAGAGTGTCTTATCTGAATAAGAGGACTTTGCTGTCCAGCAATGTTTTGAATTGCTTGTCTACCAAGAGGCAGAATTTAGATTATTTTTCATTCTGCAAGTGTGTTTTGTCAGGCGTGAATAAGAATGCCCTGCTGATCTAAGCTCACATTCTCTTTGAGTGGAGGGGCTTGCGTTTTATGGAGCTTGCTGCTGGGTTTTGTCCTGCTCGCAATCTGGCTCGCTGACCGGGCAGTGTTTGCTTGTTCTTAAACAAAATGTGAGCCTGCTTGTGAGGTGAGTAAATGAGAAACGTTTGAAACCCTCTTCTGAATTAGTCTCGAGAATGCTTCACTTCTTAAAGGAGATCCTGTTTCCTGACCTTGTTATCCATTTGCAATCACAGTTATTCCGCTTTGATAGTAATAACTTACTGTCCTTAGCATAACTGCTTACCTGGAAATATGTTAATTTAAAATAAAAACCCCAAACTTATTGTGAATCTGTATCTCCCAGCTGGGAAAAAATTATCTCTTATGACTGTTTCCAAGAGGCAGCAAGTTTTCTGTGAGTGACAAAGGCTCCCTTGCTTAAACTATTGACTCGAGAAAGAGAAGCTGTTGGGTGGTTCCGCTGGTGGGTGGTTCTGCATGAAAAACCTCTAAATTCTCCCCAAACTAAGTTTTGTCCTAGAGGTAAAAATAGTAATGATGTAGCTGTTTGAAAATTAGTTGTAGGCAAACTGTTAAGATGGAGTATCTGACCTTTTAATGTTAATTAAGCTTTCTAGTTAAAAGGGAATGACAAATCAGCATAGAGACTTGTTAATTTTTCATGGAGTCTGCCTTCTCACATTCCTGAAGGAGAAAACACTGTGTGTGCTCCAGTGTTTTCTTCCAGATATTTTGCAAGGCCAAGATAAGGAGGAGCAACTGTCAGCCAGGTGCCCTGGAGCTTATCTGTGTGTTTTCGTGTTCTGTCCTGGAGAAGTTTAATCAAATGAGTCTGTAAACATGTGGAAGTGGTTGCAAGTAAATGAAGTGCTGCGTTTACGTTGGGATGTTGACTAAAGTTTCTTTGCCTACCTTTATAAACTCTTTCAGCACTCTTCCTCATTTTGGAAAGGCTCAAGGGTTTCTGAAGCAGGAGTTTGTGGATATTAATGAGTTTCATTACTGAAATATGCTTATGAACAGAAGGAGATGTCCCATGTGTGTAGAGTTCATTCCTCAATAAACAGATCAATGTCAGGCTGTAAAGTGGGAATAGCCTGTTGGGAATTGTGTCTAATCCTTATAAAAGTCTGTATTCTTCATGTGGAAAGCTCTGTTAGAGTACCAAGAGTCACTAATGCTGTTCTCTTCTTTATTCCTACTGCCTTAGGAAGGAGAAAATAATGATAAGTTCTTCACTCACCCCAAAAATGCCAAAGCACTTGCTGCCTACCTCTTTGCACACAATCACCTTTTCTACCTAATGGAGCTGAGCACAGCACTGCTTCTCCTGTTGCTGTCTCTCTGCGAGGCACCAGCTGTTCCTATGCTCCGTCTTGGCATCTTTGTAAGTACTTTGGGGCAAAATGAAGAAGTCTGCTTATTTTGCCGTGGTGGGTAAGAGGAAAAAGAAGGCTAAGCATGGAGGAAGAAGGTAGTAGTAGTAGGAAAAAAACACCTGGCCTTGTTCTGTAAATTGGTTGACAGCAGATATGTCAACTAGCAAAACGTCCTTTTTTCATCTGATGAGCATAGACCACAATGAAAGTGACACATTTCATGTTACCAATTTGTGCAGTTCTTAAGTTTTGTAACTCTTAGAAAAGTGTGTGGTTTTTGCTTTTCCTTGAGGTAACTCAAGAATCTGTGTGCTTTCATGGGGTGGTTTTAAAGTCATTGTCAGGGTTGGTGCCGTTAACCCAGCACCACCACTGGTTCCTAGAACACAAACAGATCTCAGCCTGGAACAGGCTGCTAAACCTTCTCCCGTCCTCTCCTCTGAGTGACTTGAAGTTTTATGTCTAACCTTCACAAAATTTAGGTTGAGAGAAGGGATACACAAACTGATGTGTACCGTTGTTGGTCCACAAGCACTTCATGAGGTGCCGCTGTCAGGCACAGTGCTAGGAGCTGTTGTTGCTGGTGGGAGAATCTACATCTGCTTTTGGAGCTGTTATTGGCATCCTAAGACCATGCCAGGGGTATAGAACAGCCTTGACAACCCTCGGGTCAAAGTGTTCCTCAAAATGAGTCAGGGCTGCATAACTCAGTTTGGGTTTTGAGCTGTGACTAAAGCTGAGGCTGTAAGAAAATGCTGCCATCATCTTCATGGTGCATTTTGCATCTTCTGACGGGAAAGGGTCCTTCAGCACTGCCAAAAGCAGCGTTCTGTTCCAGAGCTTGATCAGGACCCTGTCTGTGGTTGTCCAGAATGTCTGGTTCAAGAGAAAAGCCTTCTCTATGTAAATTCTCTCTGCCCCACAGCTCTCCTTCCTGCATTTCACTAAGAAAATTACAGTCTCAATCTTTTAAAAGTGTTTCTGCTCAAATTGCTGATTGCTGGTGTCTTGCCTTTTTATTTCAAATGCATCAATACTTTTTTTGATGTGCAATTCAAGTCGAAAAGGGATGTGGATTTCAGGAAATTCTGGGCTGATACTGGTTAGGGGAAGATTGTACAGGCTTTAATAAAAGCGCAAAGCAATACATATAGAAACTTTGAAAAACAGTGCTGTGCTAGATTTAAGAGTGGCCTTGGGCTTTCCTGCATGTCACAGGGCTGTGCTCAGACTGTTTTCAAACCCACATGCTTCTTGAAAAAGGAAAGGCAGAAGCTGGCCTCTGATGTGCTGCTGTTTGTAGTCAGAAGCACTGGTTTAAGCTTTGCTGTATTGTAACAGGTCCATGCAACCCTGGAGCTGTTTGCGTTAATTGTGGTAGTCTTTGAACTCTCAATGAAGATGAGGTGGCTGGGCTTCCAAACCTTTATCAGGCACAAAAGGACTATGGTAAAGGTAAGTTGTCTGCATGATTGTCAGTGTTTCTCCTTTAGCATCTTTGGGAACCAAAGGACCAGATTAAATATTGGCCTGTACTGTAGCAGAGATGACTTAGCCGTGTGTCCCAGCTGCCAAATGATTCATGTGAGATCTCCAAACTGTCTGGGACACCTCCCATCCTTAAAGTGTCCCAATAAATGGGTGGTCAGTGAGAGCTTTGCCTTTCCCAAAATGAGACTGCAGCTGTGCCTCTCATTAAACCCCTGTTTTGCAGACTTGCGTGCTGTTTGTACAGTTCATAGAGGCCATCGTGGTGTTGGTACGCCAAACCTCGCACGTCCGGATAACGAGAGCTCTGCGCTGTATCTTCTTGGTGGACTGCCGTTACTGTGGTGCCGTCAGAAGGTGAGTGGTCAGCTGGCTGGGTTTTCTGCTGTCATGCTTGCGACTAGGGTGGAGGAAAAGCACTCTGATCCTGCAGGCGTCTCGGGAAAATAAGCGTCTTTCATGGGCGTTTCAGACCTCAGAGATCTTTTGTAGTTGTGACAGAAGTGTACCTAGTGTCTTTCCTATGTCGGGAAATTTCATAGGTAGTAGCTTCGGATGTGACTGTGGTACACAGTGGTTATGTGTACTGTCCTCGGATGTATAAACTACCTCAGAGAGCACAACACATGAACGTGGCTGTGTTGTTTCTGGCTCCTAGGTTTGCCTGTAAACTGCACAATGAATCACAGAGCTAGACTTTAGTCTGGAGAAGGGGAGTTGACAGGTTGACATTAGTATTGTTTGCAGTACCTGAGAGCTGACTGCAAAGGACAGATAGGTAGCTTGGAAACAATCTTAATTTACCTAGCTTTCTACTTTTAATCCTTCGAGGGAGTGGGCAGAAAGTCCTCAAGTATGGTGCGTTGTTGGGTTTTTTTCCCTGCCAACCCAGAGAAGAAAACATGCACGTTTTTGTTTATTAATGTTTTCTTATTTTTCAGAAATCTGCGACAGATCTTCCAGTCCCTCCCACCATTTATTGACATTCTTCTCCTCCTGCTTTTCTTCATGGTGATTTTTGCCATCCTGGGTGAGTTATATTTATGGAAGGTGAAGTGATGCTCTTAACCATTCACTGTCCAAAAGCAACACAAACAACCTGAGTGAATATAAAGCTGATCAGATTCAGAGTCCTGCCGTGATCTTCCATTTATCCCATTTCATCTGCTGTCATCTGGAAGGCAGAATTAAAAAATCTAGAAGCTGGGTATTTGATTTTGAGACAAAGGTCCTTTTGACCTCTTCCAGAGGATAGTCTGTGGTGTGTGTGTTTGTGGTTTCCAAGTTCTGTTTCCATCAATTATTCCTCAATCTTGTAAGTTTAATCTATGTTCCCACGAGTGCATGTGTCTGTAGTGTACCTGCTACAGTCCTAGATTCAAACCATCCCCAGAAAGCTTGTTTTCTGAAAGATTCAGTGAAATACCAATGACGCATATTGGCAAATCTGTATGGAGAAGCCCTTCCTGATACTTTTCATGGTGTCAGAGAGGGGTTACTCTTAGTGTGACCTTCTTTTTTTGGAGAAGACTCACCACTCTGTTGCTTGACATTAAACAGACTTTATTTTTGTTTGTACTTTCCCCCTTTCTTCTCTCCTCCTCTGCCTTCTCTGCTGCTTCTCTAGGTTTTTACTTGTTTTCTCCTAACCACTCAGATCCGGTGAGTAACGCTGATTTTTTGAACTGAAGCTTGAGTCCCATTTTGACCAGCTTAAGAATCAAACACTACTATGTGGATGTAGCTTATTCCTGTGTGGTGGCCTGGGAGGCCAGATGCTAGCTGGTCAGAGGCTGGTTTACCTCCTGCTGGGAAGGAAGATGGTGCAGAGAACTTCCTCAAAGACAGGATGTCCCAAAGGGAACATTCCCATAGTTGTTCCTCGTTCTTGGTGTCTTAATTCCGTCAAACGAGACACCTGCCACTGTCCCCAGGGGAGGAAGGTATCTGGGTGAAAGCTGGGCCACCTCAGACTGTGGCTCTCAGAGTCTAGCAGCCACTAGTTCCTGCTGCTGCCAAAGCTGTAGCCTGCTAGGAGTTACTACTAGAAAAATGTGTAGATGAGCTTTTGATTGTTTTAACTCTTCACATGCCATCCCTAAGGGACCTTTAAAAAGGATTAATGCTGAAGTGCCCTTTCCCTAGGGGAGGCATCAGGGACTTGTAGAAGTGCCTGTATTCAAGTGGGTGGGTGGGCTGGTTGTTTTGGTTTTTGAGCGAAATATCACTATGAAATTCTGCTTGCCTTTTGTCATGGGAGTTTTTTCTTTCAGTACTTCAATACCTTAGAGAACAGCCTCGTGAATCTCTTTGTGCTTTTGACCACTTCAAAGTAAGTTCATGCTTTTCTAGCTCAGTCTTTCCCTTTGTCCCCAGAGAAGTCTAGCAGAGCCAAGAGTTTTATTTGCAGAAATGCTCTGTCTCCAAATGTGACCCCTTTCCTCTGCATGAGAGAGAGATTTCCTGGGTCAGCCTGCATGGGAAGAATGGTACTTCATTTTGTTTTAGGACACTGTGACCTCAGATGCAGAGTTATCTCTGAGTGACTCAGACCACTTCATCTCTGTGAGGGCAATAAGGGGGGAAACGGCTTTATTAGGCCTTGGTCCAAGAAGGGAAAGTTTCTATTTGTGCTCCTTTGTCAGTCGACAGTTTGCTGTTGCGAAGTAACTTCCTATTCCTCTGCTTTGGTTCACCTATCTGCTAGGAAAGGGGGATAACAACAGTGGGTAAATATTGATCTGCTGTCAAGGAGAGCTCTGAGGATTAGGAAATTAGCACAAGACGGAATAAATCTTAGGTTGTAACACTCTTACACCAAGGCTGTATTGCTAAGTATCAAAGCACAACCCTTAGCCACGTTACAAATCCCCCTTTGACCATTTGGTTTTCCGGATGTGCAGGAAATGTGCTTTTTATATTTATTTTTTTTGTCATGCCTCCATGTTCTTGCTGCTCGTTGCTAGGCACAAACTTCTGTGTCATGAGCAACCACACATTTTGCAGAAATGTGCAGATCTTTGGATGTGAGTTTACACACAGACCCATGTTCTGTGCCTCTTGCCTTTGTAGTGGGAAGTGTAACATGAGATATTTGGTGCCTAAATTTGTGTCTTTTTCGGATGCAGTTTCCCTGATGTGATGATGCCATCTTATGCCCGGAACCCTTGGTCCTGTGTCTTCTTCATAGTGTATCTCTCCATTGAGCTGTACTTCATCATGAACTTGGTGAGTTTCTTGTTGAAGCACTTGACTTCTCTCTGCCTGACTTTGGAGCTCATTGCCCAGCAGAATTTCCCCATTCCCAAGAATGCTTTGTAATAATCTGAGACTCTTTGGCAGAATACTTCTAGAAATGGCAGCTTTGCTATGCACAGGAGTCTTTTAAAGTTTAACCACAAGGAGTTGAACTAAATCACAGGAAACAGAATGATACGAATATCTTTCAACTTCTCTCACATTAATATCATGCTTGGAGTGACATACTCAGTTCAAAATGAAATTTATTGTCCTTTTCTGTCTTAATTATTTATCATAAAATGGCATTTTATTATCTGAGCTTGCCTGAAATACTTCGTAAATCAGTTTGAAGGAGATAGAATTACTAAGTATGGCAGGCCTTGAAGCGTGCTGATAACTGCAGTGTGAGAGCATGGCTGCTGTGCTGGCGTTGCTTCTCGCGGCGTCTAGGGCAGGGCCAAGACCAGCTCAGGTGAGGATGTGAGCAGTGGAAAAGGGGTTGTCAAAGGAGTTGAGGAATTCTGCAACTCAAGGTGAGTGATTTGATGCTTATAGTGAGCTTGGATTTTGCTGCTGCTGTCCTAGATGGAGGGTTGGTTTTGATAGGTGTTTGCCTAAGCTCGCATGGAAGGGTAAGTCCAGAAAGCAGCCCTCAAAACCCACTTTCCACAGGAAAGAGATCAGGGCATTTTAACAAACCTTGTGGTACTGTTTTCCATTGGCATGTGTGGGGTTTAATCTTGGCTCTTAAAACCACTAGTGAGCGTTAGGAGGCCAGAAACATCTGGACCTCTTCCAAAAAGTGTATCAGTGGGTATGCAAGTGTGCTTGGCCATCCTTTTGTGGGATCCCATATGGCCAACGGGCCCTTGCTGACTACATTCTGCCTCAGTGTAGCGCTTAGTAAATTCTTCCTGCAGGCAGTGCCTCTCCTTGCCTCTGGATGTTCCTGGCTGTTCGAGAAGCGCTGGCTCAGGTAGCCACAGCATATACGGATCTCTCCTGTCTTCTCTCCGCAGCTTCTCGCTGTTGTGTTTGACACTTTCAATGACATCGAGAAAAGGAAGTTTAAGTCCTTGCTGCTGCACAAGCGCACAGCCATACAGCATGCCTACCGCTTGCTGATCACCAAACAGGTACAGGGCCCCGCAAGGAGACTGAGAACAGCCCGGGGTGCGGCTGGAGGGGAGGTCAGCGGTGTTTTAAGAACGCAAGTGGTCTGGAGTGTTTAAAGAGCATGTTCCAGAAAAGTTGATTTATGTCTGTTGACTGTAATCATACTCGCCAAGGGCTACTGTTTTTTTCATTTGTGTAACTTGTTTATATCTGTTTCTGGAGAAAACACAAAGTAGTCTGAATTTCAGACGCATGGGAGGTTATGGAAGTGCCTTGATAAAATGAGTGAAGTTTTTTCTGGAGAGCATGCAATCATGGATTTCTCTCTGATGCAGTGTGGGCGATGTGAGGACTTGCTTCTCAAGCACTGATACTTAGAGGAGGGGTGGGTTATACATGTGAATGCACAGTACAGTTGCTAGATACTGCATGAGTAAATGGTGCAGAAACAGAAGTAATTCACCTACAAACAGCTCTTTACAGGGACAGAGCACTGGGGGAGAGGGTTGATTTCTTGCTTAACTTGTGGAGCAGGAAGAGAAATAAGGCCCAAAAATAACTAACCCATTTCTAGTAGATTAGTTCATGTTTAGGGCACATTCATTGTATGAACAGTTCCTGAGGAATAGCTGATAGTCTTAATAAAATGCCAGTAATGGGATCTATTAGGCTCTCTACTAATTTTCCCAAGAAGAGTGGTTGAACTCTATTGCTTGGGGTGTCTGGTTGGACAATTTTCACATGATAGGGCAACAGGGAACAGCTCTGCATTTGCTGGAGGGACTGCCAGGAGAACTTTCTGATCTCTGTGCTCTGGGATAAGCTCAGTACGTTAAAAGTAATAGCTTAGAGTACTTTGGGGGCTTAGTTATAATGGCATCTTACAATAATGTAGAAATCCTGCTTAAAACAAATCCAGAGTGAGAATTAAATACGCTAGCCTCTATGTGCTTCTGCCCGATGTCACTGCTTATGACAACATTCCCTTGTTTCTAGAGGCCGTCTGGAATTTCCTTCAAGCACTTTGAAGGGCTGTTGCGGTTTTACAAGCCTCGGATGTGTGCCAGAGAGCGATATCTCACTTTCAAAGCACTGAATCAAAGCAATACTTCTTTAGTCAGGTAGGATGGTCTTACTGCTGCGCCCAGAGCAGGGAGGTTGCTTCACTCTCTGAAGCTAGGCTGTACTTCAGAGAGGATGGCTGGGTTTGTGGAAGGAAACTTGTCTGGGATGTGGGAATAGAGTTACGTGATTGAAAGGATTTGTCTGAGAAGCAGGGAGCTTGGAGGTGTGGGTACCCCGAGAGTTGAGGTTTTTCTTCGGAGGTGATGGAGTTCCTGCATGCCCTCTTGTGGATACAGCGCTCTGCTGGCAGCCACCAGGCAGCCTCTATTTTCCACCTCCCCTGCCAGAACAGAGGAGCGAGAAATTAAGGAACAGCATTAGAGCCTGCAAGGAGCATTTCTTCACACAGTGCAGCCTCGCAGCTTAACAAGTTTTTTTGGGTTTGGTTTTTTTTTTCCCAGCAGCTGGCTGTGTCCCCCAGGGTTTTGTTAATTAAAATCTGGTTCTGCTGGTGCTTTCAGGACTGTCATCCTCTGTGTTATGAGGCAGAGAATTACCATTCTGGTGGGTGGGTGCAGCTAACTCCAGCCGGCATGGAAGTAGAAGAAATTACAGCAGGAGACCTCCTCTTCCTTTTCCTTTGTTCTGGCCTTTGTTCTGGCCACAGACAGGCTTGGAGTGAGTCTCCCGTAAAACAGGTGCCGATCTTTCTCCTTAAAGTCAAGTGCCACAAAGAAATGTTGAAAATGGCATAGGGAGAAAGACTGGGGTTTTAAATTTAGGTACCTAATGACCTAAGAGTCAGTAAGAGTCTGAAAAGTTCAGCATCCTCACTTTCAGATACCTAAAGCTGTTACAGGCCTGACCTTGAGCACCTAGACAGGCAGTTACATTTTATGAGTTTCTTTGCTTTCATGTCCTTTTTCAAATTTCATTGTTACCTTGAAATGAAAATGTGCAAAGATGTTAGAAAAGGACTGTACAAGTAATTAAGACAGTCCAAGACCTCTTCATGAAGAGCAGTACAACCTCTGTCCCTTGGAGTTTGTTATCTAAACCTCAGGTCTTTCCTCTCAGTGGTGAAATTCTGGAGTTCAGCAGAGTCAGAGTTTCCTCTAAGGGCTGTAGCATTACAGAAGGAAGGTAGGCTTTGCACCCTGTTCTGGCTATTGTCAGACGGTAACCTTTGCCCAGACTGAGAAGAGGTCAGTGTTGAGTTGTATCAACTGTGGTTGCAGTTCTAATAAGGAGTTAATAACTTCCAGGGACTCTACTGATGATGCCTGACAAGGACAATTAAGGATCTAATCAACTCCAAGGGTCTGATCAGATGCTTCTTTCTGTTTTGCAGTCTAAAGGATTTTTACAATTTCTATGAAGTTGTTGGCTTAAAATGGAAGGTAAGTATTTATTGTGTGGAGCAGAGGGGAAGTGTGTGTGGGAGGGACAGCAAAGGAGACCAGTGATTAAAGAAAAGGTGGGTAATAAAAGGCAATCTAAAAGAAGCAGATGATGGGGATAAGGTGGGTCTCTGTCACTGCACATTTCTTGTATGGACGTAGCATTGACTACTTCTGATCGTGGCTGTTCCAGGCAAAACGAAATCGCGAGCACTGGTTTGATGACCTTCCACGGACAGCATTCCTTATTTTTAAAGGTAACAGGCTGTGTTTTCATGACAGCATGTGTTCAACTAACAGGAAGAGCGTTTCTTTACAAAGACAGGGGCCTCTGAAGGGACCTTCTCTTATGTCCCTGGTAAACAGCTGAGGGAAGGCCTACTAACCAACTCTCTGTGTTTTCAGAGCCTCCAAGGCCAGAGCCTTGTATTCAGAGTCTCCAAGGAACATTTCTGTCATGTAAATATTCCCTGTGCTCTGACCCAAACCTTAAAATAAGAGACTTCTTGGCGGAAGCTCTGTAGCAAACCAGACCCTGAAGTCATGGAGGGCCGTATTCCTTTTTCAGCACAGAGGTTAGGTGGGGATTTATGATTGCTGAATCTAGTAGAGTTTACAGAGTTTCTCCATAGCCCAGGCAGCAACTCACAGCAGTGACTGGGGAGTGGCATTTGTGTTTTCACAAAAGCTGCTCGGCTTCCTCGTCCCACGATGTGGTTGCAGCACTCCTACAAGTCAAGTGCAGCTGCTCGGGAAGGGGAAAGAGGTCTGAAATACCCATCAGTGTAATTTGTCTTGCAAATGTGATTTATCTCCCATGTCCCAAGTGTCCTGACTGAAATAAGAACTTATCTGCAATTATTTTTCAGTGTTGTATGCTAGTGGGAAACAGTTAATACCATCTTGATCCAAACACACAGCTGTCATAGGAGTCCTACATATCTCTGCTGATGCATTCAACCCTTCTTGACAGCAAATATGTTGTTCCAAACATGGGCAGCATTTCAGCAGCTGCATTTGCCTCTGTCCACACCACAGAACTAGTACATAGAGAAAAAAAAGGCATCTCAGGGGTTAAGGATAGTGAGTTCATTGCTGCTAAAATTCTAGAGGAAATCTGAACTTGGTCCCAAGAAGTTAATAATCTGCTAATCCGTTTAGCTTCTCTGCTGAAGATTGGTATGAAAAATGTCTCTAAGAAAAAGAGAGCAATCTGTGTGTGAGGTATGGAGGATCGTGTAAACATTTGTTTTGTCATACTTTCCTTCATGCAGGCATCAACATCCTTGTGAAGTCCCGCGTGTTCCAATACACCATGTGTAAGTAGAAGTAGTGAGCTGTGTCTCTGTTAGGCTCCCTTGATCACATAGGCCTGGTATGCTTGCAAGGACTTAGCGTGGTGGGGCCTGGTCTTTGATCTGAGCCATGGCTCGTGTACAAATTTTGGAGTTTTGGCAGAGAGAGGGGGAACTGCATACTCGTACTGACCACTACTGCAGCCTGGACTCTCAGCTCTCGCTGTGTCGAGTCTTCTGGAGAGCCTTAATGGTTCACTACTTCGTAACCCACTTGTGGGTCTGATTCTGTAGAAGTCAGCTCACTGCATTTAGGTAGGTTGGTGGTTAGCTTTCACAAGCCTTGAGGTTTTTATCTTGCAGCTGAAGGATGCTGGGTAAGGAACTGCCTTGCCAGTCAACCACCTTCTTCTCTTTGCACTTGAGAAGGTGAAAGCATCCTCATTGCTGGAGAGATTGCTTGGCAACTGTACTGCCTGTGAGAATGATTCTGTGCTCCTCTTCTCTAGAGGAGAAAGAGTAGCACTCGTGGTGCTACTTGCTATGTTCTAAATAATCCGTTCCTACTCAGTAATTTGGGGTTTTTTTGAATGTTGGAGAAGTATTTAGTAAATTGGGATGTTAAACTAAAGAGGGTGAGGTGGGGTGGAGTGAGGAGACCTGAGTAAAAAGAAGTCCTGCACCTTCAGTTCTCAGGATTTGAATGTTAGGGAGCAGTGATAGATCCAAGCTGACAGGGCTTTGTCCCGTGCTGCTGGGGAACCAGTGGTTGTCGAGATCTTGTTCCAGTTCCAGGAGGAAGCTGAAATATGGCAGAATGTAAGATAATGATGAGTAAAAATGATTGAGCATGATTCAGACCGTTGTTTTCATTTAGTTTTGTTTCATTCTGAATATAAAGGTATTGCATCTGTTAAAGGCCTGGGAAAAGTCAGGGTAGAAGACTCTCCCAAGTTATGAGTTCAATTCGTTCGTTGAATTGGAAGCAATGACCCTGCCACTTGTCCTATTTCATACTCTTTTTGTCAGCATAGGAAGTGGATGTCCTCTGGTCCAGGAGTGTTCTTGCTATGGGTTTTTACTTTGTTTTCCAGATACTGTGGTGGCTGTGAATGGAATTTGGATTCTTGTTGAAACCTTCATGCTGCAAGGTAGGAAACATTGCAACTTGTTTCTTGACTGTGATGCTAGGGGATTAAAAAAGGGAAAGCTAGAAAAAGTTCTTCTTGTGTCTTGCAGGAGGAAATTTCTTCTCCAGAAATGTCCCGTGGAGCTACATAGTCTTCCTCACAAGTAAGCTGGTGCCTCCCAGCAGAGCTGTTGTCATTTCATGAGCTGGGAGGGGAATAGGCAGCTCTGTTCCCAGAAGTTTATTCAGTTTGAAGTTAAAACCTAGCCGCAGGCGTACAGACTCCATCTAGAACAATGCTGTGCCTGGCAGGGATTGTCAGCATCCACACAGACCCATCTGAACACTGCTGCACTGTTACACAGCTCCCTGTGCCACTGCCGTCTGGGGAGCCTCTTACCTCTGGTGCAACTCTCTGCAAAAGCTGCTGTATTACTCTTAAAGCTGGCTTCAGCCTGAGAGCAGAATAGCCTCGTTTGTTCGGCACAGCGTGCAAAGTGATAAGCTCCTCCAGACTTGCGATGGCTCTGTGTGGAGTTGCTCACGTCGCTCTGCGCTGCACTGACTATTCCAGGAGGCATTACCAGCTCTGATCTGATTGCAGCTGTAAGCTGGCTCTCTGCCACACAAAGCAAGGCAGTCCTGTTGGAATACAGAGTGCAGGAGCATGCTGTGGAGAAGACTGAAAGGACTAGATGAACTAGTTGACAAGCTGAGTTTTCTAATTGAACTTCATCCCCTCCATGAACATGTACCTTAGTCTTCCTTTTCAGCCTAAGTATAAGCAATTGCATCTCCATCTGCTGGTTCATTGCGCTGCCATAGAACTCTTCAGTGATGTGAATTCACTTCCCTTCTCCTGCCAGTGTCTCTTGCTCGAGGAGAAGCAAGTATAGCTCCATTGAATCAAAATAGTGTGTAAAACTGCAGCAGGAGGTTCTCTGGAGAATCTAGAAGAGGTTGCTAACCTCTTATTTGACTGCTGGGTAGCTCTAGTGTTTCCCTGGCCATTAGTCTTTGAAACAGTTGTTATGAAAGTTTGAAGGCAGAGGCACTCTGCAATGCTTCTTTTCACAAGGATGTTGTCATCCAGCTCTTCACTTCTTTCCTGCCCTGCCCCCCCTCCTTGGAACCTGGAAAAAAAGATTTTGGGATGACAGACAAGGTGTCATCATGTTATTATGGTGTTCTTTAACCTACAGGCCTACAAGGTGCTGCTAGGACAGAGGGGGAAAGTAGATGGCTCTTCTTTGAAAGGATCTCTCCCTGCAGATCAAGGCTAGGCTATGGGATGTGGATATGTTCCACTGAGATAGAAGGAAATAAACAGGGAGGACTGAATTCCCTACACTATTTTCTGGCCTTTCCTGCGGGAGCTTGTGCCTCAACATTTATAGTGTGTTAGCCGGCTAAGTGTTTTGTAGGCTGCTCTGGAGAGAAATCACCATGAAAATGTGTTGATTTGGAGGGAAAATGTCTCTTTGGCATCTCACCAAGAATAAGGAAGATGGATGGGGGTCTGTTAAACCTATGTTCAGAAGTCCTGTACTTAAAGTACCATGTGTCTTTGAGGGCAAGCCTTTGCATAAGCCCTCCTTGTGATGCTGCTTATTTCTGACCATGGCTGTCACCTTGTTTTACAGTCTATGGCGTGGAGCTGCTCCTGAAGACCACTGGACTGGGGCCTGTTGAATACCTGTCCTCAGGTTGGAATCTGTAAGTGTGCACTGATGTTTTTGAGAGGCGGTGAAAATTGTTAGGTTAGAAAGACCAACTTCTGAGATGAGTTTTTAGGCCTGTAGACAAGGCCATCAGCAGGCTATTATAATTCTTCTGCCTTTGGCCTTGTGCATCTTGTTAGGCTGGAGCAGCACCAGGTACCTCTTCTCTGCTGAAACACTAGTGATAAATCATTGCTCTTATTTTATTTTCTTTTTTTTCTTTCCAGCTTTGACTTCTCAGTCACCCTGTTTGCATTTTTGGGGCTCATGGCATTGGCATTTAACATGGAGCCATTCTACTTCATTGTGGTCTTGCGACCCCTTCAGCTGCTGAGGTGAGGCAGGAAGGCCAAGGGGGTGGGTACAGAGAGCAGGTGGGGAAGAAAACAGCCAGGCTTGTTTTCCATCAATCCAGTTGGGGACCGAGCTCCTCACCAGGAAAGGGCAAGGATTGCGCTGTGGGTACGTGACCATGGCAAACAGGAATTGCTTGGGGTAATGAGATTAGCCAGAGTTATCAAAATGAACGATAACAAAAACTTGGGATGGGATATGAAACCCCGTGCTTTGGAGCTTAAGCTGATCTCTAATAGAGATCAAGGGATTTACCGGGGGCAGATTATCCTGTGTCTGCCTTCGTGGGGTTCTTACACCTCCTCTAAATTGTCTGATGCTATTCAGAGAAAAGCTCTTCTGTCAGGGTGAGACAGTCTGAGCCAGTTTAATAATTTCCATTGAATTACCAGAAATTACAGTTTTCAAAGGATGCTGCTTTCTAGGGTGAAGTACAACCCTGCTCTAACTGCATCTCACACTTTAAGCAAGACTGCGGCCTGTAACCTCTCTGCAGCTCAGTAAGATGGGTCTGATTAACCCTCTCATCTCGAGGCTGTTACGGAGGTATATTCACCTTCGCAGAATGCTTCGAGAGCCATAGAGGGAAGGCATTTGAGGCAAAATGTTGTTTTGTTAAAAACAAGCTAATGTAATTTAGCTCTTCAGCGAGGATTTAAAGAACACTTTATGACACTCAAGGGGGAAAAAAAATAATGTTTTCTCTGTTGCTCCCCTGCCAAAGCCTGTGTTTGGCAGCTGTGTTTCTCTGTAAAGGCTGATGGAGTTGCCAAATCTTAAATTAGCAGGCACAATGTAGTTTTCTTTCATCAATTTTTATTGGGTCATGGGGGAAACACAGAAAAGCTTGTGTCTGAGGAAAGGAGTAATGAATCCTGACCCTGCACACAGGACTAGTTTAAGTTCTTATGATTTTTATTTTTTTTTTAAATAGCTATTTATGCATCATGCTGTGTAAAAAGACATAGACTTTTTCTTGAGATTCCTCAATCCCGTAAACACCTAGTTGAACATATCGTAAACGTTCACATGGGACAGCGGGACATTGTTGGGTGAGCGGAAACCATTTAAGCAAGAGCAGATCCTGTGAGTTTGGTGTCAGGAAACCTTACTGTTCATTGGCCTGGCAGGTACAGAGAACTGTGATATTCTAACTATTTCCAACAACACCAGGAAACTTGCAGTGCTTAGGTAACTACCGGCTTCTCCTTTCAGGCTGTTTAAATTGAAGAAACGCTACAGAAATGTCCTGGACACTATGTTTGAGTTGTTTCCCCGGATGGCCAGGTACTAACTTCTTCTCTTTGGGTGATGGTGGGGAGAGGGGAGTGAAGGTTTAGTGTCTAGGGCTGGGGTCAGGATAGGGACCTGTCAAACCTGCTTGAAGGTGTTTATGCTCTGATCCGTCAATAGATTGTTGCTGATTCTCCAGTGTGCTGCAGTGGGGTGTTAATCTTCCAATTTCTTGGAGCAGTATGCGATAAGCAACACTCCAGCACCCTGGGGCTCCTGCTTTTGTGTTAGGAGGATAACTAAGAGTCAATGCTTGTTTAATTTTTCTGCCCCATCCCAGCTTTTGGTGAGAGGGGAGGCCCATTTGGGAGAACCATTGGCATGAATATGCTCAGTACCAGATGTTTCCCTGTCCTTAGTACAGCCATTTGAGAGCATTATGGTGAAATGGTGGGGCAGAAGGAGCTTGGTGTCCGAGTGGGGCATCCTCAGACCTTATTCCCTTGAAGGATATCCGAGCAGAGCTTGTTAGCTAGAGAACCCTGTTCTTGGCACAGTCCCTGCAACCAAGGCCATAGAGAGGGCAGAAACAGTGTGTGTTGTTCTTTAATAAAGAAACTGCGGAGAGACATTTGTTTACCAGAAAAAGACAGACTGGGAGGGAGTCCAGGCTGCTCTTTAGTTTCTCTCTTCAGCAAGTGGCAAGCTCCTTGTCCAAGGACTTTTTGAATGAGAGCAGGCAAAGAACAGCAGAGCCACAGTGGCAGGGAAGGTGGTCTGGAGTTTTCAGTGCTGCTTCCCATCCGTTGGAAATTCCTTCCAGAGCAACCAGCCTGTGACTTTGTGTTTCCCTGCCTTAGCAACTCTTCAGTAGCACAGTACTCTTTCTGTTTTTGCCTCCAGCCTGGGTTTAACCCTCCTGATCTTCTATTATTGCTTTGCCATTGTTGGCATGGAGTTCTTCGCTGGCGTGGTCTACCCGAACTGCTGCAAGTGAGTACCGCAAATCCACCACCCCCCCTGCAGTGGCTTTGGTGCACAGCCAGTAGCAGCAAGCTCTGGCAGCTCTGTCTCCCTGTGGAGAAGGGGCCAAAGAATGGGTCTGAAAGGGGGTTTGCAGCTAAGGCAACATGCTGTGAAAATCTAGGAGATACTTCACTTCTCTAGGTAAGATTGGATGAAATGGCTTTTGCGTTGCATTTGGAAAGGGAGAGATTTCTGTGGTAGGGCTGGCTGGTTTTAACGAGCTCTGTAACTTGCCTCAGGTAGCTGCACGGGGAGGACTTCTTCATGGTACTGTGGCTGGAAACTCTTGTAACATCTGCTCTAGAGTGAACTTGGGATTTTTGTCTTGGTGATGCCAGAGTTGCTTGGCCAAACGTGTTACATATTTAGGCCTCGCTTTGTACCAAGATAAATTCACCTGGTCTTGGAAGCTAAGCTGTCCTGTGTCCTTTTTGTCGTAAATGATGGCAGACCACTTGGAAATGCCAACCTCTAAGGGTGTGAGCCAAGGAGTCTAACTCAAACACTCAGGTTTCTCTGGTATAACATTTGCTGAATGATTAGAAAGGCTCCATGTGCTCCCTGGGCTTGTGCTGACCTGTGAAGGAAAGAGGTTTTCTTTCAGAGGAAAAGGTAAGTGTTGGCCAAGAGGTAGAAACTGCCACCCTGCTCACCACCTTCTAAGTGTTCTGGTATTTATAACCCTTGAGATTTTTCTTGCTTTTCCAGTTCTCATTCTTTGTCCTGGTTTCTCCAACCAGCACAAGCACAGTCGCAGATTCCTATCGCTGGGTGAATCACACAGTTGGCAACAAGACGGTTGTGGAAGAAGGTTATTACTATCTCAACAACTTCGACAACATTTTGAACAGCTTTGGTAAGGGCAGTTTTGTCCATAGCAAAGACTATTCCTTACTCCATCTGTGTTCCTGCAGAGCTGGATGGCAGGACTGTAATGCTCATGTAAGCCTGGGACTCTCCCGTAGAGTCCTACTAATGCACCTCAAACGCTCAGCATCCTGCTTTTTCTGTCTGGAGAACTCCAGCTGACTAATTGTGCCATGACTGTTTTGCAAGGTAAGCAGATGTCTCTTAAAAGCCAGTGTGAAGCCAGCAGGTCTGTTCTGACTGGTGATCAGACCAGACTTCCAGAGATGTTTAAGGAGGGCTTTAAGTCACTGCCCTTCTACAGAACCAATAGTGATGCTAATACATTTCTTTAAACCCACTGATGAAGAATGAATTTGAATGTGTTGATTACTTTCCAATTGATTTTTCTTAATGTGTGAGCAGAGATGCTTATCTCCTGGAGATTTCAGAGGTTCCCGTGCTGTCTAGTGGAAAGAGTCTTTTAAGATTCTGATTCTTTTAAGAAATATAGATTAAGCCATGCTGCTGGTTCTGTGGATCTAACCCCTTTTGTCTGAAGGAATTGCAGTGATGAGGGTCTGCATCCTGTCTCTGGATTTGCTGGCTGTATTGAAACTTCGGTGTCTTGTGTCAGTCTTGCCTGTCAAACGCTTTGTCTAAGAATCACTGTAAAGTAGGTCAGGATGGATAAAGCAATTGTGTCTATGTTTTCTCCCACTTGTATACAGTCACGCTGTTTGAGCTGACAGTCGTCAATGACTGGTACATCATCATGGTAAGTAAACCTCAGCTACCTTGTGTGTATAGACAGCACAGACTCTTTGGCAGTTGAGCTAGATCTTCCATGCCACCACTGCTTTCTTCCCTTGGTGATTAGAGATGGGCCCAACATTGTCACTTGTTGTTGTCAGACATCTTTTGGTCCTTATCGTTGACGGTGGCATTTGACCTCTGGCATGCTGCTGGACATGTTTTCTTCTGAATCTTGGCCAGCCTCCAGGCCAGGTTTCACAGTCTGGACAAATGAAGTCATTCTGTATTCCATTCTGCTGTCCAAGCTGTGTTCTTATAGCAGCAACGGCTCTTACAGCCACAAGCTTTAAATGTTCTGTGTGTTTGCATATAGGAACCTCTCTTTATAGTTTCAGGGGAAGATTAGCTGCAAGGACCAGTGGGGGCATTGAGCATTGCGCAGGCAGTCCCTGGGGCTACCTGTGGAGCCAAGAATGTGCGACAGATCGTGTTTATGCTGCTTTATGTCTGTTGGCAAGCAGTTTACAGCAGACTCTCCCTTCTCTTGTGCCCTTCTGACTTCTTCCCTCTTCTCTTTAGGAAGGGGTGACATCCCAAACCACTCACTGGAGCCGTCTTTACTTCATGATCTTCTATATTGTGACCATGGTAGGTTTCTGGACATGCTTCATGCATCAAGTAGTGGGGATGAGGAGGGGAAACAGCTTTTACTGTGTTCCAGAGGGAGCTTCCATCCCTAAATGAGGACAACTTTGCTATTCTACATAAACATCTTCCAGAAACAGGTGTGAGTCATCACTTCCAGAAGGTTGAATTTATGGGCATTGACAAAGCTGATGCTGCGCAAGTCTGGGCCTAGAATAAGGACTAGGGCAGCACAAGAGTTTTGTTCTGTCCGCGTTGTGGTTGACCATTAGCAGTTTACTCACAGGTAGATGTGTGACGTGCATCCCCTCTGCCGTGGAGGAGCTGGGGAGCATAGAGTTGAAGCACAGACCAAATGCTCAGCTTCCTGTTGAACTGGGCTGGAAGAATTCCCCCAGCAGCAGCCTCCTGATATCTTCTGTTCATATCCTCTCCCAGGTGGTGATGACAATCATCGTGGCTTTTATTCTGGATGCTTTTGTCTTCCGCATGAACTACACTCGGAAGAACCAAGATTCAGAAGGTCAGAACTGAGGACTGGTTGACCTACAACGTTGTGTCTTCTCTCCCTGGTTTCTTATGTCTGTAGGAGAAAATGAGATTGGCCAGTAAAGACCAGATAATTTATTTATTTGTTTATTTATTTATTTAGCCTGTCTTGCTAAGCTCATTCTTACGCTTTTGTGTGATATTTCTATCTGGTCTTTCTGCTCCGCCCCTCATCCCTCCCACAGCACTCCCCAAAAAGTGTGTGTGTGTGTGTATGTATGTGGGTTTTTTTATATATATATATGTGTGTGTGTGCGCGCGCGTGCACGCGCATATAAACTTCAACTACTTGAGCCGTTTCAACAAAATTATTTGAAGATAGGAAGTCTGCATGCATTTCATGAAAGAAATCTAGGAAATATTACGGCAGTGAAGTAGCAAAGCTCAACAAGAGACCTTACAGGAGGGGAAGGTGATTATTTTTTTTAAAAACCAATTTCCCTTCCTCACTAATACACTCACTGGCACCAGAACATGTCTCCAAGTGGCTTGTCCAGCTTTCGGGCACCAAAACACTGGATCCAGCTGGTTTGCCAGCACTCTTTGCCATGACATGGAGGACTGCTTATCCAGTTCTTGCCACATCTCCCAGTTGTAATTAGACTGGCGCCTATGTGCTGGTTTTGGGCATGCCTTCCTGTACCCTTTAGGAACTGACGGTGACTCGTCTCCATCCCCTCACCCCTGTGAGTCTCGGTTTTACTCACTGTCCTTTGTCCCCTGAGCTGGGTGTCTGAAACTGCAGGTAACTTCATGACCTGCTAATTTAGGTGCCATAAACACATTAATCTCTCAGAGGCCTTCCCCTGGTATTCCTTCGGGTGAGCTACACCCAGACTTCCCTATTCATTCTCCACGCAGACTAATCTTAATAATTCTTTTACACTTTTCTGCAGGGAGGGGACATAGCTGCTGCGTTCATATATTTAACACCAGACAGTGTTCCCCTCAGAAATGTGATGAAGGCCTCAGCCACAGGAGTAGCTTTGATCAGCCCCTCATCTTTCTTAGGTGCCAGAAGATCAGATTTGCGTGGCGCAGGCCCATGGGAGCCAGGTGTTGTTAGTTACAGAAACACTTCTCATTGTGATCCCTCCTGCACCCAGTCCGAAGGGTGCAGTGAAAGACATTTGTTAACACTGAATTCCCAAGCTGTGTTAGGCAGCTGAAGGTCAAAAGGCAGCAATTCCTGTGTGATTATTTGCTTTGCTAGTTAATTTACAGGCAAGAAAAAGCTACAAGAGGGTTTTTTTTAAGATACTGAGGAGCCTGATGTTTTAAAAAGCTGAGATGCTTCCTGGCCCTACCCACTAGTTAACTTCTTCCCTGCCTTGTTGGGGGATGAGGACGTTGACGTTCTAGTCACAAAAATAGGTACAGACTGTGCCTGACACCTGGCTTGGTCCTGTGTGCTATTAAGCTTTGCCTTCCAGGATTATCCTAGTGGCTGATGAAGCAATGTTCATTTTGGAGACTTTTTTTTTTCTCTTTCTTTTTTTCTTGCTTCTCCAGAAGACAATGGCATTGTGCTGGAGAAGGAGATCTCCAAGGAGGAAGTGATTGGCATAATCGAGCTGTACAAGCGGAGCTCAGCTGCCACTGAAACTGCACAGCTGCAGAAAATTGTTTTGCAGATGGACAAATATGGGGTAAGAGGACACACTTGCTGCAGGTTCTCGGCTTCAGGGGAGGGAGGCATGCCAGGCCCATGAATGCCTTTTTGCTGTCTTGAGAGAGAAGCTACATGTGTCTTAGTAGTGTTGAGAGCTGAGCTACTGGAGAGACTCTGCAGCATGGTCACAAAGTTTTGCTGCTCTAGAAAAGTAGCAGCTGAATTTCCCCTGCACTCTGAATAGCCTTGACAAAAGCTCGTTGCTATTGCCTGCAAACTTTGCTTAGAGCTATCCTAGTCCAGTACTGACTGGAAAAAAGTCTTATTTGTTTTTCTTTAAGGAAGCCACTGTCTTGTAATTCTCCTGCATCTCTCTCTGTGCCATTGTACGGTTAGGCTTGGACACTCCTGAAACATTATGCAGCAGTATGATGGTATTGATTCCAAACACCAGGCTTCCTTTCTCCATAGCACTGCTTACGTTTTCATTCTAAAATAGGATGGGCAATGGGGAAAATGAGCTGACCTGGGTAACTGCTCTTGTCTCAGAACTGTTGTCTCATGCATCTGGGAAGAGCTTAAATGGTTGTTTTAATAATAGCCATTATATTTTTGTATCACCACTACAAAGTGCAGGTGCTACAGTCTCTTAGGCAACCTTTATTTGCTTTGGTTGGCTTAGTAGTTAAAGGCTGAGTCTTGTTCACGCAGGCAAAATTCGGAATAGCGATGATGATACTGATCAGAAGCGGTTTTCAAGACCAAAGGAGATGCTGTCCTCAACCTTGCAAGGGAGTACAGAATGATGATGCCGGATCTGAGGTTTCTTTTGCTTCTCAACTCTGTTCATGTAACTCATGTGGTCAGAGAGCAATTCAGACTTCAGCTCTCTGCTTACATGATTTAAGAAGTCCAGGCCCGTGGAGTAAATGGTGTGGTCTAGACAAGTGGGACCTGAAATTGTTCTCAGACAAGATCTTATTTGGAGGCTTGGGTTTGAGCCTTGTTCCAGACACTGATGTTATGTTCATCTGACTAAATTAAGCACCACTGACAGATGCATCTGTCCAAGCTACAGCTTCCTCTGTAGTCTTTGGGGATCTGCTCAGTGTGACTCATCTCAGCCTGCAGTAGATGCCTGCATTTGTTTAGGTAATGTGCACCCTAAAATGCCTTTTTTCCCCTGACAACCGAAGGAGCCCAGAATAGCCCGAGCTCATCAGCGGATGATGGGTGTCCTCGTGAAGGATGCCTGAAATTCCAGGGACTGATCCTGTGAGCTGCTCAGTGACTGATGAATGTCTTTTTTGTTTTTTCCTCCTCCTTCCACCAACTCTTTAGCAAATGTCAACACTGTTTCTGGGACGCAGATCAAGGACCAAGAGCGATTTGAGTATGAAGATGTATGAGGAGGAGATACAGGTACGGGGGCCTGAGCTGCAAATATCAGCAAGTCTCTGTGGTGAGCAAACCATTGCCTAGAATAACAAACCATCCTTTTAACCACTGGAGGCCTTCTTCCTCCCAGATCCAGGCTCTGTGAGGAGGGCGGGCGGTAGACGAAGTATACTTTAGATCCATCCATTCTGGCATTCAGGGACTTTTTTAAACCACAGAGCACGTCAGAGCCTCTTCAGCGGGTCCGGGTGCCCGGCCGTGCAGGCGCGCGTCAGCCCAGTCACAGCGACGGCACGCTCGGTGCGTGCGTGGGCGCTGCAGCTCGGCGGAGCTTACCTAGACTCACCGAGCTGGACGTGCTTGCTGGGGCTACGAGCACACGCGTCGTGCGTTCCTGGGGCTTTGGCTCCCGAACGCTCATTTGTTAAAGCCACTGGAATGTGATTTGTGTTTGAGCTCGGGCGTGTCTGTCTGACACAGAAACCCGGTGTTCTCCCAGGCAGAGCCCAGCAATGCTGCCCGGTTTTCCTTCAGAATAACAGGCTAACAAAGATAGGAGACGCTTATATCGGCTGATTCTCTGGATTGTTTAGGGCATTGCTGCCAGTGCCCTTCGTGGTCAGGAGCTTTATGCCCTGGATTTGGTCACTGTAGTGCCTGCCAGACATTCACCTCCAGGTTGAAGGTCGTGGGCTAATGTAATGATTAGTACTGAAAGAATTAATCTCGTAACCATCTGAATCTGTCCTTTGTCCCTTGGGCAGCTAGCTTGGGGATGAGTCTTCAAAACAACAATAAATAACAAAATTAACGAAAATAACAAAATTTAAACATGTTATTTACCACGGAGCTGGGTGGAAATCTGCAGAGAAGCTCCCCGCCTGTTCCGCTTGGTCTCTGATTCAGGGATGTAACATACTGTAACACCCTGGGCACTGCCCAGGATTGGGAGCAACTCTTCAAATCCCAAACGTCATGGGGACATCAGTACTAGAGTCCTGGAGGTTCAGGAGGGAGATCCTGAGAGAGGGATGTTTCCTTGCCCAGGTTGGTCAGTTCAGCCCAACTGTAGCTGAGCTGGTACTTCTTGCTTGGACTGTGGGTGGCAAAGGTCTCAGTGCATCCAGCACAGCCTTGCTGCAGTTAACCAGGTTGTTCCAGGAGGTTAGGCTGTATCCCGGGCTTTGGAAAGAGGCCCTCTGTGCCTGAGCAAATGTGCCCTCGCATGGCAGAGCAGCCGAAGGCTCTGCCCTTCGGGGTCCTGCTGGGGGGCTGCGAGGCCAGTATGGGGCAGAGCCTGATCTCGGTGTGTTTGATCTCCTGTTGCAGGAATGGTATGAGGAGCATTCCAGAAAAGAGGAATCTCAGACACCGTTGCAAGAGCCTGCATCTGCTTCCAACAGCTCTCTGAAGCCCCTGAGTCTCCGACAACGCTCCCAGACTGTCATTTAGGCCTAGCTAACGCAAGCCGCCTTCTATGCAATAACCTAGAGTATTACTTCACAACGTATATATTGGGATGATGTATATAGATCTGTTCAGTGTACTGTTCGGCTTTAGGGTTTAAATCTCTTCCCCTAGGCAGTGAATTGCTGAAAAAACAGAGGCCCAGGGGACTCTGTGTAAGGCTGCTACCCACAGATTGAGCATGATGCCCGTGCTCAGCACAGAGTGAACATCTCGGACAGAACAGAGACCTTCTCCCTCTGAGCTGCTTCCCAGGCTCGAGCCTACTGTTTTTCTTACCACTAACAGACTTTGGGGAAAGGGATGTGTAATCCATTAACAGCAGGAAATGTGCTGAAGCCACCTGCTTAATATTAAAACTTTAGCCCTTTCTGAAGATCTCTTTTGCTTAAAGGGTACCATTAACCTAGGAATAAAAGATCAGGGAGTGAGTTTTTCTTTTTTCTCCACCTTCCTTATGCAAAGAAAAGGGAGGTGGTGTGAAATTTCAGCACTTTTGGAAGAGCAGTCTGCCTTTCCCCTCCTTTTTGGCACACCTAGATGCACTCCCTGTAGTAGCTCCAGCTCTGATTATTGAATTTAACTGTCCCCAAGCAGTTCTGTGGCAGCTGGAGACAGAACTGAGGGTCAGCATCTCGTTGTATTATGACCATAGGTGGGACAGGAGTTTGGGGAGACAAACTCTGTCTCTGCTGTAGCTATCCAATATTTGCATTGCTGCTGGTCGGTTCTGCCCGTGGCACTGCCCAGGATTGGGATCACCCCTGTAAACCCCAAAGCTCCTGCCTGTTCAGTGAGAGGGGGGATTCTGCAGAGTGAAAGTGGCTGTTGACCTCTGCCACTTGGCCACCCGCTCTGTAAATGGCAAATCTCTGGCCGGTGCTTAGCTCGAATAGATGGCTAGGAGGAAGAAATGGAAGATTTTGCATCTCCAAGTCTGACTTCTTTCTGCCTGGCTCTGGGTGAAGGAGAGCTTATGGGTATCAAACAGTACTGCTGGTTAGTCCTCAGCCAGGTCACTGTTTATACTGTTTATACAGGTGAGCGAGTCCCAGCGCAGCAGTGTTGCTCCTCCCTTGCTCTCACCCTTGCAGAAATGTTCCTCAGGCTGGTAAATGCTGACCGAGTCAGATCTTACGAAGATCCACCTTCGACGAGCTTTACGGTTCCCCTGAATTTTGGATGCAGGAGGAACGTGGAAGACGATGATTCTTCTCACCCGTTTGCTTTTCTGCAGCTGGCAAGGAGGCTGCCAGACTTGGTAGCTGAGGGATGGGAAGGAAGGGGGAAAAGGGATCCCTTCCCAGCTCAGCCGCTTTTATTCTGTGATCGTGGCAGGTTGCAACATCGCTCGTGTTTCATTGCCTGCAATGTGTTGAGGACCTGTCTCTGTGAAGTCCCCTTTTTCTCCCTGTCAGCAAAGAAGGTGCCGAGGGCTAGAAGTATCTGTCAGCTGGGAGGCTCCCCTCACCTCTTGCTGTTTGATCTTTTCTCAGGTTCAGACTAAGAGTAGAGCTTGCTGGGGAGGCTTTCTCCTTCCTCCAGATAGATCAGGCAGTGGGAGATCTGTGTGCCCATTCCCTTTGTCCCACATACCTGTTTTTTCCTTGGTAGCCTCGCCACATGGCACAAGGACAGCGGGAGAGGACTGATCCTACCCGGGCAGCTCGGGAGCATTTCCTGAGTGGATGGGACTTTCAAAAGTAGGCAAGACAGAGCTGCTTCTGAAAATCTCTCCCTGCATAGCATGGTGGGAGCATTTGGGCTATGGGATGGAAAGAGCGGGTGAGCAGCTTTCCGGGCAGCATGCACACCAGCGTCTGCTCTCAACCCTTGCCAAATTCCCTGGGTGCCTCAGGGCAACTCTTTGTTTCCTTTCTGGGTACTGCAGGTATGAAACGACTTCTGAGCTGAACCGTGAAGGACCTTAAAGGGCTGTTTTCCAAACCATAAATTTGACCACAAATTAATGAGCAGTGCAGTTGTTGCTCTTGCAGTTGCTCTGCATGGAGTCGCAGCCTGGGAGATTTATCCAGATTAGTCCTGGGGCTGGAGGAAATGTTGTTTATTCTGTTTTTAAGTTGTGGGCAGGATGAATGAGCATTGTGAAGGTTAGGGGGGGAAAAAAAGTGGCTGTGTTTAAACTCCGCATTCCCCTACAGCCTATTTCTCCTTGTAGGGCTGCCAGTGACTTTTTGGGGGGGTGTTTTCTGGGTGTAAAAGGAGCTGCAGCTTTAAGCTATATTGAGGGGGGCACTAACCTGCTTAACATTCAATAACAGGGCTCTCGCATCACAGAGATGGGAATCTTTGGGCTGGGGTTCAGGGCTTAGGTGCTGCTTCCGTGGTTTTGTGCTGAGGTGTTGATCGGCCCCCATGTGCACACTGTATTAATTATTTTTGTAAACGAAGGAGGGTCACAGAAGTTTACTTCTTCCATACAACTTTGGAAGGAAACAAAGTTTGAGTACGGGGCATCCCCTTCTATTTATCCTCCTCTCCCCCACCTGACACACAGACTAACGACAGAGACAATCATTTTGTAGGGAGCAAGGGAGGAAGCACTGCAGGATTTTGTATGCTGGCGTTTTGTTTATAAAATGATTTTATGGACACGTCTGTACAATGTTCTCTAGATATTTTCAAGCACACTAATAAAAAGCATCCTCGGCTTTGTAAAGACACCGGCTTCCTTTCCTCCTTCCCGTGTTATTCCAGAAGTGGGGCTTGGCCGCAGCTGAAGCATTTCCAGTGTTTGAAGAGGAGCGGTGCCTGCCCTCCCTCTCCGGTGGGAACTGCTTGCGTGGGCATATTTTGCATGCATGCCCTGCCGAGCTCCTCTGAATTCTTGTTCCTGGACGTGGCAAAGCCCAGCTTCCCTTCTGCCCTCCCCCCTGCCAGGCTTTTTCCTAAACGTGACGATAACGCTTTCAAACTTAGGGTTTTTAAAGCTATCCCAATGCAATGTTTAAGGTTAGAAGGGGGTTTCTTTGCCCCTGTACCTCTGCATTGGTACGTTGGCTGCGGTTTTGTTTGCTTCGCCCCGCTGTGTGTAAGGAAGCGGGGCTTGTCTCCCAGGATAATTCCGGCAGCTGCTGGTAACTTGTGAGCAGGTTCAGGGCAGAGCCAAGAGCTGCAGGCGCAGGGAGCGTTATTTTTTTGTGAAAGCCTGTATCTGGTTAGAAAAAGGAGAAATGATCCAGGCCCAGGAGGCTTGCTGGCACCCCCAGAAGGGAGCAGGAACCAGGTCCGGCGGTTGCGCTTCTTGCAAAACAGCCCCTCTCTCCCCACGGAGCAGAAATGCGGTCGTCCGTCCGTAACGGCGGTTGGCTTTCTAGCCCGCGCCCTGCAGACCCTCTGACGGGGACCAGAAGCACCAAGCCCACCCGCTCCGCTCCTACCGGGACCGTGGGCTGCCCAGCCAGTGTCCCCATCCCGGGGGGGGGGGGGGGGGGGGGGGGCGGAGGAATGCCCCCGGCAGCCCGTGCTGACCCCCCGCGCCGTGACTGGCGTGACGCTGCAGTTCCCAACCGCGCAACTAAATGGCCGAGTCAGGCGCATGTGACTGCTCTTGAGAAATCATCTGCTGGTGAACCTGGAGGAAACCACTTCCCCGAGCTGCTGGGGAAAACCACCCTGCGGGGCGCAGGGTGTCAGCCCCCCCAGGCCCCTCTGCTGCTGGCTCAGCTCCGGAGAAGCTCCGGCTGTTCCCTCTCCCCTCCAAAGGCACCGTGCTGGGTAAGGGTTGTGTTACGTTCGCATACAGCAGCCAAAAACGCCCTCGCAGCAAACAACGCGAGTCAAGGTTGGGTTTGGGGTTTTTATTGCAATTTTTTTTTTTTTTTTACAGTGCCTAAACCGAGTCTTGCCAGGGGCTAACGCCGTGTGGAAACCTTGCAGTCCTTTCCTACAGCTCCGTCCACCGTAGGAGGAGGAGAAAAGTAGGATGTGAAACTCAGGTTGACAAACATAGCTTAAAAAAGCAGGGGAAACCAGCCACCCTTGGTTTGTTGTTGGGTTGTTTTTTTTTTTTTTTTTTGTTCGCCTCCACCTTTGCTTGCATTAAAACCAAGCACTGCCCTGGAGCTTTGTCTCACCTTAACCCCATCTCGCTTTGCCTCGGCTGCTATTTCAAACCCGCGGTGCGAACACGTCATGTCCTTTGCAATGACAAACTTGTGCTCAGACCTTCACGGAGTTACCCCCCGTAGCACGACCGCCCTAGACTTGGCCCAGAGCAGCCAGGATGGAGACGGGGAGGGGAAAGTAAAGTGGTTGAAGAAGTAAAACCTCTCCTGTTGTGAGCCTGGGCTGGAGCTGTCTTCTCCTCTGCCCCGGCCACCGGGACCAAGAGGAAGCTGAGATCTTAACCTCGCTCCTGCCCAGAGCCGCCTTGAGTTAAACAAGATTAAACGGAGCGGGGAGAGGACAAAGCTAACGACTGACACCTCCTTTTCCCGTCCCAAAGCACAACCAACCAACAGCCCCCCCATCCCCAGAAAGCGAAGGCCAAGGGCCGGGCTGGCACCCTCCAGCATGGGATGGCAGCGGCACGTTTGGGGTCGAGGTGCCCTTGTCCCCCTGGCAGGGACAGGGAGAGGGGACGGCGAGGCCCCCGATCCGGCGGGGAGGCAGAGCGAGAGCCAGGGATGGATATCCATCTCCTGCCGGCGCTGGGGGGGGGGGGGGGGGGGCGGGCG
>JAVJGG010000088.1:3198016-3214530 GCA_035590195.1 Aviceda cuculoides | reverse complement strand
TCCTGTTTTTCTCCTTTTCCTTTTTTCCTGTTTTTCTCCTTTTCCTTTTTTCCTGTTTTTCTCCTTTTCCTTTTTTCTGGTTTTCTCCTTTCCTTTTTTCTGGTTTTCTCCTTTCCTTTTTTTCTGGTTTTCTCCTTTCCTTTTTTCTGGTTTTCTCCTCTTCCTTTTTTTTTGTGTTTTTCTCCTCTCCTTTTTTCTGTTTTTCTCCTTTTCCTTTCCCCCTGTTTTTCTTTTTTCTTTTTTTCTGTTTGTCTTCTTTCCTTTTTTTCTGTTTGTCTCCTTTCCTTTCCCCCTCCTCTCGCTCGCTCTCTTTCTCTCACTCTCCTTTGCTGCTCTATTTCTCGTTTCCCCCTCTCATTTCACACACATTCCATACCGACTTCTCTGCCTCTCTCTGTTTTTCTCTCCTTTCCCGTTTCTTTCCCTCCTCCCACAGAAAGCTGCATTTGCCAGAAAGGCTGGAAATTTTGCAAACACGACGATATAATTAGCAGACACTCATCGGAGACACCCCCACCACCACCACCAGTGCTGTGCTAACATTAACTACTTAATCCCGACGGGAGCCGGGCTGCGCTGCCCGGGGACACCGCCAGCTCCAGGCACTGTCCCCGCCGCGGGGATGGGGACCGGTGGGATCTCAGCGTGAATTTTTTTTTTTATTTTTTATTTTTTTACTTTTACAGCGGCAGCGATAAAAACTGAACCCCAAACTGCCGGTGCCTGCCCGCCCCGAGCGGCGGCAGCGTGGGGGGAAGCCCCACGGTTTGGCCCCACGCCCGTGGGGGGACGTGGGCGGCTGAGAAAAAAGAAGTGGCGGACCCCGAGTGTCACAGAGAGGCGACGCTCGGACATGTCCCACCCCTTCTCTTGCACAAACGCTCCTGCCCTTGCACGCACAGACATCCCATCGCCCCCTTCCTAACCCTTCCCGGCACCACCGGGTCCTTCCCGGGACCGCCGGCGTGTGGTCCCGGACAGGGCTCGCCTGGCTTCCTCCAGCCCCGACGCCCCGGTGAGGGGCCCGGGGTCTGCCCCCGTCTGCCCGCACAGCTCTTTGTCTGCCTCGTCCTCTCCTGCACACTCGCGTACACCCTTTCCCTGCGCCCACCACCCAACCTGCACGTTCCCTCCCGTTCCTTCATGCGTGTCCACGTATGCGCACACACCCGACTCACACGCACACGCTTCCCCGCTCACACCCCAACCCTCTTCCCCTACACCTCCATGGCTCAGAAACACACCCCTTCGACATGTTTCGTGCACACACCAGCCAGCCTTAACAACACACACAAGCGCGCGCACAAAACCAGCCTGCACACACAAAACCAGCCCGCGCACACAAAACCAGCCCGCGCACACGCACATTCCCGCTGCAACACCCATCTCGGTGGCCCTGCCTTCTCTGACGTACCCAGGCTCTGTGGGAGCTGACGCTACTCCTCAGCCCCATCTTTTTATACCAGGAGATGAGGTTTTTCTCTCTGTGTAGGCCAGAGAAGAGAGGCCTTCCTGGGATTGCCTTGGGGCCGGGAGTGGGGCTGAGTGTTTGGCCTAGACCACTCCAACTCCCCTTTTCGCAACCTGGGTGAGAAGCCGGGTGCAGAAGCACCTGAGGCTGGGCAGGGATGTGAAAACACCTCCATCGCCCCAGGGAAGGGGAGGACTCTGCATGGGACCTCTCTAACCTCATCAGCTGCCTAATGTGCAGTTCTGGTGAGCATGCTTGGACTGTCACTGTCACCTGGGCGCACGGCCATGTCGCTTGCTTTCTCCTGCCTTCCCCTCTCCTCCATCCCCACTTCCTTCTGTTGACATGTCCTCCCTAGAAATACACAACCTGCCTCTCTTAACCACGATCAGGACCGCAAAAGCAGCCCCACCTGCTCTCATTAAAGGGGTCTTCCATCGATACGTGGGTATCTTGGGCTTCCCAAGGTGCCCAGGAGCCAGGAGTGAAGATCTGGCAGCAGGGCACCGTGAGGTGGAGGACTGAAAGGGGAGTGGAGTCCCTGCAGGCTTGGGCTCCATTTTTCTTTAAGTGCTTCTGATCTTTTTTTTTTTTTTTTTTTTTTTTGGAGCAGGGCAAAAACCAGCATGGGGGAACAAAGGTTTAGCATGTCCATTGGAAGCGACTTCTCACAGCTGGAGGTGGGGATGGACAAGGGCCAGGCTTGGAAGGGCTCCTCACCTCAGCCAGCGTGGGGGATGGAGCCCTGAAGATGCGCGGCAGGGCAGAGGATCTCCCAAGGAGACCTCCATCCACCCAGGCCTCGCTGCAGGTGAGTCCCCAAGCAGGGGCAGGCACCCTGTGTGCAGGGACGGCCTTAACCCTTGCAGCGCCTGGCTGGGGACAAAGTCCCCTTGTCCCCAGCACTGGGGCCCACTGGGCAATTGGCTAAGAATGACCATTCAAACAAGCGAGGACTCGCTGGGCGCTGTGCTGCTGGTTTGTGCTACTGTAAACAAACGATGTTTTGGGAAGCTTCCCATGTGTTCCGCAAGTGAATTCGGGCAGGGAATTTAGGCGAGGCTGATGCAGCCTTGCTTAACATGAAAAGAAGGCATCTGTAGGCGTGTACAGAAATGCAAAGGTGTTGCACGTGTGTGCACACATATCCGCGCCCTCACAAACCGTACAGGTCAAGCCTGGGGTGCAAACCGTCCGCTGACACCCCGCGTCCTGCTCCCACAGCCCAGGGTGCTCCCACCCACGCGCGCACCCACGGGCGCTCACAGGCATGGCTCGTGGGTGCAGAGGGAGGGGGGCTGCAGGGGTGAGCCTGTTCGTTCCTCCTGTCCCCCCACAAGCCCAAGCCAGGCCAGCAATTCCAGAGGCCGTTTTCTCTTCGCAGCATCTGAACCCGACTCTGCACTTGAAAGCCAAGGGGGGATTAAAGCCGGCAGAGGCAGGCTCAGGTCTTTGGCTCGCGAATGCCTTGTGCAACTTCTCTGGACTTCAGCAGGGACGGCATGTACGGAGCTGAGAGCAGCCCCTGGCCCCGGCTCTTAATTTCTTTGCACTGGTGCATGAGAGGAGATTAGCAGAGGGAGCAGAAGGCTGCACCTCTGAACTCTTTGGTCAGTCCTTGTACAGCATCTTTCTTTGTTTTCCCTCACATCCACATCTCTAACCCTGTGGAAACGAGGCTTTCGCTGCCTGCAGACTGTGGACACCAGTCCCGTGGTGGGCCTGGTACAATTTCTTCTCTCTCTCTCTTTATTTTTTTTTTCCCCCTGCAGAAACATAAGGGATAAACACAATAATTTCAAAGAAGCGAAAGGTTCCCGCTGGAGAAGCCAACAGGGACCTGCCGTGAAGTCCTGGTACGGTGTGTCACTGACACTGATTCAATCTGACACCTGGGTGTCTCCAAAGCCATCACATTGTGTGCTGCAAATGTATATTAACATTAGTATGCATTGGCACAATATGGATCCATTATTCCAAATGCTTATGAGAACTAGGTGCTGCATAGGAGCAGCTGCTGCTTTTTAAGCCTCAGAGCATCAATAGATTCATAGATTTTAGGGCCAGAAGGGACCCCAATGATCATGTAATCTGACCTCCCACGGAGCGCAAGCCGCAGAGGCTCGCCCGGTAATTTCTGCGTCCTGCCCCGCGACTTGTGGTTAAGCAGCAGTCTCCCCCGCCAACGGCAGCCGGCTTAGGGATTGCTAGTGATGGAGAAGTTGCCGTCTCCCTCCGTAAATTTGTTCCCTTCTTTTGTCACTCTCCTCGTTAATCGTAAAAGGGCAATTTTTAATTTCAAGGCTCAGCTTGTGTAGATCCAGCTTCCCACCGCTTGGTGTTTTCGGGTGTTCCCCCTTCTTCCACTTCTCCTGTACCAGAAAAATGCTTTTCCGATTTTTGTTGAAGTAGTGGCCACGTAGAGGAAAAGAAAAAATCCAGTGTCCTGGAATGTCATCTGAGAAAGGATTGGTACTTCTTTTGGGTGGTAATGGTATCTGGCAAATGTTCAAGTTTTGGGTTATTCCTTGACTGTAACCTTTAGTCTTTGTTTAAAAAGAAAATCTGTATAAATGCACTTTGCAGCGAAGGAGTGATGCTGTAGAAGGGCTTTGGTTTATATTACTTCTCTTGCTCCCAGAAAATGAAAGAAAAAAAGAGAATGAATATCCAGTAGATCAATGAAATAAAAAGAGCTGAAAGTCCTGTGTTATGGTCACAAAAATTCTTCAAATAAACACCTCCTGGGTGACAGCTGAGGATGAGTAATATCATTCAACAACCTCTGATCCCCAAATCTCTGGCAAAAACTCACTGATAAATGACCTGGGATCAGATGCAGAGTTTGCCTTCCTACAGGGGTTGGTCCCTTGGGTCCCCCCCCATTTCTCCTTCATTTTGGGGGACAGCAGCTCCATCCCCTGTTGCCTTCCCACCCTGATCCTATCAGATTAGCGGCTGCAAGCGCAGTGCCAGGCTGCCTGCACCAGCTCCCCCCCAAAACACATCAGCTCCCCAGCCTTTCTGGAAATTATCTGATGGGAGCATGCGTCCAACCTCACACTCAACTTTTAAAGCAGAACCTAGTTGAAAGGGTCTGTTTTCCAGCAACGTCACCCTGCGTTTGCTGCTGAGCATGTGGGAGAGGAAGGATTAGCAAACGGGATGGTTTGCAAGGCATTAGCCAACAGGAAAAAAGGCATAATTTGATGATCTTCACTTTGTCCCTTGCTTATGATCATCCCATTTGCTAAGTGGGGCAACTTTCACATGGTTGTACGG
Organism: Aviceda cuculoides; assembly: GCA_035590195.1. Lineage (NCBI taxonomy): Eukaryota > Metazoa > Chordata > Aves > Accipitriformes > Accipitridae > Aviceda > Aviceda cuculoides. The sequence goes on along the minus strand of JAVJGG010000088.1, from coordinate 3,209,777 downwards.
GATTGGGGAGCGGCTCAGGGACTAGGAGCCAGGGTGGGGAGCTGAGGAGTGGGCTGGTGGCTACAAACCAAGGGACCTCTCCTGTGCCCTTGGTCGGGGTAACTCCCAGTCCCTCCCCATGCAGGGCTGCTTCTAGATGGAAAGATGCACTTCCGCATTCCTGGGGGAATGTCTTGGCTGGCCTCAGGATTTTTTTTTGTCTCCTTTCTGAGATTATGTGATGCCTTTGACAGCATTTCCTACAAGAAACAGCTGGTAGGAGACCAACATGAAACTAAACCCCCTTTCATATCCTCAGGTGAAGGTGGTAGAAGCAAGATTTAAGACAAACTGTGCTTCTTGCAATGAGTTATCTGTGGAACTCCTCACTGCAGGAGCTTAATGGATTAAGAGGAAACCGGACAAGCTCATAGGAGAGAAATTCCTTGAAGGATGTTAAGAACACTGAACCCACAGCTGGCTCTGGTGGTCCCCAAGAGCATCCCAGGGAACTGATGTGTATGCTTGCCCTGCTCTGCTGCTCTTCCCCAGATAACGGCTCTTCGGTCCCCCTGGGGACAGCAGTCTGAGAGAGGTCCTTTCCTCGGTCAGGATGTGGCCACTCCTCTGTTCTTATAAGGTGTTTGTTTTTCTCCAGCTCAGTATTTTCTCAAGGTCTGAGAAAGTAAGGGACGATTGCGTTCCTGGAAAGGATGCCTCCAGCACATCTCCTCCTACCCCACCTTGCGTGAATAGCTTCTTTCTTGGCTGCTAAGCCGAATCCTGGTTTGCCTTTTCTGTTCCATTGCTCGGCTAATGTCACAGCAGACATATCCCTCACCTCTCATAATCTCCAACAATGATGAGAGGAAATGAAAAAAGATTATTTAGTATCATTTTTTTCCTTCTACTAGACGTTTCATGTAGGAAACACTTTCAAAGAAGAGGGATGAATCACACAACCACAGAAATTAGAGATGGAAAAGACCTTTTAGGTCAGCCAGTCCATTTCCCTGTGAATGTAGAGAAGCTTCTGAGTACAGTTAGATTTTTCAAGGACTTTGTCCAGTCTAGACCAACTTTAGCAAGAAAGCTTCAACTTAAATCCGTTCCAAGATGGCTGTAGCTGCGAGAGGGGTGGTTTTCGTCTGAGTGTGGTTTGAACGCTCCTAAACTTTCTCCCAAGGGAGGAGCGGACCTCTGCCGAGCTTTCCTGAGGAGACGTTGGAGAGCTGAGCGCACGGAGCAGCCGGGTGGTCTTTGATAGCTCTCCTGGCTGGGGAGCCGGCCCCTTCCCCACGCCAACAGCAAGGCCGTGGGTGATTGCGGGGTGCAGGTCCCAGGGGTGCGAGAGCGTGGGGTTGTGTGTAGTGTTGCTGTGGGGCGATGGACGGCAGATGTGCCGTGGCTTGCGTGGGTTGGAAGCCAAGGGCCCAAGCTGGGTGGAGGCCACTTGGGGCACTTCTCGGCAGCTCTGTTCCTCAGTTTCCCTTTGCCTTTTTGGCTGGCTCCTCGGGGCTCTGCGTGTCGGGCCAGCACAGTTGATGCTGTGAATGCCAAATAAACTATTCCCAACTTAGGCTCTGAATTCAGTATCCTAGGCCACCTTCCGAGCCGTGGAAAGCCTTCCCGGAGGTCAAGCTACAATTAACTAACAATACAGCTAGAAGAAAAAAGAAAAATATATGCTCAGACATTTCATCTCCAAGCGGAGTCACTTTACACACAGCCTCGGGGCTGAGGCGCTCTCAGCCCAGCTCTACGTGCTCCCAAACCCCCACCGACGTGCAAGTGATGGGGGGACATCTGTACCCAAATACAAGAACTATCCGGGTCCTCCAGAAAACGGCTTCCCTCTTCCCAGGGAAGGAAGGAGGGAACAGAACAAGTAGGGAAGGGAAAGGGAAATAAGCTCGTAATGTCGTTAATGATCAAAGAAAGCTCCGGTTCGGGGATTTGCTGTTGAATACAGACTTTTGGCCGTGTGAACTTTCCCCCAGTGACTCTGCAAATCCTTATACTTACTTTTTGGGGGTCATTTTCAAAAGACACGATGTTGCAGAGCATGGGATGTAGACAAGAAGGGCCTTTCTAATTAACCCAGGAGGGAGAACATCCCTCTCGCCTGCTCTGACCCCGCGCTGTTAGGGATGGAGCAGGATTGCCAGAGCTCATCTAGAAACGGTGCCTTAATCCCTCTCCCCAAAATCCCCCACCCCCGATCCACACAGAGACAACCATTTTAAAGAGACAGTGTCACAACGTGCCACCTCCTTCTCATAAGTGGTCACCTGCCAGCTTCAACTGAAGGCGTAATTACCATCCTCGAGGCCTGATCCATCTTATTCCCCTTGAAGTCGATGAGGAAACCTCCCAGCCTCTGCTGGAAGCAGTATTAAGATCCCTCCCCGTGTCGTCCCCCCCCCATCTCTTTTCCCAGGATTTATCTCCTTGTGAGGACGGTAGATCTACCCAGCATTGAGGCTGGAGTGGCCGGGGGTGGAAGGGTCTGGAGGGAGGCATTGCCTTGGGGAGCCGGTGAGAGGGAGAGAGAAAGAAGAGCAAACACAGGTCCATTAATCCGCAGTTAGTCTGCCTTTTTTGTTAGGAAGATGAACTTGATGAGTTAATTAAGCCACAGCCTGTAAAACCAGTTTATTTGCATAGCAAACTCCTGGGCCAGTGTGCTGTGAGCGGGCATAGACGTGCAGACAATTCCGGGGAAATTACAGCCTCATTAATATGCTAATCTGGTTGCAGGCCTGGAACGAGTTTTGGGTTTGCGGTGCTTGGGGGGGGTCGGGGGGGGGGGTTGCTTAGCAACCCTTTCCTCCAGGTAACCCTTCTCTTGCTTGCCCTTGATATCCCCCAAGGATTGCCAGGGAAGGAGGGGGGCTTTGCTGTCACGCAAGAGTGAGCCAAGTGAAAGGCAAACACGGGGGGCAGGAGCAACTCGCTCCCCTCATCCAGCATCCAGGCACGCACCCCCAAAGAGCGGCTGGCAGCTCCTCCCCCCGCCCCAATCCCAAAATCAGGGTACGGAGGCAATGGCTGCAGATGCGCGGTGGTGGGCGAGCGTGGGGCGCAACATGCGTGGGCGCCTAGAGGTGGGCAGGGTGGCTGGGTGAGGAGCGCCCGCAGCCCCTGGGCACCCAATTTCTTTTCCATCGGTGCTCCCCAGCCAACCGTTGGCTCAGGCTGCTCCCTGCTGAGGGTCCCAGAGACCCACAGCGATCGCCCCTTGACCCGCCATAGCCAGCCCTGGGCAAGTAGCTCCCTGCTGAGCACCCCTCTCCATCGGGCCATGCTTCTCCAGCTTGTCCTGCCCGTGTCCAGCGCCAGGCCCACAGTTGCCCCCTTACTGCCCCGTCCCCCTGACTGTCCTCCCGGAGTGGCACGAGCCCAGTGCTCCTCGACTATCCCAGCTTCCTGCAGCGCTGGTTGGGATGGGAGCATCAGGCATCTGTTGAGGGGGGGATGCAGCATCTCTGCCCCCAGCAGCCCCTGGACCACCCCGTCAGGAGCAGGAAGGGCACTGTGTCCCTGCCCAAAGTTGGTTGCACAGTCAAGACCTTCCTCCTGCACCTTAACCTGCAGTGACACGCCGTGACAGCAGAGCACACCTCCCTCACCCACCCCATCGCTGGCTACCAGGGGAAGGAACGTGCCCTGGGTGTCCCACAGCGCTGGTGGCCACCAGCCTTGGGCCACAGAGAAGAGTGGCAGCACAGCTTCTGCTGTGGTACTGGGGATTTCCCAGCTTGTCAGAAGTGGCAGTCACGGGGCCGGGGGGGTGCATCTGTACTACTCCAGTCAAGACGACAAAGTGCCCACCATGAAGGTCTAAGAGCAGATCAAATCTGGGCAAGCCCTACATCCTCCATCCCAGAGGATTATACTCACGTTCACCCCGAGCCCTTTTCTCCCAGCAAGTGCTACTACCTGCCAGGTCTCCGCGATTGGTAAGTGATGGGAATTCACATGCTGCGGTGTCTGCTCTCCCAGCACAGGGTTCAAACCCTTTCCTGGGTTTGACCAGACCTACCCTTGCTTCCCTGACATGGTCCTTGTTCAGGGTCTGGATTCCTGTCTTGCTGTGGAGGGGAAGGCTGGATTAGAAGATTTTCCGCATCCCTTCTAGACTGCTTCCCTGCAAGCCCACGCGGCTCTGGGGTGAGCTGGGGCTCTCTTGTGGAGCCTGACGGAATGCCAAAGCTGTGTGACCTTCTCCCCAAGCCTTGTTCTCCACGTTGTGGTGCTTTTATAATCCAGAGGTGATGTGCAGAGTTATGCCAGCTCCAGCAAGGTTTTTCACCCAGCTCTCCCAATAGCCAGGCCTTTGCCATGCTCAGCATCTGCAGATGCTCTCCTCGAGGTGCTCTCCCTGACAGACAGACATCACGAGTCCTTTAAGTTGGACCCAGCACCCCCAAAACAAGGCCAGGCCAGGAGCCTCAGGGCTGATGAAGACATCTGAGTCAGCTCCATCCAGTGCCTCTAGACCATTCCCTCAGTGAGAGGAGAGTCAGATGGAGTTCAAAACCCTGGAGGTGTGTGCTCAGGTCCCTTGCTCCACCACTGAGCTTCTCAGTCTGGATGAATCTAGACCTAGTTGCAGTAGGAATTAGATGCCTAAACAGCTTTGAGGCTGGGGGCCCTTTGCTGACCAAACCTGGCTTTTGTTCAGCGGAGACTGAGAGCTCATGCTGGGATGGAGGAGGCTCTCCTCTCTCCATAGCTTTGCCCTGTGACGCTTGGAAACTCCTACCTCTACTGATTCATCAGCCCGATTGCTCTTATTTGAAGTGTAAGCAAGTATGCCAGGCAACAAGTTTTTGCGTCAGACGTTTCCCTGCCAAGAAGCACCTCCGACTTCTCTGGAGGAGGCCGATTCCCTGGATTGCTGCTGGAGACACCGATATGTGGAAGGGAGCTGCTGCCTTCCTACCCAGGGAGTCCCAGTCTCCAGGGCTATCCATCCGTTAACCTTCATGAGCTCAAATATTTATTATTCATATTACCCTGAAATGTGCTAAAAAGATGAAAAAAGGAATTAATGTGCCAGATCTTGCATCCACCTTTTAGCTTATTACAGTGCTAAAGCAGTATTAACATTTACAGTATATGAGCTCTGCTTTGCTTGTGCCTGAGGCCAGGGGGTTTAAGCCAGTGCCGAAGTTAATAGCAAGCGCTGGTTAGAAAAAGCACATTATGTCATAAAGTTGGAATTTCACTTGGGCAGTGGCCACTGACTCTTTCCAATCGGGATGCAATGCCATCCTCTCAATCCCTTTCTGCTCCGTCGCCTGCTCCAGCTCACTCTCCCTCTCACATTCAAACAAAAACAGAATGGGGGAAAACTGTGTTTTTCTTCTCAGTGCTGGTGAATCAAAGAGCATCACGTTTGCCAGAAGATAATTGGTTCCGACTCCGGCCAAGAAGCCTCGTCCCCTCCTGGAGCGATGCTAAGAGGTGCCATGCGGTCGGAGGTGTTCCCGGGCCCCGTTCCATCTGTCGTGCTGGAGACGCCGGGCTCCTCGACATCTCCTCCTTTACAGCTTGAACATATTGATTCGTCCAACATACATGTGTTCTGCTTAAGGTTGACTTTATGAGCATCTTCTGCCTCCCACTAGGAAGGATCTGCCTGTGAAAGCATGTGAGGAGTCCCGCGGTGCGGCGGCTGCGGTGCGCTGCCGTGCCAGCCTCCGCTCCGGGGACGGCAGAATGAAACTCTGCAAGCCACGTAGGTGCCCGTGGCCGCTCCTGGCAGCTCTGCTTTGAGGAGGCACTGTGCTCTCCTGGAAACCCGACGGCTTCATCGCTAGGCAGGGTCTGTTGGGGTGCCTGTTGGAGAGCATCGTGTTACGTGGTGGTGGTGATCGGGGGGATGTGTCCCTACCGGACAGATACTCCTCTACCCTCTCCCAGTACACCTTGTAACCCTGCAGAGCCTTGGGGCTTGCAACCGGTTCACACCCTCCGAAGAGAGAGGGTACCTTGGCCAGTCCTGTGGCTACCAAAACTCACGTGGCTCTGCCACCGCCAGGAGCTGCCACGGACAAATTGTCCCGGTTTCAATCTAACCAAAAGGTTCCGAGATCCAGTATCTTTATTCCCACCAAATCACACCTCTTAATTTCACCAGGCAAACACTCAGCCCAAGGTGCAAGAACGTTTCTGCTTTGGTGCACTCATATACCATTGAGATAAGGCTCCCAGCCCTGACGGCGATGGGTGTCAGGGCCCTGTGGGCACTAACAGGCCTTAATGGCCCTGACCAAGCTCACCTGGGACCCCACCCAAGAGGGTGTGAGGTCTATTTAAGCTCAGGCCTGGGTCTTTGTTCTTTTCTTGAGCTTTGCTGTAGGTGTGCTTGCTCCAGCCCTGTCTTTGCCTGGCTGTGGACCCTCTTGATGTGGACCCCAACCCATGGGCTGACTTCCCAACTTGGACCTGTCTGATGACCACTGGCCTGTGCCACTGGACCTGACCCTGACTTGTGTTTCCAGCCCCATGTCAAGCCTGCCTCGTTACCACGGACTTGTTGCTGAGATGGACTCGTGGCTGACCCCAGCTGCCATCCCTGGGCTGACCTTGCTTGGAGAGGATGGGATGGGGCTTGCTGTGCCCTGGTAATGGGACATCCTCAGCTCAGACACCAGGGAGAGCCCTTTGCTGATGTGAATGTGAGTTTGGCACAATTGAGTTTCTTTGCTGTGTTTGAGGCTCGGCTTGTTTTCTTCTAAGCGCAAAAAGTGCGAAGGTTATTGCTGTTTTTATATTTCAGTGCTTCTCTTATGTTCCTGTGCCTGGGGTAGCTGTTTAAGGGATCCCATTGAGGAAGAGTTTATATAGAGGAGAGAGTTTCACCCTTTAGGAAATCAAATATTATTTCTAGCTCTCCTTGTCCTTGATGCATGTGACTCAGCAGTCACAAGCTGGGGGTACTGAGTGTCCAGCAGGCTGATTGACGAATTCACACCATTATGTTCAGAAGAACTAAATTTCTGGAGGGTTTGCTATCAGCTTTTTTTTTAGCAGGTGGCTGGTTTTGAGCACGAGCAGGTGTGGAGATGTGGGAAGGCAGCGGGATGGTGCTTGGAGAGCCTGGAGATGCTGGGAGAGTGAGTCACGTCAGCGCAGCAGAGCTCACACTATCCTGAGCACCCCGCCATCTCCATCTTCTGCAGTTCCACCTCTGGTGACAAGTCCTCTGGAGAAGTCCCTACTGCTGGTATCTAGTAGAGGACCTTGATGATTGCTAGAGATCTGAGGTACATGGTTTAAGCCCCTGCCTAAGGCGCCAGCTCCACACTGAGCCCGCTCAGGGGGATCCGGGAATTGCACAGAGCCCTGGGATCTGCTCCCTTTCCAAATGAAGAAATTGTGTCTCAGCTTTTGGGGCTCTTTCCTCTCTGTTCGTTTTCTAGCAGAACTACCCAGACTATCGAAATAGAGCCAAGTCCTATTTGAAATTCAGAGGGCACCATCGGTCCGTGTCATTGGCAGGGAATAAATAAATACCTCCTTTGAAGGAGTCAGGAGTGATGTGTTGCTGGGCTCATTCAAGGTCACATCCGTAAACACGTGCTGGAGGCAGGAAGCAAATCCGAACTGGAGCCGATCTCAGCCCTCGCTTTCCTGCAGGACAAAAATCCCCCCATGCTGCAGGAATATCTGGAAAACAGGGGCCAGTGACTGGGGGGATGGCAGTGCTGGGTGCGTGTCTCTGTTCGTGTCCTTGATGGGTGGCTGAATGGGACTGTCTGGGGGTGTGTGGGAAGGGCCACCATCTCACTGGGCAGAGAGGATGGGTTTCTGGGGGGTCTGATGGCGTAGCATGGTGTGTGACATCCAGCGAATGAGATTTTCTGTAAGAGTGCTGGATCCTGGTCTGGAGGTTGCCTCAGCACCCTTAGGGCCCAGCAGGTTTCAATGTGACTGGAGGATTTTGGTTTATCTGCGTCTGGGACAAAACTTCCCAGGGGAAGGAACTGCGTTTCTGGCACGGCAGGTAAAACCCCAGCAGTTCTGTGGATGGGTCCAGCCGCTCGGCCACGCACGGCTCACCCATTCCAGGCACTTTGCAGACCTCCTCATGCACCGTTCCTCCCCGGGCAGTGCCCTCACCCTCTTGGGTGTGAAGCTATTCCAGAGCTGCGCTGGTCCCCACGCTCCCTTTCTCCATCCTGTGTGCTTAACCTATGGGAGAAGCAACCAGAGAAGGAGAAGCCAACACAAAACCCACCCTCGCTCCGACAAGACCCTTTTCCTCCTGTGCCGAGGCTCAGACCCCAAGTCCAAGGCTGCTCAGCTCTGTGTCTCAGTGGCGCTCCTCACCCTTTGACGAATCCCGGCATTTGCAAAGTTATTATACCTCATTATGAATTGGATTTTAATCTACTGTAAATTGTCCTACCATTATAGTGTCATAAGAAGCAATTAGCCCCCCTGCTTGCTTCTATGCATGAGGGGAAAGCTTTAATATCATGGAACTGTGAGGGCTTGATGGGGCTTCAGCCTACATACATACATGCAGGCGGAGGCTTCGTTCTCGTGGCATTAACCTGTTCGGTGCATGCTGAAGATGTCCCCTCCGTGTCCTTAGGAGGTCTCCAAAGTGAACATCTCCTGAGCTCCAGGGTTGATTTCAGCCTGGGATCTCTGCCTCTTCTTGGGTGTGCTCTGCGGCACAGCTGGAAGTCTTCTTCCAGAGGATGGATGCAGTTCAAGCAGATGATAAATCGTGGTTTCCTCGCCTTGCCCTTAACCCAGCCACAAAGGGGATTATCATCCACAGGGGTGAGAGGCATCTGGAGTCCGGTCCCTGCCTTGCCTCGCCTCAGGGTGATTATTTCCAATCTCGGTGAAGCTTTGCTCCTTTGCCTCATGGAGGAAATTCATTATCTGGAGCTGGTGTGCTTGCATGGTTATAAACGAATCCCACCTTCTCCACGCCTGTGTCACCTGGAGCCGGACTGGGGGAGCTGGCAAGAGCCTGGGCACTCAGACGTCAGGGCTGTCCCCACTGGGTAATGTTGCATGATTAATAACAACCCCAGGTTAATGGGGTTTTAATGTTCCTCCAGCAGCGGAGAGAGGGGGTAGTATCCTCAGCTCCAAGCTGGCGTGGTGCAGAGCAGAGGCTTTGGTCTTTGTTTTGAGGAGGAATCCAGGCATCTTTGTGCTTGGTGCTGTACGTATGTCTGTGGACAGCATGGCATGCGTGGGTTGAACAGCACAGGCAGAGCTAGACGTGCTCTGGGGTTGAGAACTGTACTTGAGTGATCATGGCATGGTGCGGGATGGACACAAGCATTAAATACTGTCCCCAGTGATATTATGGGCCTCCCAGCACATGGTGGTGGGTTGCACAGAGCAGGGGGCACGAGCGTGGCACAGGTCCTGCATCACGCTGCTCAGCCTAAGGAGCAGCAAGATCCACCTTTATGGCATTTCCAGCAAAGAGGGGCTCCCTGCACTGTGGGTTTTAACAGGGAAAAGGCTTTTCTTTCCTCCCCCCAAGGGTGGGAAGGGACCCAGCTTGCGCATGGAGGGGCAGCAGAGCTGGGCAAAGGGGCTCGTGGTCCATCCCTCCTTGTCCCTGGGGTCCTGATCACGGACTGCGTTGCAGTCCCTGCTCCTGTGAGCAGTCCTGCAGAAAGCTGCTTGCAGGGGATGGGCCCAGAAACATACCCCCCCGCCCCCCCTGACATGTACTCCTCATCCTTTCTTTGCCACATGAAAGAAAAGCTGGCTGGCTGTTAATTACATGAACCTTCTTATGGGCAATTGAGCTGGCCACGTGTGTGTGTACTCACGCTGTCTGCAAGTTCTTGTCTGATTCATGCTCACAGGTGACTGAAATGAAGCCAAATTTTGCAACAAAGCAGGGCCCTGCTGGCTGTGTCCAGCTGTATCCAGGCCTTGTCCACCCAGTAAGGCAGCATCTCTTCCTCCAGGGGCAGAAACAGTGGCCACGTCCATCCCAAACTCAGTTTTTGAGTCCTTGTCCCCATGGCCAAGATGTTATGGAGCCCCAAAGGGATGGGCATCCCTCTGCCTGTCACCTCTTCTCCCTCTGCTTTCCCAGGGTTCCCTGCGTGGGGATTGGAGCTGCTGCTCCATGTGTCCTGGGTGTACAAGTGGAGCCCAGCAGCGAGCCACCCTGCTGGCTGGGGACTGTCCTCTGGTGGCAATGCCAGCCCATGGCCAGCCTGGGACTTGAGTGCCCGTCACCGTCTCAGGAGGTGCTGGTAGCCCAGGGAGATGCTGGTCCCTGGCTCTGCTTGCTGTGAATCTGGGATGCTTCCCAAGGACCCTTCTCTCCCAGTGGAGTTGGTCGGGGCTGTTGGCCAACAGGGCTCACAAAGCCCTCCTGTATGGTTCCATAGGGTGTAGGTAAGAGTGCTGTCCACCTCTGTGCACACATCCCAGCACAGTTTGGCCCGTGCCCACCAGTACCCTTCCAGTCAGGGTCTGGGCACAGGACACACAAAGGGACATGCCATAGACCTCCATGGCTCTGCAGCTCCTCTCCTTCCTGCCAGATTGACATCAACCTCTTCAACGCTGAGTATCCAGGCCTTAATTTCCAGTGCTCATTGCTATTCATTGGTACATCTGAATATTTTAATCCTTGGGGGGGGGGGGGCCTGGAGAACAGCATGCCCCCCCCTTTCCCAGCCACCTTCCCTTGCTTATCTGCTGAAACCAGGGCCAAACTGTTCCCGGTCTCAGTGGGTGAAACAAATTGTAGAAGCAGCTTAAAGTAAGACCAGCATCTCCCACCTTGTGCTTGGAGGGGGCTGGGGAAGAAGAGAAGGAGGGGGTGAGGGAAGCAGATGTAATTACAGAGTAAGAGGCAGAGATAAAATGATAATGGAAGAGTTCTGACCTGGCCGAGCCAGTTCTGCAAAGCTGTGAAATAAATTTAGCAAAAGAGCGAGGGCACGGGGGCTTCCAGGCTGGGTTACAGCTGAAATGCTGGTTTCGCAAACAAGACTTAAATTGGATTGCAAACATCTAATTAACCTCTTTGCTTATATTTTGTTGGGAAAGGCAACAGATTCCAGCCAGGGCCGGCACTGCGGCTCGGTATCCCCTTGCAGGAGACAATCTGGAGGAGAGGAAAGCGATATGGTGCTTTCACCTGCTGGCTCACTCCTTGCTGTCCAGACATTCGGGAAAGGAGAATTTCAAGCTCTTCTGGCCCCTCTGCCTTGCGGTGGAAGCCGCGTGTTATGTCCGGGATGCCCTCACCGTGGGAGGAGAAGGTGCTGGTGGGGCTTCTCCCCAAATTTCTTTGTTCTTCAGCTCACTTGAGGTTCCCCACTTCCAGGGGGACAGGGGTGGGGATCTCTCGTGGCCTTCCCAGCCGGGCTGGCTCCGCTTGGCTGCCGCATCGCCCTGTGCCGGGGCTACTGACTCTTCTGGGCTGGACCCAACCTCTTTGGAGAGCAGAGTAAGAGCAGGAAAACGACCCTCTGCTCCCTTCTCTGGGCTCCAAGGGTTGCAGTTTATCTTGCTGGAGGGCAACCGTTCCACATGGATTTCAGAAGCGGCAGTGTAGCTCCGTGACCCCCCCTCCCTCCCCATCCCCTCTCTGCCTCCTGCCTTCCCCTCACCCCAACCTCTTCTCTTTTTCACCCCACCTTCCCCCAGGGGCATCCAGCCAGTGCAAATGGTCCCTTGGCAGCAATGATGAAGATGGATGTCTGATTGATTCCCTCTCCTCTGTGCAACCCCCTCTCCAGCCCCCCCCTTTCCCTCTCTTGTT
>JAVJGG010000088.1:3185738-3197990 GCA_035590195.1 Aviceda cuculoides | reverse complement strand
ATGCCCTTCTGGCAGAAAATTAAAAGGCTATTTGTTAAAGGGTGAAAGCCCTCAGGTGCAGCCCCCGGCTGGACAATTTGTCTCCATGAAAAGGATGCTATTATGAGAGCGGCTGGATCCAGGAGGAGGGGGAGAATTTGCCAGGAAGAGAAGGGAGAGGTGGGGAGGGGGAAGGAGGCATCTCCCAGGGACAATGAGGTTGGGCTGGGGGGGCCGGGAGATTGTCGGGGCTTGCCGGCTGGGCTGCCGTTCAACGGGGAGCGCGGAGGGGAGGGAGAGCCATGTGCTGGAGGGAGGGAAGCCAATCCTCTTGTTATGAGGCCTGCCGCAGAGCAGAAGCGCCGACCTGCCAAATCCTCTCCAGCGGTGGCTCCGCGAGTCGCCCGCTTCAAAGGGAACAGACGCTCGGGCCGGCCGGGCATCCCGCTGAGTAGCGGTACCCCGACAGCCCGCCTGTCCCCAGGGCTGGCCGTGCTCTCCTCTGCTCTGGGGAGGAGGAAGAGGAGGGAGGAAGTAATGTACTGATGTGCCTCTTGAATCCATCAGCCAAGCGTCTGCCTGCACGGCCAGCCCACGGTACCCTTCCCTGCCGGCCATTCCTCCCTCCATCCCTATGCGTATCTGTTTGCCATTCCCCCACCCAGCTCTTCATCCTTCTGTTTATCTTCTCTCTGCCATCTAACACCCGTTTGTCCATCCGGTCATCCGTTTGTCTCTCTGATTTTAGGGTTTAATACAAACAGCCAGTCGTGTGGTTCCTGAGGATCTGCAGCACTAAACTGGAGGAAGGTCCCCAAAAGAGCTCATGGAGCCTCCAGCCCTTTCCCTCTCCGAAATACCTTGAAAACTCTTCAAGAATTAGGCATGGCCAACAAAAAGCCACTGCTGTGAGGAAACTACTGCAGGAGTGAGATCTCCTCATCCAGGTTTGAGTTTGGCTTTGAACTGGAAGAGGTTGAGCATCACTGAGCTCCCCTGAGAGGGACCAGGGCAGGTCTGAGACCTTTCGTTCACTCGTGATCCCTCGTAGCAGCTAACAGCTCCGTGCAGCTCCTCGAGGCGACAGCGGTGGAAATGTGCCTGGGCAGAGGGTCCTGCAGAAGCTGGGGAGATGCACTGGTTGTGCTGCTGTGCTTGGCAGGATCCGGCCACCCAGAGGGTGAGGCTGGTTGCATGTGCTTTGTTGTGTCCGGGGAGGGTCTGCCCTTTGCTCTTCTACTTTGCTGCCCGCAAGGAAAAGGAAAAATGAGGGACACAAATGGTCACTTAGGAGCAAGCAGAAAAGCACTTGTGAAGGGCAAGAAGCAGCCTGGTCTGGGATAAAAATGGCTCTGCTGGAGCGGCGTTTCCGTGTGGGATGCTGCTTTCCAACAGCTGGCTGGGAAGTTGATGTTGCAGCTGGTGAGATGACGACCCTCCATCCCATCAGGAGGCTGGTCTGGAAACGAGCAGGTTTTGGTGGGTTTAGCGCACGAGGTGGCACCCTGAAGGGAAAACGTGGGGAGGGTTAAGGGGGTGGGAGAGGTCAGAGCCCTGAGATGAGCCAGTCAGTTCCACGCTGGGCAGTTTGCTCTGGGGAGAAGGCACCTCTGCAGGGACTCCTCCTGAAGGTCACGCTATGGGAGAAGAGCCTCTGGCCGTGGCAAGGTGGCAGGATAGACCTCTGGGTGTTCAGGTACTGAGAGCATCATCATCTCCTTGCAGGTCGCTGACGGATGCCTCCACTTTTGTCTTACCCTATCCCTAAGCTGCTTGCTGGGGCACAGACGTGTTTGTGAATGCCATGCTGGGCAGAAGGGATTGGCAAGATGCTAAAATAAGTCTGCAAATAGCGTCCCAGTGCGGAGTTTTCCTTCTCATTCCCCCACCTCCCCGAATAAGACGCCAACATTGGTGTACATTTATGGGATGTGGGGTGGGGAGGACGAGTGCTTGTAGGAAGGCACTGTGCTCAGTCCAAGCATCCTGCCTACATCTTTCTATGTTGGCAAAGTAGGATTACACTAAGTGGTGGCTCACACTCTGACCTGCTTGACCCAAAGGTGCAGCCAAGGCTCAGAAAGCAGCTCTGAATTTGCATTATTCCTATCAGAGCTGGCCCTGAATTAGAAATCCCCATTTAAAAAAAAAAAAAAAAAAAAAAAAATCAGAATTCTTTTTTTAGTCTTAACTCAGGACAAAGTCAAAATACACAGTTCTTCACAGGGGAAGGAAAGGGTTTTTCCCTTCAGGCAGGGACTGAAATGGGCTGGAGCCACCTTGGCCACAACCAGGACAACCAGGGATCGCTCTGCTTTGGCTTGGGTGTTTTGGTTTGGTTTTGCCTTTAAAGCCCATTGACTGCATCCATGGTCCTGGATATACGTGGATGGACACGCTAAGGTATGTGCGCTCCTTTGGGACATGCTAGCCTTGCAAGGCTAGAAACTGGTTTCACCTCTTTAAAAGCAGCGGGGGCTTTGGTGGGGAGGGTCACCTTGGCCAGCCTGAGCTCCAGCTGCTGGGGAGATGATTTGGAGGTGGGTTTCTGTCTCGGGCAGGAGGGGAAGGACTAAGGCGGTGGTGTAGATGAGACGATGAAGGGTGGGCAGCCCCTTCGCTGCTCCAGGGTCTCAGACCACCTCTCCAACTTGGGCAGGCCTGGAGCGTAAGCACAAATACCTCCCCGAAACGAGACCCAAGTCACAAACCCAGACGTGGGGTCAGGCAGGGAGCTGCTCCGAGGTGTACAACCCCACAGCACTACCAATTTTGTTTAGTTTGAATGTGAATCTAGCCAAAGTCTGCAAAAATGGCTGGAGGGAGGAGAGAAAAGGGAGCTCAGGTTCTCCGGACAGAGATGCTGCTTTCCTCCTGTGGGCATTCCTGTTTCAATACCAAAGGCAGCATGTGTGTGTATATGTGTGCTCTCCCAGCAACTCGCTCCTAAACCCAGCTAAAATAGATTACTGCATAAGATTTAATGATTCAGCACTTCTGTTGCCACTGATTTACTGAGTGATGCTCGACTTTTTTATCAGCTGAAGAGCTGCTTGGCCATCAGCAGCTGCAAAGGGAATTAAACAATAATATCTTTTGGAGGTAAAAATGGATGGATCGAATGCAGCAGCACCACCATCCAGACAGCGAAGTGAAGGTCAGGATAGGAGCTCAGACATGAAGGAAGGGTCTCCATGTGCTTCTGTCGCCTGACAACACTGACACAGACTTAAGTCACATGCCAAGGTGTTTTGTGTATTTATTTTATATTTCTCTCTTTGCCAGAATCGCTGATTATTTGATTCGGCGATACAAAGTGATGCTTTGATTCCGTGTGAGGTTTGTGTGATGGGTAATCAATTCCCTACGTGGTGCCCCAGTGGCAGTGAACCCAGGAGGGCAGAGCACTGGGACGAGTTTCCTGAGCCCCAGCCCTGCCCTGGGGTGCCTCCTCACCAGCTTTGCTGGCTGGGGCTATGTGGAAGACACCCCCCTCCTTTTGTCCCCAAGCCCACCCAGGGGCATTTCCCAGCACAGGCTGCCTGGGGCAGGGGGGTCCCTGGCACCCAGCACCCTTGGGTGGGATGGAGGGGTCCCAGCCGTGCACCTAAAGTCCCACCAGCACAGACATCAGCATCTGTTTTTTCCCCATCTAGCCCCAGGTTTTTGCCTTCTAAACTCAGGCAGGATTGAGCAGGATGTGAAAGCCAGACCTCTAATCCAGTCCCTAACCCACACCACCTGCATTATCCAGTCAGGCACAATTTTTTTTTTTTTTTTTGGCAAAAGTCGAAACAGCCACCTCTCTAAGCCCAGAGGCAAAAATTTCCCCCCCCTCAAGCTCACGATGCTGAAGCAGCATTAGAAATAGCTGACCATTACCCCTTCTCCTTACCACGAACCCTCTAACCTTTCTTGGCTCTGAGTCCCTTCTGTCTCATTCCTACCAGCATTGTCCCCTCAGCCTGGCTGCCCTGGATTTGAAGAGAGACGTTCCCACAGTCCAGAGCATCAAGTTTCTTCTGGCCAAAAGCCTTCAGCGAGCTGGAGCTGGGAGGGCCCCCAGGACACCCTGACCACCCCGAGGGTCCGTGGTGCGACAGCAGCCCTGCGCGTGGGCAAGGAAGAGGCAAGGACCTGCTCCATGCGCTCTGCAGTGGAAATTGTCCACAGGTGATAGGATTGATGGAGACGAGCAGGCTGAGGGTGAGATGATTCAGACCAGTAGGAAACGTCGCTGGGGAGATGTGGCTTTGCCAGCCGGGAGGATGCGGGTGCCGGGGAGAGCCGCTGCTCCGGCGAGATGGTGGGCAGGGGAAGTTCTGCAAAGAGGTTTTGAACTGTCTGAGAATGTGCCGGCGGATGAAACAACGGGTGGGTGCTGGTGGCCACCCTGGTCATCCTGCAGCACCCAACGTGTGCCCAGGTATGGCCGACCAGGGTCTACTCTTTGAGCTGGCCCAGGGGAGTGCTGTTTGAATGAGCCCTGGGGGGAAAAAAACAGAGGAGAAAAAAGAAAAGGGGGAAAAAATAAATGGCCTGAGTCCAAAGGCAAGAGCTCTCTGGAGACGGCGCAGAGCTGTTCTGCGATGGTGTCTGAAAACCATGAGGAACGTGAAGCGGAAACCAATGAACCACAGTGAGCACGCTGGAAATGAGGTCTAATTGATGGACAAAAACAGGAGCAGATGGGCAACCCTGCCCACCACCCCTTTCCAGGGGTCTAATTTGCCACCGAAGCCAGGAGAACGGCCATCCCTGAATAACCAAGTGTCGCTGCTGCAGACAGGGGGTCGCTTGTCCTGGCATGTTGCTGAAGGGGACCCCGGGGGGTGTCCGTGCGGAGGGGGAGCTGGCAGCATCCCACACCCACCGCTCCAGTGGGGTGGGCAGGTCTGTCCCCCCTCTCTCCGCTTGCCACAGCCATCCCCTGTGCTGGATGCAGCAGGACACGAACACACAGCAAAGCCTGTTGAGGTGGTGATGCTCTAGTGCTTTATCCTCAGGGCCAAATTCAGAGGTGAGGCTCAGGGACAGGCAGGGGGGTGTTACCAGGGCTCAGCAAGTTACTGCATCTCCGTAAGTGAGACTTGTCCTTTGCTGAGAGCTCTGAGATGTGGACTTGTTCTTCTCCACCATAAAAGATGGAAGTCAGGAAGGTTCTTTAAACAAGTCTGTCTTGCTCCACAGTCAGAGCTGGCTGAGCCCCTATGTATTATACTTTGAGACCCTATGTATTACATTAGGACAGGTGGCAAGCAGGTAAAACACAGCAATCCCACCCCAAGGACCAGGTGATGCAGCCCCAGCACCTCTTTGGGGATGCTGAGAGTCTCTGCAAGGTGCTTTTCCTTTGACCCCTGAAAGATGGTGCAGGTCCACCTACCAGAGAAACCTCACGTCCATCCAGCTGAGCCTCGCTCCACGCAGGAAAACCGATGAGTTCCCTACGGCAATGTTTGTGGAGCTGGGGACCGAGCGATGCTCACGGCTCTGGCCCCAGCTGCCCTCGTGCGTGGGGCTGCTCTCGAAGCAGGCACCGACCCCTGCCTCCTCCTGCTGTGGCCATGGGGAAGCTTAATGAGTTAATGCTGATTAAGTGCTTTAGGATAATCAGGTATAGGTGTCATAAAAGCGCTTTACAGTGATGATGATGTGTTTTATGGTGAGGAGAAACTGATGAACCCAAATGAAAAACCACATTAAAGCGGGGGGGATGTACAGAGTTGTCTTCAGATCTGGGGTGAACTTCACATTAAGGACAAAAAACCATTCAAGCATTTGCAAAGTTCCCACCTCTCCTCAAACAGTGCCTCGTTTTGACCTCCCCCCTCCTCTCGAAGAGCCTTTCTGCTCAAGACCAAGATTAATTACCTCCCTCACAGCCCTTTGGGCTTCCCCCATCTGATAACGTGTGAATAAGGCTGACAGGACCTGCTAAGGGTCTCACAGCTTTCTCCGCTCCCTGTCTTGCCTCTCGGAGCAACTGAGCTCCCACGGCACGTCCGCAGGGTCACCGCATCCTCGTGCCTCCTCGCTGGTCCCCAGCCTCCTACCTTGGTCAACACTTGACTTGTCACTCAATTTTCAGTGTTTAGGAAAGGGGAAACCATAGGGATGGTGCTCCTGCCTGCTCTCTGTGCTGCGATAAGAGAGAAATCAGCTCCAAAGCCTGAATCTACTCACACCAACTGCATGGGCATCAGGTCCAGAGCACACCAGCAAGGCTCTAAATAAACCAGGTAACAGCATTTTCCCCACTTCGAAAGCTGGCTTTGTCCTGGCTGTCAGAGGCATCAAAGTTGAGGGACGCGTATCAAGATCTACAGCAATTAAAAGGGGCACCAACCTTAATGTGCTCAGCTGAAAGCCCAGGTCCCCAGGTTGTATGCGGGAAATTGGCTGGTAATTTAGCGGCTGGTGCCAACTGGCTGCATCTGTCCAGCCTTGCGATAGCCTTTATTTTCTTGCTCTTTTCCAACCGCTTCTCCTGGCAAGCGTACAGCCCAGGGAGGAGGCAGGGACGTCTCAGACAACCTGCTCGCTCGACACGCTGGCTTGGGTTTATGGCCATGGCTGGGCAGTCCCCCCTCGGGGTGGCACAGACGGGGCTGACACCCCCGTACCTCTCCCTGCGCTCCCTTGGGAGCAATGGGACCTGGTATGAGGGATTCCCAGATCCCGGCTCATTTTGGGTGGCTTACTGGGGAGATGATTCTCATTTCGCTTTTACTTGAGCGACTAAACCAATTTTCCCCACACACCAACAAGGGTTTTTTCTTTTTCTCTTGAGCCAATGGAGATGTTTCGTTAAAAATAAAATACCTGATGCTATTTTTTTTTAACATATGTTTTCCTTCTGCATCAAAATAAATGAAAGATCCAAATCTGTTTCACTTCAGTTAAAAACATCGAGATGAAATGATCCAACTTTTCTGGTGTGGTATTTCTGTTAGAAACACATTTATTTAGGCAAGCTGGTTTGCCAAATTTGACAGGAATTTGCAGCTTTGAGCTGAATTTCCCGGTCATCCTAAGACAGCGTTTTGAAGAATGATGCATTCGTCTAACAATTTTTTCCAGGCTGGAGTCCACCAGATCTTCAACCCAAAGGATGGGACAACGTCCCAGAGGGATTAGCTTTCATCCTACAAACACGGTGCTACAGAGCAAGCCAAAGGAGAAGCTGAAGACTTCAGCCAGGTTTGCCTCAGGGAAGTTGAAGGTAGGTGATCCACCGAGGTCTCTCCCAAACTCACGTCCCTGTGAGCTGATGATAAAATCATTTCCCCATGAGATCAGTTGACTCCACGTGGCCAAGCCCAGCGTGGTCCTTAGTGACAGTCCAGCAGGTCTGGGTTCCCAGTTGGGTAGGGGTCATCAAACTTGCTCCAGCCAAGGGGTTTAGCAGCTCTGGTAGGGCTTACCGTGCTGCCAAGCTGCCCCTGAGACACCTCAGCTTGGTGGAGGTTGCAGAGAGGGACTTCAGTCCTGAGATGAGGAGAAAGGATGCAGATGATGGAAGAATTCTTCACCTCTGTCAGCCCCGGGTTCTGCCTGGTTCTTGCAAAGCTCTGCTGCGTAGGTCCCATCTCTGCTTCGGCGCTAATACAAATCCACCTGGAACGAGACACGAGGCAGGATTTGGATTCCCAGTGTTAGCAGCACCTTGTCAAGTGTCTGGCGTTCCCTCGGGACTGTCAGCGCGGGAGGCAGGACATTTGGGTTGACTCTTTGCTGCTGTCATTAGCAGAAAGCGAGAAACTTAGCACGGAGAAACAGCGCTGGGAAGTCACCTGCTTTAAAACACCGTTGGGGTGCTCCAGTGTGCCAGCAGGAGCGTGGACAAAAGAGAAGAGACTCTTTTCCTCCCGGGCCGCCCCCCCCCCCCCCCAGCTGCTATGGCCTTCAAATGTCCTTGACCCCTTGGCAGAAGAGGTCAGTCCCTCATCTGTACCACTCGCAACGAGCATCAAGTGACGGCTCCCCATGCATCACCCCAGCAGTCACGCTGGAGCTTGCGTGTCATTTCAATTCGTCTTTCTCCGAGCGCTCCCTGTCACCGGCAGTGCTGCGGGAGACGCGGGGGGAGCGAGGGGAGGCAGACTCAGATGGAGCCAGGGAGAGGCAGGCGGCAAAAGAGAGACTGCTGAAGGGAAGGGGGGAGAGAGATAGGGTGAGGGAGGTAGAGCCATCCAGGTTCCATTTGTCGAGGGCTTTTTCTTCCTTTCCTGGAAAGTCCCACCAGCCATGCCCTGATGGCAGCTGCTGGCTGGGGAGGGATGGAAGTGCCCATCCTTCATCCCGAAGCGGGCACAGCGGGGCAGCGAGCAGGCAGAGCACTTGGGGAACGTGTTTTGAGGTCCCTCAAAACACCGTAAAGCCCAGGATTTCTTTTACTTTGAGGCAGTGGGGCAGAAGATCTCATGGCCCCCTTAGGAGCGCAGCCCACCAGCACTGGCTCTGCTGGGTAGGTGGGGGAGCTGCGGCACAGAGCGGGAACCCACCTTTGCACCTTTTTAGGTTGATTTGAGTGGAGAGTCACCGTCTGATATCTGTCTCCCGGCATCCCACCACAGCAAATGAGGCGAGAGTGGGGCAGACCCTGGTGAGCCCGTGATGGCATCAGACCTACCACCGTGTCTGGGTTGCCTGTTTGACGTCCAGGGAGGACCAGCCGGCTCTCGCTCCTCAGCCGCTCTTTGGGAACAGGCGGGATGGGAAGATGCGGGGCTGAGCGGCGAGATGCCTCGGATGGGGACCACTTGTGCAACAAATAGAGTCCCTTGGCGCCAGCTTCCTCTTCTCCCAGGGAACTTGGCCGGTCTGCCGCCGGCACCGAGCTGCCTTTGTGCCGCGCTGAGCGTGGCCCCGTGTTTCATCTCCCGCCTGGCTGGGCTGCCTATGTGGGCTGGGGGAGCACTCCTCGGGGTCATGTTTGTTATGTTTCCAGGAAGCCCCTCCAGAAAAACATCCTTGAAACACAGAGGTTTCCCTTCTGCCGGCATACAAATGAACCCCAAACAGAACCCACTTCAAAGCGTCCAGCTAATGAGCCGGTCTCTCCCCCCTCCCCGCCCTGGTTTCAGGAGGGCCCTAACGATGCTGCGGTATGACAAAGGCACCAGCTTTGCTTTTTGAGTCTGCTCAGTGGAAAAAAAAAAAAAAAAAAGAGGAGAGGGGGCAGGGAGCAGCGGGAAGCAGGCACGCACATGCCAGCACAGGCGGCTGTGCTGTGGGATGCTCCCCAGTACCCCCCCCCCCACCGGGCCGTGGGGCAGCGTGGCCCGGAGGGACTGAGCACGAACTGGGGCTGAGCACGAAATGGGGCTGAGGACAAAACGGGGCTGATGCTTCCCAGCTTCGGTGGTGCAGACCCCCACCCCTGCACGGGGACCGAGGTGGTGGTGGGGGGATCTTGGTATTTTTGGTTTTTTTCTAGGGACAAGGAGGGGATGGTGGGGGTAGGGAAGCAGATTAAGCAGAAGGAGCGCTGCTTGGAGCGTCCCCTTGCCTTGCAGCGGGCTTTTATTCTCCTGAGCCAGTCTTTTCAACTTTGCTTGGAGGTGCTGCCTCCTTATCCCCTAGCCTGGAATTCCCCATCCCTCCCTGTTCCTCCTCTCTCCCCACCCTGGGGTTCAAATCTCTGTTCAAACTAAAACCCCTATAGAGTGGCCGGAGGGGGGTTGGCTGTACTGGGACCAGCATCGCTTCCCAGGGTGGCTTCATCTCCCTACCGGCAGCACCCGGCCCTTGCGGTGGGTACCCCGGGGGACTCGGGAAGCTCGCACATTCCCGGGAGCCGGGGCTGCCAATGCCGCCCTGAATCCCCAGCACGAATCATCCAGCGAAAGCCGGTCGCAGGTGTGGGGATCAGCTAAGGGAAAACAAGAACCGCAGGGACCGTTAGCTGCCAAGCCAAAACGGAGCGCCGAGTCGGGAAACGGGGTTTACGATTTTTCCTCCTGAAGTATTTTGAGGGGGAAACAAACCCAGAAATTTTCTTTTGCTTTGTTCAGAAGTTTTCTTCTGTTTCTGACTAGTGGAAAGTAGTGTTTTTCTGATTTTGCTCACAAAAAAAAAGTGTTTTCTTACTTTCATTTTATCCACAATATTGTTTTTGTCTGTGAAAGCATTTTCTGCCACTGAAATGTAAAACAAACCTAAAAATAACTCATTCCCACTCGTGAGCTACAAATATTCGCTGTGCTCTGCAGTTTCCTGTTTCAGGTGGAAGTTTTGCCCATGCAGCAAGCAGAAAGGATGTTTTTCTCAGGACCAGCTTTGTGCATGCACCCAGGATTGCCACCACCGGAGAAAGGTATTTGGTTCAATCTCTTGACCTCAGAGGGTTCCTACACCCAATCAAGTCATTTTTCAGGGGAACACCCAGCTCCTTGCTACAGAGCTGACCCATTATTTTAGGGCTGCTCTACCTTAAGCAACTCTTATTTGCCAAACCAAAAAAAAAAAAAAAAAAAATTTCTATTTATTAGAACCTTCATGGTTTCACATCATCCATGCTGGAGCCTTTCAGATACTTCCGTAAGAGAGCATTGCATGGATAATTTTGAATCAAGAGGATCAGAGGTTTCTCTGGACCCTCCCTCCAAGAGTCTTGCATCTCAAGAGCCTTCCTTGCAAACCTGCCTGTGTGCAACACAACCACGCTCCTGCAACATAACCGGTGGCACAAACCGATGGCGTTGAGAGCTTCACCTGCCAAATTTCAGCAGGTCTCAAGGTTTCCTTCTGCCCCTTGCCCAAAGGACCCTCCAAAGCCCAGGGCCTCGATCTGCTGTAAATCAGCGCGTCACGCTCAGGCAGCCCCCAGAGCCCTCGGAGGGGTGGGTGTCGAGCAGCAGCGCACGCAGAGAGGAGGAAACTCCTTCCTCCGCGCCGCCAGCATCCCCCATCTCCCCAGTATAGATAAATAATCTGCAATCTCAACGTATTTCCACCCCTGAGGGCTGGAACGGTGATGAATATGCCCAGCCGGGCTATTGTTCCACCGCTGGATAATAACAAATCTTCGATTTCTGGCTGGCCGTTAATGCCTTCGCTGACGCTCGGCTGTGTTTAGCCGGGCTGCGGGCGTCCCTCCGGCAGCCCCCCGCAGCGGGGGCAGCCCCTGCAGGCACCGGGCGATGAATGGGAGCCGTCAGCCCCTTAGCGATGTTGTCAATACCGCTGATCAGCTCCGGCATTGATTTCCACCCCTTCCCTCCTTCTCGCTGCCCTCCCACCCGCCGCTGCTCACTCCCCTCTCTATGTTTCTCTCTTGATCAGGGAATAAATAAATACGAGCAGCCGGTCTTACGTGCCCAGAGGTGCCTGGGCTTCTGCTGTGTGTTGGCTTGGGAGATTGCTGTGGCTCTCGCAGCGAGCCATCGGCTCTAATGCCGGCCAGAGCTTGGCCAAAATCATCTCCTCTCCCATCGACCGTGGCCGAGAGCCGAGCATCGCTCAGCCCTACGCATCTCCCCTGGGCAGACACCACGATGCGAGGACGGGTCCTGGCACGGGACTGGCGGTGCTGGGCTGGGCTGGAGCAGGGCGGCGAAGGCTTTCCTCTGGCTGATGCATCCCGGGGCTCAGCCTCCAGTCCCTGGGCCGGGGCTTAACTTGAAGCGGAGCCCTGGAGCGCATCCAGGCTTGGAGGGCTGCTGGAAAGCAAATTTGGTGGCCCTGTTGTTGCTGACTGCATCGGGTGACAAAAAATGAGGAGCTGGGCTTGGAGACAAGCCCACGTCTCCCGTCGTACCCCATCCCTGGGTGGAAAGCAGAGGGAAGGGGAGAGCCATCCCCCCCTCCTCATGGCAGCATCCCCTCTTGCCTGCACCGGATCCGGGACAGATATTCAGCAGCTACGAAGAGGAAAAACCAAACAACCACCCAAACCCCCCTCCTCATCCCCACTGCCAACGGAGGAACAAAACCCTGCAGCAAAGGGCCCTCAAGTGAGTAATCTCTCCTTCATATGTGTCCCAGCATCCCTCCGCCATGCGCTGTCCTGGTAGCCACCACTTGAATTAGCACCAAAGGATTATGGGAGCCAGAGTCATTAATCTAGGTGACAAACAGGACTCTGAAGGAATATTTGCACCCCGAAATTGAAAAGATTAGGCCATATTTGTCAAGGATTGGTAGGCTTTATCGCCTCCAGAGCAGATGCTGTTAAATATTCATGAGCTGCATAAGTGGGAGAAGACCTCGCTAGGCCTGATGACTTTCAGAGAGAGGAGGGAAGAACGGGGGGGGGGGGGAGGAAGG
>JAVJGG010000088.1:3174550-3185659 GCA_035590195.1 Aviceda cuculoides | reverse complement strand
ATGTCGCTGGTACCCAGGGGGAGGTGGCCGGGAAGGGGCGAGGGGTGGTGGGACCCCATCCGTCCCTCCGGATACGGGGCGTTGGGTGCAGCTCATCCGTGCCACAAGCCCCCGGCCCCTGTGCGGGCAGGTTTTGCCTTTCCTGCTCTGCAACGGGTGATGAAAGGTGGAGGAAAGGCAGCTGCAAGTTCAGGGGGGGACGTCACTGTTGCCCCCCCAGCCTTGCAGCCAGCCTGGAGGTGGCTCATGAAGGGTCCTCCAAAGGACCGGGCTATGAATTGAGCTGGGCTAGGTGCTGCAGGACTTTTGGGCCACCAGGCTGGGCCACTGCATGTCCCCATAAACGGCCCCCAAGACGGAAACGGGTTGTGAGGTGGAGAGATGGGCAGAGGGTGGGGAGGAAGGACCTCAACAGCAGGGGGAAGATGGAGAGGTGGGGAGAGGAGCTGGATGGGAGAACGGGTGGAAGAACGGGAAGGGGGTGGAGGAAAGCATCCTGGGCAAGGGAAACACGAGAAAGAACAAGATGATAAGAGAGGATGGGGGGATGGCCAGAACAAGACAAAAAAATGAAGGAGGAGGAGGAGGAAAGAGGGTAAGTAGAAAAAAGAAAAATAGAATAAGTAGGAAAAATGTACACAGACATGGTCATCTTCACTTCCTAATCCCCATTTTCCCTCAAGTTTAAGAATGACCTTCCCGAGAGCTGGTGACTCCCGTCGCAGACCCCAGACTTGCTTATGCTGCCCAGGGGACGGAGGCTGGGGTCGGCAGACGCGCGCCTGGACGGAGCTCGGCTGCAGAACGGGTCGGAGGTTCCCGCGGCACTGCCCCGAACTCCGGCTCGCTGGGCTCAACCCCTCCCGCGTTAGCTGGAGTTTTCCAAAAAGCAAAATAGCCTCCGGGGAAAAATGTGAAGTTTCAGGCTTTCCTGAAGAGGCTGGAGAGACGGGAGCTGCCGTCCGGGTCTTTTTCCACAGCTTTTGGCAAGGAGGTAGGCAGGAACACCAGAGGCATGCGGGAGGGCTGGGGGCTGAGATCTCCTCGTCCTCCCCAAGTTTCTCTCTGTATCTTTCACGCACACATGGTTGGGTTGGATCCAATTTGAACCCAAACTCCAAATCTCCAAAAAACAGGGAGAATTTCAGCAAACCAGAAAGCTTGATTTTCAGCCAGCTGTTTCCCCTCGTGTCAGTCAACTGATAAAGGGAAAAGCCAGGGCTGGCATTAGGAAAAGCATCGAGCAAGCTGCAAAACCAGCAGAAAAAGATTCCATTGCCAGGCTGGTGGGGCGACAGACACTTAATTTAGTGCAGTATGGGGATTTTTTTTTTAATGTTAGTAGAAAATCCTGATTCATCAACCCCACGATTCTTTGAAAGAGCAGGTCAGTCCCACCAACATCTTTGCTTAATTTAAAGAAAACCCAAACCAATAAAAGTGAATCAGATGAAATTTTGCACCTGACCTCTTCTGAAAGGGAAAATTGTTTGCCGATGGGTGACCATGGATTTAAATTGCTTGTTGCTTAGGAGTTGATGGGTGACCATGGCTTGGGTGCATCCGAGCCCTCCTACACGTAGGTGCTGAGCGCCCACCCCAATCCCTTTGCTGTGCAAAGCACCATTTCCCAGGATGCTGAGAACAGGCAGGGAAAAAAATGAGAGTGCTTGAAGATGCTGCATAATCCACTCCCCCAAATCCTCATTTCCATCTCAACCTTCAAGAGATCTTCGTCAAGTTCTGGCTGCAATCTGTGAGCAGGAGCCGGGCTGCCCGGCTCTCCTCCCTCCCGCTCTTCCCCGCGCTCCCCAGGCCCCCGCCAGCCTTCGCACAATTTAATGTCTTACAGCTCTGTCCCTATTTGACAAACAGGTGATTTTGCTAATGAGGAATAAATGAGATTCACAGGATGAGAGAAAGGGAACAGCAGCTGTCGTGAGCGCAGGATGTGCTGGCTTTATTAAAATAATATATGGCCACATGCTTAGTATTAGGACTCGCAGTTTGAGAACTCCCATCTCATCCCTCCCGGCTCCCCCCCGCCTTGGCTCCCCCCGTGCCCCCCACCCCCTCCAAGCCTCTTGGTCCTCAGCCCCTTCCCTGGAACATTTTCCAATCAGCGAATTACTGGCTGGAGAGCCTGGACCATCCCAGGCCATGCATACAAAATACATCCTCCGGCACAGCAGCCCTGGGGCGGCCGGGGCTGGGCTGGGAGGGAGGGAGGGGGCATACGAACACGCGTGTGTTTGCACGTGTGCGTGTGCACACGTGGGTGTGCACGTATGTAGGGAAGGGAAAGGGGAAGGGAAAAGGGGAAGGGCAAGGGAAGGGGTTTGGTGCTCTGAAGGGGACTGTGATGAACGCTGGCAGCTATTCCTGGAAAAGCGGGTGGTGCACAGACCGTGACGGGCAGAAGAAGGTGTAAGAGCTCATTTTGGCATGGGGATGCGGCTGGTGTCCCCATCCGGGAGGGAGGTGGGGGCATGGCCGGAGGATGATGCTGGAAGCGGGTGAAGACCTGTTGGACAGGAGGGAGATGCTCTGGGCTAACTCTAGTGTAGGACACGGGGCAGGACGGCGGCGTTCCCGGCTCGCGTGACCCTGGGCAGGGCAGGATCAGCCCCGCGTTGCGGAGCGGCAAGTAGGATGGTCAGCGGGTTGAATTATTTTGGAGCAAAGCTGCAAGGTGAGATTGGATTAATGCAGAGAGAAAGCAAGTGGCAATCCCTGGAAAAGGATGGAGGAGTGGGAGAAGATTAGAGGAGGAAAATAATCAAAGTAAATAGAGGGTGAAGGCAAAGAAATCTCACCGCAAGAGAGGAAAAGTGGGAGAGAGGGAGGGAGGGAGGAAGGTAGGTAGAGGAGAGGGATGGGGAGAGGGGACCATGGGCGCTGGGTGGACGGGGGACACTGGGGCAAAGAGCCCACTGCACTCCTGTGGTACCTCCCTGGTAACTGGGGAAGTAGCAGGTTTGTGATAGCCCAGATGTCATCCCAATGTGGCAGAGTAGATATTATTTTTCTGCAGGTTTTTCATGGCTGGGGTTTTGTTAATGTCGCTTCACCCAAACTTTTAACAGCCGGGTAGAAGGTGCTTCCTCAGCTAAGCAGGAATACCTGGGCAGTTTTAGCTAGAAACCAAAATGCGGTCTACAAGAGACACTTCTGCTGCTGGAGTATCAGGGAAACTGCAGTTTTAAAACAGTATTTCTGTGCTCCCAGAAGCCCAAGAAAAAAACCAGAGATGAACTGGCAAAAAATCTAACCTAGCAAAAAATCCTACAACCCACCACCCCCTGTAGTTGTAAGTGGTTAAAATGAAAACAGAAATTCTTTTCTTTAAAAAGAATGGTTTTACAATTGTTCATGAAAAAAATCCATTACTTTCAATGATTCCCCCACTTCTTGGGCAATATTTCAAGGTGATGTCTATGCTCTGTCCATGACCTTTACCTGTGCCATTGGTTGTCATCCCCCAAAAGAAAGCAGCTTTGCTGCAGCCCTGGGCTGGAGCTCTCCTGGGGTCCCTCAGTCTGAGCCCCCCACTCCGATTTAATCGGTGCCGGAGCCGTTTGCCCAACACGGAGGGGTTTAGGAAACACGTCTCTACTGCTGCAGGGCTCCACTCCAGAGACGTCATCCCTTCCCTCCAGGGCAGGCGAGCAGGGACACGTGTCAGTGGAGGGGTACGGCGATGACGAGAGGAGGAAAACAAAGTGGCTGGTAATATTCAGTTTTATGAATGTGAGGATCTACTGAGCCTCTGCAGCCCAGAGGATTTTTGTCCTATAATCACCTAACCGATCTCTTTCCAGGCTTGAAGGAAGTAAAGGGATGGCTCTGGCAATGTCTCCTCTGCCAGCAAAGCTCCGACCTGTGAACTTGTCAGCCCCAAGCAGCCCATCTCCCCTCCCAGCTCATCTCCCACCCATCCCCTCTGCGCACACGGGGATGCATTCCTCTGTCTGCCACCCCAGCAGTTCATCCCCCGAGTCACTGAAAACCGGTGGCAAGAGGAGCAGACCCAGGACACGGGTGGGTGTAGCGTGCGAGCGTGGGTGCCCCCCCAGGCACCGCTACCAGCCTGCTGGAAGCTCCAGCAGCGTCCCCTCATGTTGGTGTCCGGCCCACCAGCCCTCCTCTACCACGACGGGCACCAAACCCCAGATCCCAACGCGCTTCCCAGCAGCAATTCCCCATTCCCAGCCCTTACGGACCCCAGTGGGGTTTCAGGGGCTCGGGCAGATGCCCACCCCCTTGCCTGTTTGCTCAGGTGCCCTCCTGCTCCTGCCTGCCCGCACGGCAGCGCAGCACGGAGTAAACAAGTGCTCAGTGAATAATTTACTCAATGAGTGACAGAAGAATTGCCGTTTAACAATTTGCTGGGCAAATATTATTTGACCATTTCTAGAGCTGCTTGAAGAGTACAAATATAACCTCCCTATACATTGGGAATAATTCATTCGACAAAAGCAGGCTGCAACTCATCAGATAAATTATTGACAGGGGATAACGCAGCCCCATTTAGGGGTGTCACAGCAGTCACCAAAGTCCTTTTGCCACGCAGGCGCAGGTCTGCGCTGTGGCCCTTGCTGTCCTGCTCGGCCCAGATGGACGCAGGGTCTCCAGAAGGGGCTGGGTGGGAGGGTGGCCACAGACTGGGCAGCCCAATTGCTTGGAGGGAGATGGGCCCCATCTCTCCAGGTCGGCCGGTAATCCGCGCGTCCCTGCGTCTCTGGAGGATTAAGCTCCCATATGAATGCTTCTGGGACCCCAGGGAATGAGAAGAAGCATCTCAGCTTCTGCATGGGGGGACACAGAGGGTAGAGGAGGGGACAGGCTCCTAGCAGGGAGGTGGGAAGCATTCCTCCCCCCACACGGCTCAGGTTTTGGAACAAAAAAGCTGGAGTTACATGAAGAGCAACCCCTGCTGAGGCCCTGCGGCTGGAGCTCCTGCCTCTATTGAGGCGGGCTCTGGCATGCATGGCTCCAGGTGTTCCCACAGCGCAAGAGACGGAGCCCAAATCCTCTCCCCTGCATCCTGGCCCCGGGCACCTGAAGCTCAGCAAGGTACCGGGGAGCTTGGCGTGGTGCGGGGAGGGAAATCGCCCTCTCCCGCCCGCCCAACTGCTCTGGAGCAGTCCCCCCTAGGTTTGGTGTTGTGCATAACTTTCAAGAGAAGAAGCCAAGGGATACAAAGCGCTGCTCGGGGTGTCCCGGGAACCCCTGCAAGCTGAGTGCGTGCAATTCCTGGGGGGGCTTCCCGCTCCCTCCCTCTCGATGCCCTGGGGCCTGCCTGAGAGACAGCAGCTCTGCCTGGAAAACCCAAACCTGCTGGATTCACCCTGTTCCCCCACGAGCAAGGACACGGCAGCCTGGCAGCGTGTCGTCCCAAGCGAGCCAGCCGGCGCGGGCAGGGGAGCACCAAGGGGGTCCTTGGCACAAATCTGCGCTCTCTCACTCATCCGGGTGGGACAAGGTGTCTCGCAGGGCGCGGGGGATGCTCAGCCTCATCCCACCACCGTCCCCAGCTGCCGCGTGGGACAAGGCTGGGCAGCCTTGATGTCCAGCGGTTGCGGTGGCAGCGGGGGCCATGCAGCTGCAAATCTCTGCAGCCCCGGGAGTTCAGCTGCTCTACTTGGCCCGAACCATCCCACGGCACATCCGTGTTCTCCAGCTGGTGAGCCGTGAGTTGCCTCTCCCTTGGGGCTGGCTATGTTGAGGGCTGTGGGCTGAAGCCACCGAGAAGCTCTGCTTTTGACCAGGTTGTGCCTCAGTTTCCCCAGGGGTTTCCCAGTGCGGTGCTACTGCTGGTTAAGTGCTCTGTACATCCCAGCTGCTGGGAATGGGAAGAGAGTGGGAAATGATTCAATGACCCAGGAGAAACCTCTCGCTCTTCTGTGGAGATCAAGCAGTCAAAATCATCAGGTACCATAAAACCAGTTAATTACAGAAAACAGAACAAAATTTTAAGATGAATTTTTCAAAGCTAACTTTTTGAAAAATTATTTTAAAAATCAGAACGTGAGGAAACTTGGTGGCAGTGGCTAAAAGTTTGAACGCTTGTGGAAGTGAAATTAAAAGCAAGCTTTGCTTTCAATCAGCAGCACCGCAGGGGTCACCGCACCTCTCCCTGCCAGCTCTGTGCAGACCCCACTCTGTTCCATTACCATTCCACTGAGCGATTAAACGTAGTATTATCTTATTTATTTTGGCTTGCCTCCTTGCCAGTCCCCGGCTGTAAATTAAATGATTGCCGAGTTAGATTAGTAGAAAGCATATGTGGAAATTACCTTTTAATTTCTTAATTACATTGCACTCACCTGCAGCTCAACCTGCCAGTGTAAGGAAAGTGTGAAGTTAATTTCCATTGATATATTATCTGCATTCTTATAAATTAGGGTCCTATTAAAGAGGAGGCATATCAGGAATTCATTGTTCCTAATCAGACTGTGGGACGTGGATGGGATCTTCTTGCAGGCTCCAGGGATGTCTTACAGAAACCGGGCTGGTTGCAGGTCTGTGGGAAATGATGCCGAAACCTGGGCTGCTCCAAGAGATGTCACCACAGCGTGAGGGAGCTTTTCTGCATTTTGTAATGTCAGCAAGGATGCAGGAATAAGAGCCAAAAGCCCAGTATTTTCTCAACCCCAGCTTGCTGTTTCTTAGGGATGGTTTAGCAGCAAGCTCTTATCAGGTTGCTTTAGTCACAGGACTTTGGTCGAGGCTAGAAAAGGCTCTGGGGCGGTTAGGTGGCACCTTTCAAACCCTGTAGCAAATGAATCAGAAATTCTGACTTCGTTTCCCTTCCTATCAGGCTGCATATCAAGGCTAGAATGAAGAAGCCTAAACCTGACCTTTTAAAACGATATCCGAGTCTCTCGGTCCCTCACACCAACGAACGAAGCTCAGAAGCACCAGCAAGACCCTGTAGTGCCCAGGGAAGCGGGGAGCACCTCTCCGTGGGAGCACGCTGCAAGGTGTTAAGGGTAGAGCTAGCGAAGCTCTTCAGGACATGCCTCACCTTCATGCACACACCATCGGGGGTCTGCTTGGATGGCACCACTGGTCCTGAGGAGCTCCGAGAGTCACTTTTTTTGGTGATCTGTGGTTCTGCTCTTCCAGTATCTGCTTTCTGCTTCCTGGCATAACAGATTTGCTTTGTTCTCTCTTCTGGAGACTTGATTTCTGTAGTCTGTAATGTTTTTCATATTCCCTATGCAGCCTGTATCAGAGGAAGGGGAGAGGATAGCAAACTGATTTCCCATGATAAACCCATTCCTACTGTGAAATATCTTGATGAGGGGACCCGGTCATACACTACTCATAGAAAGGCAGATGTTGAAACTATTTGGGGCTGACTTTGTGTCCCAACCTAAGCATAGCCAGGGTGGCAGAGTGATCTGGCAAGGTAACTGATCCAGTTGACAGATTTCAACCTGCTGCTGGAGGATAACACGGCAAATCCCACAGTTTTATTTACGAGATAAGTTCCTCTGAATAGGATCAAATGCAGGAGCAAACTGAGCAATTCATTCAAAGGAATGATCGCTGGGGTCAATCCTTTTATTTCATCTTTATCTTATGTTACAAGCAGAGTTATTCTGGGAGCTGTTCCGAGACCTCTCCTGTTTCATCTGTTCATCCTGTGCAATATGTGACCTGGAGGAGGAGGTGGGATACTCCTCATCAAGTTTCTGGATGATGGTAAACTGTGGGGTTCATCCTGCTGTAGGGCAGGGCAAATTGGCTGGCAGGAAACACGTGGAATTTAACAAGGACAAATGCAAAACCCTGCCCCTAGGGTGGACTAAGATGTTGATAAATAAATAAGTGAAAGAAAGATGTAGATAATAGGCGTGAGTTCAGCAAAGGGATGCCTAGATGTTCAGGGGGCTGGAGGGAGTAGAGGCTGAGGAAATTGGGGCTGTTCAGGCTCTTTGTTGAGGTGCATGACCGGAGAAGAGGTGGATATAAATTGAGGCAGGGGAGAATCTGATGGGATATAAGGAAATAAAATTCACGGTGAGAATAAGCAAGCAGTGGAACAGGGGCCAAAAGAAATCATGGGATCCCCATCTTTGGAAGTTCAAGAACTGGCTGGTCAAATCCCTGAAAAGCCTGGTCTGAATTCAGGATTGGGCTTGCTTTGAACAGGAGGTTGGATTAGAGACCTCGTGAGGTCCCATCTCACCTGAAATATCCTACAATTTGGGGGTGGTGGTGTGCTGCAAAGGGCTGAAGTTGCCTCCTGTGCTCTGCCCAGCACGTCAAACACAGACCTGCATTTCTTCTTTAAACCCTGCCAACCACACCTGAAAACCATCAGGAGGTGGCACAGTTCAGTTGCAAACCCAATAAATTTACTTCAGATCGAAAATGTCCAGTAAAATTCAAAGCTAAGACAGAAGATGCCTGTTTTTTTTTTCTCTGCACAGTGCCTTACCTCACTTGACCAAACTGCGTTCATTTAAAACTCCTCATTCCCCACCCAGAGGTCACATCACCTATTAATCATGCTGAAGAGCCCCTCAATTATCTGAAACCACGATTACCCCAACCCATTCCACGTCCCCCGTGACATTTGGATAACTGAGGTTGTTCTGTATTATTATTATTTTTCAATTGTGGTAATTATTGTACATTAAACCATTAGCATTCATTACTCCTACAGTGTGTAATTAGAACAATGGTGGATGGATTGCTACCGACTCTAATGAAGTTTTTATAATTGTAATTTATGGTCATCAAATTACCTTTCTTAAAAATGAAGCCTAATATTAGCCTCTTAAGTTATGGGGAGGGGGTGGTAATTACTTCTAATTGATGCTTCTTGTTTGCTCTCCATACAGAGCAATGCCGATCCAGCCCCGCTCCAGGTCTCCACCTAACCAAGAGCGCGAGGGAGACGCGTCCTTGCGAAGCAACCCTTCGTCGCGCCCTTTCCCATGGCGCCGATACGGGGCGAAGCATCCGGAGGAAAACACCGCAGGACGGCTGCGGCCTTGGAGTGAAGAAGGAGGCAGCAGAAGCCCAGGCCGGTAGCTTTTGGGCCAGCAGGCAGGAGAAGGGGCAGCCGCCCGTTGGCTTTGGGGAAGCGCGTTATAAGCGGGGAGCGGAGCGCGGCCCCGGCGCTGGCCAGGGTGCTGAACGCCCCCTCCGCGCCCCTCCGCCCACAAGGCTGCGGGGGAGGGTGGGCACTCAAGGGCGGTTCGCCCGGTTGGTTTAGCCTGCCGTTCCGGCTGAAGGGGAGGGGGTGTAAACCCGCCCTTTAATTATTATTTTTGTTGTGGTTATGAGTTAAAAATAAGCTGCGCCTTTGCTTCCCAGCGGGGGTCTGAGTTTTGCTTTAATTGCCTCCGTTTGAATCAATTTAGGCTCAATTATGCTCCTTCTTAGGTGTAATTGAGATGTTTGTGCCTATCTGTCTGAGGTAGATGCAATCATCCCCCGAAGCGCTGCGGAACAGAGAGGCAGAGGGTGGCGACTTGATCACCTTCCTAATGGTTGGCCCTTGCTGAGCTCAGGAGGAGGATTTCCCTCCGTCAACTCCTTCCCTCCCGGCCGGGGCATGCAAGGGCTAAACCTGAGCAGGGAGGCCCCTAGGCGAGTTAGGAAGCTACAGGTGTTGGCACCTTTTTGGATTACAAAGCTCTGTAATTGGGTCCTGCTAACTCGCCCTGAGATATGCCCGGGCCTGGAGAAGATCGATAGAAGAGCCCTCACCACCAGAAGGCTTGATACATTAAGCTCCACGCCATACAGACAGTATCAGGAATCGGTTTTTAAGCAGGTGATTATGGACAATGCTTCCCATACCGATGAGATGGGCAATGATGTCAAACCTCCAAGCTGGAAGTCCCGTCTCCCATCAGGATGTCCTCAAGGTGTAGGTACAGGTCTCCTGCTCCTCTGCACTAGGAAAGTTTTGTTCTAACATGAGGAACAGTTGAATTTTCACTGCCTGAGAAAACTCCAGGGGCAGTTTTAAGAAGATTTTTTTTTTTTTTTTTTTTTTAATTAGAACTAGCAAAAGAAGAAAAAAAGAGAGCTGAGGGGTTTTGGGGGGAGTGGGTGGGGGAGGTGTTTATTTGGGTAGTTGTTTGGGTTTTGGTTTTTTTGCCTGCAAGAGGACATTTCATTGTCATTTTCCTGCATTACTGGGATCTAAGATCAGGCTCATGAGAAAGCTAAAGGCTGATTCTGAGACCTCTGCTTTGGTTACTTGGATCCCTGGTCACAATTAGAGAACTAGTCAACAGATGGATTTTTCAGAGGTTAAAAAAAAAATAATTAAAGCATTTCTCGATTTTTGACTGACCTCCAGGAGATTCATGTTTTCTCCCCTGAATGTAGCACAAACCCAAAACTCAGATCTTGGTCTTTTAATGATGCATGAGCTGTTTCTCATCCCCAGCTCTAGCAAAAAATGTAAAAATATGGAATGGAGGATTACTGAAAAGTGTCACCCGTGAGTAGTGTTTCTTTTGTAAAGGATGGTTGAGGCTTTTCTAACAACTCCATTTTCCACTTAAAAAAAAAAAAAAAAAAAAAAAGCTTACAAGCTTAAGTAGAAGTTTTAAAACTGAGGACTATGTTTGCAGGTCTCATTGTGTAGTTCGTGGCTATGAAACACCACAAGTGCCTTCCTCGTCCAGAGAAGAGTGCTGGTGATGGGAGGTTGGGCTGGCCTTTCCCTCCCTCCTCCCGCAAGAATCGTTCATCCAGTTGTGAAGTACATGAAGAAGCAGCGAGGACTAATTAACCTCCTGTGACCAGCAGAGCTGAGAAGAGTCCAAACATTCAGGTTTTCTTCGGCTGTGAGCCTAAGGACCGTTTGGACCGTTCAGCTCCACACGGTGCCCAACGCAGGGTGGGCCTGGCTCTGTCTGGGGGCTCCACCACATCACCCCCTGACACCCCTTGCAACATCTTTGTAGCATCATGCTGCTGCTGCCCTCTGGCTTCAGTTGGCGTGTGCTACTGGACCACCAACAGTCAGGACTGGCTGGTCCAGGTCTGCGCTTGGCCAGAATTTCATAGAATCACAGAATGGTTTGGGTTGGAAGGGACCTTTAAAGGTCACCTAGTCCACACCCCACC
>JAVJGG010000088.1:3161681-3174475 GCA_035590195.1 Aviceda cuculoides | reverse complement strand
GATGGGGTATCTACAGCATCTCTGGGCAACCTCTTCCAGTGTTTCACCACTAGCATCATAAAAATATTTGTCCTTGTATCTAGTCTGAATCTACCCTCTTTTAGTGTAAAACCATCACTCCTTGTCCTATGGCTCCAGGCCCTGCTGAAAAGCCCGGTCACCATCTTTCTTAAAAGCCCCTTTAAGTATTAAAAGGCTGCAGTAGGGTCCCCCTGAAGCCATCTCTTCTCCAGGCTGAACAACCCCAACTCTCTCAGCCTGTCTTCACAGGAGAGGTGCTCCAGCCCCCCGATCATCTTCGTGGCCCTCCCCTGGACCTGCCCCAACAGGTCCATGTCTTTCTTCTTACGGGGGGGGGGGTGGGGTGGTGGCCCCGATTCATTCAAGGTCTCCTCACCACGCTGGCTGAAGAGCTTTCCTCACCAACTTAAGCTGGTCGGCTTGAAATAGTCCAAGTTGCCTGTCCATAGAGCACCCACCCCATCCCCGATAGAGGGCATGGTCGAAGGCCCCCCACCCCCTCCCCAACCCCTGCACAAAGGCTGTTGCCTTTGAGCTGCTGGCACAGGCCTGGGCGCAGCGCTGATTAGATCGCTGTCACCAGGGAACAGGAAGGTTAATTGCCATTCTCTTTGTGTGCCGCTCGGAGAGGAGACCAATTTCAGCTCAGTAGCAACAAAGTGTTGCCTGCTTGCTTTGGGTGGGGGCAGGGGGAAAGCAAACCAAAGTGGAAGGCAGGGAGGGGGGGGGGTTGTTGGACAAGCGGGCAGGATTGTGCATGGACTTTGAGCATAGCTGTGTCTTGTCTGGTCTAGCAAAAGAGAAGTGCTTAACAAGTATTAAGAGACACAAATAATTCTCCTTTTCTCCTCTCGCCCATTCTTTTCTCTCTTTCTCTTTGCTTGTAAATCCTGCTTATCGCATCTGAATAGCAGAATGGTTTCACACCGGACCTTTAATCTGGCCCAGAGCAGCCCCCAGAGGGGCAAAGTGGCTGAGGATTACCTTTTATTTTATTTGATTTTTTTTTTTTAGCTTTCTTCCACTCCTCCCCTCCCTCGTGTTTTTTTTTTTTTTTTCCCCCTGTGCTGCATTTGTTCTTGGAAGGAGTGAGGAGCAAAGGCTTAAGGGGGGGAAGGGGAAAAAAGAAGTGTGTAGGGGGTGTTACAAACTTAAGGGGATCTGGATCTATTCAGAGCGACTTGTCCATAGCCTTGCTGCTTTTGTTCGCCTGCCATTCTTTAGCTGATTTCTTCACTCTAGTAAAAGCGCTTTAATTCCCTTGTAGATACCGAGAATCCCTCCTTCTCCTGCTCTCCCCTCCTTCTCCTCCTGCAGCCCCGCGCACCCTCTTTCACTTTCTCAGACTCTTTATCCAGTGTCCTTCTAACCACCAACAAAGCCCAGAAATCATCAAGTTTTCTTTCAGAAGCATGAAAGAACGAGAAGGAGCAGGAGGAGCCGGAGGAGATGGGGAGTGGGGTGGGGGTGTGTGCGCACACACATGTATCTTTACGTGTGTCATACCTGCCCCATGCTGGAGGTTTTTTTCAGCTCTCCCTGACTTTTCTGGTACGGTTTTTGATTCCAGGAAGCTTTATTCATGGCCTGTTCGGCTCCAGCTGTAAGACATATGGCAAAGCCCTTCAGGAGAGAAGGGCTGAGGAGTCAGCCAGTGTTGGAGGATCCAGAAGGATCTCACCCCCGCGCTCCGGCCGAGGGCTGCTGGAGCTGACGCTGGCAAGTGTCACCAGAGGACAAGCCAGGAGATCAGCGTGGGCTGGAGACCCCACCACAGGCCCGGGGTGGGTCTTACTGGACCAGTACAAAGGTCGGCAGAGCAGTATTCCCACCAGCAGCCGGACACTGAGGGAGAGGTTTGTCTTTTCCCCCTTTTAGGGAAGGGAGATTTGCCCACAGGGGGAACGTCTCAAAGCGCCGGGCTATGAATCACCCTCTGCAGACACGGGAGGTGCTGACAGCTCGGTGGTGAGAATACCTGCCCATGCTCCCAGTCTCTGGGCTAAAAATAGCTCCTTTGCCCATGATTTTGCCTCCGAAGCTCAGGCAGCTGTTCAGCTGCACGGCCTCGTGCAGGACCACGGCGTGCCTGACGAGGAGACGCTCAGCTCCAGGCGACGATGCCGACTCCTGAGGCGTTGCGAGGACAGTCTCGCTGCGTTTCAGGAGGGAAAACTTCACGACTGAATATCCAGAATCTCAAAAGGCAATGGGGGTTTTGGAGGCTGCCCTTGCTCTAGCCGAAGATTCAACCATGGGGAATCAAGAACAGCGGACAGGTTGAATCTGCTGGTGTTCGGTGGTTCACCCCATAGGCATGAAATGAGTTTTATCCACATGAAGTCTTTAAGTGTGATCTCCGAGAATTCGCAACTGATCAAAGCGTAACTGGTTATCAGCTCTCATTAAGTGATAAGCAAAGTTACCATGCTGAGCTCTCCACAGAAAGAACAATCTCCCAGCCCGGCCAAGGCAAGCTGGCGTACAGCTCTGCTAAGGGCTTGTGGATGCTCCTGCTGCCAGCCGGAGCCCAGGCCCAGCTGGCACTCATGAAGATAGGAAGCCCAGTAAAGGGGAAAGGATTGGCACCGTTCACCAGTGGGGGTGAGTCGCTGGCTGTCTCACCACGGGGAGAAAGAGGTTCTGCGCTGCATTCCAGGGACAGTGAATATATGGGACGCGCGACGCCACTGCCAGGCTCCCAGTTGGTTTCTCTCGGAGTCGTACTTGCGTCTGATGAAAACCAACACTGTGAGCTGGCACTAGATCTGTAAACACCAAGCCAGTCTAGAAGAAAAACGCTTGGACCAAACCTGGCGTTTGTGAAGCGGTTCTCTGAGCTCCAGCACAGCCTGTGCTGGGATGTCCCTGTTCACCTTTCAGTCACTGCTCCCGCTTCCAGCTCTGCCTGGGGAGCTGGGACCGTGCGACGGAGCCAACGTACGGCGTCAGGAAAGCCTGGAGAAGGCACAGGGAGGGGAAGAACAGCAGATTGACCTCTAAAGATATTAGACTGGCTGCCACAATGTGTGTCTGCTCTGCCCTAGTCCTAGAACTTATTACTCCAGTACCAGAAAGGGAGATGTGCCTTTATGTCTGACTGTGAACTGCAGCTGATGAAGCACAGGCAGATATTGCCCAGTGCTGCTTCTGCTGCAGAAGGTGGTAAATTCCTTCCCCTGCTCCTGTCCCACCTTTTGACTTCAGTGTAAATCAGAACCTTGGTCTTGCCTGTAATGCTAAATACATTGCACTGAATCAAAGCCATCTTCATGGTGAGAAGATCCTCGGTGCTGTTTTAGCACTTACCACCGTCACGATATTTTGAGCTAAACAGACTGTACCTAGCAAGTGCGTGAGCTAAAAGCACGCATGTGCCTGTTGTCACAGCTCAGCTGAAGAGCTCCTCGGACTGGAGAGATGGCTCCAATGAAAGGAGTCGGGTCATCCCAGCTAATTAACTCAGCCAGTAAACTCAAATTTCTGAGAGACCCAGGAGCTCGCATAGATAGACCTAGAAGAGATCACTGCAGTCCGTGAGGTTGGGATCCTGCTAACACTGATATTATCTACACAAGAGACCAGAGGCATCTGCAGAACATGAGTTCTACATGTTCATCTCACCACGGGCTACAAAGCAGTCATTAAACTCCATCTGCAAACCAACACCTCTGCGCTCAAAGACCAATAATGTTAAAAGTGGTGCACTACAAGAAAAGAGCAGGGGTCAAGACCAGGTGCCCAAAATTAGAGTATCTCATGGGGAGGTCACATCTTTATTGCAGTCGATACCTGATGGAAGAAAACCAAAGCCAACTCATGGGGAGGGAATAAGGATGCAGAGATGAGCCTTGTCGAGGCCCTGAGGGCACTGATTGCCTTTAATTACCCTGAGCAGCCCCCCCCTGGGGTGCCACCCACCTCCACCCATGGCCCAGGAGCTCTATATAAGGGCAGCCCTGTGCTTTTGCCCTCTCCCTGGGCTGTGTTGTAGGTGTGCTTGTCTCTGTCTCTGCCTCCTGGATGGACCTTGGACCTCCACTATGTAAGTAGCTTGTCTCCTGCCCCTGGGTAGCCCCTGGACCTGGTTTCATCCCCTTGTTTTGTCCGGGATGGTTGCAGGATGGTGTTACAAGCAGCCTGCGTTGGGGTCACCCTCGGCTCCGCTTTGCCGGGGGAGCAGCTGGCCTTTGCTGCTCCCTGACAAGCCTCTTCCCACACCGTGAGCCGTGATGAGACGTAGGGAAGATTTCTCCCCTCCCCGCACGCTTTTTGTTTGCTCAGTCTGAGTGTGGGTGGTTGTTACTGATGCTGCCTGGGACAGCGGGTGCATTGCTGAGCATTTCACGGGCTGACTTTGACGGGTTTTGGTGGGAGAGCCCCAGGTGTATTTTCCGAGTCTTCCTGGAGCTGGGAAGGTTCGGTGTGCCTGGGCACGTGCTTCTTTGCAGGGCAAATGATGGGATCAGGACCTGCTTTTACAACAGGGTTTGTTCTTACATTGGCCGGGATTAACTCCCCCCCCCACCTTCCCCTCGCAAGCAGTGGGGAACAGGAGAAGCTGAGGCATTTCCTGCAATGACTAATTAGATCCAGCTCCTAACAACAACATGCAGCAGAGAAAAGCAAAGCATTAGCCAGGACAAGGTAATGAGACTGTTCCCCTCCCCAACGATTTCTCCCACTGATCCCAGACAAAGCTCTCGATGCCGGACGAAGCTGCCAGGTGGTGTAAATCAGTACTGCTCCACTTCCTTCAGTGAAGCTTTGCTGATTTATAGGAGCTGAAGATTTCTCGCCACCAATAATTTACATCTCGCGAAAGAACTAATTTTGTGCATGTTCACTTCTAATCCTTCTCCCCTCGGGTGCCACGGTGGATACCAGGGCATGGCTCTTTCTTGGAGGCACATTAAAGCTGCCACCACCACCACGAATGGCAGTGCCACTGCTGACAGGGGTAGGCACGAAGGGTGTTGCTGCTTTTACAGACGGCTGGATTCCTCCTGCAGCCACTGCGGTGGCGTTGGAATAAGCCGCAGGCCAAGCGCCCAAGCAGTTTAATAATGAATGATGCACGCGTTGCCGGCGATGAGTAATTCACGCAGCAACGTGTGGAGCACAGCTGCTGTCTAAGCACCTGGCCTTCAAAGGGTGAATGAACATTAAGATTGTTCCATAAAAGCCAGTCCAGCAGTTGCAGGAGGGAATGTTTTATGAATGGAGGTGGCAACCTGGACCTAGCGTTTTTGCAGCAGTTGGCCAGTAGTGGAAGATGATTTGCGGTACGGTTCAATGGGGTGTTGGAGCAGGCGGGAGTGTGGTGGGAAGGCCTGAGGAATATGGGAGGAGGTTTAGGAACACCCAGGAGCAGAGGGATGTGGAGCATCAACAGGTATTTGGAGGAGTTTCAGGGTGGGGAGACAGCCCAGTGTTTCCGGAGGAGATGTATCTGGACTTGCTTAGAAGTCCAAAAGGAATGGGCATGGCAATTCCCATCTTCTGTCCTCTCCTGTGAGCCAAAGCCATCAGATGTCACGGGTAGCAGGTCAGATGGCTGTCAGAAGTCACACTGGAGCAGCCAGTGCTGCTGCTCACAGACCATCAGGGTGTAGGTTTGATTCCGTAGACATAAGCAAGGAGATGATGACTGCTAAACAGGGATGGTCAAAGGTCATCCTGGGTATGCAGGCACGCAAGACCAGATGCAATGATGGACATCTTGAGAGAAAGTGGTTTTAGCAGCTCCCTATAGATTGGATGCTGATCAACCCCTGGCCAACAGCTGAGATGCAACCGGCTGGACTGACCTCTCTGGTGCCTCTACCTCTTCCTCCAGAGGTTTGCAGCTCCATCCTTATCTGCCAGTCCCAGTGACACAGAGAGATCACCTTTGTCTCATTTGGACGTGCGCTCAACACAACAGGAGACCTGGCACTTCAGCCTTGGCATGGATGCGTCCAGACAAGGGCTGCATCTTCTAGTGTGGCCCCACAGCATCTCCAGAACAGGCTTGCTAACTTCTTCCAGATCAATCCCCCACCATGGGACTGCAGCCAGGAGAGAGGGGTTTGAGATCAGCAACAGAACCCAAAGAGCCAAGTGAGGCCGAAAACCCCCAACCCCTATCTTGACTTGCAAGAAGCAATTCTGCGCCGCAGCAGCTGAGCCCCAAGCCTTTCAGAGCACAAGCTTCTCCGTAGTGATACCCAAGTCCCCGCAGTGTGTCTTGTGTTTTGCAATGCCCTCAGTGTCTTCATCCAGAGTGCAGCCCTTGTTTGAGATGGAAAACACAGCCCAAAGAAGTAATGCTGAAGATGTGTGTGTGGGGTGATATTTTTGTTGTTGTTGTTTTCCCCCAATCCACCCCCTTCCACAAGCCACCACTGTCCTCTTGGCTACTCTGGTGCAGGCATGTTGGTGAAAGAAAATGCTTCTCCCACATTTCATCCCTCCCATGGGAATTTCACCCCTCCTCCTCTTGGGGGACATCATCCAGCCTCTTTGGAGCACAAGCTGCGGAAGGCACAGGGAGGAACAGGGGAGGGAGAGGAGGAGCTGGAGATGTTTGCTAGCAAATAAAGGACTGTGTGCTTAAACACTCTTCCTCTGCCTATCCCCACCCGGCAGCGTTTGCTCAGCAAACACTGCTAATTCACCAGCTTTCCAACGTTTGATTCAGTCTGCAAAAGCAAACCTCGTATCCCACGTCCCCAATGGCCTCCTCTCCCCCTCTCCCTCCCCGCTTCCCCCCAAGACGTGCTGCTCAGCACCAGCCCTCTGCTCTTCCCTACATTGCCTGTTCTTCCCTTCCATCCCCCCCTGAAAAAAATCTGGGAGATGGTTAAAATCAGGCTGCGGTGCACATGGTGAGCAGGTGATGCAGCAGCCTCCCGTGCAGCAAAGCTCTCCTGCTGCGCTGCTGCTAGTCCTCATAAACATGTGGGAAAACAAGCCTGGACAGTGTTTTCCTGGGATTCCACCTATGCCCAGGCAACAGGCTGAAGCCAGCTGATAAAGGGTGAGCACAACCCCCACGGGCTTCGTGCAGGTTTGGTCACGAGAAGGGTCGCAAGCCAGTTTATGTGGAGGTGGAAGAGGGAAAGCTAGTGTGGGACAGAGGCAGTGGTGGTGGTTGTTCCCTTCGGAAAAAGGCAAGAGGTTTTGCAGAGGGGCTGGGGGAACTGCAGCCCTGATTGCAGAAGGTTGGTCAGAATATCTTTTGCTTTTGAGTGATTATTTGTAACCAGTA
Organism: Aviceda cuculoides; assembly: GCA_035590195.1. NCBI lineage: Eukaryota > Metazoa > Chordata > Aves > Accipitriformes > Accipitridae > Aviceda > Aviceda cuculoides. The sequence goes on along the minus strand of JAVJGG010000088.1, from coordinate 3,167,202 downwards.
GCCCTCCTAAGGACAGGGCTCAGACCCTGCATCTTCTCTGGCCGTAGCAGTGGGAACCATTTTTTTTGACTTGATTTGAAGGTGCCCAGTAAAGGAGTTGCTGTTTTAAGTTATTAAACTACCAGGCACAAGAAAACAACATGAAACCACCATGTTTGCCCAGACATTGTCTTATATAGGAGAGTCATCGGCTACTATGGTATAGCATAGTATGGGGGTACTACAGGATACAATAGTACGGCTGTGGAGGGATCAGTACACTCACAGGGAACGCTCAGCTGCCAAAGTGCTTTGACAACTCCAAAATGTTGAATTGGAGTCAGAATATAACATCCTTTTCATTTGGGGGATAGCAGTGAGAACATTCTGCTGAAGTTGTCATCGATTTCTGCTTGCGGCTTGGCCAGGAGTTTGGAAAGACCTTCCTTTTGGAAACTTGTTTTATTGGTGAAGCTGACCAGTAAGGAGGTACCAGGACTGCCTGGCTCTGGGTGCGCTCGGACAAGAGACTCGGAGAACCGTGGTGGTCTTGCCAGATGGCTCACCCCCAGGTGCTGTGTCTTCGCCGTGTTTCTCCTGACGGCGCTTGAAGCCAGTGTTGTAAAAGAGCGTGCGGACCTTTTCTTTCTCCTGCTCAGCCTCTGATCTAACTTAGTATAGGGAAACACCGATTCCGAGCCGGGACCAAACCCAGGGGAGGCTTGGCTTGCTTGGTTTGGGTTTGCTTTGCCTTGTGGCTTTTGTCGTAGCTGTTTAGGAGAGCTGCAGTTCTTGGCCACGCTCTGCCGGCCTTCGTCCTGGCAGGACCTCACGCTACGGGCACCCAGACATCCATCGCCCGCGCTCGAGTCGCAAGCGCGCGGGCGCTAAAGGCTGCGGCAGGTCCCCGCTGCGCTCCTGGCAAAGGAGGCTGCCTCGGCAAAGCAATCTTCTCCGCTGGCCTATCCGCATGGGAAGCATCCCCCTGTTACTTAAAACCAGCCCCGGAGCTCGGGCTCCGACATATGCTCCCTCCTCGCCCCCTCTGCCGCCCGCCTTTCGTCACGGGTCCTGGCGGGAGGCCCATTAAACACCGCTTCCACCGCTCCGTGCCCGCCGGAGCCGTGGCCGGTGATCGACCACGCCGCGTTCGCGATGCCGAGCGCGGGGAGCCGGCGCCGCTTGGATGGGGAGGGAAGGAGGGCGAGCCGAGGTGGCGCGGCGATGCCACGGGGCAGCGGCAGGCTGCTCTGCCTGTCTGCTGGCCAAGCCGCCCCTCTTAATGCCCCTCCGGGTTCAACCCTGGGTCTTAATTTTCCAGCTGGCTACACTCGTTTCTAGTGGGAGTGAGAGGGGAGATGCAGATTAAAACAGTCACAGCCTCTGGCGCTGCGTCTGTGGTTGAAGGATGGATAACAGCCGGGGGCGGGGGGGGCTATTTTTTCCCTTCCTCACGCCGTCCTGATGGGACCAACCCTACCATGGAGGCACTTCTGGTGAAGGGGTGGCATGTCCCAGCTGCGGGCTTTTGAGTGAAGTGTGTGGACGCAGCTGGGCTGGTTTTGCGTCGGGAATTGGAACGGTGCCCCTCGGACCATCCCATAAACGCTGCTGTCCAGGACAGCATCCTTTGGGTATGGCATTAAGCCCTTGCCATTTTAGTTTTTGATTTTACACCCTGAATCTGGGCCATCAGCCCACCATATCCTGCTCAGCCTTTCAGATTACGTGGCCTTATGTCTAAAAAACAAATTTTCCATGACAACTTATAAAAGATCTTCCGTCGCCTCAGCAGAGCCTGATGACCCCCTCCCAAACCCCTCCTGCCCCATCTCTGGGGTCCCCTCCACTACTGGCCCAGAAAGCCCCAGACCAGGGCCTGTCCCCAAGCTACCTCTGGCATTTCTCGGGGCTGTCCCGGGATGTTCTCTTTATCTCGAGTTTGCCATGTGAAATGCTGAGGTTTAGGCTATTCCTTGGGAAGAGAAGCAAACAAGAGCTGCCTCTGTCAGACCGTTTGCAGGCAGCTGTAAGAGAAGAAGCCACAGGAAAGAAGGTAAGAGTGGAAAGTCCTGTGAGGTACTTCAGCTGCACCACCAGCAGAACAAGGCAATGGCGAGCTGAAGAGCTGCATCCCTGTTTTTTTCCCAGCTATATTTGGGGAGAGCCTTAGGGAAAAAGGGTATTAAAGCATTCCTAGCTGTACCACCCTGTTCATCACATCCCCAGGGTCAGAAAGAAAAGTTCTGCCTTCACCACCCGTGCTTCTCTCGGGTCGTATTTGGCAGTAATGAGGTTTTTCTGGGAGCCTGGTACGATATAGCGAGCTACCGAAAGGAGGAGACATTGCTGCTCTGTGTCCCAGGGGAAATTAATATGTATGTGGGAAAGGATGGAAAATGTGAATCTCTCTGCCAGGTGCAGGGTGGCTGCTCAGGGAACATCTTCAAGAGATGGGAACATTTTCCTTACAGACAAGCTGTAGGCACCTGTTAAATTACAGCAACCTCCCCACAGCGAACCTATTTTCCTACCCTGTTAACAGCGAGCAAATGCTCATCTGAAGCTCGGGTATCCCCTGTAATGAGCTTGCACCTTTTTACTCAACCCAGCATGTAGAAAAACACCCCAGGGAGATTTTTATGACGCTGTCTTCACCCTGAGGGGAAAAGTCCCCAAGACCCGTCAGACCTCACCATCCCCTTGTGCCTGGAGGTGAGGACTGGGTGCAGGGGAGGGTGTAATTGCAGCCGTGGTGGCCACAGTCTGGGATTTCTTTGCACCCAGAAGATAGGCAAGCCGTGATTTTTTTTTCAGGAATAACCTTTGATTTTGAATGCATTTGAGCGACACGAGGCAGTTCAAAGGCAGCTGGGCTGCAGCAGGCAGGCTTGCACCGCTCCTACGGTATCTCTGTAGGACACAGCAGAACTTGGGGACATGAAACTGAGGATCTAAAACTCGGCGCGCCTTTGAAAAATCTTCACTTGGAGACTTTGCTTGACACAGTGAGGAACAAAAAAGGATTTGGAGCCATGTAGGGGCATGGGAGGAGCAAGATGTGAAGGAGAAATGCTGCTCCTGATACTGCCAGTGCTATCGTGGTGTCTTGACTCTGAAATAAATGCTCCAATAGCTGCCGGGCTGAGGCCTGCTGGCTTATTTCTCTGCTCAGCCATGAAACCCCATCACCTTTTGCTTGGCTTGGCTTGGAAAAAGAAACCCCCTTCAAGGCTTCGGGGTTTTGTCTTCATTCCTACTGACCAATTTCTTGTTGTGGAAAGCTCTTCGGAACCAGACCCGCTTAAGCTGTAGCTGGGAGGTGCTGGTGGGACAGGCAGGTACAACCCGGTGTGGGAAACCTGCCGCCACTTCACCACCATCGGTGCAGGGATGGAGCGCTCTGCTTTTGCTGGTTGGTGCTGGAGATCCATTGCTGAAGCTGCCTGGAGCCTGGGCGTCTCCTGGGGGAGGCACTGGGAGGATGGAGCCTGCGTGGAAGCAGAGAGGAGCTGGGCTGGTGCTATGGTACCTGCTGTCGGGAGCATCCTGGAGCAGGCTGAGATGATTTTTTTTTTTTTTTTTTTCGCATTGGTTCCCACCGGTGGGTGCTGAGCATGTCCCACGTTGGTCACCTCCTTGGCCAGGAGAGAGGTCTTTGCCTCTGAAGCGTGCTGCCCTGCAGAAGGAGTCCTCCTTCATTCCCCTTCTTTGTATTATTATTATTTCCCCCCCTCTTTAAATTCATCTCCCTCTGCCATCCGGGGCTGTCCCTGCTGGAAAATTACTCTCACAAAAGCTCCCTCAGCAGTAATTACCTAAATGGGGGGAAGGGAGGGGAGATCCATTTAGAATCCACTTCATTGCGGGATTAGCTAATTAATTAACGGTTTCACTGACAACTCGAAGGGGAAGAGTGTGTTAAATAGGAAGGCTTCAGAGCTTGATTTATGTGATCTGACACCCACGGTCTCTCCGCCAACTTGCCATCCTGCCTTCCTTTGGCCGTGGGGTCCCGCTCGCTGCCTCTCCGGGGATGCTGCGGGGACGGTGCCTGCCCGGGGCTGCCAGAAGGCTGGGGCACGTGTGTCTGTGTGCGTGGGGAGACAATGCGGAGGTGGATGGAGCACGGGGTTATTAGCTGGCAGATGAAGCCGGCCTTGGAGGGGGCTGCGGCCGCTGAGCTGGCAGGGCCACCCATCTGCCTGGCTCTGGCACAAAGAGCCGGGGAGGGGGAGGATGGTCCTACCCTGCACCCCCCATCCCACCCTCTGTTGCTGGGGGAAGCCAGTCGTGCAAAGTCGGACCTGAGCCGCCTCCGTCTTGTCACCCTCCAGCTTCAAACTCTGCTTGTGGTGATTGCAGTGGTCCTTGGGTGGGTGGCTGGGGAGGGGGTGCAGGGTATGCGTCCCCTGACTGTGCACGAAGCTGCGGAGAGGCCCGGTGGTCCCAACCAGCTCCTCTGCCACAGGCTCCCCACGCGGCCCTGGGCATGTCTCTTAGCCCGGCAGTGCCTCCCTTCCCTGCCCGTCGCCCGGCGCGGTCCCTTGGCTCAGCGCCTGCGGACCTGGAAGGACCTTGGGAAGCGTCCTGGGTACCAAACCTGATTGCACATCCCCAAACCTGCTCTTCCCAGAGCTGGCACTGGTGCTGGCCCCAACCTGGTCTCCCTTTGGGGACTGAGCCTCCTTGGCTGGTGGCTGGGGAAGGCCCCAAATTGCATCAGGGATGGGGTTGGCCAGGGTGGTGGTGCAGAAGAGAGGACCAGCGCGGCCCCAAATTCAGCCCCCGCTGCCTGATGCCTCTCACCCACAGTGGCGTCTCGGGGGACAACCAGCTGTGTGTTTGGATGGGAAAAAATAAAACTTGAGAGTTTCCAGCTGGATTTGTTAATTTGAGCCAAAGGTTAAAACGTGTATTGAAAAAACATGCTTTTTTTCAGGTTAATTTGCATTTGTTTGTTTGTTTGCGTTCCGCAAAGACTGTAATTCCCCTCGGAGGGAACAAAACTGCTGAGTTTCGCACCTTTGCTGGAGGTGAAAATTTCTCACGTTGGTAGCAAACCCACAGACTGGTTTGGGGAGAGATAGGAGGAGGGGGGGAGAGCAGCGGCACCGGGTTTCCGTCCACTTTCATCTGCTTCTGCAAGGGTGAAGGGGAAATACTCATTAACAGTTGCACCGGAGCTGCCCATCCTTCCCTGCAAAACTGGAGGGGACCAGAGGGATGTGGTAGGGGACAAGGTGGGACGTCCCGAGCGATGGCCATGGGATGGGGACGGAGAGCCAAGGTGGACAGGTAGCTGGGCTCATCCTGAACCCCCCCCAAGCGCCACCCCAAACCTCTCGCCGTTGACTTTGACGATTGTTTCAGCCACTTGAACGCCGGAGGCAGGGAGCGGGTTAAATCTAAATAAATGTTAAATGCCAAATAAATAAATAAAGGCAGTCCTGGGGTGGGGTGCGCCCGTGTCTGGCAGGCCTGAGCTCCCCCCATGTGTCGCGTTCCCCCCCCCCCCAGCCCGTTGATGGGTTTGTTTGAT
>JAVJGG010000088.1:3138836-3149851 GCA_035590195.1 Aviceda cuculoides | reverse complement strand
CCTTCTTTTAGCTGTTTCCTCCTTCTGGTTGTTTTTTTTCTTCCACTTTTTCTCCCCTTTCTTCTTTCTTTTTTCCTTTCCTTTTTATGTTTTTTTCCTTCTCCCTCCCGCCTTTTTTTCTTCTTCTTTTTTTGTTTTTCTTCTTCTTCTTTTCCCCTTTCTTTTCTTTTTCTCCCCACAACCATCTTCTTTTTCCCTCTTCTTTCCCCCTTCTTTTTCCCTTCTTCCTTTTTCTTCTTTTTTCTTCTTTTTTTTCTGCTTTTTTTTCTTCTTCTTCCTTTTTTCTTCTTTTTTCTTCTTCTTTTTTCCTTCTTCTGTTTTTCCTCTTTTTTCCTTCTTTCTTTCTTCTTTTTCCTTCTCCTTTTCTCCTTCTTTTTCCTTATTTTTTCTTTTTTCCCCCCTTTTTCTTTTCTCCTTTTTCCTTTTTCCTTTCTCCTTCTTCTTTCTTCTTTTTCCTTCTTCTTTTCCTTCTTTCTCCTTCTTTTTTCCTTCTTCTTTCCCTCCCTTTTTTCCTTCTTTTTCCCTTCTTTCCCCCTTCTTTATTTTCCCTTCCTTTCCCTCTTCTTTATTTCCCCTTCCTTTCCCCCTTCTTTATTTCCCCTTCCTTCCCCCCCCCCCCTTCTTCTCTTCTAGATCTTTCTTTTTTCCTCCCCCTCCTCCTTTTTCTTTTTTCCCTTTCCCCTTCCTTTCCCCATTCCCCCTTCCACGCTGCTCTGCCCCGGTGTCAATGCGGCACGGGTGACAGGACACGGTGATAGATCTGCCTCGGCCACACTCTACAATAGCTCGCAGACAGTCTATTAGTCAGCAATTGTCTGCCCGGCAGCCTGGCCTGGCCCGTGTGCCGCAGCTGATAATGGCAAAGAACAAAGATGGCAGCTGCTTTGTAGAGGAACAGATTTGTGGCAAATCGAGATAAAATAAAGAGGAAGGAGAAAGGAGTGTGAGGGGGGAAAAAAAAAAAAATACATATAAAAAAGGGGCGAAAGGAGGGAAGAGGAGAAAGCAGCGGGGGCCGAGGAGGGAGGATGCTGCGTGCGAGCTGTCGGGCTGCGGGAGCATCGCTGTGCTGTGAGCTGAGGGGGGAGGAAAACCACCATGGGAGAAACAGGCTGGTGTACCTGGGGGAAAAAAAAAAAAAAATCATTTTCAGCCTTCTGGTGTCAGAAGTGCAGATAAGCAGCGGCTATCAGGCAGCGGGGCTGGGGGATAACGTCTCGGGCTGCGTATCTCTGTCTGTATCTTGGTGTGTGTGTGTCCCCACGAGGAGCAGGGTGATGCCCGGGCAGCAAGGACCACGGCACGGGTCACGCCAGCCCTGTCTTTGCTTCCCAATGTCCGTGCACCCAGCAGGGCAGTGGGGCAGCCCCAGCAGCATTTGACCCCTTTTGGGTACGGGGACCAGGGGCTCAGCCTTTTTCTTCCCACCCAGCATCCCTTCCTGCGGGATGGGATGCAGGAGGTAACCCAGTGCTGACGCGGGGGCAAAGGGAGCCGGGGATTCCGAGGGACTGCTTTACACCACTCCAGCCCAGGGGAAAATAGAGATGGGGCCGAAAGAGAGATTCGTGTGGCTCCTTTCCCGGCTCCCAAGGATTTGCACATGGGGCCGAGAGAGATTCCCGGCTCCCAAGGACCTGCACACAGGGGGGTTGCACCCGAAGGTTTGTGTGCAGGAGTTTGCAACGGTGGGAGGGTTTGCCCGCGTGAATTTGCAGGCACCCATCTGCGGGTAAAGATTTACACGCAGGGGTTTGCGCGCCCAAGTTTGCATCTGCCTTTGGCTGAGACACCCGAGCTCCTTAGAGCCACCCCGAGCTCCTGCAGGGCTGGCAACTGCTGCTCTCCCTCTCAAATTTGGGCCCTGGCTGTGGGATTAAAAGGAAAACGCAGTGGCCGGCGGAGGTGCTGGATGGTGGCTCGAGGCTGGCCTGGCTCTGTCACCAGCGCGGGGTGGCCGACCCCAGTGACCACGGTCACGCTCGTGATGCTCAAGGACTGTTGGTTATCATTCTGAGCAAAGAGTGGATCAAAATCAATTACAAAAAAAGAAATTAAAAGGTGGACGTTATAATTAAAATCCGATTTTTTTTCACGGAAGCTGGACTTTTTAATTTAAATGAATTACATTTTGCCTTAAAAACTTAATCGAATTAAAATTAAAGTTAACATTATGGTAAGCCTGTGTTAAAGCCTAAATTTTGTATAATCTATTCACATTTAAATTAAATATATATATACGATTTTATATACATATGTAAAAAGATAGCTGTACATATTTGCTGTTGAAGTTTTAAAGAAAGTTACATTACCGAGCCACCAAAAGTCAGCCCCTAAATACTTAAACCCCCAACTGCTGGAGTGGTATTTGCTAATAGCATCCTATGTGCAAAGGTACTTATTATTTCCTTTTGGTTTTCTCGAGTGGTGCGGCTCAAAGACTGGTTTGTCCAAGTCGGGAGAGTAATTAGAAAGTTGAAGGCAGGAAAACGTGGTTTTGTCCTCCTGCTTCTGCAGGATAAACCCACGTGGGAGGTGAAGTTTGCTGGTGGGCAATCGGTTCGGGTCCCTCATTGCAGGCAGCACCTCCAGCCTTCCAAGAGTCTATGTAAGAGGGAAAACTAACGTTTAGGAAATGCAAGACCTTTTTTCTTAGGTACTCATCTCATTTAAGGTCTCGTTAACACCTTAAAAAAAATTTGCGAAGCCCTATTTTCATGCGGCTTTAACCGAATTCCGGTTCCCACCTAACTAGTGCTTGATACGATGGAAAAATTAATAACCACCCACGCGATGCCTTCCGCTCTCTGTGTTTGGGGAGGAGATCCCGGGGGTCCCCGGTCACCCTGAGCACGTGGGGGTGGCCGGTGGGACCCCAGGGGAGCGATGCCCAGTGTGGGGCGAACGCGGCAGGGCGATGCTGGGGGGGGGGGGGAGGGTGGTGCGCGCGCGGCCAAGAAAACCCGCGTCGACTCGTCGCGATGCCAACGGATGCCGAATTTCCCGGCATCCCAGCTTGGCGATGAAAGCTCCCTCTGCACCTTAGCCATCGTTCCCGGAGCATCCCGAGCTGCCGTTCGGGAATGGAGCCCGGTCGTTCCCACGTTAGCCGGAGGGAACAGCCAGGTCGTCGCTGCTGGGGACGCGGACGCCGGGCGCGGCGCGGGTGACGTGAAAGTCCCCGGTTAAATGGCAGCGTGGTCCTGGTCCGTCGCCTCCATGTCCCCGGCTATCGGGAGCAGCGGCACCATCTCCCTCCCGCCCGCCTCGTCCCCGCTTTGTCCCGGGAGCCTCCCCCAGGGCCCGGCTGCGGGTTAGTTCAAGTCTAGCCTATTTAGATAACCTTCTGGTGGGTCTATAGAGAGCCGAATATCCCTGCTGGAGGATCTCGCTACAAATGAGCCAATCCGCCTAATCTCCTTATCGTTGTAGGCCTCAGCCTCGGGGCCTGGTTATCTATATGGATAAAAGAAAAGGGACACTGCACAGCACCTATCCCAGCAGAGACCCCTCCCCTTTAATCCTGCCAGGGTTGTTTCTCCCTTTATCCCCCTATTGCAAATCCCCAGCGAGAACCCCAGCGCCCCGCTCCCCTCCCTTCACGCCTGAGCAGGGAGGCAGAAAGGATGCGAGAGGGGCTGAGCGTCGCCGGGATGCTCTTATCGCCAACACCTGGAGTGGGAAAGCGGGGTTGGGGGGCACAAATCCCCCCCGGCCCCAGCCGGGAGGGAGGCTTAGAGGGGTTGGGGGGCTGCTGCCGTGCCCCTCCGGAGCTCCCCGCCTGATAAGTACCTTAATCATTCAGGGCCAGGAGTCCCCCGGGGTGCGGGCTAAGCCCTGCGCATTCCTGCTGCACACAATTAGGGCTCTTTCGCCCTCCCTCTTTACATTTTTCCCTCGCTTTCATTCCTGCCCTCCCCCCTGTCACCTTCCCAGCAGCCCCCTCGCCCCGGCTTGGCCCCCGGCGCACCCCCCCCACACCCCATCCCCATTTCTTTCCAAGCCTCCTTTCCTCCCCCTTCTCCGATTTCCGTCTTTATCCATTTTTTTGTCCCCCTTCACCCTTTCCCCACTCCTTCCCCCATCCCATCTTCTCCCCTGCCCTGTTCGCATCCCTCCTCCCTCCAGCCCTTGCTCCGCTTTCCCCCTTTCCCCTCTCCGTTTGCTCTTTGTCAGTCTGTTCTCCATCCCTCAGTCTGCCTCTAATTTCTGATTAATATGTTCTTAGCCAAGGAAAAGAGAGAGCGAGAGAGAGAAAGAGAGCGGGAGAGAAAAGAAGGAATCTTCTAAATAAATCATTTAGTCATGTGAGGAGCTAATCTCCAAGTGACGGCCTGTGTTTATCTAGTTTTTAGCAGTGCATGTTAAATAGTGATATGGGACTAATTTTTTTTTCCGCTGGAGCTGCTGTGAAGGGATTTTTAACTTCATTTCCCAGAAAGAAAAATGGTGAAAGCAGAGATAAGGCCCCCGAGCAGCTCTTCCCCTGAACCGTTAGCCAGTGCAATTAAACAAGACGCCGCAGAAAGGGCAGCCGAGCCCAGGTTGCCAATTACCGATGCCTTTCCCCCCGTGCCAGGCACCGGCGTGCTGGGCTCAGCATCCCGGGGATCCCCCCCCCCCCGGACCACCTCCCTCCTCTGGCATCACCCTCTGCCACCTGCCTGCTGCCCGGCCTTGGTCCTGTCACCTAACGCAGGTCTCCTGGGGCTTCCGCAGGAGCCGGTGGCAGCTCCGATGGGATTCGGGGCCACACGAGGAGCGGGGTAGCCCTGCATGAAAGGTGCTGGCTTTGGCTTGGGTGGGGTAAGAGGCCAGTTCTGTAAAGGAAACCTTTTGTTTTGCAGTGAAACGGGCAAATATTTCCCTTGGAAAAAGGCCAAGCCCCAACGTTTTCACTTTTCTGGGGAAAAATATTTTTTTTTTCCCTTCTGCACTGGGCCCTTGCACAAAGCTGACCTGAATTTTGAGCTCTTTCTGGATCCCCCTTTCAAGAGATGAGCATACGTAGTATTTCTTTATCACATGTCTTATTCCCTGAATATTTTTTTGCCTTTTCTCATTACTTTATCTCCCGGCTCACTGAAGTTTACACCTTCCTAGGGTCCCAACACCTTGCTGCGATCACTTGCAAACCCCTCATCCTCGGGCTCATTTTGCCAGAGAGGCAAAATTTTTCCATTTTTGTCCCATCTCCCTCCTTCCAGCAAGTGGTTCCGCTCCCTCTCTGACCCTGGTGCTTCACAAACCTTTCCCATTTTCCTACCTCTTTTTAAGAGAAAAATATGGGGATGCCTGGGTGACTATTTCTCTCTCCTGTAGGTACCGGAGGGAGATGGCAGTGAATCCCCCCCAGGGCAGAGAGTGGGGGGGTTGGATAGGAAGATAAATGGTGGGGAAAGGAGGGTGGAAGCCATCGCCGTAGCTCAACTTCTTGAAGAAGACCTCTCCTCCTTGCAACAGCTTCTCCAGATGTTCTCCAGCTCCTGAAACCTGGCTGCTCCCCTGGGCAGCTGGAGGAAAATATTAAAAAAAAAAAAAAAAAAAATTATCATTTTTAATGCTCCAGGCAGCTGCCATCATAAGGGGCTTTTCCCCGGAGCCCAGGAAACCCCCCGGGAGCCACCCAGACCTTCTCCCCGGACCACGTTGGAACCCCCCGGGTCGGGTGGCTAACGAGTGGGCAGGAGAGGCCGCTAATTTCCACCCAGAGCTCGGAGGGGGAGCCCGCAAGCGATTGCAATTAAGCCCTGAGCATTAAAAACACGGTAATAAGGGGCTACGTTGAGGGGAGGCAGAGCGGTAATTTAAATGATAGCCAGCTCAAATATGGAACGTCTAAATGTTCTCTCAGAGAGATTTATATGTGCGCGGGCCTACCTCGCTCATTTATTTCATTAACTAGCTCCTTATTGGTATATCTGCCCGCTCGGCCTGTGGGAAGACGGGCGTAAGGAGGGATGCTCATGGGGAGCGTGTGGTGGGCTGGGGGCTTCTTTTTCGGTGGGACCCGTCCCAGCTGAGCCCTGAAAACTCAGTGCACCCCACTAAGGGCTGGGCAATGCCTTCCATCCACTTCCCACCCGGGGAAACTGAGGAAGGGGGCTGCTGAGCCATTTGCCCCTGGGTGGATCGGCAGGTCACTGGTGCAACTGGAATCCAAAATATTGGGTTTGGGAGGGTCCCGGCAGAGAGGGTCTGTGGGCAGCTGCCCTCGCCGGTGAGATGGGCTACCCTACCTTTGTCTGTAGGCAACAGTTTCCCACCTCGGGAGGGGAAATTAAAAAAAAAAAAAAAAAGCTGGAGTTGTCCAAGAGGTAGGAAAATGGGAAAGGTTTGCGATGCACCGGGGTAAGGGTGGGAGCGGGTCCCCTTGCTGGAAGGAGGGAGATGGGACTAAACTGGGGCAATTTTGCTTCTCTGGAAAATAAGCTGAAGGATGAGGGGTTTGCAAGTGATTGCAGTAAGGTGTGGTGACCCTGTTCATTGAGCCAGGAGGTTAAATTAATGAGAAAAGGTGAAAATCCTTGGGACAGCAGGCCCTCCTCATCCTCCTGTGGCAGGGATACAGGGCTAGCGGGAAGGATGGACCCCCCAAAACCCTGGAATGGGACTATTTTTCAGGGAAAGAGAAGTGTCAGTGCCAAAATCCTCCCTCCCCTCGCTGGCTCATCCACCTTTCCGGATGGAGGCGGCGTGGGGACCCCTTCCCTCCCGGCCCCCCGCCACCCCCCCGGCTGCTCCCCCTCCGGAGCATCCCTCGGGCGGGTGGCTGGGAACAGCTGTCGGAGAGCTGAGATCTAATGGCTGCCTGGAGAGCAGTTAGTGGATAATTAATATTTGCAGCACAGAGCTGTGATTGCTCTACATCTTCCTCCTGACAGTGGCGCAGGGAGGGACCCCCGCGCCGGCCGGGCTGGGAGAGATCCCAAGCTCAGGGGTCGGTGCCCAGCAAGCAAGCTGGGAGCCCCACCGGTCCTGGTTTACCCCAAATACTTGGAGATCCTTAGCCCTGCATGGCAGAGGGATCATAAAAAAAGCCCTTGGATGCAGAAAAAGGGCTTCGAGACACGGGTGTGTTGGCGAAGCCACCGAGGCTCGGTCCCTCCATCCCGTGGCAGCACCGGTGCCCAAACAACGCTGGGTCCTGCCCTGGAAAACCCCCTCGGTGAGCGTTGTGGGTGTGAAAACGCTCCTCCTCTTCACTCGCTTCTTTTTTTGGCTTTGCAGAAAGGGCGAAAAACGTAAGTAGAAAAGGGCCTCTGAGCTCCCTTGCCAAAAAACCCGGCTAGTTCTCTTCCCTGCCCTGCGGGTAGGCAGGACGGGGATGCTCCGTGCACCCAAAAGCTTTGGGGCAGGGGGTGAATAGGAGAAACAGGGACCCCCCCGCCGGCTCAGGTCTCTGCACGACGCTCCCGTTACAAAGCCACGCCGGAGATCGGCTGAGCAGCTGCTCGAGAAGATGAAAAAAAACCCCCAAACCAACCTCAGAGCAGCTCCTGGGTTTTATAAAGCGAGAGGCAGGCTGGCGCTGGGCAAGCCCGATTCCCGGGGAGAATCTTGCGTCTTGGGGAGACCCCCCCCCCGAACGGCAAAGCCCCCACACCCAGCTAAGCCACGGTGGGCAGCAGAGGTTTTTAATGCCGCCGGCTCTGCTGGGTTCTCCTGCCAGACGTTGCATGAAGCCAGCCGGGAGATGCTCTGAAGTCAACGGGGCGCGTTTGGGAAGGAATACCGCTCCGAGCGCTCGGAGCTCTGCCCGCCTTTGGGCAGACCCAGGTGGGTTTTGACCTTGGGCTGAGCCGATGGCTGAGCCCGGAGCGCTCCGGCTTGCCAGCCGGCTGCCAAATCCTCTTCCAGGCGCTGAGGAGCAGGGAGGCACAAGCCCACAATCCGGCCAAGCCGCGGCTCCGGGTATCCCCGTCCCAGGCACCAAACCCCGCCAAAGGAGCAGCATCCTGACCACAGAACCCTCAAACCTGCCAAAAATAAGGAAGAAAGGCAAAAGAAGAAATAAAAGCCTGATGCAGCGCGCAGGGACTCTGTTATCCTTCTTTATTAGCGTTGTGTTTTTTCCTAGCTTTTTTTGGCGAGGAGCAAATCCAGCCGTCTCTGGCTGCGAGCGGGTTTGCTGCAGCTCGCGGCGTGCAGTTAATTCCCTGAACTGTTTAATTTAACAGCCTCGGAGCGTGCAGACATAACACTGTCACTTGGCTCTTCGGAGAGCGGCCTCAGGACCCAGCCAATAAAGGAAAAGCGCAAATACTGTACTTGGGAGAGGCTCAAATCCTGCTCCATTCCCCTTCCCTCTGCCGGCAGCGGCTCCTGGGGCTGCAAAGCCCCGCTGGGGGCGGCGAAGCAAGACGGAGCGGGCCAGGAGCAAGCTGGAGCGAGGCCATCACCCTCGGTGGGTGCTTGGTGAGGAGCATCCCACTCGGCCGGGCCTTTTGACGGCTGTTTTCAGGGGCTGGGAGGGTAAAGGCAGCTGGTGCAGCACCCTCCATCCCCATCTCCATCTCCATCCCCATTCCCATCCCTGCATCCCTGCTGAAATCATAGAATCATAGAATATCTCAAGCTGGAAGGGATCCGTAAAGATCACAGAATGCCAGCGGAGGGTCCGTTCCGAGCATCACCATCAGCAGCTTTGCACGGGTGTCTCCGTGCCTCAGTTTCCCCATTGGCATGGCACGATAGCATTGCTTCTCGGCCACAGTGTGAGATGGATAAAACCGTTAATATTCAGGCGCTGCAGGGATGAACACCAAGGAAAAGCCTGGCACTGCAGCCTCCCCCCCAGGATATGGGTTGCCTTTTCTATAGGGGCAGCGTTGCTGCCAAGGGACCGCCCAAGGAGTAGGCACAGTGGTAATTAACAGTGGTTAATTGCAGACTCGTGGGCTCTCTGCAGCATCGGTGGAGGGAAGCAAACGCACCAAGGCAGAAGCCGTGATGTGCTGAGGAAAGGAAGCTGAAGAGCCCAGAAAGAGGAGCCTTAGTCTTTGCTCTGCCACCGCCTGCCCACACAGCCTTGGTCATGTCCCTTCATCCAGCCCCTCCTGGTTTCCAGCCCAGAGCCTTCTGTACTGGGATGGGCCAGGCTGGAGGTTACAGGGACCACTCTGCCCATTACTGCTGCTTTGGGGTTTAATATAGAAAATTACCACCCTGAAAAAAAAATGACTTGGTAACTTCCCTGTGTCAAGATAACAAAATAAAACCATCGGCATCTAACACCTCCCCCCATAACACCACTTGGGGAAAAAGGGACTGTTTTCAAAATGGTTATTTCCCAGAAAAATCCCCAAAGTCTGGAAAATTCCTACCAACGTTTCCCATTGATTTAAAAAGAAATAAAAAAAGAGCAGGTGTTTGGCCGCCGTGAAAAATACCTGGGTTTAGCATAAGCGCTGAAACGGGCCCTCCAGAGCCGACACAGCCACGCCGGGGGTGTCCCCGAGGAGAGGTGGGGCTGTCCCCAAGGACACATGGCAGCGACCTCAGAGGATGCTCTATGTCTGATTTCTTGGCGGGGGGGGGCATTGCCGGGGGTGGCCAAGCAGAAGGATGCTGCTCTCCCTGTGCCCCGATCCACTCGCTGTTTTTTGGGGCTAGGGACTGCAGACCTGTCACGAGTTGGGTGGGTCTCAGCACCACCCAGAAACTGCTGCACCATTAAGTAGGAGAACGACTTAAAACAAGCAGAGGATGAAGGTGAGGGGCTGGGGAGGGGAGCACAGCAGCCCCTCAACCGAGCAACCCCCCCGGCCTTTGCAAGAGGATTTGGGGGTCATGTCTCATCGGCGACGCAGGGCACGAAGAGCAGCATCGGGCTCCAACGTCTGGAAAAACGCAGGAGGATGCGGGAAGCCTTTCAAAACCCAGTCCCAGCCCTGGGAGAGGGGAAAGGGGGAGAAAACCCTCAGACTGGGGCTCTGGGGTGGGGGTAGCACCTTGCGTTACGCTAACACCCCCGCTGACGTGTTGCCCACCGGGACGCAGCAGGACGGTGTGATGCTTCAGGACAACATCCGAAAGGGGTCTCGCCTCCGGATCCATCCCCAGCCTTTCCTTTCAGCTTGCCCAGGAGGCAGGATGGGAGCAGGGGGGCTCTGGGTACCCCCCACCCCATCACCCAGGGACCCCCCCCCCCGACTCCCTGCCTTCCCACGGCCCGCGCCGGGGCGGGGGGGCCGAACGACTGGAAAATCAGGCTGCTTGTGCCATCGCTCCCTGGATTAAAAAATCCTATAAATAGCGGGGTGGCTGCGAGCGGCACCACCCCACCGCCTGCGAGGGGGCCCTTTCGGCTCCAGCTTGATCCCCCCCGCCTCTGGTATTATCCTTCCAATTTCTGCCGCAAACCCCGGAGTGCCTGGGCTTGCACACGCGGGAGTTCACACCTAGAGAACAGAGCCTTATCTCGGCGCTGTGTGCAGGACAAGGCTGTTTTACTCCTCCCTCCATAACCCTCTTAGACTTAATCCCGTCTTTAATGCCGCTTGGAAGGGGGCTTTGAACGGCTGCGCAGCCTAACTGGCTCTGACCTCTCCGGCTGCTCTCTCATGCCCATTTGGAGAACTCCGACTTTCAAAGAGATAACAGAAGCCCGGTAAATCCTCGTTGGGAAGCTAAAGCGATTGTCACACTTAGGGGAAGTTTACTCGGAAAGCAAACTTGGAGCAGCTTCCCAGCCCCGGCGGAGACGGGGGGGGGGGGTCCTTGCGGTGGGAGGGCCACGGGTGGATGCGCCCAGCGGCTTTTGGTGATGACGGTGGCCTGGTTTAGTTTTGTTAATAAGGACTTGGGATGAAGCACTTGAGGGATGCTAGCGGGTGGCCTTCATCCACCTTGGTGGGGTGGGATGCAGGATGGCTGCTCCCGGCTCCCTCGACCCATCCGCGCTGCTCTGGGGGGGGGTCCCTGTCCCTGGGAGGTTGAAGCTTTTCCCTGCACCAGGGTTGGGTCTCCGTGCTGTCTGCCGTGGATGAGGGTGAAGAGTTTTGGGGTGCAGG
>JAVJGG010000088.1:3084089-3123972 GCA_035590195.1 Aviceda cuculoides | reverse complement strand
ATCGCCGGCTCCGTTTCAGTCCTCGCCCTACCAGTACCACCCTCCCAACGCGGGGTCCCCTTCGGGCTCCGCTGCCTGGTCGGTGGCGTCGCGTTATTTCTGATGGAGAGGGAGAAGAAGGGGCTTGGTTTGCGTTGACCGTGCTGGGGGGTGGAGGGGGAGATGTTCCCGACCCACACAGCATTCCTTACCTTGGCACGGTGGTACCCGGCGTGCCATGGGGCTGTACAAGCAAAAAAATTCCAAAAAAAAAATAAGGGAACAAGGGCAGACAGAGTTCAGAGCAAGCTTTTGTGCCTGCCCAGGTGAGCCCCGCTCTCCTGGAGCCTTCACAGGGGACCTTCACCTCCCGAGGGCATCTCCCAGCACATCTAAAGCTGGTTCTCCTGCGGGATCCTGCATCCCCGGAGGACACCCCACCTTCTCCCGCCAGGGCCTGGGAGCCTGCCCCGCGGCAGGGGTGAGCACTGGGGCCCAGGGACACCTTTTGGAGCACGGCTGCTCCACGGTGGTCCCTTTGGAGAGCCTTACCTTGATGGTGGCAGCTCAAAGCCATTGCCCTGTGCTGCAAGAGCTGTCTGGGGGTCTGCTGGAGGAAAACGAGCAGCACACGGAGGAAAAACACCTTTGCAGAGAGAAACTTTGGGCCCAAGATACCTTCTAGCTTCACCCCCAGTTCGGCTGGTCCATGAGCGGAGCTCCTGAGCCAGCTCCAGCTCCACAGCTATGCGATGAGCCCGGTCAAGTCCTCCCAACCAGCAAAGCTACGGAGCAGAAGTCAACCCTCTTGCTTCGCTACTGCCTTGTAAAATGACATACAAGAGCCACTTGATACTGACCTACAAACTACCCAACTAAGGGAGAGCCCCCCCGGCCCCTTGCACACTAACGAGTGGGAGCAGGTCAAAGCGGCTAGACATCATCAGATGATTTTCACCAAGGTCACAACCATGTCGAGCCAAGCGCCTGCCTGACCCAGCCAGGTAAAATAACCAGCAGCAAGCCTAACTCACCAGTAAAGGGACACCAACATCGCCCGCGGCACGAGCTCGATCACAGCCACCACCTGCACACGGAGCCTTCAGCCCCCTCTTCGCCCAACTCAACACCTTCTCCTCAGCACGGCGGTCACTCCGCTCGCTCTCGTCGCTGCCACCGTGCCCGGGACACGCTACTTTTCCTTGGAGCACCAACAAGACAACTCAACCTCAGGAACCACATCTCGCCAACTCAACCTCAGGAACCACATCTCGCCAACTCAACCTCAGGAACCACATCTCATCTACTCAACCTCAGGAACCACATCTCACCAACTCAACCTCAGGAACCACATCTCATCTACTCAACCTCAGGAACCACATCTCACCTACTCAACCTCAGGAACCACATCTCATCTACTCATCCTCAGGAACCACATCTCATCTCTTCTCCTCCCCTTGAGAGGAGCCTATATAAGCTTCAGGTTCCCCTCGTTCCTACGTTTTCTGAAGGCGTCACTGACTCATTGCAGCCTGCTGTGCTGCTTTGGCCCTCCTCCAAGCTGTGTCTACCAGTAAGGTCCACCTCCACCCCCGCAGAGGTCCTCGCCTCCAGTTCCCAAAGGTGCACTGACACCACGGATGGCTGATGAACCTTCAGCGAGGTCTTGCATAGCTCGGGGCTGTCAAAACCCGTCTAAGCCGGGTCCGGCACGGCCGCGCTCGTCACACGCCAGCAAGGATTGCCCGCTGAGCTGCTGGGAATAATATCCTGGTGGAAAACTGTCCTGGTTCTGCAGCCCTGGGAAGGGTTTGGCCAGGAGCCAGTGATGGTCCCATGACCCTGGGGCAAAACTGAGGTGTTTTTATGATTATCCTGCCGTAACTTAGGGGTGCTGGGGGGATAAGCTGTGCCTGGCAATTGGATTTCAGGCTGTTTCCTACAGCAGCCGATGTGACAGCCTGCCCGGCTCTCGCACTGTCCCGACAGTCCCAGTTCCCCTATTTTTAACCCCATTTCCCTGCACCCTGCCCCAAGGTGACGGGGAGCAGTCCCAAAGAGCTGGGCTGGTGGTGGTGCCATCCCTGCGGTCCCCGGGTGCCGGCACGAGTCCAACGTGCGTTGTCCTGCATCCCTCCATCCCTCCCTCCCTCCATCTGCCCGGCACCTCGGCTGCCTGATAAACCCCTAATGAACCTCCCAACACTGCCTCTTCCCAAAGAATAAACCAGCCCTGGCCCAGGCGGTTAATATTTAACTGAATAAGGGCCATAAATATGGAAAATGGGACTTTTAATTAAATAAGCAGCTTTTAAAAGGGCCCTTGGGCCGAAGAGGCTTTTGTTTAAATATGATTGATTTGACATGTCCTTTCCCTCCTGCTTTCATTCGCTCTCTCCCTCTCCTGCTCGGTGCAGGGACGGGAAGCCGGCTCAGCGCAGGGACGGAGCATCGCGGTCCTGCGGCGGGACCCGCTGCCCTGCCTGCTCCCAGCCAGGCTGCCTGCTCCCCAAAAACCTGGCTGTGGCATCAAAGACGCAGGTTTGGGAGCGCGGGAGCACCCAGGTGGGTACCCAGACAGGGCCAGCCCTTCAGCTCATCACAGCTCGTCCGATTTTTAAGATCTAAACTGGAGCAGAAGGTTTCCCCCACGCTGAGCTGCCCTCACCCACCCCGGCCGGTGATACCCTGCCTTGCACCCCGGGGGGCAGGATCTGGCCTCTCCCATCCACAAAACTACGTGGTTTTGCCCACGTAGGGTACGGCAGGTCCCTTACCGAGGCCATGGAGGGGAAACTGAGGCAGGAAGCAGGGAATGACCTGCTGGGTCGGCAGCACAGCCAGGGGAAGGGACTTTGCCCGGTATTTAGGGGCTGGATTCAACCCCCCTAAATTTCAGCACACACACACACACACACACTTCGGCTGCAAACGTGCAGTAAAAACAGGTGTTAATAGCTTTGCTGTTCTTTGACATTTGGGTTTTACTCGCTGTAGCAAGCGGCACTAATTGCTTCTTACTTACCCAGGCGTTGCAGTGCAACCCGAGCAGGGGGTTTATGGAGTGCCATGGGCTAGCCGGTGGGCACCGGGACATTTCCAGGCCTGGGAAAACCCTGGGGAAGTGTCAGGGCATGGACCGGCAGCGTCACTCCATACAGCAGGCAGCTGCCCTGGGCTGACCCACCGTGTCCCCCCAGGTCACATCTCCAGGCCACCAGACTCGGCTCTGTAAGAGACAGGAGTAGGGTGAAGTAATGGGAGGCTGAAGGTCAGAAGTTATTGGGAAAAGATGGGAAGACTGGGAAAAGGACCACGCAGGATCATCGCTACGTCATGGCATAAACCAGAGCTGCAGCCACATCTGCAGGCGAGGATGCAGCGTCTGTCCCTGGCTAGACCGGGGCACAGAGAAGTTGGAAAAGGCACCGAGATCAAAAAGGATGTCCCCAAAATTGAACAGCCTTGGGGTGAGGGACAATTACCCACTGGGAGAAGAGGCAGCCCAGGCTGGCTCCAGCCTGGGCTAATGCCACAGCGAGGGTCGCTCCCAGCTTGCTCCTTCTGTCTATTTTCCACCCGTGGTTCTCCCCTGTCCATCCCCTGTCGATGCCGTGGGCCTCGGGCTCCCTTTGCTCAGCTCAACCACGGCGGGTCGCAGCCAAAAGAGCACAGAGTTAATTATCTCCCCAAACAACTCAGGGGAAGCAAAGTATTCCCTGGGCCTGGACCCGTTGCTCTGATGGGATTTCACAAGTGAAGATGTGGAGATGGGGGGGAAAAAAAAAAAAAGAGTCCTAACTTGGAGAAGTTAGGCTTCACATCGCTTCTGGGCATCCTCGGGCATGAAAATGCCCATCCGCAAGGTGCTCGAAAGGATGGTGTCCTCAGTCTGGAGTCAGCCTGTGCTGCCGGTGGGACCTTCTCCCCCAGAAACGGCAGTGAAAATCCCACAGGCTAGCTGGCGAGATCACCAACACTCAAGGCAACCGCAGCTTCTCCCTGGGTCTAAGCATCCCCAGTGGTGACACAACTCATGGAGGGCGTCCAGGTCCAAAGCCTGCTCAATGCTGGGGTCACCAGAAATCTTTGGGAAGGGGCAGGACGAGCATCCATCGGCGGCGGCACAGGGAGAGCTGCTCGCCCCACGGGTCCCTTCCAGGCACCCCGGTATGAGCCCGGGTCCTCTGCGACACAAACAACCCAGTGCAAAAGGATCTGCTGCTGGTTTCAGTTTGCTTGGAGACAAACTGAACTCTGCATCTTAACCTCATGCTTTTAGCAGGTCACGCTTCCCCGTGGCATCTAGTCTGGGTTCCCCATCTTGGATGTCATTCCCCAGCCAATATCCCTCCCGGAGGACGGCTTTCTCCTGAGCTGCCTTCCATCTACGGTGACGTACCCTAATTCTTCAAGCACATAGTTAAACATCTTGTATTTTCCCCTTAAAGCATGCAAGGCACTGCCTAGATTAGTTAGTGATGAGCACGCACGCTGCACCCCTCCTGTGGCAGCAGGGCAGAGCAGCTCCTCTCCTCCAAAGCACCCTCAGGCACCTCCAGCTTTGGGTGCCCTCTCTAAGACGCTGCAGAGTCCTAATTTTTCTCCCTCTGCAATCTGGGCACGTCTCAGCCCTGGTGCGCAGCTTTTGAACAGCGAAACATCAATGAATCCTGGTGTTCCCTTGATCCTTGGTGCCTAAAATCACCTTCTCTGAGCCCTTCCCCTCTGGGTGCCAGTGCTGCCTTCCTGCTGGGAGGGCAAGGGACTTTACTGGAAGGGGCAGCTCGAGAGATGGAGCCAGGGGACAGACCCCCTTCCTGGGCAAGGGGTTTCCCGGCTCTGCCCCTCTGCTGCTAGAGACAGCTGAGGATTTTAAGGTTTTCCTTTTAATGCCTGAACAACCTGTTTGCAAAGCAGAGTCCACATCTTTCCCAGCTGACTCCCAGTTAGAGGAGATGGGAGAAATCTATGGCCCACGTTTGGATCGGAAAGGGGAGTTCTGGATGCCCCCAAGCCACGAAGTCCGTCACACGCGGTCCCCTGCTGCAGCTGCCGGTGTGAAACTTGGTGCTTGGTCCTCAGCAGGATGAGGGCATCGCTTCTCCGAGTGCCGCTGATCTCCGTGGATGCTGATGCCAAGGGGTCCCAAGAAATCCCACCCCAAACGACGGCCAAAACCCGGGGCCACACCAACCGAAGTGCTCAGCCCCGACAGAACCAGCAGCATTTTTGTGGATTCAGGCTCAAATGAAGCTCATGTGAAAAAAACCAATCCGGACACACAACCCGGAGAGATGCCTCACCCCAGGAGGTCTGATGCCACGAGCAGATCTGAACACAGGGCTGCTCGTGGGGACATGAGGCAAAACGCAGAGCTCGCCGTGGCAGTGCAGAGATAGAGATTTTTTTTTTTTTTTTTTAAAGGTATGCGGTTCTCAAAAAGAAAAAAAAAAAAAAAAAGGGGAAAAAAAAGGCCCTGTGTTTGCAGCCAACACGTGTAATCTGTTGCAGCCCTTGTCAGACAAAACAGTTTTGCCGTAAGACAGCGATTCCCAGAGGGGAAAGGGGCGAAGTGAAAATACTTTATCAGCTGCGTACATATGTAAAGCGGTACCCTGGTTGAAAAGCAAAGCCTCTTTCCCTTTGAAAGCTGGGAAGGGAGAGACGGGAGGCGATTGCCTGAGAGCAGGGACAGAAATGACACAGGCACAAAGCCGAACGCAGCAAACCCCAGGCCTCCCTCCTAAAATATGCTTATCTCCCTATCGCACCAAAATAACTACCTAGCTGTGGCAAATACGCATTAAACAAACAATTCCAAACAAACCTGAGATGTGACTCAGTTTGGAAAACTCTTAAAATATACGTGTGGTCTTTAATGTACAGAAATTATCATTTAACTCGGACATTAAGAGCGGGTTCTACCGGAGTCCCTGGGCTCAGCAGGGGAAGTGTCCATCTCCCCAGGTTTCTGTGCCACCGGGCTGGGTGGTTTTTGAGATGGGTGGAATCACACCCCTGCCCGGATTTAAGAAGTGATCCTCGGGCAGGAGCCGCCGGCAGACAAGGGCTCTTCCTCCCGCTCCGAATTCAAGGTCTGTTTAAAAGGCTGGGAATACCGAGACCCGGACACATGGCATAAATCAGCCCTTGGGTTCACAGGAAAAGTGGACTCTTCTGGCAACAAGTGTGTTGGCTGTCGAGTCCCCAGCGGAGGCTTCTCCCTCTCCAGCCATCAGCGAGAGACCTGAGAAGATGGAAAAAAATATTAATGCCACCCAGCAGCTCCCTGCCACCGCCGGAGAGACGGTGAGGGGACTCGAGCGTGGCAGTGCCGGGCTCGGGGGGGGGACACAAAGTGCCCGGCTCCATCCCGGGCACGGCTGGCTAGTCCAGAGGGATGGAGAGCCCGGAGAGGGGACGAGATGGAGGGGCGCTTCCCATGAATACGGATGCACACAGGCAGGAGGGAGGTAAGAAATGGGATAGGGGGACGAACCGGAGAAAAGAAAGGAGAGAAGGAGGAGAAGAAAGAGAAGGAGAAGAGGCGGCGGGGGGAGAGGGAAGGAGCAGGCGCGCGTGCCCATCTGGGCGATGCATCACATTGAAATTGTCCCGCATTAAAAATTCACCAGCCAGTGAATTTTCAAGGGATTTGTAGTAATTAGATGACAAAATGCTGGCAAATCTCAGGCTTGCCAAAGATGTTACTCAGGGGTCAAAGACTCGACACTTTTGGCTGGGTAATTTGTAAGTGTCAATCACACTCAGCCATCAGAGAGAAAGGAGAGATCTAACGGCTGAATCCTAACGAAGTCCAAGGCTCCCGCCTGCCGTCCATCGCCCCCACCGCCCCCCTCCCGCCTCACGCAGCCGCACTCGCTGCCGGGCGCACGGGGCCGAAACCACAGGGTGGGGTGGGGTTGGGGTTGCTTTTTTTTTTTTTTTTTTTTTTAAGATTTAAAAAAAACCCCAAACGACTTCCCAGTTTTCATTTTTCAGCCCCGATTTCAGGTGGGAGGAGTGTCTGCTCTAGTTTTGCAGCTGCCCGGGGGTGATGTGCCTGTCCCGGTTATCCTGCCGGGAAGGGTAGGATGGGGAGCTGCGACTCGCCGGGTCGAGCCCTCCGCAGCCCTGCATCACTTCTTCCTGGAAAATTGCTCCTGGGACGGTCTGTCTTCCTGTTTCCCGGGGCTTGCTTAGCCCAGGCTGACACACCGGGCTGGCTTTGGCTGAAAAATGAAATTAAAACAGCTCCTGCCTGCAATCTGCCTGTTTCTGCCTCCCCACCAGGTGTTCCGGAGCCTTTGGAGCCACCGGCACCGCCGCATGGGTTGTCTCAGCTCTGTTGAAATAACCTGGGTTCATTTAGACACCGGTGGGATGCTCCCGGAGCGGCTGGAGGCGGGGGGGGTCCCGCTTCGGGCCGAGCTGGCGGCGGCAGCTCGTGCCGCACACCCACCCGGAACCTGGGGGGAGAAAAGAAATTAAAAGGTTTTTCTACTTCATCTACTTCATCCACAAAGTCTCGCGTGGGGCTCAGAGGCTCGGCAGGAGGGATAAGGCTGAGGTTAAGCCTGGGCTTTGCCGCCTGGTTTCTCCAGGCAGGGTGGACCCCACAAAAGCAGGGTACGGCTGCCCAGAGACTTAGTGTACAGAGCTCTCTCGTGGCGCCTTGGATGAAGCTTTATTTTGCATTCTGTGGTCTGATTTCTAAGCTGATGAAGTAGAAAACCTTTGGGCTGATCAGAGGGCAGCACCCAAGCACTTTTCCAGCCCCGTCGGCATCAGCGGGATGGCTGCTAACGCGGGCTACGCTTAACTCCAAAAAGATTTTAGGTCATCAAACGTGGGAGAGGCAGGAGCACGATTTCCTCTCCATCTCTCGTGGCTTATAAAGCTGTCCTCATTACACCTGCTAAATCCCACCTCCAGTTTTGGGCCGTGAGGAACGGTTTAAGCTGTAGGGAAGGGATGGAGGGACACAGGGGGGGGCTCAGGCCACCAGCTCTGCAGTGCTGAGCATCCATCATACCCCAAGGAAAAACACTCTGCGCACCCCAAAACTACCTTCCAACACACTTAAATAAGCCAAGTCACAGGGAAGTGAAAAAAAAAAAAAAAAAAGATTTGTTTGTTCCATGCTACCCAGCGTGCTAAATGTTGTGAGCGTCCTCAATCCAGCGGCACAGGGAGGGGAGAGGTGGCGAGGGGGAGCGGAAGGGCAGGAGGAAAATCGCCTTTGGCCAGAGTTGCTGTGGTTTATTTCGAATCCATTGCAATTCCTTGCTGTAGGACAGCGGGACTGTAATATCTGGTAACTCAGCCAAGCGGCAGCGTGGTGCTCTCCAGCCATTGCGCTGCCCTATATAAGGGAGCTAAGGGGACTGTAAAAGTGGCTATAGGTTTCTCCTCAATTTAAAAAGTCATTTAGCAGCTGCAAAACACCGCCTGGCAACAGCCGGCCCTCGGAGAGGCAGCCTTCCTTCAGCTACTCATGCAATCAGCTGCATTTTGAGCTTCTATTCTGCGTATTTAAATAGCCCGAATCACGCACCGAGATCTGCAGAGGTGCTTTTCCATTTTTTTCTTTCTCTTAACTTTATCTAACATCATCTTAAGATGCTGCTACAGGAAAATTTGTTGGGAAGCAGCAGCTGATCTGCTGTAAGGAAGGACTCTGTGACCTCCCGAGCGGCCGTCGCTGCTGCCCCGGCCGGCATCGAGCACTCGGGAGCCATTTCCCTCGAGCAGCGGGTGCCCGTGGGGCAGCACCTCCTCCTCCTCCTCCTCCTCCTCCTCCTCCTCCTCGCCTGCTGCCGGCAGATGAAGACCAATAGCCCACCTCACTGCGCCTGAACGCAGCTCCCACCACTGCCTCACCCGCTCTCGCAGGAGGAAAATTAACCAGCAGGCAAAGCAAAACCTGAATTTTAGTTGAGTGAACACAAAAGAAAACCCTTTTTCCCCCCAGATCACCTCTCCTGACACAGGCTACAGACCTCCCTCTTACTTTCCTACGCTTATTCCCCTTCCTAGGTAGCACCGTCTGCAATCGCTCTCCCAGCAGCTTTGCTAAGCCCCGAGCTGGGGACGTCACGCGTGGGGATGCGACGACACCGGCTCCGTACCCTCCGGCCCACGCGGGCTGCAGGGCAGAAGCAATGGCAGGACGCGGGGGCCGGGCACGCTGATGCCCATCAGCCCAGCACGGTCCCGGGACTGGGAGAAAGAGCTGAGCCTAATTACGTGGCACTAATTATGGACTGTGGAACGCAGGGATCTGTGCTGCCGCAGGTCCAAGCCTGGCTGCCGCTGCCCCACGGCAGGGGAGGTGGGACGCCGTCCCTTCTCCGGGGTCCTTCCCCATCGCTCTCTGGTCTCCCCGCTCCGGCGCTGGCATCGCTTTCCGTATTTCACCAATTCAGGTCACACCGTGCAGACACCCGCCTCAGCCAACGTCTGTTCATATTCTCTCTGCCTCTCTTCCTAGCTCCAGTTTGGGGTGAAAGCCTCCCTTATTAGCCAATTTGGATACCTATTTACTGTGAATTACGGAGCCTGATTATTATTCATGAATGGCTAAGTCTGAAATCTCAAGCCCTGCCATGCAATTTCTCTCCCTCTCCAATGCATATATTTAGGGAAAACAAGAGGCAGCGTGTCTCAGCCACACGCAGCCACGCTCCGGGGTTGGAAAGCCGCACGCTGCCTCCTCGCTCTCCTGTTTTATTTCCCGGCAAGGAAAGTGGGGGGAGAAACTGGAAGGTGGTGGTGCCGAACGCCGGTCATGGTGCGACCCGGGGTAAGGTCCAGACGTGCTGTAATATTACGGAGAAGCTCATGCTCCCCAAATCTCCAGCCGGCACCCCAGCCAACCGCCCCCGCAGGTGGCTGCAGCCCGGGGCAATGCCAGTTTGTTGCCGTCCCCTTCCACGATGGGGTCCAGCTACTGGGAGTCACCTTGGCTGTGGCTGAACGCGGCTGATCCGTGGCAATCAGCTACCCAGTGGCGACTCGTCCAATCCCTCGGACACAGTCAGAATATTTTAATGCTGGCTGCAGGGAAGGTAAAGGAGTTTTCCGTGCGAGGCGGAGAAACGATGGGGCAGCAGCATCCGCAGCAGCATCCCTTGGCTAATCCTCTGGCAAGGGAGAAGCAAGCAAGGTTTGTAACTGCAAAGGGCTGGGGAAAGGAGGAAGGGAGACGATTAGGAGCCGAAGAAAAGCAAACCCCGACTGCCAGTGAAAACAGGAGTTTGCAGCACACCTGCACAGCCGTCAGGGAGCCGGGCTGCTCCCGGCGGGGATGCGGGAATGGGCATGGCGCGCAGCTGCTTCCACCTGTAGATCTGCACCATGCTTTGAAAATGGGGAAACCGAGGCAGCGCGGGAAGGTCTCCGCGGGAAAGCATCGCTCCCCCAGCCTGCCTTCACGCTGCTGCTTCCATCTCAAGGGAGATGGAAGATTTCAAAAGCCCAAACCCCTCCTGCGTTGTTTCTTGCCACATCTTGCTCAGGAAGACAACTTCGAGCGTGCACAGACGCTGCACTTACTGCCTCTGGGAGCCGACAAGCAAAGCTGGTAGAGTTACTGGGGAGAAGGGGATGGCTGCCAACGCCAACAGGCAGCCAGAAAGGCTTGAGATCCCAGAGCTCCTGCCCGGAGCCGGCAGCGGGGCTGGAAAGCAGCAAGCGCAACGCAGGGGGACGCGAGCATTTTCTGCAGCCCTGGCAAAGGGCTGGCGAACGGCATCTACGGGGCTTGCTGCGAAAAGACAGGCTCGCTTGTCCCTTCGGCGCTTCCCAGAGCCTGGCTCCGTGGGGCACACCCGGGAGGAAGACTTTGCAAAGGCACGACGGGACTAAAGGGATGAGAAGAGCGGAAATTCGGGATCCAACGCTGTAGGCGGGACCGGCGCGAGGGTGATGAAAAGGAAACCACCGGCGGCTGGGCAGAGGGATGGGGGCACGTTGCAAGCGGCAGCAATTCAAGCTTGCAGCTCAGGAAAACAAGAGCTCGCAGAGCGGAATGCTACCTGCCCGTCCGTGCCCGCGCCGAGTCCCCTGCCTCCTTCCGTGGGACGGCGAGAAAAAAACGACATCGATCGCCGTCAAGAGTTTTCCAAAGGCCGTGAGTCACTTTGAGGAATCAGAGAGGGCACTGGCACACGGCCTGGCTCTGAGAGCAGTGGGAAGCATCGCTCGGCAGAGACATCCAGCCCTGGAAGCAGAGGGATTCGCAGCGGCCAGCAAAACCACGGCCCGTCGGATATCCTCCCTGCTTTGACTTGCTTGCTGTCCCCTTAAGTAGATAACAGCCCACACAGGCCTCTGGCAACAGGCAGCAATAAAGTAAAGCTAGTTTTACATTAAAACCCGTTAACCCTCTAATTCGGTAAAAAGGCTGCATTTGAATAATATCCTAATCCAATTCCAGAGCCGGCCCTGGGGAGCGGGATACGGCGGGTGCCTGGGGAACAGCCGCCGCCGTCACAGCTCCCGCTGCCGTCCCGCTCGCCGGGGTCTCGCCCCGGACAAAGCCGTCGCGAAGGGGCGAAAGCCCAGAGAGAAACCCCCAGAGCTCATCTGCTGGAGCCCAAAAAGATTTCCTGAATCTC
Organism: Aviceda cuculoides; assembly: GCA_035590195.1. Classification (NCBI taxonomy): domain Eukaryota; kingdom Metazoa; phylum Chordata; class Aves; order Accipitriformes; family Accipitridae; genus Aviceda; species Aviceda cuculoides. The sequence goes on along the minus strand of JAVJGG010000088.1, from coordinate 3,112,369 downwards.
CAGCCCTCGCCCCCAGAGCGACGTGGGCTGACCCGGACAGGGGCAGAGGCTCGGAGCGGGCTGCTCCTTCCCCTCTGCCATCAGCACAGTCTGGATACGACCCGCCCAACCCCAAAAAGGACACCCAGAGCAGATGAGCATCGCACCCTAAAAGCACCCAGATCCTCCCCGGGGAGCACAGGGTAGCTGAGGGGTGACCAGGGCACAGGGTGACACCAGCCCTGCGGTGTCAAGAGCCATCGAAATGAGGGGGAGCGGGGCTACAGCTCATCGTAGCCCAATTACAACAATTAGGGCGCAATCGTTTGTTATAGATACAACCTTTCTGAATAACAGTTGCCGCTGAAAGAAACTATTATCGCTCCCAAACAAAATAAGCGTATTGCGATGGCGTTCAGCTGGAGAGGCAGCGCCAAGGTGAAGGACCGGTGGGAGGCTATTTCCCAGGTTTAACTGCACGGACAGTTAAGAGAGTTTGCATTATTTTATCATTAGGATTGTTTCAGACCGGGGGGAAAAAAAAAAAAAAGGCAGCAGGGAGGGATGAATTTCCTGCAGAGCTACTTAGGCATTCATTTGAATTCAGGGTAATTAGCAGGTATATGCTCGTTTTCAGAAAATTCCCGTTAAACCCTCTGTAATTTTAGGGGTGCAACGTGTGGGATTCTCAATACGTAACAAAGAAGTCAAGTCTTTGCTTGTGGAGTAGAAATTAACTCAAACTGTTCTCCAGAGCTGCGATCAGCACTTTCATAATTAATGTGCGGGCATATATATCTGTATACACATACACAGGCCCCCCCCGCACACATCAAACAGATTTCCTTGATACCAAATTGCCTGAAAAATTAACCAATGTCAAACTGCTCAACAAGATAAGTATCATTAAGGGAAAAAGAAAATCTTCATTATGTTTGAAGGTACGGAAAAAAAAACCCCCTCATGAATGTTTTCTAGCCTGTTTCCAGACTGGGAAATAACATGTTTTAAAACATATCAAAGGGTTAAATTAATTTTCATTAAAATTTAAATTTAAGAAGGCTCCCTCTCTTCTTTCCTCCCTCCTCCCCCCTTTGAACATTTGACTGGCAACCATTTCATATTTCAATCTCGGCAGAACAAATTGAATTAGATGTTGAAACCAAACTCTGCTCTGTTCTCTAAAGCCTACATGCTCTGCTTGCGCTAATCCTTTTCGTCGCCGCTGCAGACCTCAGAGACGCTCAGCAAGAAACCTGCCCCGCCACAAAAGACAATGAAGGGAGAGGGGGGGAAAAAAAAACCCAACCCAGGGAAAAAAAAAAAAAAAAAAACCAACCAAACCAAACCCAGGAAATTCCATCCCCAACCTGCAACGCCGCAAAGCTTCGCTTCAACGGTGTGCTGGGTGACGCATGGGCCTGGAAGGGATCCTGCCCGGCTCCTCCACCCTCTGTGCCGGCTGTCAGCTGTTGGTCCTTCACCCCCAGGATGCTAAAGCCCCATTTCCCCACGGTGATGCCCCCCACCCGGAGCAAAGCCACCCCAGGACCACTGACGGGTCCCGCCGCTGCCGCCCCACCCTGCTGGCGCAGATGGCAAAGGCAGCAGAGAGCGGTGGAGGGAACGCTGGAGATCAAGGTTGAGGGAAAAAAAAGGGGAAAGAAAAGAGAGTCCCCCATTCCCTGGTGAGCTCCTCACCATTTCAGCTGACCCCCTCCGCTCGTCACCGTTTCAGCTGACGCCCTTTGGCAGCACTGCTCCAGCACCCGTGCCTCAGTTTACCTACCCGTCCGCCGACCGCAAGCGCCTGCCTGCTGTGGGGCAGGGCAGAGGGGCTGGCGCTGTGGGAAGGGACGAGCGTTTCACACCGCAGCCCTGCAGAGGTCCTAAGGGGGCTGCCCTGAATTCTGGGGGTCTGTCCCCTGAGCCCCGCAGCAGGAAAACCTGGTGTCGGGGGCTGGGAAGCCGCTCAAAGGCAGCAGAAGGGCTCTCGGGCTGCGGCACGGTTTGGGGGGACTGGCACGGGGTGTTACAGCTCCGGGCGCTGAGCCGCAGCGCTCAGCCTCCTCCTGGGGGTCCGCACAAAGAGCCGGGGAGCCTCGAGCCCACCGGTGCTGAGCCCAGGAGCCCACGGGAGGACCGGTTTCGAGGAGGAGGTTTGCAGTGGAGCTAGGACAGGACGGATCCAAAAGCATCAGGCTTGCCTGGGCTCCCACTAACGCCGTCTGTCCTGCCCCTCCTGCGCTGCTCCATCCCTCCCCAGCTCCATCCCTCCCCAGCTCCATCCCTCCCCAGCTCCATCCTCGGGCTAGCTGCTGGAGAAGGTGTTAAGAGCACGTACACCTGGAGGCAGCCTTAAATCGGAGCTGCTCCAAGGCAACAAATGTTATCTGGAGGCCCCGGCACTTACTGCAGATGCACCGCGTGAAGCAGGCAGTTATTTAACCCAACTCGGATTATTCCTGCGGTCACGTAAGCACTTTCCCTGTCATCAGGAGGGCCCCGGCGCTGCGCTCGTGCCCGGCGCTTGCAGCAGCCCGGGAAGGCAGATGTATTAGCAGGGTTATTGGTCGGCTCCAGGCCCAGATGCGCTCGCTATTCAGGCGGCCAGCAGCGTTGTGGGTTGAACAAAAGTCCGGTAATAAGTAAGGTTATGAGCATCCCACTGCTAGGTGTATTGGGTACCGCCTAGCAGCAATAGGCAGATATTGCCGAGAGGAAAACAGCCTCTCCAGCAGTAATGTGCATCGCACACACAAACGCACGCCAGCGAGCGCCCGGCGGCTTCCCGGTGCTGATACACAGAGGACAGCCCCAGCTTCCCCCCCCCCTACCCCGGCACGGTGGGCTCAGCACCGCTTTGGATGCGTGCAGCACCCAGCCCTAGCAGCACCCTGAAAACCAGGGGCCCCCTGTATGAGATTTAGGAACCGGTGTCATTACGGCGGCTGTAAAAACGGGAGCCGGAACGTGTCAAAATCATTCCCTTGGCGGCGTCGAGCAAACGCGGCGTTGCTAGAGAAAGTGCCGCAGGGACTTTCTCCCCAGCATGAAGGATTTGTCAACCCCGCGCCCCGATCCCGTGAGCAGCACGCCAGCGCGGTGCACTTGTTTCTCTTGGCCCTGCGTGAGTTTCTCGGCACAGGACGGGGTTTCGTCACCGTGGAGGTGGGTGGCCAGTCCCTCAGTGGATGGAAAAAGAGGGGCAGAGTGCAGTTCGAAGGGACCCAGGAGCCTCCCTGGTGTTTTTATTGCACTTCTCTGGATGCTGTGGCTGGCGAACAGGTTTCCTACCAGCAATCCAGGGTTTTCGCCGTGGCCAAAAACAAGCACAAAGGAGAGCCGTGAGCCTGTCTCACCTCTTGAACCCACACGGGGTTTGCCAGGTGGTCTCAAAAGGAGGAGGGGGGCTGGCTAAACTGCACGGGGTTTGACCACAGGGAGCTTTTTAGTCCTGGCTCCCTCCTGCCAACCTGTGCCATCCCACATTCTCCAGGCTCTAGAGATGCTACTCCAAGAAGACGCACGCCAAGAAGGAGCCATGCCAGCCAGGACTCAAGATGTTACAAATTAGACCTTGGGGTGCTTGGTGCCCTTGGAGGGAGAGAAGCCATGGAGACTGTGGGTGCCGGCAGGGAAAAGGCCTTTGCCAAACTATCTGTTTTGTGGTGGCAGCTGCAGGCTGGTCTCCAAACAGGCGCTTTTTTTTTTTTTTTTTTTGGCAGCCCATCTGTTCTCCCCCAACCACAGCGAGGGCCAATTCACAACTCGGCAGCGATTTCTGCTGCAACAGCAATTCTGCTGGCTTCCCTTGTAGGAAAGCAAACACACGCGCCGGGGAGCACGCAGAAACACAAGCAGTGCATGCATTCCCTTCAACGCGGAGCCTAAACCGAGCCCAAATCTGGGCTGTACCCCCTGAAATTACGGCTACGAGCCTGCGGGGTGACAGGGAGGAGAGGCAGCGGGTGGGACCCCGGCTCGGAGACTGCTGAGCCTTTGCAATGCCACGTTCTTCTCCTTCTGGCACTGCCGACCCTGGGGCAACCCAAGGCATTTTAACCTTTACGGCCAGCTGTGCCCTGCCACAGCCCCACTGCCCCACTACCCACCTCATCACACGCCAGGCAGCTGCTAGATGGCTTCATCTTTGTTGCTCTCCTCCTCTTCCAGATGCTCCAGGATTTCATTCAAAACCTCCGATCGTTTTCTCTTCTTCGGAGAGTCTGTCCAGGCCCGGGTGGTAGCGAAGGGGATGCGGGAGAAGAAGAAAAGCAAAGATTACAACCCGGGCCCAGGTACAACTGCCTCCAGCTCATCTCCTGCTACCTCCAGCCCCATCATCCCCCCCCGGGTAAAGCCCCTCAACTATCATCTACTTCTCCTCACCGGCCAGACCCTGGCAGGGCACCGTGGCTGGAGGGGTGACTCCATACCTACCACCCATGCTTCGGTTCACGGGCTTTGCTGGAAGCAAACGGCCCCAGCGTCCCAACAGGGCTCCCTGGTGACGACGACCCTTCCCACTGACCCCAATTCACCCATCCCCTGTCCAAAAGTGGTCGCACGACCAATCTGGACACCAGTCTTGGTTCAAGAAGGCTCTTGGCAGGACACAGACCCCCCCCCAGCACCCTTGCTGAGACGGAAGATCGCTGCCTGCCCCTGCAGCCCAGCCTGCACCTCCCACCTCGGCCGGCAGCGGGTGAAGGCAAGAGCCTGGCTCTCCCCCAGCACCTGGGGCAACGACGTTCCTGCTTTGCTTCTCCTGTCCCACACTGACACCACTGTCCTGTGACCCCCCCCCCGGCATCACCACACTCTCGAAACCGCTGTGGGGTGCAGCACCCTGCACGCATCCCTCTCCACGGATGCTACAGCCTGCGGGAGGGCGAGAAACCCCCCCCCCCACGGTGCTACCAGCACCCAAGCGAGCATCCCGACCCCGCATCGCTGCCCCGGTACCCGGGGGGGGGGTGACAAAACCATTTGGTCCCCGTGCTGAGGCCGATGTCGGCGTCGCTTCCCCTCCGCCGGGCAAAAAGTGCCCGCTCGGCAGGAGCTGCGGCGCAGCCCCCTCTCCCCCCACTCGCTCCCCAGCCAGCGGCTCTCGCTTGCGAGCAGCACATGGAGAACAGCTGTTTAAATCCTGCTTTCAGACATCAAAAGCCTCGCTGGGTTTCTCAAACAAACAAACATACCATAGGACTAAAGAAAAGGTGTAAAATAAATAAATGGAACAAGCTGTGCATTTTCTTTTAGTATTACAGCTGCTGCGGGAGATAAACAACAAGTAAATGTCACAAAACATCAATACAGAAGAAATTAACCTGACAAAAGCTCACATCCCCCCCCCCTCCGCCTCCCCCCCAACTCCCAACAATTTTGCATTTCTGGAGTTCCCATCTAATGATTTTATTTTTCAATTAATTCCTTGACAGAGCGCCAGAATCCGCCTCCCTCCCCACCGGGGGCCGCAGGGATGGGCAGGGGGACGGGGGTGCCAGCGGCCCCCACTGTCCTCCCGGCGCCCACCCCGCCGAGCCTGGGGGGAGCCGAGGGGGGCTGCAAGGTGCCAACCCGAGACCCTCCAGCGACTCTTCCCAGTTCAACCATCCGAAGGCGCGAGGGACAACCCGCCCCGGAGGAAGGTGCCAGCTCAGCGGTTCTCCCTCCCCTTTACTCTGCCCTCCCGGCTCCCGCTCGCCCGGCCAGCTTCGTGCTGGGGGCTCAAAAATGGCATCAAACATCATCTCGGCTCCCAAATCCACAGCGGGGAAGAGTTTGTCCCCCAACTGCCACCCCTTCCCCACCAGACCCCGATGTGCCCCACGCGGAGAGCCCGCACAGAGGCGACGGTGGGGGTTGCGCGGCGGAGGGGATGCTGGTTGGGGGATGCTGGACACGGGTGCTGGGTGCTAAGGGAGCGTCCCTAAGCAGTGTGGTGCACCCAGGGGACCTGCCGTGGCATGGGCAGGGGGCTGGCAGGGCAAACGGCCCCCACCGCGTGTTCCAGGTTCACCAGCTCAGCCACGGCACTGTTGGGGAGCACTGGGAGCATCCCCCAACCTGCCTAACAAGGAGGAAAAGGGGGAAAAAAAAAAAAAAAACAACCCACCAGGAGGGTTGGGAAGCGAATTGGTTCGACTTCCGTTCTGCTGCTCCAAGCTGGTTAAGGTTTGCCCGCTAACGATCCCATTTGCTTCCTTTAAACAATAGCCAAAGCCGGCAGGGGTGGGCTGAGAGGGGGATTACCACGGGATTAGAACGTGGCAGGTTTGCGTATGCCACGCTAATCCTGCAGGGTTTTACTCTCCGGGTACGGCATGTGTTTGCATTAGTTACATATGCTCTCTAAAAAAAAAAAAAAAGAAGAAAGGAGAAAAAAGGAAGCCCAAAAAGCTGGGAGGTGAGGGTGAGCACGGCAGGTCTGTAATGCAGCCGAGAGGTAAAAGGAGCAGCTTGGGGTTCTGCGGCCAAAGGAGAAGCAACCTGAGAAAGGTGATGGGGACAGGGAAGGCTCTTCCCACCCTGGCGGGGAGGGCACAAGGATCGGGTCCAGAGTGGAGCAAAACCTCCTGCAAACCCTCAGCTTCCAGCAAACACCAGTAAATAACCAGGGGCGAGCCCCAGTGGGGCTCCGCTGCTTTACACCCACCCACAGCCCTCTGCGGAGACCGGGGGCCTCGCTGGAAACGCTCGCACAACCAAAATACAAGCCAGACCCCCTCCTCACGCATCTCTCTCATTCGCCCGCCCCGCAGCCTCCGCATCCCCTCTTTCCACCCCACCTTTCCTACAAACACCACCCCTCCCCAAGTCATTCCTTCCCCTTCCCGCGTCTCGCGCAAAATTCCCCATCTGCCAATTTAATTCTTTGATCGATGGGAAAGAGCAGGAAAAAAACGGCCCAGCACAGCTGGCTTCCCAAGTTAGCCCTGGCAGGATACCGCCAGCCCCGCTGGTGACGGCTGAGTGCAATGTTTGTGAAGCGCAGAGAACACAAGTCAATAGTAATTTAGCTGGATTGGGAGCAAGTACCTTCCCTGCACGGACCGCGAGCTCCCGGGAGAGAGGGAGCGTGCGCACGCTGAGGGTATCGCCGCCTCGCTGGCAAATCTTCCCCCGGCCAGGCTCGCCGGGATGGAGTCGCAGCGGCAAGCGTCGCCCCGTGCCAAGAAAAGGGGGATCGAGCTGCTCGCAGACTTTTCGTGGGCTGCGGCGATGCGACGGCGGTGATGCAGGAGATGCGCAGGTCTGCACTGGGGCTCTGGATGCGACCCCAGACCGCTCCCTCCTACGCAGGGCACAGATCCGGATCTGCCCCTCGCCCCCGGGGCGGGCAATTTAGCCGCAGGGCATCGGGATCCCTTTGTCGCTGTTTTGGCGGAGCCAAAATATTCTCCCTGCTGGTTTCAAAGATGTCAGCGATCCTTGTTTTCCAGAGGGAGGACTCCCGCTCCCCAAATGAGGGCCGAGCTGTTGCCGGTGGCGGGGTTCATGCATCCCTCGCTGCCCTGACGTAGCGTTTGCCACCACCCTGCTCCGCGTTATGGTCTGGATTAGAGGCCCCAAGGCCAACCGTTGGCCAAGCTTTCCTTGACTTCTCCTTACCACGTTACAGTAGGTAGGTCTCTTTATCCACAGCAGCATCAAATCCTCCCCTAGCTGGAAAGCTCTCGGGCTTTCCAGCCACCTTGCAGCAGCAGGTCCCACGAATTAACGACACATAGTGGGGCGCAATTAAAACTCAAAGAAATGAGCAGAAAGACTTAAACCTCTCGCAGACTGCGCTCGGAGGCAAGAGAGCAAGCGCGTGGCGTAGCGCTGCGGTCCCGGCCATCAGGGCTGGGCTGTGGCTTCACTCCTGACAGCATTACTGAAACCATCTCTGGCAGCCGGTGACCACTTCTGGGGTCCTCACTTTCCCCTGGAACATTACAAAGACTCAGAACAAGCCATAAAGAATGACCTGAAAACTACACGAAATGGGAAGGAAGCCTATTCCATTTTATTGCATCTATTAGACCTATTGAAAAGATGGCTCAGAAGTGGCTTGATTGCCATGACAAACGCCTCCACGGAGAAAAGATTTAGGAGACCAGACCTCTCTTTAACCTAACAAATAACAGCAGAGTGAGACCTGGGAACTAGAAGCCAAATCTCTATAAATGGTGTCTAGAAATAAGGTGCATAATTGTAGCAGAGAGAATTCAGTGGTAGGATGTGTCTCTCGCAGCCCAGGTCTAGACTTTACAAAGTATTTCCTTGCTAAGACAAAAATGATGGGGCTGACACTGGAGCTGCTGGGTGGGAAGTTTGGGCTGCTGCTACTGAAGACACCAGCCTGAAAGATCACGGTGGCTCTTTCAAAGCTGGAGATGCAGAAATCTGCTGTCGATGGAAGCAAGATGGAGCAGGATGAGCTCATCGCTCAAGTCAAACTCGCCAACATACCCAGGGGAGAGCAGGTCACCCTGTTGTCCCGCTGGACCTGGGTGATAATAACCCCCCCCAGGCCTTACGGCAATCTTCTCACCCTCTGTTAGCACTCTGCAGCCTCTCCTACACACAGATCCACCACGTGCTAACTGTGGAAGCATTTGTGCATCCCTGTTGTGTCCACAGCGAACCAAAAACTGCATAAAAAAGAGGAAATGGAAGAAGAAAAAGAAGGAGCTTTCCAAAATACTTAAATTCCAATTGCATAAAACTTGGGAGAAATGTGTGTGCAAGCCCCGTGGCGTGGGCAGTCTCAGTCCTTTGTCCTGCTTTAACACTTTCACCTCTTCTGGTATGTGCAAAGTCCTTGGCACGCTCCCTGGCTGCTTTTATTTCTGTGCAATAACCAGGAAAAGGGCCAGGAGCAGCAGAGGCCACATGTTAGCCTGTACTGATGGCACAGCACTGCCAACACGGCGCGATACAAACACACAACGCCGCTACAGCAAGACCAGCCTCTCCAAACAGCACGAGTGGCTTGTGGTGTTGGAGGGCTCCAGGTCCAAAAGGATCACAGGAGATGTTCGGAGAAATAACAAAAAAGAAAAAGACTCTCCCGTGGGATGGCAACGCTCAACCCCGCAAAGAAATTTAGGGCAGAAAACAAGGAATAAGCTGAGCTGGATGGTGGGATAAAACCCACCCCATCCACCACGCTCTGCCTTTTGAAGGCATCTGCCTCCACGTCCTGCTTCTCAGACACTGCTGCCTGGGCCTGGCTTGGGGAGCGACACGAGGGCAGCAGCAGCGGCGGCGGCTTTGGGTGGGAAAGAGCAGCTGAGGACACCGGGGACCTCGGTCTTGACTCTGTTTCCTGAGCCTCGATGACTCAAAATTATCTTTTTGTTCCCATTCCCTGCTCGGTCCCTTCCTCCCTGGAGATAAGGGACCACACGGGCCTGACCGCTACAGCCTGCAAAGCTGCGGGAAGACCCTCACCAAGTCACCCACGCTGAGGTGGGAGAGGAAAACTCACGGGGACATCCATGAACAGCACACGGATGTCCAATATGCTCCTGCGCCTTGTGGGGAAGAGGAGGAAAGCGAGGGGAAATGGGTAGCGGCAGGAAAAAGCGAGCTTGGTTTCTGGTCGACAGAATCCAGTCTGCATCACCAGTGAGACGAGATGCGCGGTCTCAGCCCGGCTGTTTGGTAAGCTGAAGGGGTGGGAGGATTCAAGGCAGGGCAGCAATGCTGGGCGCGCTCTGTATCCTCTGGCTCCACGTGGGAAAATCAGCTGGCGGCTACGCTGGGGAGGAAACATGGCGGAGCATCCCCACGGCAGCTGAAGGCAGAGCGGTAGCTGCAGTTTCTCTCTCGCTATCGCTTTCTGCACACCCACAGCGAAAGGGACAGGGCGCAGCTCCCTCCCTTCCTCGGGGCCGCCGGGCATCGCTGCCAGAAATCACACAGCGAGCCCGCCTCGAAATCAGGAGCGGGCACTTCCCGAAGAAATAAAATCCCACCCGTGAAACTCCAGCCCGGCAGTGCAGTGCGGAGAGGCTGAGACCCGGTCCCAGGCACCAGCCAGCCCCCAGTGCCCACTAGTGTCCCCCAGATGGGCTTTGTTACGGAGATCCGCTTCTGGCAGATCCCGCTCTGCCGCAGGATTAGCTACCAGCAGGTTTGCAGCGGAGGACGTGTGTGTGCACCACACAGGGCTGAAGTCATTGGATGTTATTTCTCTCCCCTCGAGATGGGCTGGAGCGCAGCGATGACTGCTGCCTTCAATCACATTTTCAGTCCCGAAAGATGGGGAGCGATAACCTTGCTCCTGTTTTTCAGCCAAGCCCCCTGAAGCCACCAAAGCTCCAAGGCAGCATCCCTCCTGGGACGTGAAAACGCTCTTCTGCCGCTCTCCCAGAGCCCCCACCTCGGTGAGGAAAACCCTGGACAAGCAGGCTGGAGCAAATGCAAACAGAAATTGGGAAGCAAGCTGAGCCTGGGGGAAACAGGGAAGCGACAGAGCTCGCAGGCAGCAGCCAGCATCTGCTGCAAGTCTGCAGCTACCGTAAAGCCAAGACTATTTTTTTCCCCCCTAGACTGAGCAGAGTAGAAAGGGGGAAAGGAGATCCTCAACAGAAAATGGGGTGCAGGAAACACCCCACCTGCTGCCTTCTCCACCCGGGTGGAGAGTCACATTACTGTGATCAAGCGTGATGTGTCACCCCTCCAGCGCTGGGTTCTGGGTGGGCACATCCATCCCCAGCAGTGCCTGCCCTTCACGGCTGCCTCACGCGTGCCCCCGGCAGCACAGCTCTACACCCAGGCTATTCCGTACAACTAGACATTTTGGTCTCCTTTTTGGCACCGTGCTGGAGATCAGCTCCCAGCACATCCCCCTTCGCTCCACACCTCTCTGGTCATATCCACCCTCAGCCCTTCCACCACCAAACTGCAGCTCCCCCAGCCTGTAATAACCAGCGCCACGCACGCTGTTTCACGAACATGAGGCCAGGTCCCACTGGAGCCAGGCTCGCTAAATAAGCGAGGCTTGCTGCTCTTCCACCACCGGGGATCGTGACGTGCAGCCCCAAAACTGCTTATGCCAACCCCCCCGGGCGACGGGCATGTGCGTGATGGAGAGGGGAAGCTGGGAGGGGATGCGGGAGGAAGAGCATTGATCTCCAGCTTAGCCCACCAGCCCAGGGGAGCCCTTCCTACATAAATATTTGCCAAGCAATGCATTTGTGCCTGTCGATGGCTGTCAATAGGAGCCTGCAGCGCTGTTATCTGCGGAGCTGTCATTCTCGGGAACCTCATCCAAGCAGCCCTCCCCGCATCTCAAACCGCTGGCCAAACTATTTGTCCTTTTTAATCTGTGCGCTGCCTGCACAGAGCCTGTCCCCAACTACGCAGCAGCCTGGGGTGCAGGTGGACGGAGCAAAAGCGTCGCAGCTGGCAGGTGGCACCGAGGTGCCTCGGCAGTGCCAGCACAGGGAGAGTTAACCGGCTGGCGCAGAGAGCTGTCAGACAAAGCCGTGGCCTGGATGCTTCCCGCTTCCCCCTGCGCTTGCATCGTCAGGCTCCAGCATCTACCTGCCAGCTCCGGCAAGCCGGCGGCAGCGGCGGGGAAAGGGCTGGCGTGGACTGGCAGCATGTGCCAGATGGGACCGCGCCAGCCAGGGCTGTGTCGACAGGCCAGAAGGATGCTGCTACGTTACCGTGGAAATGGTCTGCCGTTTTCCGTCTCAGGGCCTCCACCGTCTCCTCCGTGTCCGCCCACTCCAAGACCAGCCTCCGGCCGTACAAATGCGTGCTGTGGCACAGGGCATTGAACGCTTTCTGCGGAATTAAGAGAGAAAAAAAATAACACGGGATAAAATAAGAACAGGCTCACACGAGGAAAAGATGTCTCTCCCTCTGCCCTGAATCTAACAGGCCACCAGAGAACACCCTACTTTGAGCGCTTTGCTCTGATGGGGCAGGATCCATCTCCATCAGTGGCTTTGACTTGATCATTTATCTTCTACGTACTTGCAGCAGAGCAAATACCCATCGCCACTCCTGTAGGCTGCTGCTGCTCGCTGGGGAGCAGGCTGAAATCCAAGCACGGCAAGCAGCTCAAGGTTGGCTGCAGCCTTGCATCACCCTGGGACCACACCTGAGCCGGGAAAAAGGCTGTCAAGACTCGGGGCAGCACTGGATGGGTCAACTGCAAACCAGGACCCTCCTGGGCAGCACAGCGGCGCTGGGTTAGGACGGGCAGAGCATCCTCGAGACTCTCCAGCCACCCTGCTCTCTGCTGGCGTGCAGGAAAGCGCAGCTCAAATGTGAGTAGAGAGATTGCTTTCTGCTCAGGAACAAGACTGAAGAAGCACAAGCTCAGCAGGGAAAGCTGTCCTCCTCTCGCCAACCCTTTGGTGATGTTGGCCAGGGTGACAGCAAATGTGGCAGAGGCAGAAGCCAACGCAGAAGTCCTCTTCTCTTTTTGCCTGTCGTGGTTTGTTATAGAAATCCAGAGGTTTCCTCATTGTTAGATCCTGCTTAATAACATCTGTACAGCTATAATCTCTAGCTGATGTTGAATACACGCGTGCCGGCCAGCGCAGTAGCTCAGACAGCTTCCTATGCCTGTAGGCAACCAGGAGAGGCATTCAGGAAAACAGCAAAAAGGAGAGAAAGTAGAGAAAAGGAGCCCAAAATGCTCTTTTAAAAACCCCAGCTAAGGCTGGGAATAAGTCGGGTTGTAAGCTCTACAAACTCACACCCTTGCAACAAATAGGGCAGCTATAGGACCACAGAAACACATCCCACTGTCCAACAGGGACCTGTCTGCCCGTTTGGAGGCCCCCAAAACAGCACCGAAGTTGTCCCGGAAAAGCCCAGACTTCTCCTCTGAGCCTTTTGCTAAACAGCAATTTTGAACCACTGGGGTTGTCCCCAGATGTCGCGGGGCTCTTCCTGCAAGAGACTTTGGCTGCCCACGACCACTCCTGACTAAGCCGCCAAGTTACAAAACGCAAAAATCTCCCTGTTTCCAGTGACCGGCACTCAGTAACCTGGGTTCTCCCCTCCTTCCGACTCCCTTTCGCTCCTATAATTCTCATACATTACAAAAAAGAGAAACGAGGAGCACCAGCTCCACCTGCTCCGCAGCATCGCTGAGATTCCCCACCTTTGCCAGCTCCCGGGGACCGATCTCAATGGAGCGGCATGCCTCCTTTTTGAGGGGTGCCTTCCCCTCCGAAGGGCTGCGAGCCTGGCTGGTGTTTTTGCAGCTACAGCTGTTTTTATTTGCCGCTGCTGTTGTTTTAAAGGCCTATTTTCACTTGGAATGGTATCCAATTAGCAGAGCAATGTGTTGGCTTAAATAAACACTCGGGGGGAGGTGGCAGTAGGGAGTTGTGACGGCTGTTTACGTTGGCACAAAGAGCCATTTCCAAAGCCTGGCAAACAACTGCAGCTCTAATCGCCAGGTCTCATTTGTTAATTTCTACTTTTTAATTTCTCACTTCCCGCAGCACAAGGAAGAGGAAGGTTGGAAGACGGTATACGGCCCCAGCAACCTCGCCGCACTCGGCAGCAGGTCACGGAGGAGGGCAGACCACGCCGAACGTGCCCACCGTCACGGTGCAACCTGTGGGGGCTTGGTGGGCTCTCGCCGTCCCAGCCGCTTGCTCTGCCACGTCCTCCTCCTTGCAGGCTTGCTTCCCTGCCCCGCCAGGCACACGCGGCCGCTCAGCCCAGTCCGGGATGAGGCATCCTCTAGTTTTGCGGGCAGCACTGGGAAAGGTCGCGGAGCAAAGAGGGAAGGCAGATGCTGCCATCAAGTTGCATCACATGAAAGAAAACCCGCTGGGAGAGACGCATCTGCCAGCAGCCTGGTGACATTGGCCCTTCCCAGCCAGGCGCACTCCCAAAATGAGCTGGTTTGCACCCAGGACAAAGCAAAGCTGGGGATGCCAGGGTGAGATCGCAGGGACCCCTTTAGCTCACCGCTGCTCCAGTCCACGCAGGAAAAGGCATGCTGGGACCCGTACTCCCCACAGCCCCGTCTTCCAGATGGGCTCCCGGAGCTGGGGCTGCAGAAGGGAAGCCATGCATCTCAGGTGAAAAACATGTGAATGTCAACTCCTTTGGAAACAAGCTAAAAACCAAAATTTAGCTCTTCATTGCTCTGAGAGGAATTGAGACTTTTTCAGGGGAAAAAAAAAGAGAAACCACCGATGATTTAAAAGACAAAGGGATGAAGGGGAGAAATGCCATCCTCATACATCCGCATTGCTGGAAATCTTCCAGCGGGTGGAGGAAATTTGCCACTGCTGCTATTCCAAATGAAAAGATAGGGAAAAAAATATATTTTAATTACATGAGAAATACGAAATGAGGACAAGCAGGCTGGCTTTCAAAGAAAGTGGGGCTGGAGGCAGGAGCTATTCTTGGGGTACGGCTCCTCCACCTGAGTGTCTGCCTTCCCAGGACACCTCCTCTGAAGACCAAAGCATCAAATGGCCAGAGGTTTGTTTAGTTGTATCCAAACTAGGGATAAAGACAGGTGTGGTGTCCGCTCATCCGAGAGAAAAGACCTCTAATTACCATGGCTTCGCATCATCCTACACCTACATCATCCTACAGAAAAGGGGAACCTCCACCACACGATGCTCGGTATCCTTAAATGCCAAAAAAAGGATTTCATTAAAGCTGCTGCATTTGGTAATACACCCACCGCCAGGTAACACCGAAAGCTGAAGAGCCCTGGCAAACCTCCTCGCAGGTCTCTTTTGCTCTCCAAATGCTTTAGGGGTTGGCATGAAAACCCTAGAGCTCTCTCCCCCTAGAAAACAGGATGCAAGTATGCTTAAAAACGTCATTTCTGAACCCTCCTCAGTATGATTTTGCAGAGTTTGGTTCAAGTTTAATGTCATGGCTCAGTGCGGCAGGATTTCGTCGCTAGCTCCGAGTACAGCTTGGGCAGGGCTAGAGCCCAGGTGGTGGATGGAGAGGTGAACAGGGCAGGGAAAAGCAGAGAAAGGAAGGGAGAGAGGCTGGAACAGCACCTTAAAAATGTTTGTGGGATTCGGTAAGGGAATTTAAAAGATTAAGGGGTGGCTGATAAACTCACTTGAAGCCTGGGCTGCCGGGACAAGACAGACACTGCTTTGGAGCAAAGCCTGCTGTGCCGGGGCATTGGAAAAGCAGAGATCAAGAGACCGGACCATTGCGTCTGTCACCCCCGAGTGCTACGGCTCCATCCCTAAATACCGTATTAATTTGGAGGACAGTGCTGCTCTGCCTATAGATTCCCCCTTGCCCTATTAAATACTCAAGCCGAAGAGCCTCCGGGCTGGAGTCATTAGAGGGACAAAGGGTCAACAACATTAGGAGATTGATAAATTTCCCTTCCTCGCAAGAACCAGTCCCAACTGAGGATGCTCTCTGCGATGCCAGCTGCACACAAGGATTTTTCCTTCCCTGTGTGTGCATTTTTAAAGGGTTGACTGTCTTTCCCGAATGGGCAATTTCTATTTGGAGACCAGATGTATTTTTATATCAACAGGGGAGAAAAGTGGAAACTCGGCTTCCAGTTAATAGTTCAAAACTAAAAACAATTCCACAACAGTTCTGCACAGGGAACATCACGAAACGTGTCAAACGGTTAATGCTTCCTTAACCGGAGTTAATTTGTTATTGCCAGCGGACCAAAGTTCCCCTTCTCATCCCCTAACTTCCATGCGCTCCCAGGCAGTGGTCAGCTGGCACTGGAGATTTAAAACCAGAGGCTCGATCAGCAGGCACACAAACCCTCTTTGTGAATATCACTTTGTCCCTCCTGTTGCTGTCTTTGACATGGGTTCCTCCCAATTTCCTGGCTTCACACACGTGTGTGCTGTGATCTGCTAAACGCTCGCGACATAGAAGAGAGCGAGCTGCTAATTCCACCTGATGGTGGTGTAACGCTCCCAGTCGAGGGCCATCCATCACCCTGGGAGCCGTCAAGCTACGCAAGAGACAGCCCCGGCTGCAGACATCACCGTGGGAAAGCCAGGAGTGAGACTGGGGCTCCGAAGGACGAGCAGATGATGGGGAGAAGATGCTACCACCGGCAGCATCCCGTGTCCTGCCTGGACGTCACCTCCCCTGCAGGCAAGGCCACCCGCTGCCCGACGAGGGCGGCTCAGGCACTCACCCTTCCCATGACAGCACCTTTCGGCAGGACTGGCTCCCCTTGAGCGGCTGGCAGAGCGTTGGGGGAGGCCGAGGGGACGAAACCCAGCCCGACGGGACAGGTCTGCAGGCACGGCATCGGGGAGTTCAGAGGGGGAGACCCACAACTCTGTCCTGCCTTTGGAAAATCTCCGTACGTGCTCCCACAGCAGCCGTGACTGCTCGGAGAAAAAGACAAACACAGGAGGTCACAGGCTTTAAATGCCCAACAAAGCCACCCTAACTATTCTATTACAAAACCATCATGTTTTAGAAGATGCTTATAAGCGATTTCCAGATTACCACTCTGAGCAAAAACGTCATTGACGGTCACAGCTATTCAGCTCAGAGGTCTTCAGGCCCACTCCCCTCCTCTCTCATTTCACTTAGCAATAAACTCTAAGCAATTATGTCTGTGTTTACAATATTCAGGATCCTATTCATCAATACACAGCGCATCTTCTTCCAGACAGCCAATGGAGTGTACTTGATGTGCCACTTGTGAGACAATTAAATCCCTCAAAGAGATGAGGGTGGAGAAAAAAAAAAAAAAAAAAAAAGAAGAAGAAGGAAGAAGAGCTCCTTTGCTGGGAAAGAAGAAACCCCCCTAAGCGCTCTTCCACAGGGCAGCTTTCTCCCTGCACGCTTGCCTCCCATGGCCTTTGGGAGCTTTGGCAGCAATGCCCGAGTAAATGGGTCACCAGTAAAACCACCAGGTCCCTGAGGGGCTGAAGAGGGACGGAAGGCAGACCCTGAGCCTGTGCCCTATTTCCTCCAGAAACCAAGCAGAAAAGCGGGTGCTGCCTCATTCACCCCCAAACCAGCGGCTGAGCAACAGTAAAGAACCAGCCAGGTCCCTGTATACACCTTTCCATCAAATGCTTAAAGATTCCTTAGGAAAAGATTAATTCGAAACCCAGGAACAAAACCTGAACAACTCTGGTGTGAAGCAGAGGTTAAAGCAAAGCTGCCCAGAGCTGGGGTCTGAGCAGAGCCGCAGGCACGGCTCACCACGCAGGGAAAAGGAACCACGCTCCTGGGGGGCTCGCTGCACCCCACGCTGCCCAGCGAGCGGAATCCCGAAGGGAGGACGAATGCTGAGCGGAAGGAAGTTTGAATTAGGATCGATACAGGACTAACAAAGAAACTCTACGTACTGTGTTATACGAGAGGTCAGACTGGAACGGATGATCTAATAGTCCCTTGTGATCCCGGATCAATGAATCCTGTCTAAAAACATAAACATGGGCTATGCTTGCTCTCCCCTCCTCTCTCCTTCGTCTCTGCTCACAGTCTTGAAAATCTGGAGTCTCGGGGAGCCAGCGGAACCGCGTGATCCCTTCACTTCAGCAATAACATCCCTTGGCTTGTGCCCACAACCATTCCTCTTGTGGATACTGTGCAAACTGCCAGCAGCGGGGACAAACTCCGTGCTGCTCCGGCGCTGGGAGTGCCCACGCAGCAGCTTACAGCGGGGCCGAGGACCCTCTTCTGCCCAGCGCACGAGGGATCACGCCTGGTCCAGCCTGCTCCTGAACCTCCAGCAAGGGGTGAGAGCAGAAGGCTATCAGACAGGCTACGATCTCCTTGTTACTTCTGCAAATATTGGAACTTAAACGTACAGGGAAGCTTTAAAAAAAAATAAAAATAGACTAGAGCATTTTGAACAGCAATCTACCCCGGCTTAAAATGCTATGGAGTATTTTGCAGCATAAAGCGCATACAGATTGCAAAAACGTCAAGGTATTGGAACGATGGGTTTTGCATTTTTTGGTTAAAGCAAAATGCGCTTTCAATGTGTAGGCTTCAGGAGCTCAGTTCTTGGTGCTAAGAAAGGCATTTCCCAGGCACCGCTGCCTGCTGCTGACATTTTCCATATTGCTGTCAAACAGCCAGCGCAGACCACTCGGAGAAAGCATCCTTGGCCAACCCAGCACAGCTAGGTCCCCTCTTTGCACCAAGACAAAGACTGTGTTACAGAACTTGATCTTTGTTCTTGTGTTCAGCGGGGCAAAGCAGACACAGCCCTTTGTCTCTGCTTGCCCATCCTTTTGACCAATTCGCAACTACTGCTCTTCTGTTACACTCGCTGTCTGAAAACCACCAGGGTAAGGCTGCTCACAGCAGGTCTCGAAACACAGGGAGGAACCGATGAACACAGGCCTTGCGCAGTTTACAAATCAGTGAACAGCCACAATATCCCAAACTCCCCTAAAACCAAGGCAGTGGTGGAGACAGGACATCTACTCAGGTTTCCTGACGCGTTAATTTTGGGTCAGCACCATCCCTTCTCACCTTGCTTCTGACAAACCTGAAAAATAAGCCCCTGTCCTTCTACATTACAAGGATTTTTAGCCCCTTTATCAGTTGCACCAAACTTACACCCATTACAGCTTAGTTTGCAGTTTCTGCCGTGTAACCTCCAGCGGTCGCCCACACGGGGGTTTTAGCCTCAGCGCAGCTTTGCTGGTGAATGGTAACGGCCTGCCCCAAATCCAGGCTAAGCCTCAGTGGGACAGAGCCTCCGGGCTCCCTTCCTCACCTTCTGCCCCGAGACCAGGCTGGGAGGGTGCCGGAGGGGGAGGACTACATCTCACCTTGGCATCCTGCTTGGTGAGGAAATCCACAAACCCAAAGCCCCGGTGGGATCCCGTTCCTGCCATTTTCTTGGGCAGCCGGACAGTCTTCAGCTCTCCAAAGGTGCTGTGAATTAGAGAGGGAAAAGCAAGGACACTATGAGATCGAGGGAAGAATGATCGTTTCAACGCAAACCACAGCACTGCCAGCTGCAGACCCACATTGCAGGCTTGCCATCCCGCGGCCGCTCTGCTTCCCTGTAAGCCCCATGTCCGAAGCACCTACTAACAGCTGAAAACTCAGCTTGGATTTCAAGCGTCATCCTTTCTGGTCTCAAACCTTACCAAAGCAAAAAAATTCTTTAATGTAAGTGCTACGCTCTTCCTCCCTTTAGGAGATCTGCAGAAATCAAAGACGCAGCCTGCGTGTCACGCCCTGCTCACGGCGGGCAAAGAGCATCTCCAGGTTACCAGGAGGCAGGGCTGCTCCAAACTGCCATCAAAACAGATTTATTTGCACCTCTGAAGAGAGGCTAGAGTGCACGGGGGACAGGCATGAGCCAGAGCACGGCCCCACGGAGACCTATTCTCTTTCCAGAACAGCTCCTCCATCCCCAGAGCCTGTTGCAGGCACCACGTTCGCAAAGGTGTCATCTTTCTGCTCCGCAGATGCTGGGCATAATTTTTAAGACCGGATTTCCTCGCTCTAACACTTCAGTCGGGTACCTGCATTTCCCATTCTGCAGCCAGCCCCCCAGCCTCTTTCACGGGCTGGAATAAACTGGTTTTATTTAAGCTTGCTATATGTTTGAAGGGAAACAGGTGAATTCAGCAGACCCAAGTCCCGAACAACAACCCTCAGATCCAGCGGCATTTCAGACAAGTTTCTGAGTGCCAATGGGATGGGAATTCAGGAACGGGGAGATAAGGGGGTCCTGCTTAGCTGGAGGGTGTTGGATAGGGCTGGCAGCATCCGCGCTCAGCCACGGCCCAGCAGAAACCTTGTCGCGGCATGCCTGTCCCCGGAGAAGGAACTTTTCGCTTAAACAGCAAAGCACGCAGCCGTCCCACCAGCCTGGACCTTGTCCAAAAAGCCTGAAAACAGACCCAAAGGCAGCGCTCGCCGGATACCCCTCTCCAGTGCCATCCCCTGGAGAAATTCCAGGACAAAGCCGGTGCTTTCTCTGCATCCGAGTTGCCGCTTCCCCTTCTCCTCCCCTCCCCTTACACCCATTTATCAAACACATATGCACAAACTGCAGGCAATAAATATTTAATGTGGACCGGGTCTGAATAGATGTGTTATTTTATTTGAAAATCTACACACACGCGTGCATACACAAAAGGAGCCTGGGATGCAGCAGTGCCAAAGAGCACCTGGGAATAAACACAGTAAAGGCCATAAACGCTCTCGTGAAATGATATAAGCTAAATCCTGGGAGTTAACCTGGTGCACTGGCAGCATGACCAGGCATTCATCTACCCAATTTCCTCAGGCAACATGGTGTGTAAATGTACCATTATGAGGCCTCAAAATGAATCCGCACGTCTCCTCCTTGGTGCTTTCCCTCCCTCTCTCCCTCCTGCCCCCTCGGAGCCGGCGCTACGCAAACAAACAAACAAACCTGAGCGGAGGCGAGGGAGCAGCCGCGGCCAGCGGGGATGCTCGGCTCCCGGAGCGGCGAGAACGCCGCCTGGTTTCCAGCGGCAGGAGGGTCCTCCTGCAAGGGGGTGCGGGTGACGGGGGTCCCTGGAGCTCTGCAGGCTTGCAGCATCCCTGTAGGACCTCGAGTGGCCCAGTTGGGTTAAGGGAGAGGTAACGAGAGAGCTCCTGGCTCAGGGAGATGACCGTCTAGCTGGGACAGACAGCTGGTGGGTGGCACGGGCAGGGGAGCGCTTGCTCCAATGCATCGCTCTGTGGCAAACAGCACGGGCATTGCCTCGGGGGGGGGAGCAGAATATTTGCTAAAAGGGAGAGGGTCTCGCGCAACGCTCCCTCTGCGCGCTAAAACACCACGTGTCTCCCTTTGACACCCAGCCCCAACGCGCAGGGTGGGCAAGAAGGCGCCCGGCAGGAGCGGGAGGGCTGCGGACCCTGGGGCTCAGGGTCCCAGGGGAAGCCGTGGTGACCCACATCAGCCTGGGCAGAGACAGGAGAAACTGGCTCTTCCTTCCTCCCCAGCTGAGCTGCCCAAGCCACCCATGCTGGGAGACACGGGGAGGTGGTGGGGGCCCAATCCAGAGCAGGGCTGTCCACGGGCATCTCCCTGGGGAAAGGGTTAGGGGGGGAAGGCCAGCGGTATTCCACCAGTGGGTCCCAGAGAGATGGGTCTGTTGGAGAAAGCTGCGGCGCAGCTCCCAAGAGGGAGTAGGCAGAGCTGGGGGGGTGAGGAAAGCCAAGGGGCACGACAGAGACAGGGCTGACCCCACCGGGGCTGCGGAGTAAAACACCCTCCCCCCCACTGCGGCGCTAATTAGAAACCACAACACAGCAATTACCATCCCGGGAGCTGCGAATGAAGTGGAGAGCTCGGGCCTTTAATGTTCTCCTCTCCAGCGCCAGGCAGAGACTCACACCTCTCTTTTCCAATTATTTCCTCCGGATCTGGGGGGAGAGAGGCAGAGGCGGAGGGAACCCAATTACCCCCCGCAGTGCCAGGCTCCCAGTACACCTGGGGAAGCCAGGTGCCACCATATTTGCTCCCACACCGACTGCATCGATGCTTCAGCCTTCCAGCTCCAGGACGGCCGTGCGCGGATTGTGCCACGGACAAAGATACAGGAGCGGGAACGGCAGAAGGAAAAGGGATGCAGCTCATCGCCCGGGCGAAACCCAAGCGAAATGACAGGGGAGGGAAAAAAGCAGCTTTTATACAGGCTGCTAAACTGCAGCTCGCCCTTAAGATCTCACCGAGCTGCTTTAAATTTAAAACACGTCCTTCCCCAGGGGTGGGGATGGCTGCAGAGGTGGGGGGGGGGCTCACAGCAGCTCAGACCCGGTGTGGCTGCCACCTCCTTCCCCTTCCAGCACGCGGCTCCGATGGGCGCAATCGGCGTGAACACGCAGCATGCACCCCAGGGCTGCGGGTTCCTCTTGGAGCCGACGTGTCTCTCTCTCTCCGTGGCAAACTGGACAGAGACCAGAAAGCGTCGGCACCAAACCCTGCTGCCGGCGCGGAGCGCAGCACCGTGCCAGGCTCCTCACCCCGAGCACGATGGTTTACAGACAAGTCCCCGGAGTTAATGTGAGCGTGGAACCTGAGCGGTTTCTGGATTTGTACCCACCGGCATCCATGACATCTCCAAGCGTTCCCAAGCCCCTGCACCAGAGCCAGGGCTCAGCCACAGCACAAGCGCTGAAGGAGCTGGCGGTTGCAGGAGCAAAGCCCTTTCCTTCTTAAGACATTCCCTTGGTTGCAGTCAGCCCGGCTTAATTTCGCAGAAGACTGTAACCTCCTTTCTGGAGAGTCCTGTCCCCACCAGACCCATGTGCCCAGCTTGGGGCTGGATTTCTGGCAGGGCACCCCCACAGTCGCTGGTGACACTGCACCGGGCTGGGATTTCATCCACAATGAGCGCAGCCAAGGTGTGCGGCAAAACCAAATGTCTTGTATTGAATGACCTCCCCGTGGAGCTGCTCATAATTAATATAGGCAGTTTGGTGGCGGGGGGGGGCAAAAGCGAAGAGCAAGAAACTTTGCCGGGGGGGCAGCAGGTTTGCAAAGCCCCCAGCGATCTGCCATGCACGCAGCTGCTCCGTCGCCTCCCGGCTTCCTTCCCCATATATTTACGAAAAACAGTGTCCAAGCAGGTGTCCTCTGAAATCCTGAGTGGGGGTCAGGGCCCGGAGGGGAGGTGTGGGGTGGGTCTGGAGGACGTGGCTCTCCCGGCTTCCCTCTGCCTGTGCTCCCCGCGGGCCGCAGGCAGCTGCCAGCCAGGCTGGCAAAATCTGTCCTCGCGCCCGTGCTTGCTCTCCCAGGCTTGGCACGTTTTCACGCTGTTGGCTGGAAGGGATGACAGCCCCGAACAAACGCTGCAACTAAGATATTTCCTAAATGAGAACCTTTGTTTTGTGGCGATCCAGATTTACTGGGAAACCAGTAAAAGCCTCTACTGGCCCTGGCTGAGCAACGATCCACACGGCTGCAGAATAAAGACAACCGCAACGTTTCCCTCAACAAGTCACCCGTCCCAAGCTCAGCAGAAACACACGATGTTCCCAGAGATGCCAGAAGGGACATCCCCTCCCTCCCACTCACAAGGGATCCAGTACTTCTACACGACATTGTCGGGTACCAGCCACTCTCCCGATGCTTTGGCAGCTCTTCCAGTGATGCTGCAGCCATCCCCTTGCTTCCCTGGCTGAAGGCAGGGAAGAGAAGTAGATTTCTCCTCCGCGCTGGAAGATGTACGCTGCAAGCTGGCGGCAGGTCAGAGGAACATCACTCCTTGGGATTGTAATTATATCCTTCTGGCACAGGCCAGCTGGGAGGCAAGTCCTTTGCCTGCTAATTATAGGACATTATATTGCTATTAAACAGAGCACACCCCAGCTCGGTAGACAACATACTGCTCACTTGGCTTTGTCTGTTTACTAGAAGGTGCTTGCGTATCCTTCATCAACACAGCCAAGCAGCCGGAGGACAGAGAAGGATGGGGATACAGGTGGTCTCCAGAAACCCTCTTCCCTCCTCCGCCAGCACAACACGCCAGTTCCCACCCTGCAGCTCCCTCGCCTTCAATCACCGCTTTCCTGCCATGAGCACAGCCCCAAATCCTCTGTGCTTCCACCCCAGCATCACCAGGCACGCCAGTGCCAGCATCGTCTTCTGCAGCTGATTCCACCACCTCTTTCCACGGCTCCTCTTTTCCCATCGGGTTTTGTCTGAATTTCTGCTCCCTGCTTCCAAGTGTCTCCCCACCCTCGCTCAGCCCCTGGTGTCTAAGTCTGGCCCCATCACCACCCCAGGGAGCCGAGTCGGCCGTTCACACACGCTCGTTTGTGGGACAGGTACCTCCAGATCGGGGTAAACATTACTCCAGCTGGGAAGCATCCCCTCCGTCTCATCCCATTCCCCATCTCAAATAGGAGCATTTAAACCGCCAGCTCCCTGGGACAGGCCAAGACCTGTCCAGCCCTGACTGTTATTTTCAAGTCCCAAACGCAAAGATGTGTGCATCATGCTTGATCTTGGTGTGCCCTCAGCTATGAGCTGATCAAGGACTCTTGGGTTGCCAAGTTCTGCAGGGGAAAGCACAACTGACACTGCAAATCCATGCGATGATTGGAAAGACCAACTGCTGTCCACCGCCAGAAGAGCAGACCTTCTTGGAAAACAAACAAAAAAAATCACCCTTAGGTTTCTCCAGACATGTACAGACTGCGTGGGGCAGTCCTAAACCCCTCTCTCTGGTTTATATTCCTTTGTGAAAAACGAACTAGCAATAACCACGCTGGAAAGCTGATCAAGAAAACCTCTAGCAAGGTGGCCAACCTTCTCGTGGGTTGCCACCTACTGCCACCACCTCCTCCTCTCTCCTCATCCCCAAGCCCTGCCGCTGCCTAAATCCCACCTCGTGACTGCTGGCAGCCCTAGGACAGAGCTCAATCGAATGAGCCAGGCAGCGTAACCGCTCATCAGATATGGCTCTGGGCAGGGACGACGGGTCCAAAAGAGACAGAAGTCCTTCCCTTCCTTTGCTGCACCACCTCTTCCCCAGCAGCAGGCTGCAGCCACACGTCAGCCCAGCAGAATTCACTCAATCGCTTTGCAATGGTCTTCATTTTATTATTTTTTTCCCCCTTGCCCCCAAATAGGACCTTCCCTCCCCCAACAAATTACCTCCCTGCCAGTCTCTGCTTCTGTGCCGATTTGCTGATTATAGGGGGGGAAAGAAAAATAATAATGGTCCTTTTTCTTTCTTCCTCCTTTAGGAACGCAGGACCCTGGCAAATGGTTTTGCCCCTGGGCTGAGCCGTGGCCAGTTCCACCCCCTGCATGAGAGAGTTAATGAAATACGCAGCAGAAGGTCCCTCCCGCCTCCCGCTCCAGGACTTCAGCTGACTCCAGTACGGCTAATCCCATTACAAGAAAATAACGTGGATAATTCAAGCTAATGAAATCGTTACAAGAATGTGGACAGCCAGGGGTGGACATTCAGAGCCAATTTAACACTCCTTGGTGTTGTTATCCCCAGCACAGGAAATATCTGAAAGGAGAAAGGGAAAGGAGAGAGGGAGGAAAAAAGCCCTCCTCTCTTGTTAGCTTCAATCCTGTTAGAGAGTTCAGGAATTAATCTGCCACCTATCTCCCCTATTACCATTATCATCATCATCATCATCAATAACGTCTCCTCGGCAACCTCTGAAAATTAGCAAACGAACGTGCAGGAGGGCAAGGCAGGAGCGAAGCCTCCTGACACGTCGAACCAAGCGCAAACTGCTGCCGCCTCCATCTCCGGTGGAGCCGCGGGGGCAGGAGACGCTGGGCAGAGGGATTTTGCAGCAGACCGGGGGTCCCGGTGGACCCCCAGCCCACGGCTGCACAGATGAAGCCGTGCGGAAAAGCAGGTCCCTGCCTGCCCTGGCCCCGCTGCAAAGCTGCTCCTTCATTCCCGCAGCGGCTTCTCACCCGCACCCGACAGTCCTGCTGGATAATGAAATCGCCTTCAAAAACTCCTACGAAAAGCCAGCGGTACACAGGAGGAGGACAGCCACGTCCCCGTCTTGTTCTTTACTACATGGATCATCAGTTTTTCCAGCTTCCTCTCCTCTTTGCCCAGGAGCGTTGTCTTTGTTTGGAGGCCTCTTGATCTGCTGCCGCAGCAAAACTGGGTTTCGCTTTATGCGATTCCTGTTCTTCAGTGCCAGCCTCGTGCTGCCGGGAGGAAAGCTGCTGTTTTCTCCGAGCTCAGCCGCTTCCAAGGAACGGACCCCTTCTTGAGGCCAGTTTTCTGGCCACGCTGCAGAGAGCTTCCCGCGGCGGGTCTAAAACCAGGCTCCCCCTCTGGGCCACCCGAACGCTGCACGTGTCCGAGCTCAGCCACGGCATTTCACCGCGAATCGTTCTTTTTGGGCACTGAGCCATTTCCAGGCAGGAGCTGCCGGTCGTGCTGCACTTGCGGATGTGGTGGGGTACCTCCTCCACACCCCCCGAACGAAGCACAGCCCTGTCTGCTCGGGTTTGGAGTTGTGGCAAGCCTCACCACGACAAGATTTCAGAGCTATTCAAGCCCGTATCCTCAGCTCACGTGGGATCAGGAGCGTTCAAACACCTCCTGCGTTTTCAGCTGGATACAGGTGGTTCCCACTCCTGCACTGCTGGGTGATGGCAGGACGGGGTCCTGCACCCCCTGCAGAGAAAGCTGCCTTCCCAGGGTGCTGCGATCTCATCCCAGACAGCATACACCTTCGTATCCCTGCAAACCACCTGTAACTCCTTCCCTGGAAGCTTTGGTGAACTGCTTGATGGGGCAGTGAAACAACACAGTGAAGGGGAGAGACTCCCAGATCTCAAAAAACCCCCAAGTTTCCCCAGGAGACAGGCGTCTCCTTGAAAGAAGGCCTCCCATCGGGAACGTTCTACATCCACAAAAATCTGGAATGACATCTTCAACTCGGGAGGCTCTCCGGGATCAGTGATGACCATCAGATCTGGATGAGGCAGGAGCGAGCACCGAGAGATGCTGCAGCCTTTGAGCTACTCCTAAGGAGCTCAGCAGCCGGCAGCGATGCTGGGGAGCAAAGCGGGGACCCCAGGCTCCTTTTCAGCCTCAGTTTCCCCCATATGGGTGACTGCAAAGCCACATCTCTCCCATTTTTCCAGCTCACTGCCTGCAAAGCCACGGCTACCTTCTACCAACCTCATGCAGACATACAAGGCTTTGATCAATCCGTGAAGGCAGCAGAGGGACTTGTGATTTTAAAAAAAGACGGGGCAACGTGAACATCTTCAGATGGTACAAAAAAGAAAGCAAAAGCCCCATGGCAAAAGCAGCAGAAAAGCCGAAGTCCTGCAAAAGGTTGACCTAGCCTTGCAAGAAAGAGAAGTTACCCAGGGACTTCTCTTTGATGGGAGAATTGGGGCCAGAGAAAGGCACACGAGAAGCACGTTGCTCTGTGGGCCGTGGCGATGGGACATGTGGTGTCCAGCCTGGGTGGCCGTCCCCTCCCTGTCCCACATGGAGACTCTCTGACGTGTTGTAGAGAGAAATTTTCCACCTTCCCCTTTTTCACAACACAAATAACACCTCTCCCTTTTTCTCAGGCTTGATTTCCACTAGGCTCGTAAGAAATCAACACCAGTCAGATTTCCACTTCGCGTCCCCCCAAATTTGGCTGGAAGCGACCAACCCTTTCCAAAAGCAGCCCTGTCCGTGGCAGGGGAACGGGGAGCGGGATGAGTCCCCGGGCACGAGTGCCGCAGGATGCGCCCAGCATGAACGGCACCATTCGATGTCTCTGGGATGCTCTCTCACGAACACGTCTAATTACATCCAGACGGCGCTTTCGGCACACCTGCCGCAGCAACTGTTTATCTTGCTGACGACTTAAAGAGCATCGTTCGCAAAGTTTGCTAGGAAGAAAAGCCAATTAGCATGTCGCCGGCGAGGCACAAAGATCCTCTTGCTTTCTCTCCGCCATGGCTGCTCGGCAGAGGACCCTTCGGTGCTAATTTCCTCCCGCTGCCCCCGCCACGTCTCTTCTGGAAACACGCAGCCATGCTTTCTCCTAGAAAAGACCCAAAAGCAAAGCGGGGGGGGTGTGAAGGGAAGGGGCAGCGGTGGTGAGCCAGCCCAAGCTGCCAAACTTGCCTGTACTGGGAGATGTTGAGAGGCAGCGGGGCAGAGCCGTGCTCGAAGGAGGAGAGCCCAAGGGGCGAGGGGGACTGTTGCGATAAGCGTCGCAGAGGGTGTTGCAAACAAAGTGCATGTTTTTTTCTCTTTTTTAAAAAACCTGTGAATCTGGGGAAGAGGCGGGGACCATGCCCGTGGCAGAATAAAGCGATGCTTTGCCACAAATAGGTGCCAAAAAAATCGTCCTGGTAGACACAGTGGCCAGGGTGATGTGGTCTGGGAGCGGAAGGGAGACCGCAAAGCTCCCGCGTCCCCGTCCCTACGCCACCCCCCCACATTCCCCTCTCCAGCCACCACACCGGCCCGGCACATCTGCCCCAGCCCAATCTCGCGGCTCAGACCCCCCCCACCGCACCCCCTGCCCAACCTTTGCAGTCCTCATCGATCTCTCCTCCTCCGTCCCCATCATCCAGGCGGTTCAGGATTCCTCTGTCCCAGCTAAAGGCTGCGCCGGGACTCTCCTCTCTTCCACCCGCAAGTCTTCGCCTCTCCTACCCCTCCTTGTCAGCTCAGTGCCCAGCTCTCACCGGAGACCACCAGCTGACTCATTTGCCCGTGCTGTTGATTTAAGTTTCGCTGTGGCGTCTCCCTGACATGCCCCCCACCCTCCCCAGAATAACGGCGGCACTGGTCCCAGCTCCAGCGTGCAGAGGAAGCCCCCGAGATCCACCCAGAAACCAGCCCTAGAGAAGCTAGTCCAGCTTTTGGATTGCCCTC
>JAVJGG010000088.1:3047010-3084081 GCA_035590195.1 Aviceda cuculoides | reverse complement strand
CCATCACTTCTGCATGCAGAAAACTAAGCAAAGTTGAGCTTTTTTTGGATTCATCGAATTTTGGACCAGATCTCCAAAAGATCTTCAGATGCCCGGGATCACAAATACTGCCAGCGCCAGAGACTATTTGGACATAGACGTGCTTCTTCCGAGGAGCTGTGAATTTACCCACAAGACCCCTGCTAACATCAAGTCCCATTTTTGTGGATGGCTCAGCCAGCAGCAGCCTTCCTCGGAGCTTGCGGTGAAGCAGGATTAGAAATACGACAGCTTGGTCCCAGACCAACAGGCAGCCACGGGACCTTCCCTCTCCTCAAGATGCAAGAGCAGAAGGCAGCGGCTGTTTCCCATCGCTTAAATGGCTTGTTTAAAAACGTAGCAAAACATTTTACCCCTCCTTGATTTATTTTCCTTAACAGTTGCTTATGAGGGACCTTATCAAAAGCTTTCTGAAATTCCAAGTAAATTAGTCATTAGGCAGGTTTTCAGAACAGTAATTAGGCCACTCCATGCCCCTGATGTATTATTTACCTGAGAAGATATACATAATTAGGGCTCTTCTTTATAACTGGTATTACACGCACTAAATTCTACTCCAGTCTATCGTGTAATTACGCAATTAGGCTGCATGCTAAACAGAAAGAAACCAATTCTGAAAACCAAGCAAAAAGAAAAAAAAAAAAAACCCCAACAGTAATTATTATTTTTTAAATCCTCCATCACCAGCACAGCAGCAGGTCTTAAAATTTTAACATCCCTCCACTTAAGTCATTTTTAAACAGGTGCCACAACCAGGTTTGGTTTCTTAATTTTGCCGCGTTTAATCCTACTTTGCAAGGTTTAACGTCGTGCGAGAGATTCAGTTCCTTAAAGAGATTTGCTTTAAAGGCCGACGTTAAAAGGGGCCTTTCCCTTCCCCAGCCGGCACAGATTTGCCATGCCGGTGGAAGCGGCAACGCATTGTCTCGCAGCCTCCCTTCGCCGCTCCTCAGCCCCCCGCTCCTCCCAAAACCATGATTATTTTTCAACAGCTTCCCAGCTGGCAGAGGCAGACAGGTACAGTTGCTATGGTACGACCGTCACAGTAATTTAGCCCTACGCTGCCGGCTCCCGCGCCTGAATTTAACGGGGCGGCGTGGCAAAAAGAAAGGTGGGGAGCGCCGGGGAGGGGACGAGCACCAGCCATCGAGCGTCTACGGCAGGAGATGCTAACGTGGAGAAAACCACCCAGCAGCCTCTGCCTGCCTTTCGGACGGAGGCACGGACCCGCTCACGTCCCGGTTTGTTCCTGCCTTCGTGGTGGCCCGACTGCAAAGCGGGGTCTCGGCTCTTTCGCGGGTCCCTTCCTCGCGGGGCACAGCGCAAGCGGAGGCGCGGCTGTCCTGCCTTTGTTTCCTGGTCCTTGCTGATGGAGGAGCGTGTGCCATCGAGTCTAACACAGGGCGGGGAGGGTTTTTTAATCTACCTATCGTTATGTACCTATTTTAGAGTTGGTGAGATCCAAGAAAAACACCCGGGACTCGCCGAGCATGCTAACGCCCCCCAGAGAAGACACCTGCATGTTATCTGCATTTATTTTCATGCTTTAAAGACTCAGATGATTTGTTACTTAATTAAAGCATGAACAGGTTTCCTTCCAAAACTTTACATCTCAACACTCAGTATTTCCAAACCAGTTCCCAAGGCACAGGAGAAGGGGCAGAGCTGGCATGGGGAACACCGTAAGCATTAGGAAGCCCTGGGTTTAAATAATCCCGTTGGACTTGGGTTGAACTCTGAAAGAGACCTGGGGGTTCAAAGTTGTCTGCTGGTCCCAAAGAGTGTGAGCTGGTGACTCAGAGGACTTAAAGATAACTGCTGTTGGACATGTGTGACTGAAGAAGTCACCTGAAACCAGCAGAGACGTGGAAAATCCCGCTCTAATATCATTTAGGTTTTGCTGCTGCTTCTCTCCTCTGTTGCCATTTTAGGGAGAGATGAGCTCTGCTCCCAGCCCTGGTCACTGCGGGGCTCTTCTCCCCTCTGCTGCCACACACCAGCCCTGCCGAGGCTCCGCCTGGGCTCTGGCCGCTCTCGAGTTCTGTGATTTCACCTAACCAACAGCCGCCTTTCTTGGTGCTACTGTAATTTATTTTTTGTTGTTTCCTGGGGGAAACAAAAGACATTCAGGTATAGTGCAGAAAGGACCGGCTTCATCAGGACAACTGAAGGAGGACTTCTCTTGAGCCTTGCCCAAGACCTCCAAGGACAACGCCAGGACCTAACCACACTTTCCGACACCCCCCTCCCACGGTGGCTCTCACCGAGCTGTACCAACGACCGCAGTCGTGACCCTTATATCCCAAACGTCACGAAATCTCACTCCTCGCACGGACTTCAACGAGAGCCTCCAACGCTTGCAAAGCCTTTCACAGAGCTTGCGCTCATAAGCCACGATTCTCCCCGCACACAGCACCTTGCAGGACCAGGGCTTAGGAGCCACCAAGTCACCGCGGTAATCACCAGCGGGTCAGGATTTCAAAGGAACCCGCAGCTCCAGCAGCGCAGAGATTTGGGGATTTATCTCTCCTGGGCTCTTTTGAAAATCCTGATCAGAGTGCAGCTCCGGTCAAAAATAAGTTATGCTAAAAATAGTGCTCACAGGAGGGCCCGGTACAGATCTCTGCTCTTCTAGGATTCTTATGAGTCAGCTTGTTTCAAAGACAAGAGGAAATTTGTACAACTAGCAAAGCAGTAAACACAGAAGGGAGATTTAGCCATGGCTCATGGGCCCACAAGGCGTACCTAGGGCATCCTTTGGAGAAACCAGCCTTGCTGTAAGATACCGGCTGCATCAACAGTCAAAGAAAAAAAAAACATCTCAGATTCAACTGTAGAACCTCCTGCACTGAGGTGGAAGAGAATAAATATAGAAGCAACGAGATATTTATAGGCAGACAGCTATTTTAACACGGCTCTGCTTTAAAGAGAATCCTTATTTAAGTCTTGTCCCTGTAAAGCTGCAGGATGACTTAGAAAAATAACCAGATTAATTATTTTCATCAGGAGAACAGAGAAACGCGCAGGGAAGATCAAATGCATGCAAATGCATTAAGAATGTGGGAGCTTGAGTGAAGTGCTTCTGTTCTGGTAACTCAAATACAATAAGGATGGTGAGATCTCCTGAGTGCAGGCTAGTCTCCAGAGAGCCCAGGCCAACCACATCTGAAGTCTGCCAGGGATCAGAGCGAGACAAAGCGTTAAAAACAGGCACGTGTCAGCTCGTTGGCGAGGCACCACGCCATCGTGCTTCCCTGACCAGCACCGTCCTCTCCAGACTCGACCAACAGCAAAACATTAGATTTTCCCGTTGTACTGTAAAAGCAATGTAAGCAGAGGAGTATTTCTAGACAGACTGTATTTACTCTGATAACTGTCCAATTCACCCACCCCCTCGCCAAAATTGGAGGTGCGGCTGTTACCCAAGCCACAAGGGTTGCTTTCTTCTTGCTCCTGGCATGCCCCGTCCTCTGGTCACCCTTTCCCAACCTGCAACAACTACAATGCCTGCTAAAGCTCAGAGGCTACTTTACGCAGTGGGACGCGTCTTTACAGGTCATTTGGAAAACTCTCGGAAGACAGGAGGACAGGGAGCGATTGCATGGTGCAAGCGTTACCTGAGCCATCATGGGATTCAACGATCACGTCTCTATTTCTGCAGAAAGCTCGTTGCTCTCCACCCACTGGTCTCAGAAAGCGCTTGCAATGACTGGATGAAGAGGAGAGAGATTTGTACCTCTGCAAACAGCAAAGAGCGGCAGAGCCCAGGATGGAAGTTGACAACTCCAGCTGATCCACCCGTGGGACTTTCTGGGCAAAGAAAACTGCAGTGGAAGTAATTGCTTGTTGGGTTTGGGGTTTTTTTTTGTTTGCTTATTTATGTCTTAGCATGGAAGAGCATTATAGAAGCAGCAGGGCTGCGCTGCGATAACACTGCCATTGAGTTGAAAAGCAGGAGTGTGTGTCCACGCGGAGGGAAGCCGAATTCCACGCTCATCGGCGCTGCCCCGGGCCAGGCACACGCATCCCACCACTGCAGCAGAGGCAGATCCTCCCCGTGGGGATGGACCTTTGCAAGGCACGGAGCGAGCCACCGCCGGGCCCTCACCACCTCCGCAACGGAGGGGGACGTCCCAGAGGTGGGGACATGCCTCCCCATACTGTCCTTGCCTAGCATCTCGCTGTATCAGTATGCAAACACCAGCAGTCGTGAACCCTGCCGATGCAACCTTGCTAATTGAATAAACGGACTTCGACGAGGTTAAGTGTCTGCTTCGGCGCTCCCCATTCCCCTGCCCCAGTCCTGCCCCTCGCCCCCCTCCCAGCTTAAAGCCTCTGCAATAAAATAAATTAAACCGCCCAACAAAAACACACAGCCTGAGTGTTTTACAGCGCTGCTCTCCGGTGGGAGTCAGAAAAATACAAAAGAGGGCACAGAGCTGGGCAGGACAGTTCAAAGGCAGCGCTGAGCGGTGCCATCTGCGCTGTGGGGTGCAAGCTCTCCCTGTTATCCCCCTTCTGCTGTTTCCCCCGAAACCTTCTGGAAGGCTCATCACAACACCCTGGGTGTTCAATCAATTGCAGGTGAGAATAGATGCTTGTACCTTGCCGACACATGCCCTCAAGACAGCGTGGCAGCCGCAGGCTTGCTGAGAAGGTGAACGCGAGGTAGAAACGAGGGGCTACAGAGGAGGAGGAGAAACCATGTTCTTCTGCATCCGCTGGCGACGCCTGCGCCAGCTGACCTGAACGAGCTGTAATGCACGCGTGGATGCCGGGAGGAAAAAAAGAGAGGCAATGACACACCTGAAAATAACCTGCCAGGGCCGACTGGGCTCCAAAAGGGCTGGAGTTTGCCCTCCTCGGAGGGGTATTTCCAACAGTTTTTGACCGCTGGCTGCCTGGGCAGATGCCCAGCTTGCAGGGAGCTGGAGGGAGAGCAAGGACCTCGTTTCTCCATGCTGCGAGACTTCCAGGCCAGGGGCTTTCAACAGAAGATCCTAATTTTTAGAGGCAAAAGAGATAGGTGCAGCTCTCCAAGCTGGTACACAAGCTGCCATGCCCATATTGGAGTTGAAGGATTAAATGAGATGGGAGCAGGTAACCACTCCCCCAAAAGAGATTGCTCTGCTTGAATAAGAGGCACTTGCCAAATTACAAGCTTTCCTCCGACGCTTGCACCGATATCAAGCAACAGGGCTCAGGAAACCACCTCCCACCATCACCTGCCTGCCTCGGAACGGCCACAACATCCCACGTACCTCCCAGAAGCAGCATCTCTGCTTCAAGTGGAAGATCCCCGACGCAGGAAAGAGTAAAAGCTGACGCTAAGGAGCATCACTGCGGGCTGGACACGTACAATGTGCCGGATGACAGCCGGCTGCTAGGTGGGGTGCTTTAGCCCTGCAAAAGGAAGTTCAAAGAGCTTTTCTGCCAGCACTCACTGCTTGTAAGGTCAACGCAAAGGCGGGGGAACACACTGCACCGTGGAGACGCCAGTGTCCCCAAGGGATGCGCCTATGTAGGCTGAGCCTGCTTGCGGTTCACACCTCAGAGGATGGCCTTTTCGAGAAAGAGGGGACCTCAGAAAGGAATTAGAGCCAGAAAAGCACGAGCAGAGTTGATTAAAGAAATGGAGTAAATGCTTGGATTCGTAGGTTCTCTAATGTTTCATAAGCATTAGAAAGTGTTGATAATAATACCCAGCACGGAGGTACCAGAGGCTGCTGCTGGCACAAGGTTTGCTGCTCTCATCCTCCACTTCCAAGGGTCCAGGGCTCTGTGGGCACGAGAGCCACGGGTCCCGTGGGGCTCATGGGACTCCTCTTCCCACACAGGCAGGTAACTCCCCTCCCAAGATTTACTGCAAAGCTTTTTAGTCTCAGATAGCATGGGCCATCAGCTCTCTGCTGTAGGGAGAGAGCTGAGCCTTTTAACGTGCTGTTTCCTTCTCAACTCTGCAAACACAGGGAGACCTGAGCTGTTGCTGCTGCTGCACTTTGCCAAGCGCTGCAATAAGCGTGGCTATAGGGTGCAAGATGAGAGAAAAGGGGAGATGATCCTTCCAGCCCCAATCCACAGAAAAATACGAGAGCACACATGGAAAAAAGCTGAGACACCTTCTAGAGATAAGAATAACAAAAATTGCCTGGGACAGAGCAGAATCCCTGCTGCTGGAAAGCCTTACAGAGGGAGCAAGCTCCCAGCCGGGATGGGCTTGGGAGCACTGAGCCTACCTGGGAGCTGTCAGAGTCCCAGCTCTACCTCGGGTGACGGCAAGAAGTCCCGGCAGAGGTGACAGCAGCGAGCAAAGAGCCAAAAAGAGGGAGAAATGAGAGAGGCGGCAACTGCAGCTGAGGGGGAAACAATCTTTGCAGGCAGAGCCAGGCTGTGCTTGCTGTCATTAAAAAAAAAAAGAAAAAAGGGAGGCAACTGGTTAAAGACTAACTTTTAAGCAGCATCCCTGCTGTCTACAGGTAGGGCAGGGCAGGTTGGCAGCTCCCCTCCCTCCCTCCTCCAGACTTCCCTGCTGCGGCAGACCTAATTTCATGGGGTTTTTGCACAAGCAGCGGGGTGGAAAATGATCGTCGGGAGGCAGCGCATGGCAAAGCACCCCCCCATTCCCCAGATCCCCCCCCCTGCAAGGTGAGCAGCCCCAGCCTGGTCCCGCTGGGTCGGTACCGCAGCGAGGAAAGAGGCTACCAATGAGCTTTCCAAATCACAGCCGTGGTGCGGAGGGGGGGGACCCGCGTTCCCCCCATCCCCGTCACCCTCCTGGATGCTGACGAGAGAGACAGCGCAGTCCTGCGTGACAGCGTGAAATTAATATGATTTTGGGGGAAGTTGGCAGTGAGTAATGAGCATCTGAAATACCTCGTCTCCACCCCCTCAACCCCCCCCCCCAACTCTTTTAACCCTTTGGCTGCTAGCACGCTAGCAGGATCAAAAAGGGTGGGAAGAGTAAGACCTGGGTTAAAGAGAACTAAAGAGGGGTCACACGGCCCACCTGACAACTGAATTTGCAGGGCGAGTTTGGGCACAAATCCTGACGGTGCTGCTTGCAACCAGGGCCAGCCCGCCGAGGTGCCAAGATCAGCGCTCCTGGGCTTGGAAAAGTCATCGCTGCTGCCTTTCCAAGTCAGCCTCCACAAGGAGATGTCAAAAAACCAAACAAACAAAAGCAAAAAAACCCAGGGGGCTGAAGAGGGGACCAAGCCTGTACTCCCCAAATCCTTGGACAAGTCCCAGAAGGCCACCCATGAGGGGGGAAAGCCTGATGTGCACAGACCACCGATGGGCAGCCTCTCTGCTAACAAGCAGGTCTGTGAGAAGCAGAACAAAGGAGATGGCTTTCCCGAGGTCAGCTTCTCTGGTATCTAATAAAATGAGAACTTGGCTCAGAAAAGAAGTCCCATCTTCAAGGGCAGCTTATGTGAACTCCTGGATGTCTAACAGGGGTCAATTCCATAACACCACCTTCCTGGGAAGACAAGCCTCGAGAGCTTTCTCCTATGCTTAATTGCACCAAGGTCTCAAATTTAAGATCTCCTCTCCTCTGCCAGATGCCTGGAAGTGGTCAGGATACTGCTGGGGGAGGAAGAAAGGGAGGTGAGAAGACAGATAGTCAGCCCGATCTGCCTTAGTTTGGTTTCTTCAGGAAAAGCAACGCATGAGCAGGAGCACAGCCAGAAATGCTCATGGTGTCACCAGCTGCAGAAGCCAACACGGTTCAAACACCATTGGTAGGGAGTCTGCCCCAGGGGAGGTAAAAGGCCGTGCAACGAAAGGTCCTTAATTGTAACCATATCCCAAGGCTGAAAATCCACTGGATTGGAAGAGGTAGAAATGCTGGAGCAGGCTTGAGGTTAAAAAAAAAAATAATAATGCAAACAGAGATGCAAATAAAGGACACGATGTCATCCTGAGGAGAAAACTGTGATTCATTAGAGGCTTGTTCAGGACCTTCTCATGAAGTGAGACTGAAAAATACCCACACGTACATGCTAGCGAGAGACAGGAAGGTGGTTGGGTCAATGTCACTGTGCAAGAACTCTAGTTAAGAAATGCAACAAAAAGAAGAATTTTAAGATCAAGAAAATAATAAAACTTGATTGCTCCTTGACTTAAAGG
This sequence comes from Aviceda cuculoides, assembly GCA_035590195.1. Taxonomy (NCBI): domain Eukaryota; kingdom Metazoa; phylum Chordata; class Aves; order Accipitriformes; family Accipitridae; genus Aviceda; species Aviceda cuculoides. The sequence goes on along the minus strand of JAVJGG010000088.1, from coordinate 3,075,912 downwards.
CTAAGACACAAGCTCAAAACTGAGTCCAGTGTCATTTCAAAGTCATAGATTCTGCAACCCCCTGGCTGCCAGCCCCCTAAGTAGCCTCAGTGGCCGAGGGACAATTTTGAAAATGAACAAGAACCGGCTACAACGTAAGGCAAGCCCCCCCGCCCCTGTTTTTTCTTCCTTATATATAGACGCACACACACTCTTAACAATTCAGACAAAAGGAGACCTTATAATACAAACAGCACTGAGTGGGTTATTTACAGGAGACAGCAGCTCCTACAGGCTTTGTTTCTTGCTTCCTATGGAGGAGAAAAAGCCCACGTGTACGCACACACGTGTGCCAGTTCCACTCGGCACAGAAAAATGGCAAAAACCCCAAAGCAAAATCCCAGAGTTACATTTGAATAAGACATTTCCAAAGCAACCCCTTCCCCATCTCTCTCCACCTCCCTGAGCCCCTCTGCGCTGATGAGCAACGGAGTCTGTGCATAAAACTAATTAAGTTCCACCGGGAGGTTCGGCTCGGTGCCCTGGTGAGAGATGCTTCGACAGGAGTCAGAAGGAAGCAGCCTAGAAACTCCTTTCATTTGCATTGGACAACTGGACTGCGCAAAAGCAGGCAGCCGAAAACTCCTCAGCAGAGGTTTTGGGCGAGCAGAAAAGGGGACTTGTGGGTATGGAGTATGTGGAGTGCAGAAGAGGGGAAAAAATTATAAAAATCAAGTATTGCAATGAATATTCAAGACAGGGAAAGAGATGTGCTGAAAAATCTTCCTTCTGCTCTTGGGAAGATCCACCTTTTAAAGCAATCCTGCCAAGATAACACAGAGTTAAACACTTCCTTATCTATGTTAAACACCTTTATGATTCAAACTGAAAACCAGCTGAAAACCTATTTCACTCTCCCCCACCCCATGGCTCACTTTGGACAGTCAAATTGCAGCGGCCAGTTACATTTCTGGTCTCCGAATATCAACCCAACATTGCTGTGTTTGGGTTTCCAGCACATAAGGAAAAGGCTTCAAGAAGGACCGAAAAAACCCAATAGATGTTTAATTTATGCTTTTTGAGATAGTAAGAGAAATAAACCAGCCCAGCAGATTTCTGTATTCTCATCCAGAGCTCTCAGCCTACGAGGCTGGTGCACATACCTGCAAGCTGCTGCCCAGAAAAGCACCCGCACCCTGCGTTTCCCTGTGCACCGCTCCCAGGCACCTGCAATTTGGACGTGGGACCACGCGAGGATTAGTAAATCCCCTGCGCTGAGCCGGGCTGTTAAGGATGCACCTGAGGTAGGCTGTGCGGGAGAACAAGGTCGCGCACGATCCAAAGACATCAGGAGAGCAGATGGCATGTGGTGGGCAGGGGGTCCGACCTAGGGGGCAAGACTGAAATCTTCCAACAGGCCCCAGCAAAGAGGGAAAAATGGGGTGATAACAGAGAACAAGAGTGGTAGGAGAGCCAGGTTATGGGGTACGATCACAGGGGAGACCACGGCAGCCCAACACAACAGCACTGCAGCCAGGACCCGTTGCAAACACCAGCCCCGAGTCTGCTGGAAGGCTGCAAGGAGGAGACACTGCCAGGGACACTGGAGGCAGGGGAAAATGTAATGGTAAAGAAACTTCATCTTCCCCTTGCAAATTGAAAAAATACTGAAAGCCACCAGTGGGGCAGAGCTCCTCAGCCAGGAAGGAGGGAGCAAAAAACCAAGCAGCTTCCTAACCGCGCCAAAGAAAACACATCCAAAGATGCATTTTTTGCAAGTGCCTTCGAGTTACGTGGGCAGACAGGGCTGCACAGCAGGCGGGTGAGAGGGGCAGAGCTGCGCCAGGGCGGAAAGCTTCAATCCAGAGCAGCATCCCGTAGCCCCCCCATGCCAGACACACTCCTCCTCAGATGCTCAGGAGCCCAACACACAGACCTTGCATTCTAATTGAAAGCTGAAATCCAGCATTAACACAAAGTGCCACATCATCTGCTGGCATCTTCGGAAGCTGCTTGCATTTATATCTCCTGCAGATGTCACTTTAAAGCAGGTCACTGATGCTTCTGCCAATGCATGCAGCCCTGCAGTGCTCGGGGCATTGGTCTGCACCATGGTTTTGGGAAGCTGCACGTTATTATCCCGAGGGATGGACCAAAACAGGGCAAAAGCACTGTTGGCATGGGAATCCACCCGCACGCTGAAGAGGCCAGAGCACATACACGCACCTACACATGCGCTCGGATGCAAACCACCACATCATCGAGTGCCTGTAACCTCAGTGGCCTGGAGCAGGAGCCTGGGGATGGCTTTGGAGATCTCAAAGGACGGGTCACTTTCTTTAAACCACCCATTTGTTTCCTGGAGAACACAATACAGCGATCCCACGCAACACCAAACCAAACTCGGAGGCATCATTACTGCTGTCAGCTCAAATGTGTGATGAGACATGTTCTGGTTCTTGCTCCTAAAACTGTTTTTGACAGGTTTTCACCTGAACGTGTGGCTCTCAGCAACACACATGATCCATGGTCCTTCCATGTCCTGGCACCAATGTCCCAATTCACAGGGGAAGCCAGAAATCTGGGATCCCACACCAAACCAACAGCTGGGTGCAGCCTGCCCACCGATGCTAGCTGCTTCCCCGGGGTCTTTCTGCTTGTACAAGGCTCATTTTTGGGCATCCTCTTCATTCACAGGGTTGCAAGCATGGTACACCCTGGGATGAGCAAGGTGTGAGTATTGCAGAAGAGCTGGCAGCCGAGTTCTGCACAAATACCTTCTGGCATGGCACCACCCTGCTACTGAAGCATCTGAGCATCTGTTTTAATATATTTATTCTACCAGTCCTTTTCAGGAGTTGTGTCCATTCTCTGAGGCACCTAAGCCCCAATCCACAAAGGTTGTTAGGTGAGTGATCAATACTGGCCTAAGTCACACGAGCAAAGAATTGAGCAAGGTATCCAGACTGGACCAGCCTTTCTCCTCTCATCTGCAGGCTGCTCCAGTACAGGATTTTGTTCATCTGACACACACGGAGCAACAAGGGAGTTTGCTGGGCCACAGGCACCAGACTGTGGGAGACCAAGATGCTCTTCCCTCAGCAGAAGCAGCCTCCTGGGGAGAAGGGGGTGATACGTTGCTCTGGGGAACATCTCTGTATTCACTGATAACAGAGCTGAAACTATTAGCTTTAAACCAGTAACTACACAGAGGTAGGACAAGATACATTTAGCTGGCGGGCTTTGCTCATCACCTAAACAGCCACCCCCTTCTCCGAGTCCTTCAGACTGGATCTAGCTGCAGACTGACAGTTGGGCCACCATGATAAAATGACTCACAAATGCAGCTTAATCTGTTCATGGCTATAACCCAGACGAACAGGGCATGAACCCAACAGTGGTTTCTACCACAAGGAAGGGTTGACGATCTGCTCCACACCCTTCCAACAGTCCTACAGCCCAGCATGCCCAATGCCTGCACATCTAGCAACTTGGCCGTGTCTCCTCCTGCCCCTCAAACAACATTCTCAGCATCTTATCTATATCAATTTAATTTTGTTTTGGTTGTAAAGGGCTAAGAGCATAATAAATCGGAAGTTTTATAGTCCTATGAATCACAGTCATGTTTGCAACGCACGTGCCCTTACCTAGACTCTGCAGGGTGCTGGAAGAAGTTTCCAGCTGTTGAACAGCGGAGAAATATCTGCTCTTTGGCTTTTCACAGGAGGGTGCAGGACACACCGGGGGACGTCACTCCTAGCGAGGAGCTAAGCAAGCGATTCAGCCAGGAGACATCTGCCCTAGGACGGATCTCCTGATGGGGCAGGATGGCAGAAGGAACAGGCAGACCAGGAGAATCACTGAGCCTGTCCCATCGTCTCCAGACCAGACCTCCAGCACGGGCTCAGGAGCTCCTGGAGCTTCTCCCCAACATCCCACCCACCAGCTTCATCTCCCCCGGCTGCAGTCGTGGAGCCCCTGCCCTACCCCCGGCAGACTCTTGCACCACGAGGAGGTGCTCGCTGCGACTTCTGCAGCTCCCCCCCCAGTCATGGGCCATCCAACAGGACGGAAAGAAAAGTTGTAAGCAGCGACGGATTTTGAAGCATTTCTAGCACAACATCTAGGGTTTTAAAAGCAAAAGCATCACTCGGAGAGTAATCTGACATTAGACTGTTCAGCGAGCGATGCTTACAGCACTGTGCATCCTAGGGCTGTTTGCACTGAATATTCTAATTAATACCGCCCGGCACTTGCTTAACAAACTCACGTGTTTATGAAGGGACTAATTTTTTTTCCTCCTCTGCCTTTCAGTAGCAAAGATTTCCACAGCTTCAACAGGGTAACATTACTCTGGGAAGGAGAAATTGTCTTCAGTCATGTAGACTCCATTACTGGGAGAAAGGTGTGAACAGCAAGCATGTCTGGCAGACGGATTCATTATACCACCGTGTCCTTTATAATGGGAAATGAAAAGCCCATTCTGATAACTACACTTTATTATAATAGGTCAGAAGAAGTGAAAGGCATCATCTTATAAAATTAACTTCATAAAGACTGCCTTTAAAAAAAAAAAAAAATCTCTGCCAGTTTATCCACCATATCTTTCTTCAGATATTTTTCTTCTTCTAGAAGAGACATGACTCCAAAGTCTTGTCCCACTGGCTGTCTTCCCTTTTACCCTCTATCAGAGGGAATAGATCTGTTTCCTCCTAATCAGTCCCAGGCACTTGTTTTGCCAGATGCAATAAATGCCATGTCTTTGTCGAGACGGAGAAAACAGTCAGCAAAGGAGTTAAAATTAAAAGAGACACCCACCCCCAAAGGTCTTCACAAGAAGCAGCATTACTTTCTTTATAGGAAAGTCAGAATATGGAGATAAATGCACCCGATAACCTGTTCTGTGCTCTGGCATACCTTTCAATTGCTTTTTCTGCTAGCTGCTTCTTTAGTCAAACTAAAGTCCAGTCTCTCAACTGATAATAATTTTGTGATTTCACAGCTTTCCGCAATGTGTTTGATTGCAGCTCCTACAAGTGAAAGGCAAGGGATGGCCAGACGGACAATAAAACACCTTGCACACTCATAGCACTGGCACCTGATCCCGCTCTGAATTTTGAGAGTTAATGTCTATTGCAACTAATTGGCAGGGGAGGGCTGGAAGTGACAGTCATTGCAATTTTAGGAGAATTTATAGATACAGACGCAATGATAAGTTCTCTGATATATTTTGCAAAGAAAAGAGGAAACAATGGCAGCCCCAATACCTGCTACTTGAGATGCAACTCTAATAACTGCATCCTTCAGTGGTACAAGCATCAGTTATGTCAAATTCTAGGCAGACTCTCAACAGTATCTATCCCTCAGGTTGCATTTGATTGGGTAGAAATCTTTTAAGAAGTCTTTTTCTAAATCTAATCATTCCCCGTTCGGGGAAAATAAAACATACATCTCCTTGAAACATTATATGCCAACTGCAAAACAGCCTTATTTTTAATATTCATGAAAGTTGGTGCAGATAGGGTGAAAGAGGATGGAAGAGGATGCTATGAAACAAACAGTTAATTGAAACTTCCAATGAAGGCTGCATGGACCTAATGTGATAGATTTTAAAGGAGCCTAATTTTCAGAAATTGCCAGAGCTCCAATCTGTGAAAATGTGGCCTTTCACAGATCTCCAATTCAGCTTGCCACATCTAGAGTTCCTTTTGAAAAAAAGTCTTGCCATAAAAGCTCCCCAATTTGGTAGCAAAAATTAGCAGCCTTCATGGGATATCAATCCCTTTGTCTCTCTTCCCCTAACTATGGCTCTTCGGAAAGAACTAAGGACCATTTGTCTTTTGTTATTTTTCCAGGTAGTAAAGATAAGAGTGGAATCTAATAAAGAACAAAAATGGGGGGAGGGGGGGAACATACCCACAAAAGCTAAATCTTCACACCTATCCCAAAAGCAGCCCCTATAATTGAAAAGCATTTCTCCCTCTGAAGAAAATAACACCTATCGGGTCTCAAAAAAAAAAAAAAATCCCTTGATGGTGCAAGAGAGGCCAATACCTCCAGCAGAAGATGGTAGGACGCGCTCTGAACCAGTGCCACACACCCTAGCAAAGCCATCGGGTCTGGTGTGGAAGGTGGGCAGCACCTAAGGCTCATGGAGCCCTGCAACAAGACATTTATTTTACAGGCGGAGGACTTCAGCTCTCAACCAGAGCATTCATGACTCCTGTACAGAGAAAATCAAGCACAACCTTTCTCCAGCCCAAGAAATAGAACTCGATATCCCCCAACTCCCAAATTAAAAAAAAAACGCATTTGCTTTGAATCTCCCGCAAACTATGAGCTTGGGGAAAAGTCAATTTGAATTTTACAGCCACTCATAGACCTTTCCCAAGGGACTGCCTGGCCCCCTTCCTCCCAGGGATCCACCTCGCTGCTGGGGACAGGCAGGAGGAAACTCCTGGGGAGCACGGCTCCCCAAATCTGCTGCTGCTCGTGATGCAGAAGACACGTGCGGCCACGCAACGGGAGGCACGCGTGTCACTAGCTACTTCCAAACCACAGGGAGGTCCAGCCCGAAGGACGGCGCGGAGCCTTCCCGTGCACAGACCCCTCGGAGCACCTGGGGACGGGCAACAGCAAGGGAGGGCACACGGAAGGGAGCCACGGTCTACCTTCGGCTGCTCTAAGACCACAAATGGTGGTGTCTAAGCGTTTGAGTGATGGATCCATAAAGAACGATATTAAAAAGCACAAAAGACAACCAGGGCAGGGTTTCTTGAACAACCACTGCTGAGGAGCACAGGTACGGCAGCTTTCAAAATTCACTATTCAAAAAATCCAACTCGCTTGTTTTTCTGTTCCACCGCTAACACCTGCTGCAGGTCCATTTGAAAAGGAAGACACAGCTCCTTGACAAAGCTCCAAACACGGAAATATTTGTTTGGGGAAAAAAATATATATATTTGAAAATACATATTTGTGTAATTTATGTATTTATCTGGGGCAACATATATACACAGAGAGAGAGCGCACGCGTGTGTGTGTGTGTATTTATTTATTAATTTGCCTCCTGCCCAGGCAACTGAGAAAAGAAAAAAAACAAGTGCAGAAGGAAGCAGGTTGGGAGACAACATCAGCTGCAGGGCTGGAAAGTGGCTTTTGAGCATGTGAAACAATAGAGGGGATGCTCGCTCCGCAAAGCCTCCCAACCATCCGCAGGCCCAGGGCTGCTGCCCTGCATGGCAATGCCCGGCGACACGGCCCGGTGGTCCCCAGGCTGGGGGTCCCTTGCTGTCCCCAGGCTGGCGGTCCCCAGCACGGTGGTCCCCAGCCAGCCTTTTCCTGGGCAGGCTAAGAGTGCCCCCTGCAGCCCTACCGTCCGTGCCGCCTCCGCTGCCAAGCAATTGTTCACGATTTCAAAGAAATAAATAATGAAATACAAATAAGACAGGTTCCTAAATGCAGGAAGAGCTAAAAGCTCCAGAGCAAAGGCATCTGATTTAAAACCACAAAAAAAAAAAAAAAAAAAAAAAAAAAGCAATCTAGGAGGATGAAGTGTTTAGTAGCGCTCCGTCATGCCTGGTTTTAGCTGCTCTGAAGTGAAGGAGGGATGGCAGGAGTGGAGGGAGGATTGTGGGTCCCCCCCCCAAGCTGTTGGCTTTTGTTTTGAGGATAAAAACCACATCTCTGAATATCCTAGGTAAATGAAACGGATGTTCACGCATCGCTCCGAGAGCGCTGTCAACAGCGCACGCGGCTAGAAGCTGCATGTTCCCTGCAATATTAATCAGACTGCTCCTCTACCCCTCCTCTCCACAGCACTAAGGTGCTAGACAAGACAGGAGGAAAAAAACATGCCAAAAATCCCCCACAGCCTCTGCGGGGCTTGTCTATCCTCGTGATATACATAAGCCTCCCAGCTCCTTGAACTTAACCCAGGGCCCTAGAAGGCAAATAGATCCCCCTGGTTTTGTTTGCTCCAGCTTTACAAAGGTCATGTCTGTAGCCACACAGTGTTGGGTTTTAAATTAGCAGTGCCCCACGTGCTAAGAAAACTCAACACAGCGACTTGGAAGTCCAGGTTTTTTTGCCCTGAATTTTTTTTCAGCAGGGCCTCTCAGGGCAGTGTTGAAGTGAAAGCATCCAAGCTGCACAGCAGAAGCAAGAAAAACCTTTTGCTTTTCTACAGGGATCTTTACGTTGTGCCTACCATCACCTTTCCAGCAACGTGTGTCCAAGAGCCAAGCCACGGTCTGCTTTCAGTTAAATCCCCAGAGCCCACTGCAAACCAGTGTTGAGACATAGGGCTTTCCTCGCCACCTTACACCTTGGCAAGAAAACAGCCTACCAGCCATGTGGGAACCACTGTCCTTACCTGTGGTCAAGCCACGAGAACATCACACGCTAATGAAGTAGGTAGAATTCATTGTACATAGGGAAACGCGCAGTTTCTCCTGCAACGAACAAATCACTGCCCCGTGGCTCCTTGCAAGGCAGTTTTCACTGCATGGTCTGGGGAAGTTTCAGAGAGTTAAGCGATTCCTCAGCTCGGTCCCTTCAGAAAGAAATGCCACAGCCCTGACCAGACAAAGGTGCCTGTCTTCTGCTCAGACAGACCCCCACACAAAAGCCACCTCCTAACACGGTACTTCACCGTGCCCTGCAGATGCGAGCTATCACCCTTATTTTGCACATAAGAAAAACTGACAGGCAGAGCTTGACAGATTCCTCCAAATTCCTTCTGCAAACCAGCAGCAGAGCAGGGACCACAGCCTGGATCAATAAGCAAGATTCTCTTTCTGGAAGCAGAGAGATGCTGCATGCTGTATTTTACAAAGTTTCACCTCTTTTCCAGGATGCATTACAAGGCTTAATGAGTCACTGCACAAAAGGCTGAGGATACAAAGAAAACAGAGATCAGCCAGCACACAGAAGAATGCAGGCTGGGATCCTAAAATCCCTATTCAACGCTCAGTGCTATCCCAGGCAGGTCTCACGGCTGACAAGGTATTTCTTACAGGAGAAGGTATTACAGACAGCATAGTCCCACATCCTTACAGACACAGGGCTGCCAACCACGGGGCAACACCCCACCGACTATGTGAGGCACAGACAGTAAAACACTCGTGGGAGGGAAAGCGAGATGTAAGTGCTCCCTCCACGACGGGAAGGAGCTACACCATCATGTGGGCAAGACAGATGGAGGAGGGAGCCAGCCCCAGCTAAAACCTTTCACACCGGCTGTCTGCAGGTGCGCCGAGCATCAGGAAAGCTGCTGCACGCCTTACAGGCAAGATGAAAAAACAAAATATCCAACGCTATGTCATTTACTCAACAGGCAGGGAGATCTCCAAGCTCCACAGATGTCTGCTGCACGACGGTGGGCTACTGGGTCTGACAGCTCACAGTGGCTCCAGCCAAAACTCTGGCTTATGTGATCGCTGTCTCACCAGCAGAATTTCTGTACTGGTATAACCTGCCAAGCCGTTTGTATTTACATTTGGTAAAAGTCTCATTTACTTCCACAAAGACAACAAAACTCATAATATTTACAATCCAGTAGCAAGATGCCATACGAAAATCATACCGGCTCCAGCCCAGAGCACTCTGCAGACCCAACAGAAAGCGCTTTCCTACCTGAAGAGTTCCCTGATTTCCCTGACGGTGGCCTGGAATGGGATGTTTCGGACCAAGATCTTGGAAGTTGTCTGCTTCTTGACGGTTTGTTTCTTTCGGGACGATTTCACAGCAGGCCTATGAAGTCAACAGAAAGGGCAGGTAAGGACCACTGTGCAGCAAAACACCCATCGCATTCTGGCTCCTTCAAAATTAAGAATGCAGAATAATTACTCAGCTAGCTCACATCGACATCCTCACTGGCATCTTACTGACAACAACGGAAATGTCATACAGTACACCAAGAAGGAATGAATTTCAGTGATTTAAATCCTACATCTGAAAATCAAACTTTCCAGCTTGCTGACTGCAACCTCAACTGAGGTTAGGCAGCTGGCCTGGACTCACATTTGCCACTAACTTTTGTTTTGACATCAAATCTTGCCCATTCAATTGTCAGGAGACTATACTATTTGATATATTAAAAAAAAATTGCTTAATGTAAGCTAATTTTGATTCTTTTTCTTACTGGCTTAGCAAATAGCAAATGGAATTTTTTAATAGAATATTATTTTATTTTTTTTAACTTCAGAATTGTATTGCATTTGGACAAGATAAGGATTTACCTAATACAAAACACAGCAGCTTATTTCATAAAGCAAAGCATTCTGCATTGTAGGCTGGATACCTATGGAAGGGATTTTAAAAATCAAAATGGATGAAAATGGTTTATAAAAGAATTGAAACATAAAGTGCAGACAGGAAGCTGTCAGACTGCTTCTGGTCCCTAGGGACCAGATTTTCAAACAAATTTTGACACTTAAGAGATACCTCCACCAGTAGGGTTTCCAAAATGCCTAAGGGACAGTTTTCAGGTACGAACATTCACCTTCAAACATCTGGATTAATTTTCAACTTTGCACTTAGAAGATTCTGTACTGAATAAAAACTAGGAAGAAAACCCTAAAAAGCAGGACTCGAACTCCAACTAAATTCATCCCCAAGTAACCATCTCCTCTGCACCTGAATGCCCAAACAAAAGAATTTAAATCCAATTTTTTTTTTTCAAGCAAGAAAGAAACCTGTATTTGTCTTGATTTGATCAGAATCAGCAGCAGAACATTATTCTTAAGGTCCTGTTCTCCCTGATGAACTAGGGTAAAGGATTTCATTACCCAGAGAATATCTGTCTTCAAGAACTCCTCAAATCCACTGGAACTTGGGCTATCAGCTGATTTTGCAATGCTGACTGAACTGTCACCAAAGCAGATGTTTTAGAGGAGCCTTTTCCTTGCATGTGGAAGAAAACTCAAGTGCCCGGTTCTCACTTTGGGCTCATTTCTGGAGTCCCACTACTGCATGCTGCTTATGGATTTTAAGTGGAAATACATCATTTAGTGAGTGAACACCTTTGCATCAGCTATTCATAATTTCTTTTTTCTTTTCAAGTGAGACTGACTAAAGTGACTCTGAGCAAAGCACAACAAAAGCTGATGCATTCAACAGTCACAACACTACTGATTACATCCCTCACGATGCAGAAATGCTAGGTAGGAACTGAAGAACCTGCCAAGCATTACTGGAGCTTAAATGTAACCATGTTTCAAAGGCAAGACATAAGCTTTACCTGATAGCTCTCTCCGAGATTTTCACTTCCAGCTTATGGCCATCTACAGAGCAGCCCTAGAAGTTAAAACAAAGAAACAACAACAGGAAATAAATAAATAAATAAATAAATAATCAAAGTCACAACAGCTTCCAAGCTTCCAGGATACAAGCACAGCATTTCACATCTTGCTCTTTCCCATATATTCCTCCCCTTCTCCCTGCCAAAGTTTTTCTCTGTTGACCACCGCTCACGCGAGGCAAGGCTTCTGGTACAAGGTTGGAGGCAGCTTGACTGACTGAAGCACCAGCCAGCATCCCTGATCTAGCTGTCCCTCAGCCTCAGCTCTGCCACTAAACTGGCAAAGACGAGCCACTTCACTGCTATGGGCCATGGTTTCCTCTACCTCTAGACTGCAAACTCTTCAAGGCAAGAACTGTCTTATTATTTGTTCCGGGATGAGCCAAGGATGTCTTTGCCCACCATCTCTGGAAAGAAATCTGGACTGATAATGCTTAAGCCTACCTGGAGCCGGCGCAGGGCCTTCTGGGCACTCTCTGGCTTCTTGTACTCCACAAATCCAAAGCCCATTGAAAGCAAAGTGCCTGTCAAAAGAGAAAAGGGACTCACTGAGCTAACAGGAAACAGTGACGATATGAAGCAGGAGATTTAAAAACAAATCAGGAGGAGGTACTGATTGCCAAAACAGGAGGAACGGAAACTAATACCCCAGGCAAAGGGCCAGCCCGCCCATGCCCTGACTCTCATGCCCCTCGTCAGTACCCGTTACCGACTTGTTTTGAGCAAGATGCTGCTCTAGAACAGCTTGGTTTGGTGCTGATGTCAAAGAGGAGATAACTGACGTTGCATGCAAACCAGGTTTTTTGCTTTGCCTGAATTTCAGTGCAACCTCCTTAAATAAAACACTAAGTCCTACAAAACAACTGATGTCATGGTCAGGCTAAGTGATCCCATTACGGATACGCAAAGTTTTGTTTATACACAGGACTTTTTCCTCATGACTGAAATGAGACCTTCATTTGGAAAATTTGCCAACTACGCAGAAATGAGTGTGACTTTCGCTGCAGGATAGCGATATCCAGGTTGCAGTCCGGTCCCCAGAGGAGACGCTTCTAACCTGCGACCCCATCAGAAATTCATTTGGCCAACACTTGACAAGCAGTCAGTTACTGACCACTGCTGGGAGCCGAGCATTTGAGATCTGTTTCCATTTGGACTGCCAAGTGCTGTATTTCCCATCATCACAAAGTGCAAGCCCTGTGTTTCATCTAAGAGACAAAACACCTTTGAGGTGTGCAAGGCACAAAAGGAGCAAGCACTTCTATAAACCTGGGCAGGCAGCTGCCAGTTCCACACCAAAGGAGGGGACACCTATCCCACCTCCCCGCACGGCAAAGGTTTGCGGCACCTACGGTCACACCATGCTTCGGAGGAACACACTGACCGGTACAAGAGCCATAATTAAGGCTAGGTGAGGAAAGGAAAAATCCACAAGCAAAAACATAACGCCCAGTTTCCAACTTCCAATCCTCAATGGTAGCAGGCTGAAGAGTGACAGAAGGAGATCGCTTTGGTAGGTGGTAAGAGATCGGCCTAGACTCAAATGTTGCTGGCTGGTCATGAGCATGCCTACAGCCAGACATGCGAGCGGTACTGTAGAGTTCACTTAATTTCTTTTTCTTTCAGTGGATCCAAGTTTTCGAGTATTCCATGCAAGAGGAGCCCTGTTAAGGCAAAATCCCGCAAAGCCATGCAACTCCGCTTAATTTCTTTTTCTTTCAGTGGATCCAAGTTTTTGAGTATTCCATGCAAGAGGAGCCCTGTTAAGGCGAAATCCCGTAAAGCCATGCAACTCCCCAGCCTAAAATCTGGAAAGAAGACATAGCCCATCTAGCCAGCGCTTGCCTTAAGCAAACTCTTCCCTGTCCAACCACTCAGTAAGCACGCACAGTCAGTGCAACAGGCTTAACCACTCATCACCACAGCCTGCTGGGTTTGAAGCTGGCAGGCAGAAGGCAAATGAAGCCCATTCAGCACAGTACTCAGCCAGGCATCCTTGAAGATCCCGGCCGTTATTGCAGATAAAGCATATCATGCACAGGTTTAATCATCGTGGGGCGCCGGTTCCTTTCAACTTGCATCCCGCTCTCTTCTGTGATCCTGAAGGAGTTGGCTTCTCTATCTCAAGATCTCAAGAGAAGGCCACATCTCCACAAATACCACAATTGAGCTTAACCTTCTAGACTGAACCCCGGGATATTTTTGGTTGCTGCTTTCAGCCATTTCAACAGGCACACTTCTAGAAATACTAAGGATTTCGCCAACAAGAACACAAATGCTCAGCCAGATGAACGCTAAAGCAATGCCACACCTGAGCCCCCAGCAACCAGACGAGGGGAGGAATTGAACAGCAACATCTAGAGTACCTGCTTTGTCTTTCTTCTTGGATATTGTGCAGCTCTTCACAGCTCCCACTTTGGAGAACGTCTGCAAGGAATTTGGACACGTGATTCAGTTCCCTTTGTCACAGGCTTGCAACTCGAGTGACAACGTGGCCCTCTTCCAGAGCCAGGAGCACACGCTCACAGGCCCACCTCCCCCCAACACACACCTGACAAGCAGTCAGTGCAGCTGTGTCTTATAAAATTATTTCTGTACAAATACACACATGCACAGAGACTTTTGAAGAATTCAATACACACGTTCCCAGGAATCCTCCACCGCCCCTCAGAAACAGCACAGAGAGATGGGATGGCTCTGGAGGAACACTATGGATTACAAAATGCCCTCAGCCAGGTAGGGACCTTAGGGGTGGGTGACTCCTGTGATGCCCCTAGAACACAGCTCTTCCCAAAGACATGAAGGAGGGGCTGGGGGGTAGCAGGGGCTGCAAACCACCTATTCAACTTGTAAAACTGCAGTCAGAAGGCAGAAGAACAAGACAGGACAAGCCCCAGTCCTTCTCCAAACATTTACATGTGTCCCCAGACCCAACTGGACCAGGGTCTCTACAGAGTACCACAGTCCCAAGGTAGAGGATCAGGGGCCCAGGACGGACTGACATTGTGCCAGCGTTCTTGGGCCATGAAATGTGGCTTTTCACATGGCTACAAAAAGTGGCAGAGACGAGAACTCCCAGTTGCTTTTCCCTATTTCGCTATTAACATCCCACATGGCTTTAGAAATGCTACGATCTCTCCCAAGTGCTTTGCTGAGGTAAAGAAGTACGGACAGGTCAATGTTGGTAGAAGCTTAGATGAAAAGCACATCTCAGCGATACCATCATTTATTTATTGCCTTAACACACAAAGCGGTATCACAGCTGCAAAAGCGCTTGTCCCAAGGAGAAGCATTACAGAAAGCACAGGAAATGCAGAGAATGATAAGTCTTAAAAGATTTCCTACTGCCTCCACCTGTCCCGAGGTGGAATTAAACCCCACCAAAACATTTCAGATACATTTGTCTTAATTGATGCCTGAAACCCCAAAGCGGAGGTTCCCAGTCCCAGTCCAATCCAGTGCTCTCTAATCTCCCGTTAGGTCATACTGGCTGCAACTCAACTCCTTTAAACACTTTATCCTTAGCACAACAGGTGGATAACAGCTTGCTTGCCCCTTGCCTTCTGCAGCAGAGTAGAGCCCTTTCTTCTAACTCGTGCTGGGAGTGGGTGCTTTAGTCCATCAGGCGTCTCAGTCTGGCCCTCAACCACACATCAACCGTCTTCTGCTCCATCTGAACAGATCATGCAAAGCAAAACCCCGTCCCCTCTCCTCTCTTATGGCTCACCTCCTTCAGTGTGTCTTCCGTGGTGGCAAAGTTCAGGTTTTTGATGAACAAGGTACACCCAGGAATGCTTTCTTCTTCCTCCTCTTCTTCTTCTTCCTCCTCTTCCTCCTGTGCTGCTGTTTCCTCTGAGCCCATTATAGCTTCATCTGAAACAAAAAGAATAAACCCAACTCTAAGATGTAACAAAGCCAAATTTGGGGAGAGCTTGCCCACAACCCCAGCAGAAACAGGCCACTTCTCTATTAGCTCTTTGTGGGTGGACATAGGCTGATGCAAGCTCAACATACAGTATGTGAACACATCCCCATGAAAAATGAAATATTGCCTATCCTTTGAGCGTAGAAACTCCACAAACCTTCCCCAGCACTCAGACACCCTCACACCAAACCCAGCCAGACACCTGCTGAACTAGGCAGGTGCCTCAAATTTGCTTGAGCATCCTTCTGTGCTGCTCTGAAACCTCATCTCTTGCCAACATGTATCCACAGGATGTGAAATGAGAACTTTCCCCATCAGCATGTAAAGAAATACGGTCTGTTTAGCCCAAACACATACTGAAGGTCAATGAAGAATTGCACCCAGCACAGAGGCTGTGGTCTTAAAGGGCTTCACTGTAGCGTTAACACTTCCAGACTTCATACGCTGTGACCCACAAACCTTACTCAGGTCAACAGCAATGAGCACTACTTCATACAAATCTTGCTTTGGGATTCTACAAAGACAAATCTGTAAAAAGAAAACCAAACTGCAATTCAGCAGTCGGCGCAACAGCTTCCTCTGGGGCACCCAAGCCCCGCGGTGGAGCTGTGAGCTGGGAAGTTAACAGAAACCTGGACACTGTACAGCTTATCAATGGGTAAATCTGCTGGTATTTGCAGTTGGTCTCAACAAGGAAGGAGGCTTTGGCAACTCCATTTTGACTCTCTCCATCCATATATCCATCCATCCATTCCCTCTCTTCCCAACTTCTAAAATGGTTTAATAATTTCTACTGTACTTAATGCGATGAAGAGGTCTTAAAGCTACTGAGCTTTTGCGCACACGGGAGGTTTGAGGAGAGATCCATTGGATCCCACACTGAAATGGAGGCTGTAGTGGGACTAGGCCCTTATTAGACATCAGAGAATACACACAAGCACACGTTCATGCTCTCTTTCTCTTTTCCATCGACTCATCAACTCCTTTCCTCGCTAGACCACTTGTCTTTTAGAGCATCTTCATTCCCTACAGCACAGCTGATGCTATGCTCGTAAGGGGCAAACAATGCATCTCCCTTTGGCATTAACATCGCTCTCAATGATTTTTCTAGGTTTATTTCTCCCTCATTTCGTAAGAGGAGAGCCTGCATTGGGCCAGGAGTGTGCAGAGACTCCCCAGCTCCCCCCCAAGAGCTGTCTTTCCCCATACAGCTCCATCTGGCTGCCCTCCCTGCCCTCTGCACCGCACAGGCCAAGCCTTTTGGCTGGGTGGTCCAACCCTCCTCACTCCAGCTGGCAGGGTATTTGCCAAGGAGCCACAGAAAAAAAACCCCACTGCCTTTGAAGGAGGCTTGTTTGAGGAAAGAGGAAGGAAGAGATTCAGTGAGAGAGGGGTGGGATGAAGAGGTGCCTCCGTCTGTGGCTGGCACAGTATGACACAGCCACACGCTGCCACCCCGAGCCCTTTTGTGAGTGAGGCATTCACTGCACATCCCCTCCCTTCCCTCTCCCAGATCCAGAGGCTGGCAGCAAAGACCATTATCAGCCTCAAGCAGCCTTCCGGGAGCTCCTGTGCTTATAGCCCTTTATCTCCAGGTGAGGGTCTCAGTTACAGGGAGATAAAGTAGCCCCCCACCTCCCCCTGGCTCCAGCCTTCCCCCGTGACCAGGGCACAGAACGGCAGCCCAGGAAGAGGCTTTTCGTCAGCTTTTCTCCCCCCTCCCAAAACCTCAGAGTCCTGAAATAGCTTCTAGCAAAACAAACCTACATAAAGCCATGCTCCTCCAGCCTCCTCTTTTACTTTTTTAAAAGGATCTTGAGAAGTTTTAAATATACAGGCGAGATTTTATTTTTTACAACCCCTGGGATGGGGAGAAAGAGGGTATACTCAGGGAGGGAAGATCATATCCTTGCAGTGGGAAATCACCCAAACAAAGCATACAGTGCAGCTTGACACAAGAGCTAAGAAGTAGGTACAGGGACCCACAGCCTGCCACCAGTAAGTCAGCCACTCCATCCACCCACTGGTGCCCAGTACTCCTGTCGTTGCAGCTTGCTTGGCTGCCCATGGGCAGGGACTGTGTCCTTGCACAGCGCACAACCGCTCACGCTCTCAGGAGGTCAGGTCCGGCTTACAGAGAACAGCTACTGCTCTCCCGAAAGCAGACTGGACCAAAAATCTCTTCCCAGAGCTCACGTTAGCCCAGTCCAAACTGGACCTGTGCGCTGCGAGCAGCACTTCGCTGCCCACGCCTCACCCAAGAGGCGAGGAGGGCAGGGGCAAGAACAAGCACAGCGCTTGCGTGATATGATCAACTAACACACTGCAGAGAGGGTGACCCTAAGGGCCGTGCAGACGACCTCGTGAGGCTGGTTCCAACCCCAAAGGGTCAGGAATATCAGCATTGCTGCTTTACACATAAAGGAGCGGCAATAAAACCACAGATACCTCTGTCCCGAAGTCAAAGTTCTTACCAGGTACCAGCCTTGCTTTGCCCTCCTTTTCTGGAACCTCGAGGGTTTTTTTCTGAGGGGCTGGGCTGAAGAAGACACCCATTGGAGCCCATTCCAGATATAATGGCACAGAATGAAACTGTAAAGAGAACACAGGAGAGAAATGAAGAGTTGAGGGCAAGGCCTGAAGAAAAAGCTCTGCTCTCAGCTTTACTTTCCTCTCACCCTGTAATGGAAAACAGCAGTGGAAAAGCTGAGCAACTTTTTCAGCTGGCTAAACTCTCTTTCACTGAAGGAGAGTGTGTATCCAGCCTCACACAGGACCACAGTCTACCATGTACCACACTCCTGTATTGCAAAAGGTAAAAGAAACCCTCTCCAGGCCACCCAGGCTTTTCTAAATGTGTCACAGCCCCCTCCTTCCAGCCATCTTCTGCAGATCAAGAGCCCTCCTCAGCCACTGCTGCACAAGGATGGACCAGGCATCTCCCTAAATCCAAGGGATAGAGGGTAACAGCAGTGGCTCTGGGATAACTCACTTCCCTCAAAAGTCCTCTGCCCCTCACATTTGTAGCAAGCACTCTGTTTTGCAGCTTCACAACCAGCCAAGATCCACCCTCCCCAGGCAGCTGCCTACCCGGCACCACACTCACCTTGGAGTAGGCCAGCTTGGTGAACGCTTGCTTGGCCTCCGTTGGCTCCAGGAATTCCACAATGGCAGTGATGCCTCCTTCTGGCAGCAGCACCCGGCCCAGGCTGCCGTGCTTGCCGAAGACATCCTCCAGCTCTGCTACGCTCGTGTTGGCTGGGAGGTTCTTCACCAGGATCACCGTTTTGCTCCGCTCACCAGCAGCCTGCCACGTTCAGCGGGGGAAGAAAGGGGAGATGGGATTTAAAAAAGCAAAACCCAGTATCTTACGACTGAAGATTTCAGGTCCAACACGCCGTGCTCTCTCAATCCACATCACTTCCTTCCAGGATCCAAGGGGGCCAACAGCCATTTAGCAAATACTTCCTATAAGATCTGCACCCCAGTACAACCTCCCAGTTCCACAAATGCTCAGCTCCAGATCCACCCTGGTATGGACACAGGACTCCTTCTCTGCCTACAGCAAGCTAACCATCATACTATAAGCCATCATACTATGTATTTCAACCATCCCAAGGGCAGTTGCATTTTCCAATGGACAGAACATTTCCTAACCCATGTAAGGGGACAATCCTGCAAGATGCTGAGGATTTTGTTACTAATTTCAAGGAGAGCTGAGGACACTAGGACTAGGCCCATAATATAGAAGAGGCTCACATCGCTGCCTCCAGCTGGGCATCTCACCTGACTGAAGGAATCCAGGCTGACTCCGTTTTCAATGAGGAACCGGCGAATTTCCTGGACCAGCTCGGTTTCTCCCAGAGCGACCCTCACTGCCACGCTGTCTTTACTTTCCTGCAGACAAGAATGTCAGTCACTTGTTGTTCCTGCTGCTCTCAGAAGCAGATGCAAAGGGAATTTGGCAGAGACCTTGAACGTAAAATGCTCCAGCTCCTCTGAAGCTGCTGAGAGCTTTGCTGTTGGAGTCAGAACACTTCCCAAGGCAAAATGAAGCTTCCAGGAAGGATCTGAGCTTTCGGGTATAAATTCCCATCAACTTCTAGTTATGTAGAAATGCAAAATTCAGCCACAGAAAAGCAGAGTGGGAAGGAGAGCTGGGAGTGTCACTTTGTCTTCCAGTGACAAAACGATTGTGAGGCTCAGATCCCACAGAGAAGCTACAGCACCACTGATCTGTGCTCGTTGGTGCACAGAGGCTTTTGGTGCACAAAAAGACCAGGAAGGCCCTGGGAACAACACAAAAGATAGGAAAGTGATCTCCCATCCCTGCTGATCAATAAGCCAACTCACATGATCGAGCACTTGGCTTTTGGAAGCGTTGTACTTCTGAGCAATGGCATCAGCCACGGCATTTGTCCCCACAAACAATGTATTCCAGTTGTGAGAGCTGGCAAGAGAAAGAAGAGCCAGGTTCAGAGTCACGCAGTCCCTTCTTCCACTGGTGTCTATTTAATGGTCCTGGGAAAAGAAAGCTTTGAATGCCACCATCAGCAGCCAGGGTGAAGAGTTGGAGGGAAAGAAGGGTGGAATATCCTTAGAGAAAGGACAGGATGAGGGAGACGTGACTAGAGAGCAAACAGAAAGGCAGCAGTGGTGGCAGCTTAGTTCTTCTTCCCTAGAGGTCACTGGTCACAGCTCTGCAGTTACGGATGGAAGTTCAGATGTTGGCTCAGAGGAACCCATGTTTTTTCAACTGGTTTCCTAAAAGCACAAAGCCCATGCAAGCAAGGTTGCATTCCTTTCCCTTCAAGTTAGAAAGTATCAGCCACTTCTTTCAAACTAATTTGTCACATAGAAAGATAAAGTTCCTACAAGTTTTAGAAATACAGGTGGCCAAGTAAAGGAGAAAGACCCAACTAATCTGAAACCACTACCGTAAAGAATTACAGCATCAGACCAACTTTTCTTAGACACCAGAGAAATAAACTCGTACACAAATCCATTCAAAACCATGTTTCTCTCAATTTCTGCTGCTCACTGAACTACTAACGGTGCTTGGACAGAGGAATCAAGTAGGTAAGAGGTAAAGGAAACAGAGCTGGCACAGGCAAACACTTTACTGACTTTGGTAATCCATATAGCCCCTGCAAAGACTCCACATACATTCCTGCCTCTTGGGAATTTGGTAGCTTGTGTTGTCTGGCCCCACCACAAGACACCCCTGTACCTGGCACTGTTGGCTTTGTCCCTGGCCTCTTTCTGCTTTTTGTAGGAGGAAGAATCTTCTGCATCTACATCTTCATTTTTTTCCTTTTTGATTGTGGATGGTAAAAGATGCATCATTCTACCCTAGAAGAAAGGAAGAAGAGGTCCAGCAGCTCTGAAATAACCCACAGAAGTTCATGAACTAAGCAGAGCAGAACAAGTTTTCTGGCACCTTTCCTAATCAAGCAGCCTAGGTGGAAGGAGGGAACCTTCCTTCCCAGAGGAGGTATTACTGCAAGTCAGAGCAGCCACACAATGTGAGAGACTGAGACTCAGATCTCCTCCATCTCTAGCTCAGATTTTGGTACCTGCAAGGCTGTTCAAACCAGGCTACTCTACCAAAAGCAACTGTGTTCCCATAGAGCAAGGCAGAAGAGACTCAACCTTTTCAGCAAAGCACAGAAGCAAACACTTGGCCACGTTACTAACGAACATTCCCACCAGCTGCAGTCCAACAGCACAGGAAAGTGATTAGTCACCGTACCTGGAACACTTGCCCATCCATTTCTGCGTAGGCCTTCACTGCATGCTCGGGAATCATATAGGTGATGAAAGCAAATCCTTTGGGTTTCTTGGTCAGTCTGTCTATAGGGAAATGGATCTCCGAGAGGGGTCCTGCAAAAGTCAAGACTTTACTGTGACAGACATCCTTGCACGGCCATCACACACTCTGAACTGGCACCTCCTGGACAAAGCTGGGGAGGAGGAGAGCCGCTGGCTGCAGACTGACAAGGTGGGCCCAGCAAAAGCACCCCAGGTCCAGTTGTGCACCTTGTGGCAGCTCACAGGGCTTTGACAAGCAACACAGACCAGGCAAGCTCTGAGCAGCTGCATTTACCTTCAGTCAGGAATAAAGATTTCCACAACCTAACCTCCTCTCCCTGCCCCACAGACACTCTAATGCCAAGACAACCTTAAATCTGTTTAACTTTGAGCTAGAAAAGGGAAGCTTCAAGCTTCCGCCCGACATGCCAAACATGAACATGAATTTGAGGTGTATCTCAGAGATTCACCCCTTACCTACGGTATCTAGAAATCTCCTGCATGATCAGTATTTCATGCAGCAGCTGCTTTCGGTTATCTTCTCCTCCTCCTCCTCATCGCACTAGGACTCAGAGCCTGCACTGACTGGCAAGAGCTTTTACTGGTGCATCAGAGATGCGATGAGAGGGGTGAGGGCAGACACACACAGCAGTATGTGCTTTGAGCAAAGAAGCACGGAGCCAGCACCAGTTTCAAAGCCAAGCAGCCACACACTGCCACACCAGTCAATAAAGTGATAGGAGTCGGTCCATATCAAGAGGTGTGGGACACAGAGCTTTGTCCATTCACACCCAGCAAGAAAACCTGTGTGCACAAAGGAAAGACGTAGCTCTGCAAGTCCCAGTCCCACAGCAAATACTTACCGTACTTGGAAAAGATCTTTTCCAAGTCCTCCTCAG
This sequence comes from Aviceda cuculoides, assembly GCA_035590195.1. Lineage (NCBI taxonomy): Eukaryota > Metazoa > Chordata > Aves > Accipitriformes > Accipitridae > Aviceda > Aviceda cuculoides. The sequence continues at coordinate 3,053,996 of JAVJGG010000088.1, read as the reverse complement.
TGCTAGTAAAGGGAAGATTCCTGACAAAGAGTCTCCCTGATTCAGACAAGTCCTCTTCTTCCTCATCATCCCTCTTCCTTCTTTGCCATGGCTGGCTATCAGGTTTTGCCGTAACAGTTTGTTTTGGGGCATTCCCACATCGGAATATCTCAATGCATCGTCCACCTAATCCACAAACATACACAGAGGCACCTTAGATGCTTCCCAAGGCCACGGGCAATCAATATCAATGCACAAAGAGCCTGGGCTTATAGCAGTGACACAAGCAATTACAATTCCACAAGCTTTGAGCAGAACTCTGCCTGATTTTAAAAAAAAGGGGAGTGGGGGCTGCAAGAGATCAGTCTTCATAAAAACCAGGATAACATTTGCTAGACAACTCCACAGTCTCCCTTTCTTTCAGATAGCTCCAGCCTCTCTGCGTGTGCCAACTTAGCCCACAGGCTTCCAAGTAGATATTCGCATTCTACATAGAATTCTTGTTACTATAATTTTAGTAGTTCCACTAAGGGCTAGGCCAAGAACAGGTTTCAAAGACAGGCCTACAGAATCGTTGGTACAAATCCCCTCCACTGTCCCAATCAGATTTAAACAATATAATTTTTATATCAAGAGCAAGATACACTTCAAGCACAGGACAAAAGACGAGGGCCAAAGAGCAACACGCGCGGCTCAGTCACTTGCCAATCCTATGCTGCTCCCAGCACAGCACCTGGTTTAGCCCACATCAGCTGAGCTGAGGAAACCACCCCCACCATCTGCCTGGGAAAAAACTAAGACAACAGGAGATACTTCTGCAGTGAACACTTCAGCAGCTGAGCACCCTGCCATCAACATCAGCCAGAACAAGACAGAACAAACAGCCCTTACCTATGTATTCTTTTTTTCGCTTCAAGGCCCTTTGCACTTCTGCTTCGCTCTTCAAGTCAACAAAGATATAACCTTGGTGGAAGGAAAGGTTCAACTGAGCATCATGTGGGGAACACACAACCACTAATTGGCTAATTAAGGGTGAATTGGGCTTTCTTTAATATAGATTCCTATAGATAAAGCATTAGGTTCCCATTAAAGTTTCAATCTGGCCTGAAAATGGCCATGTCAGGCTGGAAGGCTGCCTTTTAAAAGCTTATTCTGTACAGGCGAACCAAAGAAGCCTGACTTAACAGCTGAAGTAGGCTTTCACAGGTGTCTCCAAGAGCAAATAAAAGGCGCATCTGCTGTTAGGCTATGAAAGGAAAACAGCGTATCGCAAAGTTCCCTGCCAGCTCTGAGGACCTGCTCCACACTCTTTCTGACGCGTACCTCCAGTAGCCACAGCCTGTCAGGAGACCCACCTTGGCTAAAGACTGCTCTGCAGCCGATATGCACAGGTCAGCAAAGTCCCTGGGCGCTGCTGCAGCTATCCCAGAGGAAGAGACCTTTCCTTGGCATGGTTTGGGATGTTTAGGGAAGTTCCGGAGGCAGATCAAAGAAAAAGCTCCTGCTGCTGCTCTTAAGTGAGAACAGCCAACATTATTCTGCTCACGGCATCCTACGGACAGCAACAAGGGCAGGTGCACTGCAAAGTCATAGAAAGGTCTCTAACAATCAGGACACGAGCCAGTGATTTGGAATTACAGATGACAAGAGCAGTGGTGTGATTGAGAGGTCCTCTAACTCACAGATCCAACCCCCCTTACACATATAGACATTACCTGTATTTTTCCCTTGGGTGTTTTTTCCTATCCGGACTGCCACTGGCTTCAGAGGCAAGAAGAATTCACGAATCTTTTGCTGCAGGAAGAATTATTATTGTTTAAGTAAGTTCTCAGATATGGGAAGCAGCAGGCTTCAGACTTAGGTTTTTTTATATACACTATAGAAAACACCATGTGCAACATAAAACATCTCTGCACAAAGCCAGTTCAAAAGTTTCCCTGACTGCCCACACAACTCTCAAAACAGCTCCGTAAGTCTAGAAGCCTCTGCAAAGATCGTGCCGAGTTACACACTGAAAACACCCTTGAGCCTCCATTCCCAGCTCCATAACAAAGCTCACCTCAGTGATGTTCAAGGGGGTACCACGAAGTTCCACTGTGTATGGTGTGCTGGCTTCCACTGAGCTGCCTTGGTTCTGGACAGAAGGATAGGGAAAAAAAGAAAAAGGAAAAAAAAAATTAAAAAAAAAAGTGCTGAGTGAAAACCACCAAAAGTCACAGCACAAAAAGCTATCTTGTCCAACAAGCAGGAGGCTGAAGAGTGGGAGAGAATATCAAGAGATTCTCGCAACTGCACCAGCCTGGGCAGGAGATGCCAGATGAGGGTGCGAGGTTTGGCTGGAACAGCCAAACCCAGTCGCTAAAAAACGGAGTTCTGTAGAACAGCGTTTCCTGCAGACAGAGATGGACACAGGAAAAACAGAAAAGCCTCTGAAAACGACACTAGCAGCACTTGCCTGGAAGCCCCAACTTCAGGAATTCAATCAGCACTAAGAGGAGATCCAGCAAACTTTTTTAATGGCTTCTGCCCAGTGAGCCAAGAAAGCTGGTACCTAAGGGGTCCCACAGACTTCAAGCTTTCAGCTCATCCCTGGAATGACTGACAGACACAAACTACCCCATAAAGCTCCTGCTTTAGGTAAGACAAAAGTCTAATTCAGCTATACCTCTAGTGCAGATCCTTTTTTCTTCTTCTTTGCCAGTGTCTCTTGCTCTGTTTGTTGTGCTTTTGGCTTCCCCCTTTCATTTGTGTGGGTGCCAGTGGTTTCTGCAATGCCCGAATCCTCGTCATTCTCACTTTCCTCTTCCACCTCCTCACTATCCGTTTCTTCCTCTGTACTGGATGAGGAGGAAGAATCCTTCACCACTTTAGATTTCAGGTAATCCATGTCCGAGAGGTCTTTGCTGGTAGCTGCCTTCTTCTCTCCTTTCTTTGCTGTCAGAGAGGAGAGACCAAAGAAGTTTTGGACAGAGATGCTGCTGCTGCTCCCTCCCCAGCCAGGTAAAAGCTGAGAACTGACACAGTCATGAGAAACATCTTCCTCTCCTTTACCCTTTCCATGCGAAGAAAAGGCTTGAGAACAGCAGAGCAAACTTATCTCAGCACGTCCAGACTGACACTGGATCACTGTTTTTCAAAGCAACAGTTCATGTATAACACAAATTAGAAAGGAGCTTGAGGAACTCCACAGCTAAGTATTGTGTCTCAATTTTAACTAAATACTTCAAGTAGACCCCAAGAGAAGGTTTTAAATTGTTCAGTTTAGTTTTTCAGGGAAAAGGACAGAGGAAGCTGTTTCTCCAAAACACTCCTCCACGCTCCACCAAAGATCAACTGGTGACACCTACATGTTAGTTACCCAAAAAGAGATGAAGAGCAGCAGGGAAATTGCCATTCAGTCCAATAGAACAGCATAAGGAAATACCACGTAGGGACGAAGAAAGGCTCCAAAACTACATCCATCACTGATGCAGGGACACTGGATTCTAAGATGACATACACCAGACTGCAGACCAGATTTCTCAGTCTTCTAAGTTAACCCACTACTCCCTTCCCATCAACTCTGACAGGGCCCAAGGACACACCAATGCTTCCAGAAATATGCAAAGGCAGACCAGACAAGTTCACAGACATCAGCTACAGGTTACTAAATAAACAGAAACCATACCCAGCTCTGGAAATCCTGGAGATAAAAGTGCCTGCAGGCTAGGAGAGCATTTAAAGGAAAGATGCAGATGTGTGCCCTGTTACTCTTCCCTAGACATTGACTTAAGCACCCAGGGGAAAGCACAAACGCCATACCCTTAATGTCAGAAACTGCATTTCCCACATTTCCCCAAATTCAGGAAAACAACCATACATCCACAGCCCACAGAATGAGTCTCATGCTTGAGAAACCACCTCTCTGGTTACACTGTCTCCATTTGGAGGCAGCACTCCGAGTCAGGTCCGACCAGCACACCTGCTCTCACATTCACCATGACAAAGACAAACAAAAGGTGACAGTTCCTCTTGGTACCTTTAGCTTCCTCTTCATCTTCAGAAGGTTCATTCCCACCCTCCTCCTCACTCAGCTCCTCAGACTCATCTGAATCAAAGTTGAGATAATCAGCTGCTGGCTTTGATTTTCCCTTCTTGGGCTCCTCCGCCAAAGTGTCATTAGCCCACGTGGCCACCTGAGACCGTTTCTGGTGAACCACCAAGAACTCCTGGAATGTTTTATCATCTTCCAGCTGTTGAAAAAAAACCAAGCAGACAAGCTGTGAAGACACAGAAGAGCTAGTAGCAAGTTTGAATTAAGAAATATCTCATTTCCAGCAATGTAAAAAAAAAAAAATTCTCTTAAGGGGAGTTCACTTTACATTGACAAGGTGAGCACTTAAAGTGACCAAAGTCTTCTCAAGACCTCTCAGTCCTACTCTTTCCTTTTTGTAATCGATGTTTCGGAAGTACCTTAAAGAAGAAAATAAAACCTTTAAAGGAGAAAAACCATATAAGTTACACGTGACAAAGCTCGTATATGGTTAAAACCCAGAACTGTTGGAACAGGATTGTCCTGGACGCAGTTCGTGGTCACACAGGAGTGGCTGACAATTAAAAAATTGGTCCCCGGTGTTGGGATTATTAAAATAATGGTTTGTTACAGTAGAACTGGACTGTCGCAAAGTTGGTTAAATCATACGCCTTGCCTGAATTAACAACAAGGGACGCAGTACAGAAAAGAGTTATTCAGCTCTTAATACAAGCTAGCAAGAACGTACGGATTGCAATTCAACCTCAACTCACCTCCTTTAAGTTTTCTGTTGGATCTTTCTTCTTTTTATCCTAGGAAAAAAAAGATTTTTAGAAAGCCTTATTAGAAGCACAGCCAAGATAATTTCTCAGGTAACCTAAGGGTACAGGGAAGATAGACCCTAAGGCAGAAAATACCAGAACCAGGACTCCAACATCCATTGTCCCAGCTACTCTGTCCCCTTCTCCACGTACCAGGCTACCCTTCCCTCTGTCAAGTCACTGACATACATCAGAGCTTCAAGAAAACACACAAGACTCACTTTCTTTGTGCCTGCAGGAGCCGCACTTGCCACAGGTTTCTCTGTCTGCTTTTCTGAGGCAGTGGCCTTCTGAGAGTGCTTACTCCATGCTTTGGGTTTTGAAGGATCACCAAAAGACTTGCATAACTCAACCTGAAGAGAATCAATCAGATCTTTAATGAAACATATATTCAACAATCTGGTTCTATAACTGCTGGATGGGCCACATTCGGGAACATTTTGTATAAGCCTGATGGGATGGAAGGTGTGTGTGCAGAACAGGCAACTTCACACAGATGTTCATTTTAGAAGCACAGAGCTACATCTTCACTCAACATGGGCAATGGCTTGTTGTGCTCTTTTAAGCACAGTCAAATAAGTAGTCCTGTTTATCATGAATCATCCTCTGTCCAGAACAGCACGATGAATGACTTCAAATTAAAAATGACCTCAAGTTCAAAAGTTCAATATATGACAGCTCAAAACCTGACACCATTGTTCCAACCAGCACTGAAATCACTGCTAGTGCACGAAGACAGCCCATCTGAATCAAGTACCTGATTGAGACTCCAGCAACGAGGCCTAGCATCAAACTTTGCTGTTTTGCTGCAAAGAAATTAACATTTAGGTTTTCTTAGCCCCCGGCTGCTCACTCCTAAGACTACCAAAATATCCAATGGCAAACTTGCTTGAGACTCAAAAAAAGATATTTTTAAAGATCAACTCACTGTGACTCTGGAAGTGTCTATGAAACTTCTGTTGAAATGGTTCAGCGCCGTTCGAGCTTCATCTTCAGACTTGTAGCCGATGAAGCCAAATTTCCGGAACTTGCCATCCTTGGTGAACTTCAAACAACAATCGGTCAGCGTGCCGAAGGCAGCGAACAGCTTCCGAAAGCGATCTTCCTTCATCTGGGAAGCAAGGAAGGACAACAGGAAGGCAAATCAGCAACGCAATAAAAGACACTTTGCATCCAAAGCAAAACATTTGCTATCAGAGGGCTTGCAAAGCGCTGTAGTAACCACACCGTACCGTGGCAAGGCTGATAAAAAAACCCCAACCCTACACACATCACCTACCAAACCGCTTCATCCCCTCTGTGAATCCACTACACGTACAGATCAAATCTCTGTCTACAACGCACCCACAGCCAAAGGTGGGGAGTGCTGCAGCGCTGACCTGCCACAGCCAAGCCCCCAGTTCAACCACAGGCATGCTGACACCCTCACGGGGGACCCGGACGGCCACAGAGCGGCACAGGGCACACCTCTGCCCAGCTCCTGGAGAACGAGGGCAGGGCAGCGCCCAGGACAAGCCCCACTCCCCCACCCCGGGGGGGGTCTGCCAGCTCCCCTCCCCTGGGGCACCTCCCCAGGACACCTTCCTCCCCTCACCCCGAACCGAAGACCCTCTCTCCCAGGCAATCTCCCCGCTCACCCCCGTCCCCACCACACCGAGAATCCCCTCCTCTCCCGCGGTCTCTCCCTGCCCGGGAGCCCGCGGTCCCCCCCGGGGTGTCCCCTCAGACTCCATCTCCAGGCCCGGAAAGCCGCCTCCACCCCGCAGCCGCTGCAACCGTGCGACGGGCTCACCCCGTTGGGGAGGTTCTTCACGATAAGCCGCGACATGCCGGCGACAGAAACCGGGCGGCGACAAAAAAACCCAGCCTCCACAGCGCCAGGCCCCGCCGCGCTCAGCACCCTACACGCCGGCCGGCGGGCGCCGCCATCTTCCCGCCGAGTCACGTGGGCGGAAGCCTGCAGCGCGCAGGCGCCAGAGGCGGGGCCCGGCTCTTAGCAACGGGCCCCTAGTGACGGGGCGGGATTGGCTGGAGCGGAGGACGCCGGCGAGAGGGGGCGGGACCAGGGGGAGCATCAATGGGGCATCAACGGGGCAGCAATGGGGCATCAATGGGGCATCAATGGGGCATCAATGGGGCATCAATGGGGCATCAATGGGGCATCAATGGGGCAT
>JAVJGG010000088.1:3033391-3046786 GCA_035590195.1 Aviceda cuculoides | reverse complement strand
CCCCCCCCCCCCCCCACCCCCCCCCCCCCCCGCGCTGCTCCGCGGGGCCGGAGGAGGGAGCTCCGCGCCCGCCGCTGCCCGTTCCCGGCGGTGGCTCCCGGCTGTGCAGCTGGGAGATGGGAGTAAAAATCCCGCGGGGGCTGGCGAGGAATTGGGTTTAACTCTGGGGGAAAGCAGCAGGGTGTCCCGCCGCCTGGTTCTCCCCTCCTAAAACGCAGGAGGAAGGAGGGAAAGATAACAGGGGGAAGCAAAAGCACCTTCTCTCCTAGGAACAGCTAAATAAGCACACAGTCTGGGGATGTTGTGGCTGCAGAAGCTCCCAGGGGCAAACGAGGCCAGAAATCACGGAAGGAAAAATCCCTCGAGGGTTACTAAACCCTGAGGGTCCTTCTCCTACCTGAGCATCCACTGCTGGAGGGCAAGCATATTTTGGGGAAGCGGGACTATTCTCCTCCAAGCATCCCCTCTTGCTCGCAGCCCTTCGGTCCGGCTCTGCCTCTCTCCCGGTGGTCTGAGCCTGAAATCTGAGTTTACACCTTTATTCCCAGAGGAAGATGCTCAGGCCAGCTCTCAGCTTCAGCACAGCCCTCACTAGTTTTTCCACCCCGGTTTGGCTCCGCACCTGATTTACCCCAGGGACAGAGGCTGCCTCTGCCCAGCCCAGGCCACCCTGGCACAGGGGTCTTCCACCCTACAAGCAGCGTGGGCAGGGGCTCCATCTCCTCATGCCCCTTCCAGGTGGATCCAGCTGGCCATGCCCATCCCGAAGGCTCAAAGCAGCAGGGGATGTCAGTCTTCAACCCAAGCACACCACTGCTACATCCCAGTGTCCTGGCAGGACTGGGATGCAGGCTTGTTAGCTGGAGAGCCCAGCCTGAGCCCGTGATCTCCCACGAGGTGAGCAGCAAGGGAAACACTTGCATTTTCCAGGGAAGGAGAGCGGAGGCAACGGCCGAGCCCAGCGCGTGGGAAACGGGAGAGGGTGGGATGCTGCTGGGACTGCCGTCCGGTGCCCTGCTCAAAGGGAAAACGCACAGCACAACCCCCTCTCACCCACAGCCCCGCCTGGGGGTACCCAGAAGGAGATTGCTCCCGCTCCCGTTCACCTGGCCCTTCAAAGGGCTCTCCAGGAGGTGTCACAGGACCAGGGACCCAGCTCCCTCCCCCCCTTTTGCCCTCTGCTCCTGCCTCGTCCTTGGCCGGGCTGTCAGACCCATCACTTGGGATGAAGGCTGGCACTGACAGGGCCACGCTCGCACCGTCACTAACACATCCAGACCTTGCCCTTGTCACTCCCGTCCTCTCCAAGACACTCGCCCCCCTCTCTCCCTCCCCATCTCCCCCTCACCTGCCTCTCCCAGCCGGCAGCGGTGCGCAACTCCTGCCCACGCTGGCCAGGCAGCGCTCTCCTTGCCTGTTCCTGCCTCCTAACTGGGCGCTGCTGGGACAGAGATGTACCCTGGCCATAGCCAGCCCTTCTGCTCTCAGTGGGTCTTCATCTCCAGTTGCAACTTCACCCAGGGCTGCAATTTCCCTCCTGTTAGCCTCTCCTGCAACTGGGGTTGATTTTCCCTAGGTGAGAGCTCGGCCCCAGCGTTCAGCTGCGGAGGCTGTGTCCTCTGAGGGTGCCTGGGACCAGAAAGAGCCAGTTTTCCACTGATGCTTGGGAGAGAGGTGCTTAATTAAGCCAGGCTCTGGGCCAGGTACCCAAGCTGACTCTTGATCCCAGCGAAGAAGCCTCAGTGTGCACTCAGGGGTGCGGGTTTTGCAAAGTCCATGGAGACGCTCAGCTTTGCTCATCTCTCTTCTTTGAGACCAACATGTTTTAGCCCTCCCCAGATGCAAAGATTCAACACCGAAGGACAAGCTTTACAAATACTGACTCAAGATTTGATTTCCTTTGTGGTTTTTGCTCCACAGGGTGGGTCAATATTTTAAGTTTACAAACGTGAGAGTTGGAACAACGTCCTTTTTCTGGAAAACCAGAGATTTTGGAGGTATCAGAGAGATAAGAGAGTTACTCCTTCAGCAGATGGTTCTGCTGTGCCATGGAAGGTCCTTCCCCAAGGCAGGCTTGTTTCTGGTCAGATGCCTGGGCAGACACAAGAGGGAAACTGAGGCCCTGTCTTGAGAAGGCTCAAAGAAGGTTTTGGAAAGCAGCTCCCAGTGCTTGAATATCTATCCTGAAGATCATTCTTAACCCTTCTGCTGCTGGCACACAGCATGGGTCGGGGATAGACTGGGCATTGTACGGCCAGCTTGGATGGCTCACTGGGCACAGGTCAAAGAGCCTGTGCTCCAAAGCAGAGACTGGGGAAGAAACTGAAGAAATTGGGGGTTGTTTTGTTTTGCCCATGGAAACTATTGTCTTTGGCGATGGTAGCGTGAGATACTCCTGTCCCCGTGCCAGCAACTGTCCCCACAGCAGTGCTGGACCCGCTCCCAGCAGCGGATGGGATGGACACAGGTGTCCACACTGGGAGCTGCGTGGGGGAGCGAAAGGAAAAGCACCTGTGCTCCGGGTTTGTTCCTTAAACTGGCTTACGGCAACAAAAGGCAGAGGGTGACTGGGAGGTGACGTGCCCGGCAAAGGTGACACGACATCAACCCACAGCCAGGGTGCCGTCCTATCCCCCCAGTTAGCTCCGTGCTGGGGCGTCTGATGGGCTGGTGGCAGGGTCTGGGCCACGACCGTCCCTTCACCCTCACTCTTCCAAATCCCCCCCAACCCCCCCCCGCCATGCTCAGCAAAGAGGGGGACCCAACGCTCTGTCAACCCCACCTCCGAGAGGAGGGGGAAGACACGGTCCCTCCGCGAGCTCCATCCAGTCGACCTGTCACAACGCGTTAGGTGGCCGGCTCGTCGGCCGGCCGGACAGGGGGTTGCACAGCGCCAAAGAGCAGGGGTCACCTTGCTGTAAAATGGTATTATGGGCTGCCTGCAGCCAGGCAGCTGAACTTTGGAAAGCAGGGTTAGGGCAAGGGACCGCGGCGTCGGGGGCATTTCTCGGTGGGGAGAGGCAGGTGTGGGCGGAGGGGCAAAGGGTCCCTGACATTGTGCTCCGAGAGGTGAACGCACCGGGGGTAAAGTGCCGTTGAGAAGGAGAGAAAGCAAGAAGCTGCTGCAGATCCCGTCTATCCCTAGGTATGATAAGGGAGAGGTCAGATGCAAAGTCTGCTGCGGTCTTTGGAGAGATGCTTCTCTTGGTCTACAGCCCCCGCGGCGGCCAAAGGGGCATCAGAGGTTTTTCCCCCCAATTTCCCCAGGTGCCACAGCACAGCCTGTCACTCCTGCCATCCCGGGCAGGCAGAGCTGTGACCCTGAGCCAGGATGGCTGCTGTGGTGACAAGCCAGCCTGCCCCGGGCTGGAGGCGGGTGCTGCCAGCCCTGCCCGAGAAGGACGAGCACAGCCCCAAGACTTCATGCCTGTCTGATCGGGAGCGCCTCGGCCACTGGTGGACGCTGGTGAAGGTGAACAGGGAAGGTAAGCTCCATCGAGCCAGGGTCACCCTTGCTGGGACAGCATCCCCCACGCAGCCTTGCCAGGCAGCCGTTCTGCTGCTTGCGGGATGCTGCCGAGGAGGTTTGGGGGTTGGAGGGGGGGTCTGAACGTACCCACACCCCTCGATGGCAGAAAGCACTAGAGGGGCTTAGTTTCCTTGACCCTCAGACCTTGAGTCTCTCCCTTTTCTTTTAGGTGTGGAGAGAGTGAGCAAAATTCAGCCTCGGGGGATTACTGCAGAGGGCTGTAACCTGGCTGAGGATCTTCTTCAGCTGATTAAATTAACCCACAGATACCAGCGAGGACAGGGATGAATGTGACCCAGCAACACTTACCGCCTGGTTTTTGGTGTGCTGACACCCCACCAAGGCAATCTGCTTGCGTGGGTAACGTTATATTAACAGTGCCACTGGAAATGCTGCCCGAACTTCCTCAGTTTTGCTGATGGAGACGGTAGCTTTTGGGAGCAGAGATGGCTGGACCCTCCTCGTACGAGCAAATTATCCTACCCAGTCCTGGAGAAAGGAAATAAAACACGGTCTTTAATGGTATAGCTGGTGCTTGGAAATGTGGTGCCTGATACACCTGCCCCTCCGTGTGCTGTACAACAAGATGGGGCCCAAGGGAGGAGGAGGAGGACAAATTGCCCTTCTGAAGGGCTTCATCCCTGGGCAGCTGGGACTCTGCCCAGCCTGGTCTGCCGAACCCTCTGCTAGAGGGAGAGGATGCTTTTGTCCTTGCCCAGGGGATGCGATTGCTGCAGAGTCACCGCGGGCAGCAGAATTTGGCTTTCAACCAGATAAACCCTCACCTGAACCTGCTGCCTCAGCTAAGGAAACAGTCTGCAGGCATGTCCTGCGGTCCTGCTCTCTGCCTTCTTTGTGTCCGCGGTTTTGGGGTGGAGATTGTGTCTTTTCAAAGCCTTAAAGCTAAACTGTAATGCTGAGTAACAAGCAGATGGGTGTGAGGATGAGGAAGGGCAGGAGAGGTTTTCCCCATCACATCTCTGAGCACAAATGAGCTGCTGACACCAGCTAGACTTGCCATGGAGAAGGATTCAGAAAGGACTTGGAAACCCAGATAGTCCAACTCCTTTGCGTTCCAGGAGCTGGGGAGCACAGGTAAATCATGCGCATGAACAACGAATCATCTGCCAAAACGCAATTAAGGGGACCTCACTTGCCCTGGAGAGGAGCCGCCGCCAAAGCAGGTCCCAGACCTCCTTCCTCTCCCTTTGAAGCAGCTGATGCCGGTGGCTGGCAGAGCCAGAGGAGATGGGCCACGAGGTCAAACCCTTCACGGCATCGCTCTGCCCACGGGCCGGCGAGGAACATCGCCACTAGCCCACGCTTCTCCAGCAACATCTCTCCCCAGCGGAACCATGCACGGTCCTCCAGAGGTGGCCGCGTGGACCCTGGCGTTAAGCACGCCCAAATTGCTGCGATGGGAGCGGCCTTAAACGAAAGGTTCACCCAGTCGTCCCCCTTACCCCACCTAAAGCCACCGGAGATATCGGCTGCGCTCTGCCGCAGCTGCATCCAGCCCAGGCAATCGCCGTCACCCACCAAAGACACTGTTCCCTCCAGTTGACAGGTAAGGTCCGACTCCTTCCCAGTATTCCCCGAGTCAGCCTTCAGCATCTCTCTTTAGACCCACAGCAGACTCCCACCAGCCTTCCTGCTGGCTGTGGACGGGACCCTCCGTAAGGAGACATGGGAGAGGGATTTTGCCTGCTGCTGCCCCTTGCCCGGTCTCTCTTCCATCCATCACCCCTTCCACTGCCTTCAGTTTCCTTTGTATTTCTGTATTTTTGGGGGTGTGTGTGTAAATGGACTCAGGGGAGGGTCCAGGCAACAGCTGCCTTTGATCAGCGCAACATGTGGGAGACGGAGCACTTCAGGAATGCCGACTCCTGATCAAAGGTGGGAACACAGTGACAGCCGGGTCTTGGCAAAAACCCATCCCCGCTAATCCCTGCCGGGAAGCTGGGGGGTCGGATCAGCGACCCACACGGGAAAGTCAGCCCTCGGCCCATCGAAGGGAGCGATCCGTGCCCTGACGCAGGGTGAGGGGCAGAAGGGTTGCTCCCATCTGCCCCACATGGCTCCGGCCTGAGCAGGGTGTTATCCACTCTGCAACAAGGCAAGCAACGGGATTTCCATCCCTCCGGGGCTCCAGCCCTGTTCCCACACGCTAAGTGACCGTGCCAGCTCGCTGTTGTCCTGCCTGTCCCTGCCAGCAGCTCTGCCAACCCGGCACATGCCAAATCCCATGGGACCCACACCCGCCCCGGGAGGGGACGCCAAAGGAAAAACAGGTCCACGATGCCCTAACACTTTTATCGCCTCAGTAAAGATGAGGCGAGGGTTGAAAGGTCGCTTGCTATAAAAAGAGCTGGGAGGAAAAGGGAAGACAAATTATCCCCCTCCTGATAAACACACGGGGTTTGGGGACAGCAAGGACACGGCTCACAGCCTCCCCTCCATCCCAGCCACATGGGACAGCCCGATTTGCGGGCTTCGCCCCAACGCCGAGCCCATCCCATGTCGCCTTCCCCCATGGATGCTCTTATCTCCCAGCGGCCTTTCTCCCGATAACCCCGGTGGGAAGCCGGGAAGCCCGTCTGTGCAGAGCAGGTGGACTCAGGCGAGGCGTTGGGTGAGGGCGAGCTCAGCCCCCCCCCCCTCACCCCCCCCAAGCCACATCCAGCCCTGCTCTACCACCGCGCTTGGGTCTTCCGACAGGAACCGGGTCGAGCAAACACCCTCACGCTCTGCCAGCAGAAATAATCCCACCCCATGTGCCCGATGCTTCCTGCACCCCCTTGTCCTCACCCCCCCACACACACACACCTTCCTCCTTCCCATCGCTATTTAGGTATTGCTTGGCTTGGCCGAGGCTCCTCTGTCATGTTAAAAAGGGAAGCTTTTATAAAGGGCCGATAAGGGTTACTCCGGCGGGGTCACCCCATCTCCCCAGGCAGGGTCACGGGTCGCGTCCTCGCCGCGCGTTGCCTGATAATGAGTCAATCAAGGCCGGGCTTATGGAGACAGGATTTATCAGCAAACCCTGGGAAAATAAAGACATGAAAACGCCTGCTCGCGCACCAGGCTGGGGGATCCGTCGGGGATGAGCCTTTTTTTTGGGTGGATGGAGGGCTTTGGGCTTAAGAGCTGATGGGGCTGGCATAGAGGGGAGGGATTTGGGAGGCATGGTGATGCTCTGTGCCGTGATGCTGCTGACTGTCTCCAGAGCGAGCCAAAGGCACGTGGAGGGGCTGCCATGCCAAGCGGGGATGGCTGAGATGTTCCACTCCAGACCAGGACAGGCAGCAGCCAGGGAGAGGGGAGCCCAGTCCCAGTTCTGCACTGATGGGACAAGGCAGCACCGTGTCCCCTGGAACACCCTGTGCCAGACCCGCTTTATTTTCCCTGCTGGTGCCGGCATGACGTGGGGCTGGGGGGTGCTGGGTCTCCCCAGGGAGCGAGTGAAGCTGAAGACTCCCGGGAAAGACTTGCAAGAAAAATGAGATCCCGGCAGGGGGGAGCAAGGCAGGAGGGATGGCCTGATCAGCGTGGCCACTGTCACATCATGCATGTCCCAGCCCAAAGGATTTAGCTGCCAAAATATGCCACCACAAAGGGCTTTTTTCCCCACCTGGTAACAAAGCAAAGACCGGCAGCCTCCATCGACAGCCATACCTGCACAGAGTCCTGCGCCTCAGCACTTGGAGGCTGAGCGTGAAAACCGAAGAGCAGAAAGGGAAACCGAGGCACGAGGAGGGGAGAGCCTGGTGACACAGCCAGGGACGCAGCCGCAGCCTCTCCTTGCCATGCCTAGCCTATTTTCACTCCAACACTAGGAGCAACCTAAGGACCCTGCCAAGATACTCCCTTTTGCGTGGGTTACGGAGGTGGCCAGAGGCTTCCCAAGCTACAGAAAGCCCTCGGCACAGGGATGCAGCTGCCCCATCCCATCCCAAACAGGCAAACCGGAGCCAGCGCTGGGGCATGGATGGAGGGAGGATTTACAAGAGCCAAAAAGCAGCACCAAGGGGCAGGGGGGGGCTATGGGAAGGGAGGGGAAAGCATCAGGCACCGCTCAAGCTCCTCCGAGGCAGCGCGGGGTGCCAGGCCACCGCTGACGCCTCGGGAGAGCCGCGAACAGACGGACAGACAGCACGGGAAGGGCAAGACGTGACGAGGGACGGCTGCGGCACGAGGTCCTGGGGCAGCCCGGACCGAGGACTTGCTACCGACCCAGGCTGAACTCCCTCCTCGGCCTCTCCTCCACCATATGCATCTTGCAAACACTTTTCCCTATCGGAGAGGCTTAGCAGGGCGAATATTGAAAGCACCTGCCTCCCTTGGCCAGGAATCAAAGGCCCCAGCGCTGGGATCCTGCCGCTCGCACAGCGCAATTATTCCCGACCAAATGCCGCATGCGAGAATGTAGGGCACCCTCTCTCTTCGCCGGCCCTCCATCGGAGCACGACGCAATTAAAATAAGCAATGCCAGATGGTTTATTAGCAACTACAGAGCTGGGAGCCGACACTTGTTTTCTCGTTCCAGCGCAAAGGCATCAGAAACGGGTCCATCGCAGACGCGGTTTCCCCCGCCAGCACCCCCTCCCACCGCCCCGCAACAGGGCAGGAGAGGTTGGATTTATTTGGGAACGCAGCACCCTGATACCGCAGTAATGAGTTCAGCAAGTGGAGAGATGGGATTAGATTAGGTTGCGGCATCGAGGAGACAGATAAGGGAGAAATGGAAATTGTTACCTGGGTTCACAGTCGTTTGTCTGCAGCGTTAAAGGCCATACAAGGTGCTGCGTCGCAGGCTGCCCCAGCCCTGCCGCTCGCCCTCCTCACCGAGAAGAGCATCACGGCCTGATGCAAAGACCATGAGTGATATCAGGTCCACCGCATCCCAGGGTTGTTTCTTCCTCCCACCCCATCCCAAGCACACGTCCATTCCCTAGGGAGCCAGCCTCACTCTACCGGCCCGGGCAGGACACACATCGAACTGGTGGCTTCTCAGTAGGCTTGTGGCAGAGCCAAGCGTCCTCACAAAACCCAAAGTGCGTTCAGCACCCTCGTGCTTTTTTCTAAGCAAATTCTGTAATTTCAGCAGTGGGTGGGCTCTGTCTTCTTTGGCCAGACCAGCGTGGTCAGGTACCGCGTGGTATTTCACTTATCATGGGTTTGGTGGGAGCAAATAGGACTTTGACAGCAGGTGCCCCAGTGGAGGAGGAGCCTTGGTCAGTGCAACACAGCCTGGCCTGAAAACAGGCAAATCTGAAGAATTAAATAAGAGAAAAACACAGGAATCCTATGAGAAGATTTTCACGCTGAGCATAAAACCATTTAAGGGGTCTTGCACACTTAAAACCATTAGCTTGTCTCCCCACACCAGCTCCTCCACTGCAGCTTCAGACCTGTTGGTCTGAAGCATCTCTTTGCAGAGATGCAAAATCTCACGCTTTTTACCAGGGATTTCACTCCCATGTATGCCTTTTGTACAGCCTCAGCTGCTCATGCCACGGGCATCTCAGCCGTTCCTTACAAACGGGAAAGTTTGTCCCGAGCACGCCAGAAAACTCGGCTTTCATGTCATCTACAGGCTGACGACGAACTAGTCCCGTTCCTTCGAGAGGTTCACCAAGCCCCCAGATCTGGAAGCAGATTTGAATCCTCTGCATTTATTTGCCTATTGCCATCACACCCTTGGGGACAGTGCCCCCAGCACTGGGAGGTGACCTTCAACTTGACCAGGATGCTTCACAGCCCTGCCTGCAGAAGACTCAACCTTCAGCTCATCTCCTGCCAACACACAGCTGAGGCCGTAGGTCTTCTTCGGAGAGCACGCTGCGTCTCCCGGCTATGGCAATGGGCAGAGTCCCTTCCTCTGCCTTACCGAGCACACCCACAGGGATATTTTGGTTGGAAGGAGCAGTTTCATCCTGCCTGGGAGATGTTAATACCCTCTGGGCAGAGCAAAACACCGCTCCGTTCCCTCCTTTCCCTGCAGCTTGGTCTTCAGCATCGCCACCACCGTGCCAGAGTGCCCGTGGGAGCTGCTGCAGCCCCGGGGCAGTTTATATACCCTGCTGGCCTTCCCTGCTGCCGGGAGGGGGAATTTGAGTGTCCTTTTAAGTCTGGCAGCAGAGCAAGCCGGTGAGGGGATGGGAACAAGCTGTTCCAAGGAGGGAGAGCGCTGCAGCCCCCCTCCTCCTCTGGCACACGGGCTTGGCAAGCTCCCTACAAAGCCCCGCTCCATCCCCAGATGCTGACAAGCGGTACCGAGCTTCACACCGAGCACGGCAGCCAGGAGGAGAGCGCAGGCTCCCCAAACCTCACACCACCCCGGGCAGGATGGAGATTATCTATTTGGTGGGGGTTTGGTGCAAGCGGTTTGATCCGAGCTGGAAAGGACGCTCCACGCAGGTCCCAGCGTGCGGGGAGAGGCGGCGGATCCCGTGCTCCCCAACCTCCTGCCCAGAGGGGGTTAAGGGTCCCCCAAAAACTTATCTGCTGCGGGAAAAAGCGCAGCGCCTTCTGTGCCCTCACACTTTCCCCCTGCTCTAAGAAAATTGTGCGATTTTAGCAGCAGGCGGGCTCTGCTCGACTGGCGTGGTTGGGCACCACGTTGCGTCTCAGCATCAGCTTGGCAGGAGCAAACGGGACTTCTTCAACACCAGGTGCCCCGGTGGAGGAGAAGCCTTTGTTAGCGCAGCAGAGCCTGGCCTGAAAACACACAGAGATGCTACACCTCACTTTTTTTTTTTTTTTTTTTTTGCAGGGTGATGCTGCAACTGCAACTTTCTCTCGTGCGGTTTATTTTTCTGCTGGCAAGGCTGGATGTTAGAAGTTGCCGGGCTTGGGGCTCTCCGAGCGAGGAACTACAAAGAGGGCTGACACCTCTAATGAATTACAGTAATACCAGCTCGGGGTGAACTCTAAAGTGCCTGTTTACATAATGACTGACCTCCCTTCACCCGCTCTCTGGCACGAATGCCCCCCGCTCCGCCTTGATGGATCGCAGCTGAATGGAGGCAGACCCCAGTGTTTATCATCTCCCAGCTTCGGGAAGGGAAGAAATAACAGTATTTCCTGGCACACTGGCCACCACCGGCGATAAAATGCCCACCCAACACTTGCTCTGGGAAATACCCTCTGAGACACTCTTTGGGGTGTTATTCCAATTCCCCCCCGCTACTTCGTACAGGATTTTCCTGTGTCCCAGTGCTCAAGGGCTGTGCCGGCTCCTGGGTCTCATGGCTCTGGGATTACTGGCACAGCCGCTCCCTCCGACTGGCTCAGCGCCAGGCTGGAGAGAATGGCTTCTTCAAGAAGCGCTGAGGTCAGTGTGAGGGTGGGACAGTGGTGTTTAGATCAAGTGGGGAGGAGAAAAAAAAAATAAAAAATAAAGCCAGCAGAGCAGCCAACTCCTCCTTCCACCACCTGTAACGCTTCCAGCCAGAGCTCCCCCGTGGCCACCAGAGACATGGCCCCAGCACCTCCCTCTGTCCAAATCAAATCCTGCTCTGTAAAGGGGAGCTGGAAATGGGTCCCCAGCTAAGGGAATGTCAGATGTCCTCATGCCTCCGCTTGGGTCCACGCACAGCAGACCCCAATCCTTCCAGCCTCTCTGCTGCTCTCCCCTCCGCTGTGGGCAGAGCCTGGTGAACCACCACAAACATTCCCACCCTCTGGGCAATCCCACCCTGTCCCATCTTCATCTCCAAGGCAGACAGCCCTTTGCCTGGGCACAGACCAGCACACAGATGGATAAGGGACCAGTGGAGCCCCTCGGTCCCCCCTCCTGCCCCCTGCCACAGCCATGGGAGTCCTGGGATTGGGAAGAAGCTGCAGCATCACCCTACAAAAACCGGAGACCCGGGCAATGAGAGCTCCCACCAGCGATGCCATCGCTGCCCTGGCCGGCCATGCCGTGCCCTTGCTCCGACTGCACAGTGGAGAAATATTTGGTTAGAGGATGGGCTGGGGGAGGCTTGACTCCAAAACAGCCGGTGGGGAGGAAGGGCAGAAAGATGCTCTGTGCCACGGTCACCCGGCTGCTCTCGTACGTGTCTGCGCTCACCGTGCCACAGCTTTTTAGCCCTGGCAGCGGGGGAACGATCTTTAATATAGCCAAGCTTTCCTTCCTCAGGTACTCAGAGGGTGAAAACTTCAGTGCCGGCCCCTGGGGAAGGTAATTCTCTGTTTCCTTGCTTGCCCTCTGACCTCTTCATTTTGCTCCAGAGTTATTTTTGGAAGTAAAAGCTTTTTTCTTCACCCTTCCCCCGGCCCCCATCTTTCTGCCAGCCAAAGTGGCATTTTAAGCCTGCTGCCCACCCGACCAGAAAAATGGTGGCTGAGGCAGGGTAGAGTTAAACCTTTCCATCCACCGAGGAAGCGGGAGGCCTTCTCGACTCATTAACCCTCCGCCAATTCAGCCGCCCAAAGAGGTGCTCTCAAAAGTCTCTGTGGGAAGTACCTGCCCCCCACATGGGTCCATGGGGGGGGAAAAGGAGAGCCATGACCCCCAAAATAGGGGCTCAGCCCCTGTCTCCTTCCCTACAGCACTATAAAATCCACTTGATTAATTACGGTGTTGAAGAACCTGCAGCCTCTCCATCATATACAAAATCCCAGCTGCACCCCAAGTCCCGCTTCCACTCGGAGCCGTGTGAACCAAGAAGGTCCTACTCCAAAAAGCCATGGGCGCTCGAACCAGGATCTCGTACCACCAAAACCACACGTGCAGAGCAGGAGGTGGACCCCGCTCCACGCTGCTAACAGTCAGGGAAGGGACGTGGGGGCCAAAGAGCAGACACCCAGTGACTTACCCGTACCAACCCCCCAGGATCCTGTATTCCTTTATGCCAGGGACACACCGGCCACTGCTGGCTGCAAAGGTGGAGGCTGCACCCACAGCAGCTCAGAGGAGGCAGGTCCCTGTCACTTGTGGGGACTGGGACAGTGGCAGGAGGGTGCTGGGAGCCAGGGGACAAACCAGGCTCCAGGGGAGTCAGAAAATCCCGGAGCTGCTCAGCAGTAGCACAGTCCCAACCATCGCCCCTGCCCGGGGATTAACCTTTTCCTCCACAGAATAAGCAGCCAGAGCAAAGTCCTAAAGATCCAGACACTTTTAAACTCTCTCCATCTCCCAAGAAAGTCGGGTGTTGGTCCCTCCTCCACATGCCGGAGCACAAGGACAGGCACTGCCTGCCGGCTGGGGTGTGATGAATTTTCAGACCTCTGCCCCAACGTTATAGCTCAACACCTGGGACTGAAACAGATTCCCAAAAGACACAAAGTCCCTAAAAACCAGCAACGAGGGGCCAGTCTAGACACCCAGCTGGTTCAGCATCCTTCTCCTCACACCAGCCAGCATGGGCCACGGAGGCCAGGAGGGAACATATGCACGGAGTTACTCCTGCCTCAACCGCTGGTGGTCAGGGGTCTAGGGACAGCCCAAGTTATCTCCAAACCACGGTGCTTAACATCCCCTGAGAGACAGCTGCCTTCTTCCTGAAGGTTTCCAGCTCCTTCTGAATCCACTGATATTTCTGGCTTCCACGGCATCTCGCAGCAGCGAGTTCACATTTGATTACAACAGCCCCTCCGCCGGCTTTTACTCCGCTGGGTAGGACAAGGTCTTGCCGCAGAGCATCAGGATGGATTAAACCGAGCAACCTGTGTCCCCATCCGGGCACCAACCCACGAAAGCCTGGCTGCATCTGTGCTTATTAGGATGGCTGAAACTTTCACTCCCTGGCACAGACGCCGATTGGCAAAAGGTGGGGGAAAAAAAAAAAAATAATAATATGGATTTTAGCTTCCTGCGGGGCACTGGCGCTGCCTCACCATCAGCTTCATCTTCACAC
>JAVJGG010000088.1:3023127-3033174 GCA_035590195.1 Aviceda cuculoides | reverse complement strand
GGGGGGGGGGGGGGGGGGGGCAGCCTGCCCCGAGGGGTCCCCCCCCGGGACACCCCCTTGGGGTGCTCCGGCCTCGCCGCCTCATCCCCTGCGACATCGGCGGGGACCAAACTGCATCTGGGACTACTCAGCATCTTCCCGTTGCCATGGAAACGCCCCTTGCCGCAGCATCCCCCAGTGACCGGTGCTGGACCACGGGATGCTGCCGGTGCTCAGCGCGACAGGACCAGCCCTCGCACTCCCAGTTCTGAACTCCTCCGTAGACCGGAATCATTTCCCCTTGCGTTATTCATCCAGTCAGAGACCTGCAACCCAGACTTTTTAGATCGAAAATGCGTAGTTTTGTTTTCAAAAATTGTTTTTGAACTCGTAATCAGAAGCTTTCTGGCTCAAGAGTGCAATGGCAGTATCTGTGCAAGAAAACATTCAGCTGAGTTAGTAGAGGGGTTTTGAGTAGGATTATCCCAATTCAGAACAGAACACCCTGACTTTGCAAGTAAGGAAATGGGAAATTACTTTAAAGCGTGGACTCATCAAGATATTTTGCTCCAAAGTTCAATTTGAACAAGAACCTCAAAATCAAAGACAAAAGAATTAAAAGGACCTCCAAATCAGACAAATGACAGGGCTATTCTGCAAATACAAAGAGGTGAGCAGTTTTGACTTGAGGGGAAATTCAGTTTTCTAAAGCAATATGCCAGACAGCCTGGTACCCCCACAACATTCCCAGATTGTCAGTTCTGTATTTTTTCCGACTAAAAATATCGGTGAAAACTGCAACCGGTGCCAACCTCAGTGTTGGCACACAGACCTGCAGCAAACCTTGAGCATTTTCCAGTGACCCCTTTTCATCCCCCAGCCCTGGTAAGGAGTAGAAGACCTGCCAACAGGTAAAAGCCTCAAGCTCAAAGTGAAATACTAAAAGCATTCGGGGAAGGACGAGCAGGCGTAGGTCTTTCCTCGCTGCCTACAACCTCCCCAGCCAGCACAAAGCCACTCGGCTCTGCTCAAACCACGGGGGCTTTGCCCATCGACAGTTTCTCCTGGCTGCTGTGAAAAGCGAACGTTTAATCCCTTCTTCTTCCCTTTGTCCACAGCAAAAATAGTCGGGCAGGGGAAAGCAGATGCAGTGCTGGTTATTTCCCACCTCACAGCCCAACGAGCCTGGTTTCTCAGCTCACCGTTCCAACGTGGAACCCGACCCCCAGCTTTCGAGTGTCATTTTTTCCCACCCAGAGCCGCTCTTGCTGTTCATCCACGTCCTGCAGCGGGATGGGCAGCCGGGCTCCGGGCAGAGGGAGCAGAAAGGGCACCTGCTCATCCTTTCTCACAGTGCAAGAAAAAGACCTCAAAGTGCTGATCAAGTGGCAGATGATAAACAGGAGAGAGAGAGAGACCTTTTCCTTTAAATCTGTCATCCAGCTGGAGAGTACCATGCCACAAGCCATGGATACCATGAGCTCAGAAAGATTTGAGAATTTCTAAGAAGGGCTGGCTGGCCTCTCCGCCTCGGGACATCCATCAGCTGATGTCCCCCAAGCACGTGCCACCAGGGTCCGCAGAGGCATCTCATGCTGCCGGCTGTGGTCCCTGCCCAGATAATGAGCACATCCCTTTTCTGTGACAGCCCCCCCCCCAAAAAAAGGGGTTCCCCCTCCTCCTCCTCCCTGAACCCCTCCAGAACACACCTTCCCCCTGTGCCCCTCAGAGCTGCAGTTTTCCCGTGGCAGCCGCCGCTTTTCCAAAGAGTCACAGGCTTTGCCTTGACTGGCAGAACTGGGAGCCCGGGTGGAGACTGGACCGGGCGCAACAGGAACGCCCAAGAGCAATGGGATTTCAGAGGAGCTTGAGCCAGGGAACAGGACCCACAGAATTCCTGGCAGGGCTGCACTCGGGACCATCACTGCACCGAGGGCTTGCGGGCAGCGAGGGGGAGAGGAGGCTGAGCTCAGCAACGTGCTCGGTAGTGCCAGTTAGACGACACACGAAACGCCCTCCCCGTCTCCTTCCTCTTCTGCTCAGGACCCACCGACCTCTACAAGACACACCGCCCGCAGCAAGCTTTGGGGTTCCTCAGTCTCCTTGGTCCAAACAAGACCGTGAAGACTTTTGGCTTGGGTATTTTAGACCGCATTCTCAGAACTGATTTTTTTTTTTTCCCACCCAAACCGTATGGCATCGTTGCGCTAGCTCCTGCTCTCGCCATGCTGTTCACGGGAGCATCCAGAAACCTCCCCTGTGCCAGCAGAGATCCTGCCCTGTGCCGCCACGCGCTCGCGGCACCCAAACGGCCCAGAGGAGCGCAAGTCCCGCGCTTAATAACGCAAGGCAACAGGTCCTTCCTCTTGCAGCCCAAGAGGGAAATAATTTCTCATCGAAATTCACGCTGGCTCTGTTCGAGGCAGTTTCCAGGAAATGCTTCTGTCCCTGTACGGCGGCTGGAGAAACTGTAACGCGGAGCTACCCGGAGTGCCCCGAGCCACCACAGCCACACCGTGCCCAGCGAGAGATGGGAAACCCAAAGCTACAACGAGCGGTCCCCGGTCCCCTGACAGGTTGGGGACTGTTGCCCAGCACACAGCCACTTCTCCTGGGCTGCAGACCAATGTAATACCCCCAAGATCACACCAACCCTTGGCAAGAGAAACCTTCTCAACGAGGATCCAAAAATCCCGAACCCGGGGCTCGAAGCGCCACCAAGCGATAAAACCACATGGACTGGCAGCATTTTGGCCAACTGATCTCGCAGCAACCACCAAACCCTCTGGAAAAATCCCAGCCTGGGTCTTGTCCCACTTGACCTTCTCTGCAGCCATGCATTAGCCTCTCTGTACAGGCTCTTTGCTGCTTGAGCCGTAAGTAGGATGCTGCTGAGTTTATTACAGAAGCAGAGGGGTCGGCTCAGCAAAGTCCCCGGAGGCTCCATCCCCCACCACCGTTTAGCTCAGGTTGCGGCGTTTAATGGACTGGTTTACAAAAAACACGTCTGCTGTAAGCTCCCACAGTGTCTTATAAAAGTCAGCACCAACAATAAGCCGCAAGCTTGGCCGTGTGGCTTCACCGCTCTGCTTCGCAAACAGGTTATTGCTTGTAAAAGGCCCTGGCTGGAAGGAGCAGCGCTCCATGAGGGCGAGTCAATGATGTCTTTTGATATGTTAAATAAAAAGGCCCCCACACTTGATTTCTTTCCCAAGGAATATTTGATATTTGTTGCTCTGGGGTGTCCAGAAAGGAAGAAAATTACTGGCCCATTAACAACTGCCCCTTGGCCTGGTTTTCCGGATTTAAAACAATGTACTCAAAATTGGCAGTCAAGTCAGCCTTAAACATTTGTTTTGCCTCAGATTATTTGCAACACCCTGTAAACTCGGTGGCTTTTCACTCCCTCGCTAAGGGGATTTCTCCTATGCGTTTTTCCATGTGTCTCCAACATATGGAGCAATAAAAAAAAAAATCTAGCTCGTAGCTGGTGTCATGAAATATTTTGGGGGGGGGCCTCAGGGAGGAGGTGTGGGACTCGGATCAGTATGACCTGGCGGAGACCAGGGCCTGAAGGAAGCTCATGTTTTTATAAGCCAGGAAATTGCAGGCTCAGCTTGGGCTGTGCCAGTTGTCCGTACGTGTCCAAGTTTCACATCATAACTTGGGTCTCGCTGGAGTTGTGGGGGTGGAGGGAGACATATGTGGGGACAGATGGCAGCTGCACGGGAGGGACACCCCCATCAAGAGGTGGGCACCAAGAGATGGCTCAGAGGGATGGCCAGGAGAAGACGAGCTGGTGGTTGGGAAAACATCTAAGACCCATTCAAGGGAGGAAAAATAATTCATCTCACTTCCACCCCCCACCCCACAACTGCCAAAAAGCTGATGAGTTGGGAACAAGTTGCCGAGGCTCCCCATTTACTAGGGACACGAATGAGCCTGGAGCACTTCCCCCTGCCATTTAAGAGCAGAGACAACCATCTTTCTGCAAGGTACCAGCTCTCCATGAAGCCAATCCACCCAGGCCTTCCCTGCCCAACAGGATTCACGTTACGGGTAGGAAGAGAGGGCTGGCAGAAGACACGGCGTGCAGGAGAAGGGTTGTAGAAGCACACAGAGAGGTGGGACCAAACGATGGAGAACTGCAGAGTTAAGGAAGAGAAGAATACCAACGCACGCTAAACTATAGAGCAGAGACAGGGGCCAAGGAGATACCTGAAGACCATTTAGAGCATTTTCCTCTATACATCAGGACAAGAGTTCAGCGATGCCCAGATTTCCCAAATATATTTTCTCTACCTGAAAATTTTACCAGGCTCAGGGACTTCAGGCTGCCCTGAGGTCTCAAATGCCCACGTAGGCACTGCCCGTGAGTCGCAGCATCACCGGCAGCAGTGATCCAAAACCACCGGCGCATGCAAGACACATTAGACTGAAGCATATTGGGCACAGGCAGCAAAGCTGGTATTTCCCAGAGCACCACGTTCAGTACGTACTCACCGTGCCGCCCACGCGTACACGCCGCTCTCTAGGAAATCCTGCTGAGCAATACGGGAAACTTTGGCGAGACACTCGAAAGCTTCACTGAACCACCAAAACCAGCAAAGACCCCCGACGAGCACAGCTGGCACCCAGCTGGCGCCCAGCTTTCCCAGGTGCTCCCTCTGCTCCTACCTACAGATTATTCCCACTGAATTACAGGGCTGTGATTAGAGTTTTCCAGCCCACTGCCGTTTCAGCAGCAGGTGGACATCCGAAAGGGCTGTCGCCCTATCTCGGCTGCTCCCCGCACCCCCTCGCGTAGGTGCTACGAGCGACCCATACACAGTTCAGTGCAACACAAATGTCACTCAAGCGCCATCGGGCATCTGTCGGGGGAAATCCTCAGCGGGGCACCCCAATCCAAG
Source organism: Aviceda cuculoides (assembly GCA_035590195.1). NCBI lineage: Eukaryota > Metazoa > Chordata > Aves > Accipitriformes > Accipitridae > Aviceda > Aviceda cuculoides. The sequence continues at coordinate 3,028,285 of JAVJGG010000088.1, read as the reverse complement.
GAAATGGGCGCATTTAGCCTCCTATGTAAATAAAAGGCAGAAAATTAATCAAGCGACCCAAATTCTGGTGTTTCCCGGCTTTCATTTGTCACTTCAATGTTGTCGTTTCAGTGCAGGTTTTAGGGGCGACTTGTACAGCCCAGGGGGTCTTGCCCAGGCTTAGTGGAGAAGGAATTTAATTCCCTTCCACCTCCTCTGCTCAGCCGCATGGTCACCAGGAGCCTCAGCCCTATCTCCTCTTGCCCAGGCTGTCTCAGCTCTTCAGCACAGTGCCTAGAGCAACCCCATCAAGGCAGACAAGTCCCTTTGAGCACCAGAGCGAGGTCTCTTCGAGGCAAAAAATACACCGAGGGGCAGCTTTTGAGCCAAGCACTGGCGCATGCAAAGAATCCAGGAGCCTCAGCCAGAAGCTTTCAGCCAAAACTTCCCCGCAGAGTGAAGAAACGACCGGTTTCTCCGCCTTGCTTCGCTCCTTGCGCTGGGCAGACATTAGAGGGTGACAAAACCCCACTGTCCTTTTGGGAAAATCCCCATCTACCTGCTGGCTGCCTTCAGCTGCCCTGTGTGGTGACGGTCCACGCGGCGTGCTGCTGGTGGGCTGCGGGCACGCGTCCTAGGAGGAACAGCGTGCATCCAAGGTCCAACCAGACCTCGGCCCACGGCTGCGGGCTCAGAGAGGGCACTACGTACAAATATCTCGACAAGGCAAAGGGGAACACGGCTCTCCTCCCTTGGGGCGGGCAAGCTACGAGCAGGGCTGGAGCGAGGGCGAGCAGAAGGCTGGAGTTTGTAAAGTGGCGTCCGGCTGTCATCACTGGCATTTGTCAAATGAAGTGACCACTCTCGGGACAGGTACTATTTCAAAAGTGGACATCACTTTAAAAAAGTGCTAATGTACAAGGCTGTCAGGTCCCGGCCTCAGGAGCAAGATGGGTTCTCTGATGTTCGGGGGAAAGATAAGGCAACGGCGCGATCGCCGGCCGCAGCCAAACCCCGGGAGGGACGGCAGCCTGGGCTATTTCTGCAAGTCACTCAGCAAAGGGCACACAAGTCTGGTCTTCCAGAAATGTTTGATCGACAGCCTCCTCCTCCTCATATTGCCGCTACAATGTCACCCTGTGCTGAGAGGTGAGCTCCAGCCTGCTCAGCTGGTCCCCAGCATCTCCCAGAGCCTTTGCCCCCCCATCTGCACCCCACATGCAGGGCTGCGCAGCGCGTGGTGGAGCCTGAGCAAACAAAATCGGAGGCAACGAACCCCCAGTTAATAGCAGAGAGTTGAAGCACAGAGCAAAAGCTTTACAGAATTAAAACTTCACATACTTCAAGTCACTCCAAGAAATCTGCAGTGGAAGACTTATTTTTATAGATCAGGCAGTAGCTTCTATTCCTGCTCCTCACCCCAAGTGCTCTGCTCACCAAGGTCTGCTTCATCTGAAGCATTTGAGAGCTTTCCCCAAAACCAATATCCCTCTGGAGGCTAGGAGGGAAGGTGCTAGCCTTTATCCCAGTGTCCATCACTCCCTGTCCCCAGCCAGGGCACAAGGCACCCAGTGACAAGAGCATGACCTACACCAGGCTTGTTTGAGCCCTTATCTCTCCTTATTTAACATCACTCCAGCAGGGATATTGCCTCACCTCTCACTTCCACAGTAAGACCCCCCAAAAGCTGTCTATCCATCTCATTTTAGGAGAAAGAGGAAATAAAAAAAACCCGACCCCAGAACTCAACACATCCATTTCTCCTTCCTACTTTCACTTCTGGAGACAGCCAAGCCTCAAGCAAGCAGCTCTCAGGATTTTTAGAGACTGGCTACCTGGTTTACTCTTAGCTCCAAAACCACCCCAGCTGGCACAGGAGTTCTTCCCTTTGAAAAGCATGAAACAGCCCCTGCTGAAGGGACTCAATGTAATCACCATCTCTAGAGGACAGGGAATGACTTAATCCTGCCCCTCGGTCACCCAGGGCTCCACACCAGAGCATCTGCCTGCCAGCACGTTCCACCTGGACACCAGCAGCACCCGGGGCAGAATAGTTCTGCCCCAAAATAACACAAATGAGCAGACAACACCTTCCCACCCTATGTGCCCTTCCCCCAGATGAAAAAAAAAAAAAAAAACCTCTACATACCTTGTGGGAAGCACACCTTGCTATCACCCAACCACCACCAACATTACAGCAGCTACTGCCGTGCTGGGGCTTATATAGAATTTACGACCCCCAGGGAAGGAAAGTCCTGCCCTTTCTCTAATTACCGGCAGGGTTTTCAGCTAATTAGCCTTCTTTCCTTCACTCCTGGGTCTTCACCAGCTGTGCTGATCAGGTCGTCCCATTCTTCGTTAAAATCAGAGTGAAGCCTTACAGCTGGTCTGCAGTGCATGGCTGGAAACAAAACGATACTTAGAAAGTATTTACCTTAAATGATGTAGTATTTGCCATATATAGTATAGCATACTACACTTAAATAGCATAGACAAATGAAACCCAGAGAACCAAAATGATGCCACAGAAACACAGAGGGCACCTTGCTTATTGTGCAGCCTTTTGATTGTTGCTTTTTGCAACTAAGGGAAATCTAGTAGGGGAAAAAATCCATTCTAAGAACATTTTTTTAAGATCCTATCCATGGATAAGGAAATAGATCTATTTATTTATAGTAGAAACACAACCGTTTATTCCTTATTAGTATAAGGAGATCGTGATGGGAGGACAGAGCTCAGTATTGAGCTGTAAAGTGAATTAATAAAGCATCCCAGATAGCAAGCCCAAAAAAACTGTCCGAGCCCTTCGTCAGGGTGCCGCGCCGTGCAGCCAGCGCTGTGAATTCTCCGTGCACGGGCCGTGGAAGGGTCTGCGGTTCTGCAAGGAAAAGTGAAAGACGACTCAAAAGCTGAAGCCCTGCAAATTCCAGTGAGAAATGAGGCACGCATATTTAAGTGAGGGTGATTAACCGCTGGCACAGCCCACCATGGGAAGTGATGGATTTGCCATCTCTGGATGTCTTCAAACAGCGGCTGGATGCTCCCTGGGAGCCCTATCCCGAAACCCAGCCCAAGGGCTGGATGTGACCTTCCCTGGCACTACGATTGCTACCGTTCACCTTAACAGCCCCCCCCAAACCACTCCTGGGGTGTGTATGAGTTCCTGATTATTCAATACACAAACGCATAATTATGAGAGGCAGGTTTCTCATCAACAGCCATTAGGGACACAGGCTGGGTGGGCATCGTAATGGGTTAGGAAAAGAAATACGGACTTTGAGACCCGTTTTCTCCTCCCAGCTCTGCCTCCAACCCGCTCTGCGACTTTATCAGAGTTATTTCATCTCTCTCTGCTTTTGGCTGTCAGTTCTTCATCCTTGCTGTGTTTAAGGCAGGAATGCCTTACACGATGGGTTGTATCATGCTCAGCGTGATGGGTGGGTTGGGTTTTAGGGCCTTAAGACATGGTTTATATATGAATTTTCAAGGGTTACGTACACGTGGTGGGGATAAGAGGTCTGGAGGTAGTTCATTGCCAGCAGGCTCCATGAATGTATTGACTGTACAAAAGCTCTTAAAATTCTTTCATGCAAAAACTTCTTTTAATCTGGAACAAAAATAGGAAATTACATAACGAAAAGGATTAGAAGATAGAGGACTTTGGAGGAGAAAGTGGATCAGTGAACAGGCTATGGAGAAACCAAACCTCTATATCAATTTACGAACAGCTTCAAACACGTATCGCCAAAGGTAGAGCAGGAATTTTCAAGCTAACCTCTTCTGGGAGAAGTTCACTCAGGGCCTAGAAGCCCAAAGGGGGAGGTTGCCATTACTGAGCCATATCCAGGGGATGGAAAATCAGGAATGATCAACCAGAACAGCACTGCAGGCACAAAGAAATAGAGAGGGGGAAAAAATCTGACCGAGAAGCTGGGCTGGATCCGTGGGCTTGAATCAGACAGAAAAGTCACATATTTCACTGTGGTTTTTATGGAAATTGTGAATATTAAATGTTACATACAAGCAAAAGTTTTAACCAGCTGGACTGGGAGGGAGGAGATGTCAAAGCAGAATTGCAAGACATTTTTTTTAACGGACCTTTTAACAATCCAATAATCAAGCTAATACATGAGTTTGGGCTTCAAGCCAAGGGAAAGGGTTGATGCAGGTTGTCTGTCCCACCGCCAGCAGAGGAATGGGACAGCGGAGGACAGACGGAGCAGGCAGGGCCGGGGCCGGAGAGGTTGTTAAACAGCATCGCGCTGGCGTCTTTTTCCAGCCTGAGCTACAAAATTCTGTAGACTTTGTAGTTGCAGGGAGAAGGCGGTGATCTACAAAAGGTCCATGGCATGGTTTTGGTGGATTTTCACAGCGTTATCAAGCACGGAGAGTCAAAAAAGCAGGTTTTTCTAAATACATCTTCATCTGGGCACTGAAACAGAAGCGCCCTAAGTCAGTCGCTTGTGCTGACCTTTGCCACGACTTGGGCCCTTCCCGGGACCCCAATTTCAGAGCTGAGCTGAGCATAAGCTGCAGGCGAGCGACGTTTTGGTGTTACTCCTCTCTCCTCTCCTTGCAAAGCTCGGCCCAGCGGCTCTGCGAGCCCCGAGGAGGAGGAAACCCACGGCTTCCCATCGCAGCTCCCTCTTCATCCCCCTCCGGCGGGCTGCTCTCCTTCCCGTGCCACCGTCCCGACTCGGACCACTTCCACTCCGCTCTGCTCTGTTTCCAAAAACCCATCTTTTTTTTTTTTTTTTTTTTTTTTGGCAATGTTGCAGGGAAATATCAGAAGCACCCATGTGGCCTCCGCTGCCTCAGAAAGGAGGTACTGGCTCTGGAAGAAACACCCAATTATTTAGCAGCTGTCAAGGTTAAGCTAAATAACCCTGGGCTGGGGAAGACTGGGGTTTGTGTGTGTGTGTGTGTGTATGAGCGGGAGAGGCAGAAAGCATCTTCCCCAAAGCAGCTGAGGAAAGCAGAACCCGCGAACTAAATACGTTGCACAAGGCTGCCCGGCGGGACGCCGGGTTTCGAAGAATGAAAAGAAGCCGAGGATGTCCTGGCAGACGCCGGGGCAGGGCTCCGGGCAGACGAGTTCTGCCCATTCATCAGGGCCCGTCAGGCTCCCCGAGCCAGCCGTGGGATAAATCACACCGCGAGAGGGGAAGGGGGAAAAAAA
>JAVJGG010000088.1:2994568-3019480 GCA_035590195.1 Aviceda cuculoides | reverse complement strand
ACATATTTAAGAGATAAAGGAAAAGAAAAGTTTGCTGGTCATCAATTATCATAATAAAACGGGGGGGGGGAGAAATTCACTTTAAAGACATGTTAAAGCTCCCTAATCTTCAAAGAGATAAAGGAGGGCAGCTGCCCTTGAGCGAGCCACTCCGGCAGGAGGCAGCCAGGGTCCCGGCCCTCGGGGAGGCTCATCCAGCCACAAAATACACCCAGGATAAACTTGAACTGAGTGCGGTCAGGTTCAGCCCATAATAGGAAAGGAGGAAAAAGGGGACAGAAGGACGTGGCGCATCCAGTGGTGGGTGATGGCTTGAGGGGCTGCTGGGAGAGCCCCGGGGCTTTGGGGTGGCACCGGGGGACACGAAGGGAAGCTTCATGGTGTTCTTCTCCTTCCAAGTGCTGCTCCTCCTGCCAGGCGAGCATTTGCGCAGTTTGAGCTCAAACCAGCTCGGGAGACGACAAAAAGTCATGACTGCCCATGACCAGCTGTGCTGGGACCTGCAGGAACAGATCTCATCCACAGCTCTCTGGAGTCAACGGTCTCCAGCTGAGTTCGGATTAAGCCCCGGGGGGCATTTTGTTGTCTGGGGACAACAGTCAAGGGATGGATGAGAGAGGTGAACTGACATGGTACGTGCTTTACGCTTCTGAGAACAAAATGGGCACGCAAAGACCATAGTCATGTCATAGGTCGGGAGAGAACTACCACATCCTTAGATCTTGTGATTCCTGTTGTGAAAGTCCAAGCCTGGGCTTTTTGCACAGGATTACTTATAGAAGATGCAGCATGGCAGAAGACTGCACAAGATTTCCTCCCTTTACAAATTTTGTAGCTTTAATTCAGGCAGAAGACACTTCAAAATCCATGCTCTAAGCAACCCTCCACAAAGCCTTCAGCCTGCCTGTCCAAACAACGTGGACTGATGGGGAGGCTTCATTTACAAACTGCATTTCGTAGTCCACCTGGTGGGAGAGACTTTCATGCAACTTGAAGTAATTCCCTGTGACAAAACCACGCACTTGCTCTTTAGACAATTTGAGAAAGCAAAGTTCAAAAATCCAGGAAAAACAACAAGATGAACAATACCAAGGCCAGGCGGGCTGGGTTCCTCTGCTGGAAAGGCGACGTGCATTACAGCCCTTGGAAAGAAGTCAAGCAACTGTTGAAGCAAAAATGAGACCATGAGCCCTGCCAAGTTCTGACCACTGGTAAAACTGTGGAAGCATAGAAATTCGGGTCCATCTGCTCCACCTTTGCTGGCAGGGGTAGAGGGTTGTGACAGAAGGGTCCTAAACCTTGGTTCTAGGTGAAAGGAGTGTCCTGCTCTGAGCCCAGCAGCAAAAGTCGTCAGAGGGGAAAAAGGACCACTAGAAAATGAAAACCTGGATCCAGCAAAGGCAGGTTATGCCAGCTATTTGGAGAGCTCTGCTGGGTTGTGTGGCGGAGGGTGCTCGGCACATCGAGGTGCTCACTCCTCCCAGTACCCTCAGAGGCCTGCCTGGACACAGAATGCTCAAGAAAATGGGAATTTGCTGCAGCATGCCTGGATTATGGATAATGCATTGTAACTGCATTACTGGATTATTAATACTAATACAGAAATGCTCCCCATCCATCTATCAAGCTGGACTGTATCCCATTAACTGTTCATCAGGTTTTCCAGAGTATCTTTTCCTCAGTCAGAGGAAAACTGGACCAGCTCCACCACGAGCCATCCAGGTCCACATTAAAACTTGGAGAAAGCCACAGCAAAGTTCACTCTGGTTCCTGCAGCTCTAGCAGATTCAGAGCACGAAGCCCATTTTACATGGATGACCTCAGCTAAGAATATTAGAGCAAAGCTGGAAAGAAACCCACCAAAGACAGATGATGGGTGACCCACCACAAGGTGTGGAGGAATCCCAAAGCATCCGAGCGAGGTATTAAATAAGCTAGGCAGAGCATGGAAATAGCTGGACACTTGAAGGCTTGGCTAATTTACTTTGCTCCTCAAGCACGTGGTGCGGAGACCAACCCCAAGAAGCAGAAGACTGCAGGGGCCCAAGCTTTGGAGAGCCCCTCCAGCAGCGAGGTCTCATCCTGCCCCATGTTCCAAAACATGCCCATGCCTCTTACCTAAGCCCTAGTGTTTATTCAGCTTGTGATGTGCCAGCCTCTCACCCTCTTGGGCCCTCGAGGCTTTTAAAAGCTGTTTCTAACCTCAGAGCCACTGGTGTGGAGAGTTTATCATGAAGTTCAACACCAGAATTTTTCTTCAGCTTGCAAGCCAAAACTAACATAAACAGCCGGCTCCTCATTCATTATTCTAATTCCACCATAAAACATGCCAAAGCCGGTTCTGACTGAGGTTTTAGCTGATTTACTGCCTTTTCAACAGGCAGTGTCTAATGAATTGGGTAAGCTCACAGGTCAGATTTATACCAGAGGAGCAGCTGTAAGGAGCTCGCCATCAGCTCAGCCTCCCCCGGCCGGCGTCGCTGTGCCGAGAGCAACAGAAACGCGGCTCGCCTGCCGAAAAGGGACGTTTCCAAGAACGTCCTATTTCCCACCACACGGAAGGTGCCGCCTCCAAAGTTTTTCTGTTAGCACTGAAAAGAGAAAGATGAAAGGAGAGCTTGGGGGGTTTGGACCGTTCCCTGGCTCAGGCTGAAGAGTTTGGGATTTGACGGAGCGTTGCCCACTGCCAGCTCACCCAAGACACCCCGCGCAGGTCAAGAGGCTCTCGCACGCGTCGCGCCGCCGAGAAGGTCACACCACCAGGCAGTGCATGGTGGGTCCTGGCACTGCGTCAGGGGTCTTGCAAGGGTGGATGGGCAAGGAGGTCCAACAGCCCTGGTGTCAGTGGCAGCCAAGCTTTGTGCTTCTGACCGCTGCAGAGAGCTGAAGCTAACGCTCGCAGCCTGGACGCACTTCCACAAAGCCAGTGCTTCTCCTGGATCCATGTTTTTTCTCCCCTATTGATAGAGGAAGCCATTCCCATCTTCAGCTTTGGCAGGAACTACATGTTGCTATGAGAAGTTTCATCTGACCGAGGAACTCCAACACGTTTTATCAAAAAAATTCCCAGCCAGGTCTGCTTCCAGTTACTCCAAAATCCGCCTGCAAGACCTGCTCCAGTGAGTAGGATAGCAATGCCATCTGTAGCACATACCACAGCCTGGTTTGCCTCCGGCCCTCCCCACCAGAGGCCCTCTGAGAAACCGTGCTGACTTTGGATGCTCCCAGCTAGGTTAATCCCACTCAAACATAAAACGTGTGCCATTTTTTAAATTTTTCTCTATCAGGTTAAAAAAACCTGTTTCACAGGGAGGCTGGTGCATGGACAGAGGAGGGGTTCAGCTAAAACATTAACCCTTTTACACCCCACAGCAGGTATTTTGGAGTTTCTTGAGGAATGCTTTTCTTACTTGAGATGCTTCTATTTTAACCACAGCCAAGCTCACACGTAGAGACTCCTGAGCAGCATTTGCCAGGTGACATATCATCCATCATTAATGAACCCAGCAGCTTTGCAAGGGCACCAATCAGCTATTCTGCTTCCTAGGCTCCAAGAGGAAAGAATGAAACAAGCCCAGAAAACTCCACTTCCAGTTACAAATATTGTTTTCTCCCTAGGCAGGGCAGAGCAAACGAGAGCAGCCATTATCTTCACCAGGGAGAGCTTCCAAGTTAGCAACATGCACTGCACAGAGACACCCAAACGGCTCCAGGTGGTGTGCGATCTTCCACTCAGGCTCTGGGCCATGCTCCCCAATGCCAGCGGAGTGAAATTTCCAGAAATGGGGTCACAAACATCTCAATATCAAGGTGGACCTAAGTTGTGTCCCTCCTCTGGGAGCGGGAAAGCTGTTCCTCATCGTTAGGCTAATGCACACTCATGATCTTGGGTTGCAGGGAGCTCTCGGTCTGATGCCTCGCTCTGTAGCTCACCCCTGTCTCTGCAGGGATGTGCTGAAGAGCTGCCAGTTGAGCATCTTCAAACCCCTCCTGGGCCAGACTCAAAGGGGAAGGAGCCAGGCCAGGACAAGGGAGGGCCATGGCTTTCCATCACTCCCATCACCAGAGCCTGAAGGACTTCCTTTGATCCTCTCTCCTTGCCCAGCAGCAGTGGCTGAGGGATGTTTTGAGAGCACGGTCCAAGAGGAGACAGTCAGTGAATCCAGGAGGTCCCAGATCCAGCAGAGCATGGTTCAAAGCACAGTACAGTGATTTCTCGTTGCGCTATCGGCCACAAACAGCCCTGACGCTGGCCAGATGCTTTTCCTTCCTCAAGCTGGGACCTGGGGAGCTTGGGAGCTGGAGAAGTCAGTCCCTGCTCAAGCTGCTGGCGATGAAGCTGCTCAAGCAATGCTGCTAGCAGGACAACGAGGCGACTCCCATCCAGAGCATCCCTCAAAGGCTTTCAAGCCATGCTGTGCACTACAGCTTGCCTTCCTCACCTGCAAAGCACCCAAGGCCTTTGCACCACACCGTGCTGGAGACCATCTGGCATGGCTTGTTTCTGCCTTGTTTTCTCCCAAAGGCACCAGAAGAAAGTGCTGCAGATGTGTGCAGGGGAGGCAACCTGGAATTTACATCACGGTTGAGAGGGGAGGGATTTTCAGTCCTTCAGCTTCCTTTGGCCCAAGTGAAAACATATTTCTCCTTGCTCCATGGGCTGGACCCTTTAACAGCACACACACTTCCACATTTCAGTCCGTCTCTCTCTTATTCCTGCTGCCCAGAGCAAGACCAGTCTGATTTATGGGTGGCTACGCAATATTAAGACCAGGAATTTGGGTCCTTCCCACCTGGAAGATGCAGCTTTCTCCAAGTGTCTCCAGGATGCTTGGCAGGAGATGCAAAGAGGGGAAGGAAAGCAAAGCCTTATCTAGATGCCAATGTTGTTCTGGCTTGGCTAAAATCAGATGTAAAACTAGAGAGGCAGTCACCCTCTGTCCCCTTCTTGCAGGGACCACATGTCTACACGATGGCTCTCAAGGGCTCTCCAGTTGCCCAAGTCTTTTGCCCATCAGCCAGCAAGAGCAGGAGGAAAGCCTGTGAAGCCCCTTCCCTCACCCTGCAGTGCCGAGCACCGTCGCTTTCCTGCAGGCAGCCGGGGAGGATCGCTGCTCACTTGGTTGTCACACACCTGCAAATCGCACCCAGCTCTTCCCCTATCTCCTCAAACGGTTTACGGTACCTTGCCTTGTTGGTCTGCCCAGATATCCATCCTTTTCACTAATAAAAATATTTGGGGACGATTCCTTGCGTGTCTGTGGCAGCAATGGGGCATATTAGCCCAGCATTTCAATTTTTCTATAGCTTAAGTGGGAGGGCACTTCCCTCTGCCAGGAAAGGACTGTTCTCCTGCATCTCTTGCACCACACAGAAACCACTCGCCCTCGGCCCCTCCAGGACGGGGATGTGCCCTGGGTTTTCTCTGCCTTCTTTCTTATCTGAGATGAGAGTTGCCAGCAGCTCAGCACCACGCTCCCCCAGGAGCTCGGGGAGAGCTGCAAGCCCTGTCTGCTAACGTCATCCCGGCTCCGCCGACACACCGGGTCTGCGTTATACCAGCCACAGCAGCTTTGCCAGAGGAATCGGCTTCTTCAGCCAGCAGCGCTGATCCAAACCCCTCCGTCCCCCGACTTTCGCTGTAGATACAGGGGGAAAAGGTATCACAGCGTGTTCATTAACCAGGTGACATTCAAATCCAGCAACCTCCCCCACCTTCCTCTAGGCACAACCGCTGCGATTTAAATTACATGGAGGGGTAGGATTTAGTGGGCTGCTGGGAGTGGACTTGGCGCACAGATTCCCATATCTGGAAGAGGTCTGTCCTTTGTGTATTGTGTTATGAGACAAAGGCGGAAGAAAACACCTGGAACATTGAGGCCGGGGTGGGGGGAAGAGTTGTTGCCACGGCTGCTTACAAGATTTGGGCCAGATTTGTAAAGGTCTTTGGAGACTGGCCACCTCTGCCAGTGGGACCTGTGCGCCATGACTAGAAGCAGTAATCTGATGCCCGGAGACCTGGGTCGGGGCTTGCTCCAGAGAGTCAGAAATCCCGGACCAACCTCCGATGAACACATGCAGAGCAGCCCTGTGTTACGTTTGCCGCGGGGCTGCCGCGTCCCGGAGGCACCGACCTGCTCCATATGTCAAACAGAGTCAATCTCTGCCTGCGATGTGTTGGATTTGCTGCGTACACGCAGACAGGACCACCTCCTTTCCCGTGTGTTGACAGGGCTGTACTCAAGCACCTAAAGATATATAAAAATGCGCCTGGTGGGACGGAGCGCAGGGCCGAGCGGAGCGGCTGACTCCCACCGAACTCGCAGGCTTGCACCTTGCAGACCTGCTTCCTCCACATCTCGGCCAGTACTTCATCCTCCAAAAACCATGGCACCCTTTCTGGCCAGGATAGGAAACTCAAGCAACGAGCTCTAACGAGCCTTCAGCTCCGCTCTACCCACGGGACACTGCACAAATATCTTTCGTGGCCAAGAAGATGGATGTAACAGCCAAGGGAGGAGAGGAAGGAGGGGAAATGTAGATAAACCCTCTCCCCTAGCTCTTCACGGGAAATCCCACATCGCGGGCGTGAAGAGAGGGGCGAGGGGTTTGTCGGACACCGATAACCATCTCCCCACCCTCCCAAGTCTGCCGCGTCACAGATGCAGAAAACAGAAACTTGGAGAGCGGGTCAGAGTTAGGATGCGAAACACCGAGCGCCGGGGCAGGGTCCCCCCCAGTCCTCCCAGCAAACATTGCTCCCTCGCCCCATGCAGCATCGCTGTCGGATACCCCGGGGCCAACGGTGATTCGGGGGCTCTGAACAAGGAGCTGCAGAGCACGCGCTTCGCCGTGCGAGACGCAGCACCTCCCTTCCTACCAGGAGGAAGGGAAAGCCCCATAAATAAATGGGGATAGGAAAGATATTACAGGTCCTCCCAGAAAGCGCCTGGAAGCTGCCTCGGAGGCGAGGCGGGGGGAGGAAGGGAGGCTGACTGACAGCCTGATTTAAGACCTGCCTGAAAAGCAAACAAAAGCAATTGAAAACTGCATCATCTAGGAAAACTTAGTAGGTTGTATTTTCACAAGTGAGGACTGATGGTAAGACCAGCTTAATCCCCCAGTGGACTTTCCACACCTCCGCAGGCCGGCTGACGGGGCCAGCTGTTTTGTCTTGCAGCTGATTGCTGAAATAACATCGTCGGGCTGGCGCGATTGGAACAGGATGGGCTGGAAGGGAGCGACCCGCGACCGAGGCAGCCAGAGTTAAAAGAAATGTGCTTGGTTTCCAACTCTCCCCCCCCCATTTCTCCGGCCAGCCCTCAGTCCCCCGTAAGAGCCGGGGGCACCTCTTGGCCTTCGCCGTCGTGAGCAGCAATGCTCCAAACGTTCAAGCCTAGGCAGAGTCTCTGCTCACAGGCAACTGGCGAAAAATCCCAGGAGAAGTCTTCCCCCGTGTTTTCACCTAATTTGGGGTGAACAGGAAACACGGTCAAGAGGTAGAAACATAATTCACGGCCTTATCTTTCCTTCTTGGGGACCGACCTGGGGACCTGCTGAGCTGAACATGAGCTACAACGCAGCACTTTGGCCACAACGGGCCGACCAACTGGAGATACGATGCTTTACACAAACAGGTTTTAAAAGATTACATCATGTACATGCAGACAAAAAAAAACCAACCCAAGACATTCTGAAGCTTTCTAATGATAATATTTCCGTTTGCTTTTGGTTTGACCAAAACCGCAGAGTTCCCTCCTGCTAATTGCAGAATCCAAATAAATTCCAGAAAAGGAGAGTGCAAAATATCACCTGGCCCAAACCAGGTGATGTTCAGTGCCCGCAACTCCCTCTTACCCCATTCCCAAAGCCTTCACTGAAATTATGAACCAGAATGACATTTCCTTTCCCAACATCAAACTTGTTAACAGAGAAAAAAAAAAAGCATGTTTTAACCAGCTCAACACATCTCCTCTATGGATCAGACATGCAAGCAGCAAATGTATGAGCCCCTGTTACTGAACCCTAAAACTTTTTGTCTGCATGTGGCTTAAAATCTATGTCTGACGGTTAAAGAACAGAAGGCAAAGTAAACATACTCTTACATCCATTCCTTTCAGAGTCACCTATTTTAACCCACAAGCTGCAAGACTCTCTCTCTATGAGTATAGAGATATAATTAAATGAATATGGGAGGCGGTTCACCTGGGATATTTGAACATTTAGGGCTGACAGCCTAACAAGTTCCTGCAGGGTAATAAGCCTAAGTCTGGCATCTGGGAGCTCAGGGGATGTCCCTACGATTAAAAGCAGCTGAGGCATCTCTTGGTAGCTGAGCCTTAATGACCACGCTGTGAGGTTAACTCCATCAGCATAAGCCATTCGGTCAGAGAAATCATTTAAATAATATTTTACATTTGCAACAGGTAAGGAACACGCGTGCGGCCGGTTACGTCCGCTCGGCTGATGGGTGGTATCCCCACCAGGAGACAGGACTGATCCCACGGTACTCCGGAGGATGGAGCGGGTCGGTCCCTGCGCAGCATCCGCGTGCGTACGGCCGCCCGTGCACACGGACGTGCTGCTGCTGGCTCCTGTTAGCAGGAGCGCCCAGTGCTCTCCGGATCCGAGGACTCTGATAAAACGCACCATCTCTGCATCCCAGGTACTGCCACGACATCTGGAATCCAGACCGGAGAGAATTTGCTCCTTTCCTTCTCCGAGAGAGAAGATGAATGAAGCTGCCCGGCCGACCTGAGATCGTTCAAAGGGACAGATGATATATCAAGGTCTCTCCTTCTCTCTGAGTCTAGATAGCGCGTGTAGGACCAGCTCTCCAGGAATCCGTCCTCTGCTCGGTCCCCGGCAAGCGGCAGCACCAGCAGGAGAGCATCCTCTGCTTCCTGCTCTCCGGGAAAACTCCCTTTGCTCTCTGCTGGAGCGGGACGAGGCTGGTCCTTGTTCCGTGACACAGGTTGTCGGCAGAAAAAGCAGATTTGCAGAAGTCACAGCATTTTGCTGAAATGCTGGTGAAATTGTCACCAGGATAAATTTACTCGTTGCCTTTGAATAATAGTGAAATGCTTTAGTTAAGGCAGACAAGCAGCCTTTCTCTTTGCCCCCAGGTTTGTTTCCCTTCATTATGACTTCTTAGGCTGAATTACCGGTTTTGCTGACAATTAGCTATTTAGGAGCTAACATTTTGACCCAGATGGTTTTTACCTTATGGAAACGTGACATTAAAGCCCAGACCACCGAATATTGTCATCTTCTCAAAGCAGGAAGTATTTCAAAATTCAGTTCTATGGTGATGTTTGATCTCTTGAATTCACTTCCATTTTTGCAAAGAACACAGATTTCAAAACAAAGCAGCTTGGCCCTCCTTAACTAAGCCAACCCCGTCTCTTCCTCACATGCTCAGGTCTCTCTGCAACCAGCAGCAGAACGGGTTGACCAGTTTGGAGCTTCTGAGGGTGAAATGAGGAGCGAGGCAAACAAGGGACAAGGTCAGAAAACACTGAGAAGGGCAAGTAACAAAGAAGATGTTAACAACAACAAAAATCAAAGACTTGGTCTCAAAGCTGGTGCCTCGAAGCTGGGTCACCTTTCAACCTGAACTTCTAGTTCCAAAACCCAAGGCAGGTCTGCTCCCAAACACACACAGCCCCGCTGAATCCATCAAGCCTGACCCATCAAATACCTTGCTTTTCCTATTCTGACACAGGGAAAAATTGTTAAAATTTCGCAAAGACTTTGCAACTTCGGTAAAATCGGGAAAGTATAAGAAAAAAGTCAGGAAAATGTAAGGAGCAAAGCAGAACTTCAAATACCTGTTTACCATAGTTCTGGATTCATCCAGGACACAAGCAAATGCTCTCAAGGTGTGATGAACTCAGGGCTTTGGGTTTCTGTGACACCTGTACCGCCTGCAAAAAAAAAGTGAGTATTTCAGACACGTCATGCTAATTGCAAAATCATCATTCGTATACTTATGAACAAAATCTGTTTGGAAATTTTAGCGATGAGAGAGAGCCCCAGTTTCCCCTAACACACGCACGCGCCTGTGGGTTTGGGTGGTTCTCGCTGCTCCAGACGGGGCACCACGAGCAATTTGGGTGGATGCTGCAAATGCACGAGGGAGACCACAACACCAGCTGGGAGGGCAGAAACGCTTTCAAACAGGAGGTGAGGAGGGAAGAAAGAGCAGAGGGGGTTTACAGCATCGCTGCTAAAATACAGATGCACTTTCTTTGCCCGGGAGAGGATGGGAGCCGAGGTCCTGGAGTCCCTGGGAGAGCCACGGCTGCAAACAGCCGCAGGTGGGGGCTGATGGGGGGAAGCCACGCAGTGCCCCAGGGTTGGGCTGATGGGCCATAAGGAACCTTTGGTGTGGCAGGGGGAAACCTGCCTCTCCCCAGTCGCTGGCGCATCCGACCCGAACCACTCTGCCCAGTCTCTTATTGCCAAACACCTTGTGCTGCCCATTCCCTTCCAGCCCATCCCCAGGACCAGCAGCTAACCCTACTGGTTTGCCCTCAGCAGAGCTGGATTTAACCCACTTCTCAGCCGCTCCTCATCTCAGAGCAAGCTCAAAAGCCAAAGGCAGAGCAAACGCGTTGCAGATAGCGCTTCCAAATCCTCCTCTCCCCCACTAATGCCTCGCTCAGGGTCTTGCCGAGGATCTTGCTGATGCATCTCCTCCAAGCTGCGAGCATCTCCGACGCGCGACCCCGGCAACCTCGCCAGCTCCGGCTTTTCTCTCCGCCCAACTTCCCGCGGGGGGGGGGGGGGGCGCCGCGAAGAAGCACGAAGGCCCAGAGCGATGGGCTTTGCTGCACTTTAGCTGTGAAGAGAGGGAAGAGAAAAGCAACTGCCTCAAAAAGCAATTGCTTCCACAACCCTCACCTTAGACATCTGCCTGAAAAGTGGAAAAAGAGGAGAGGAAGGGAGGAAGAAAAAAAAGGGGGGTGGGGGGGAACCACGCCAACCCAAAGGCCCCACATTTAATTGATTTCCTGATGGAGACGGCTGTTTTATCGCTTGCTATTTATTGAGCAAACCTGGAGAGCTGCAGCATTTCTGCTCCCCGGGGGCTGCTCCCTGACTCCCCCCTCCCAGCCCTCGGCGAGGACGACGGCCCCAGCCGCTTCCACTGGTGCCGTCGGCAGCCCCCAGCCCCGATGGAGACGGATGAGCGGATTCAGGTCGTTAATACTGCCTTTAGCCAGCGGCTGCGCGCCGCAGCAGCTCACGCGTGGTCTCGCCCCGCTCCAGAGCTAAGCGCCAAAAAAGGCTGATTTCTTCCCAAGAGCGTCAGCTTTCCCTAGGCTATGTCGCATATCCGTTGAAAACTGAAAATTTCTCATTCAGAAACCTCAAACTGCATTCATTTTCAGCTTTCCAATCAAAGGAAAAAAAAAAAAAAAAGCAGAAATTTTTCCTCTGTGGTAGAGATGGGGGAAAGGGATTATTTTTTTATTTTATTTTTTTTTCCCCAGCAGCTTTAGCTGCGACACATTTGTTCATGTTCTCCTGATGCGGTGAATGCCCTGGTGAAGCTGTTAGTTGCTGTCCCTTGGCTCCCAGTGCCACCAAGGGGTCATCAACAACCATCAGGTCCCCAGTCGGTGGCAACAGCACCTCTGACCCAGCTCTTTGAGAAAGGGAATATCCACGTGGCCACTGACTGCTCTCTCCCATTTGCTTCCAGCCAACATCCTGCCTCCCCAAACAGATTCGTGCCAGTAAACCCAAAGCAGGAATTTTAAGCTGGGATGCTCCCCAAGAAGGGCACCATCACCTGAGACAGGGTGGGATTTGGGCTGAACTCATCCTGTATCAGCTACTGAAGTCATTCAGACGCATCCGAGGCTCAGGAAAGCCCAGCCCCACAGCAGAGGCATGCAAAAAGCATCCTCTACGTGATCTGTGCACCGGGAATTATTTTCCCTCCCCATCCCTTTCACAGGGCAGCTATAAGCTGTTCCAGCACAAACACACACACACAAAAAAAACCCCAAGAAAATTCATTGCAATCACTGTTATTAGTCTTTTCAATCCATTTTCACACCCTGAGGTCCGCGTTACGTGGCTCAGCGTCTGCTCCCCACCATCCCTCTCCACCTCCAGAGCACCAGCAATTTCCCTAACGTTCCAGTAAATGGATTTACTGGTCATGTCCCGGTGCCCAGCCCAGCTCAGCCTAAGGAGCCAGGGCTCTGGCATCCCGCCATGAGTAGCGATCAATGCCATCTGCTTTAAGGGTTCTGCAAGGAAACCTTTGTTTGGGCTCGTACGCCATCTCCCCCTCCACGGAGGCATTTCTCTGAGCCGACGGCAGCACTTCAAAAGAAAAGTTCACGCATGGGTAAAGGTCCTTTAAAATGGGATTAAAAATTCACATTTTTGTCCCATATTTTTTTTGACGTTTCTAATCAAACCTATCCTGAGACAGATAGAAGAATGGGTTTAGCTCACTATTTCAGTGATAAGACCGTCAGTCATGGGGAGCCTTTGGTGGGTATTTCTAATAAGAATTTTTTTACATTCCTAAAAAAAAAAAAAACCAAACAAAACCCCCCCCCAACAAACCCTTATCTGAAACACTTCTCTAAAGTCAAAAGGTCCCATTGAAAACTTAAAGTTCAAAGCTTTTCATTAAAAAAAAAGATTAAAAAAAATTTTCTCTCCACATTTTTAATTGCTGCATTTTCACCAGTTTTGCCTGAAGTCTGGCTACACCAGCGTTTCTGCCCTCCACCAAAACCCTAAGCCAAAACCTGGACAGATTCAGCACTCCAAACCCCCTGCTTTAGCAGATCTGGCTACCGTGTCCAGAAGCTCAACGGGGTCCTCTTCGCCTTCTTGCCCCATCCTTCCCAGGGAAGCGAAGCCCCGCGTTACGCTGCCCTTTAAAGCCGTTATTTCCAGCGCGGGGCAGGACGGCCGGAGGGGGTGTCCGGGGGGATTTCGTGCTCAGCAGCAGGTAGGTGGCCTTTGATCCCGCGCACTGCCCGGGGCAGAAGGGCCGGTGGATAAGACTCTGCGGAGACGGGCTCCGCAGCCATCCCTCCTTTCCTAATTCCCTTCTGAAGTGCTGGAGCCACTGTCACCTCTCATTAAAAGAAGCGAATGCCCTCGTTTTAATTTCTAACCAGAGCGAACTGGATAATAACATTAATCCCGGCAGGGGATGGCAAGAGAAGGCACCTCCTCGCTTCAAATGTTTGGACAAAAAATTTGCTCTCATTAGGGCAGAAGCCCAGGAGATGTTGCCTTTGTAGGGCTGGCGGGACGGTACGCAACAGGGCTTTGTTGCATTTGAAGTGCTCCTCGTCTCCTCTGAGCCGAGGCTGTAATTGGGGCCGGGCAATGGTCGGGGGAAGAGAGGGAGAGACAAAAAGAGAAATGAAAGCTTCAGATCTCCCAGCGTTGCACAAAGACAGATTTCTTTTGTAAATCCCTATTCTGCTGCAAAATACGCTACTGGACAGACGGCCCTGTGCGCTCCCAAAAATCAGGAGCAACACGGCCATGGATCTCCTTAGTGGTAAAGGCGGGGTCAAATCCTGCCTAGAGCTCAGGCTGAGGGGTGGTACCCACTGCTCTGGGAGAAGCGTTTGAGGTCACACCAGTAAAGCCCAGTACTGAAGGCAAAGAGACTAATTCAGCTAAAAAGGTCTGAGCTGGAAGGGGAGACCCATGGGAGAGACCCAGAGGTGTCCATGGGTCCTTTTTACCAATAAGTGAGGAGAAAAAGGGGCGGTGGAGGGGAAAGAGGGGAAAAAAAGCACCTAAGCTGACCACGCTATGTTCCTGTTTCTTCTTGTACACATACTCATTTTTCCCCTCATTTTCAGGAGAACTTTTCCCCAAATCGGTTATTTATGTTTGTCTCCGAGTATCTCCCTAGTATGCAGATGACAAAGATGCTGCAAAGCCAGCCAGGAACGCAGCTCTGCTGCTGGGGGATTCTCAGTCTCAGGGACACCAAGAGGTAAGAAAAAGCTCATTTTTCCACAGCAGCAGATATTTTTCTCTGGCTGGCCACAAAGAAGGGATGTGATGGGAGACACAGGAGAGCCAACCCTCCTACATCAGGGCTGCTACAGCCCGTGGTCTCCGGGTATTGCACAAGATGCAGACAGCCAATAATAAACATTGCCACTACCTGGACCTGATACCGCGAACGAAACATCTTGTACACACACACCACTAACTGTAGGAAACTCTGCTAAATGCAGCGACCCAAACCTTCCTCCTACCTCCACCATAATTGGAAAAGGAGCACCCAGAAGCAAGAGCTGGTGTGAAAGGAGCAAATTGCTGGCAAAGAACTGTCCAAATCAAGCAGAAAGTGATGGAAACACCAACCAACAGAGAAAAATAATTACATTTCCTCCACCAGGAAGCACATTGTCAGCCAAAGAGATGCTAGTTTGGTTCAGCCTCGGGTAAGGGGGGAAAATTAAAAAGAAAGCATTCAATTGATTCCTTATTTATGGCCAAGTACCCAGCATATTGCTTCCCTTGTTCCCCGAATCGCCCACTGTCAGTATGTTTAGAAACAGATTGGAAATTAACGTTCTTCCTGTGGGTGGCTGTCAGAAAAGATAAGGGATTTCTTTGGAGGGTCAGTTTTTCATTATTTTGTCATCATTACTGCTACGTGAAGCCACAAAGCTACCGTGGATATGCACATTTCTAGAAACTGTTGAGTCAGATGCACCTAAGCATGGCATTGGGCTAATGGAGATTTGGGAATGGACAGGTTCCCATGCATTGCTGCAACAGCAACACAGCTCAAAGCTGCAAAACTAACAGTGGGACCGGCAATTAGTGCATTGGGAATGGACAAAATTCAAAAAAAAAAAAAAAAAAAAGGCAAGCAGAAATGTATAAATTCGCTTGACCTTATGGAGACCTCCACATGTTAGATCCTCCACGGAGAGAAACAGGCACTTCCAGAGGGTGAGACACCTTATCCTGCTCCAGGTACCTAAACCCATGCCCTCGGAGAGCTTGTCTCACAAACTCCACCAAGGTTTTAGGTCAAAGGACCATGTGCACCAAGGTCAGTGCCGCTGTGATTAACTGTAAATAGTGAAGACTGGGAGAGGCGACTGCAGTCAGACACTTTGGTGAAGATTATAGTCAATTACCAATTTCAAGCTAGAGCTAGTTCATTAGAGGCACACCTTTCTTTAGCACGTGACTTTTGCATTGAACTAACACATCAATATTTTGGTTATTAAAAGCTTGTTTTCCAAGTAAAGAAGTATAGCAGTGCCATTCCATAAACCTATTTATTTGGTTTTGATAGGAATTGGGGGGGACACACACGACAGGGAAAGAAATCAATCATGTTCCCAATATTCACGTTCAGCTCGAACCAGTTTTTAAACACTTCTATGTACAAAAAAAGAGGTTATTCATTCACTCTTTAGTCTTCCCAAGTACTAAAGAGATTCCCCCCCAGGTAAAACCAGGCACTTTAAAAATAAAAAAGAAACACATGCTTTAACTCTCAGAAATCTGGTTAACAACCAACCCGCTGCAGATCTGTTGAGGGTAACTTGATGGGACAAACCTTGACTGTGATGGGACAAATGACAATTGGCATGTTATTTTCAGAAAGCTTCTTTAACATCAAGATCAAGCAGAGCCTCAGGAAATGGGATACAACCTTCGTTCAACCCTGAGTTTTCTCCAAGCGAGTACCCTCCCCTCTCCCATCCCTGCTTCCAGTTTTACAGAAAAAAAAAAAAAAAAGAAAAAAGGGCAGAAAATTGAGGATTGGTGAACACTGAGCCCAACCTTGGCGGTGCAGCACCTTGCCAGGGTAATTAGACTGGGCAAGTGCAAAATCAGACTGAGCAATTGCAACACGTTGAAGTAACATGCCAAGATGCAAGCGAGTACCAGCTGCAGTGCGTAAATAATAAATAATAATAAATAAACCCTGGGTTATTCAGGGTACGGCACAGCAAAGCACACGGTATTATACATCCGAGCTGATTTAATGGAGAGGTTGACTTCTCACTTCTGACTTCTGGTGGTGGTGCCTCCCACCATCCATCCTGACCAGCACAGACCACAGGCCCCGTTTGGTCCTGGAGGAGCTGGGTATGATTTGTGCCGGGGGAAGCGTTGGGTTGGCCTCTAAGTCTTGGCTTCCCCTTCAGCTCTCCCTCCCGGCAAGTGCTGGCCAAGCTCTCTTCCTACAGCTTGGCTTCCTTCTCAGTAAAATGAGGATAATGAATGATTTTGCCTTTTCTTCTGAGGGGCTGAGATAATTCAATTTAAGAAAATGATGGGGGGAAAAAAAAAAAAAAAAAAAAGGCATTTTTGACTACCAAGTGGAACTAGAAAGCCATGGATCAAAAGCAATTGGTCAAAAAGTTATTGATGGAGGCCTTCCTTCCAAAACCACAGTTGGATCAAAATCAGAACATTTTGCAAGAACTTGTCGATTTCTACGAAATTTTTGAAGAGGGTCAAAGCGTTTACCTCAACTTTCTGGAGGCAGCGCTGGAATGTTTAATTTCATTCTGGACATTATTCTGTTGAAGCATTTTGTTTAAAATATATTAAAATATTTAATGACATATTATTACCTACTAAATGTTATAATGTATTATATGATGTTAAATTTAAAATATGTATACAGAAGTCCAAACAAAATATTTTCTTATATTAAAATGTCAGATTTTTATTTAAACAAATGGATTTTTTAAAAAAAACATGGTCAGGAAACATTTGCGACTTCCAACAAACTGTTTGCTTTTGTCCAATTTTACTGCCTGAAAAATGCTGGCTTCTAATTGCTTTTCAGAATGTGAAAACTTAATTTCTTTTTTTTTTTTTCAAACTAAAAATTGCAATTCTGAATCAGCTCTCAAGGTACTGGAATTTCTCAGACTCTTTTTTCCCCCTCAGAAGGAAGGGAGGAAGAAAAGACACTCATTTCCATCAACATTTTTGAGTTATCAGTTAAGCAAAAACGTGGGGCAGTTGATAGAAAAGACTCAGGTTCTGGCAAGCCAAGAAAATTGAACTGATGACAAACTTTTTTCTTAAAAAGCCAAAAATTTGCAAATACACCCTGGATCCTATGGAACATTAAAGACATTTTACCTTTCTGGGATGGTAGACAGTACATCTCAGTCCTCAATCAGCAACATCTTTACATGGCAACTCCTGTCATTACCTGTGGGAAGAAAAAGAAATAAATCCTCTTTGTTGCATGTTTTTCTTAAGCTTGGGAAAAAGAAAGAGAGACAACCCACTCGGTGGCTTGGCAAGTGTGGGGTTACAGCTCGCACATGCGGGAAAACGTGTACTAATATCACATATATGGTGGTAATCTTGCAAACCTCCGGCTGCAAGATCATGGTGCTGTTTTCAAACCCTTATCTAATGCAAATGAAGCTGAGAAAAGAGATTAAAAAAATGTAACAACTATTCCCTTGTACTAGCATGAGTGGTCTGCTCGTGGATAAGATTTCACAGAAATGAAAGGCAAACTTTGCTCCTGAACACCCCCAAAACGCACACTATTTCTATAGAATCACAGATTATATCGGTTCAGAAGGAACCTCGGGAGGTCTCTAGTCCAACCTCCTGCTCGAAGCCAGGTCCACACTGAATTTAGACTGGGTTGCTCAGGGCTTTGTCCACTTGGTCCTTGAACACCTGCAGTGATGGAGATCCCGTGACCTCCCTGGGGCCTCTGTCCAGCAAAAAGCTACAAAAAACCCTCCCCCTTGCCCCACATGGTCATATTAGTACATGGTTTTCCTTCATGACCAGTATCTTTTTTTTTTTTGGTCCGTTCTTTGGTCTGGTTGGGCTCATCAGATTCCAAGACCACCAAGTACTACATGACACCACGCTCTACATCTCCTTCTTGGGATGGAGAACTGATCCAATAACAGCACTATACCCAGTCTAGGGAGCTTCAGTTTCTCCCAGCTGATGATTCAACACCAAGCAAAACAAAGGACATAATGCGATGGTGTGGTCACCCCTCATCTTCTGCCAACATCGCTATTAAATCAGTTCATATGACGTATCCCTCATCCAGAACACATAGTGAAGTTTTTATTGGCATGAATCTGGTTTGCCTGCATTACTCACCTACCAGCAGCGCTACGAGGCATTCCCTGATGGAGTCACAGCATGCAAGTAAACTTTTTATTCCATTATTGACTGTTGGGTTTATGGCACCACCAAGACAAGCTGTTTTGGAAAAATATTCCACTAACTTCATAGCAGCAGCAGTAGTCAGGGTAGCACTGGGAAGACCCACACTCCTCCCAGTCCCTCAGCTGGAGTCACGACCTCACTTCCCTTTTCCACAACCAGGCTCACGATGCCATTTGAGGACTTCAGCCTCAGCTGGGGAAGTCCAGCCCTCTCCCACCGAGCAGCTGACTAATGTTGGCATCACCGTTCTGCTTCTGCTTCTCATCACACCTCTCTTGTTCTCCAGGTCAGACCTGTTGCTGTGTGTTCCTACAGCACCAAGAACCTCTAGAAACTGTGACATCCTAACACTATTGTAAAAAAACCATTATGTAAAAAACCCATTTTATATATATATATATATATATATACACACACACATATATAAGGCAGGATAGTCTATCCCTGTGCTTTCAGGTAACTCCCTTAGCTGCTGTTCCCAACCTTCTCTGGAAAAACCTTGCTACTACCTGGAAAAGGAGACCAAGCCCCAGATGCGGCGAGTGGAGGCTAGGAGAAGGAGGAGCTTCATTCAGGTGCTGAACTGGAGTCCAGAACCAAAGAAAACCCAAGCGACAGCTTCCCAGTGACTCTGTCCTGAGATACCATGTCTCTCGGACTCCACAGAAAGCTGCTGCCTTGAGCCTAGTTAAAACAGGAGAGAGATTATTAGCCCAAGTAGTTCACAAGATTCTCCCCCTTAAATGCAGGGAAAAAAAGGGAAGATGAAACTTTCTATTGAATGAGTTTAGAGCGGAGACCTCTTTAATGTTTCCGAAGGTTTGCCATGAGGACAGTAGCCCCAGGTGATGAGCTATTGGTGAGCAGAGTGCAGGAGAACCCCTCAAGCTACCAAGGAAATGCTGCTTCTCTCGGGGTCCTGGTTGCAGAAATAACGGCGTCCAGGGCCAGGCTGTCAGCAACACATGTGGGGTGGGTGAGTGGGTGTTTACACTGAATATAAATGACCCTCACAGTTTGGGCTGGAGGTTTGATTGCCTGACAGTTCTACCATACCTATGGCTCGAGTGCACAAGTTCTTGAATGTTTTCATTATTTTTTCATTTGTAATTTTATTTCATAATAGTAACAAGACACCCCGGGGCAATGTGTTTCCAGGGGATTATTGCCTTCAGCTTTTTGCTTTATGACACATGCCATAATCGCCAAGAAATGTACAACCTGTCATATCTCATTACTTAAACACGGGTTATATATCCATGTATTAGGCGCGATGGATAGACCAGGACCATAAAATTATATGGACATTTGGTGGCAAAAGTTAGTTTGTGCAAGCTGTTCCCGAGAATGGCTTGCAGCTGGGCTAGCTCAGTTTGGACCCATCCTCAACTTCAGAGCTCTTACAAGCTGTTTCTGCTCTTACTCTGCCCACAGAGCCATTGCAGAAAGTGCACGAACTAATTCTGTGGTCTCGCGCTCCTCTGCTTCCCCCTTGGCTTGGCACGGTTCACCCTGCCTGCAGACACCACCAAGAAACACTCTCCAGGCAAGCTCAGCCCTGGGGGGACTCACAAGAGTCCCCTGAGGACATGCAAAAAAGTAAGTCCCAAGCCAGGTTCCTTGTGCCTTTTACTACCCACTGCCTATAAATAACCATTCACAAGACTTCCTGGAGACCTGCGATGTGGATGAGGAAAAAGGAGAGACCACAGAACTTGGGGCATGAGCAGCTTTCTTCCAAGGAAAGGTGTCATTCTGGATTTATTTTATAGTTTCAGTCAGTCTGGGCATCTGGCACAGGAAGCCAAATGTCTGAAAATGGGGGTCAAACACAGACACCCTGGCTTTTGGTCAGCTGCCAAGGGACAGGAGAGCAGTAGTCAGTAGGTGACCCGCAGGTGTGCTCTGCAGGTAATGTTCTCCTTGGCCAACACGGTTGGGTGAGATGGGCGGCACCTGCATTCGGAATGGCCTCGCAAAAAGCCCTCAGCACTCCAGGATGCTTTAACCAGAGCTGTTGCACCAGGGCCAAGAAGGGCTGGTGGTTATGAGCTCTTCTCTGGTGCTTGCAGGGGCTCAAACAGGAGGCCATTCATGGGGGATCCAGTCATTCCCAGCAGCTGTACTGGCTCCCAGCACTCCCCTGCCCTCAGCATACTGGGAAGTTACGTCACCCCCGAGGGCCGAGTCGATGGACAGACTCTGATGCCTTTTCCCAGCAGCATCGAGGCTGAGGTCACGGCTGCCTGCGGTCTGGTAACCTGGGAGAACATCAGCACTCAGCTGAGCACAGAATGAAGCTCAGGCAGATGAGGAGTACTTCTGTACAACTCCAACACACCAATGCGCTTCAGATCAGAGGTTCCTGACCTACCACCTTGCACAAGAAGCAAGATCAAGCTGAAGACTAACCATGCAGAGACAGCAGGCTAGAGGGGACCTCTCTGGAAGAGCCGCGGGGCAGAAGGTACCCCTTCGTTACGGGGAGCCCAAATCCTTTCTTGGTTGGGCTTGATTATCTTAAGGGTCTGTTCCAACCTAAATGATTCTATGGTCCTTAGGATGCTGGTGGATCTAAGGGACAGCATAAGCAAGCAGGAGAAATCCCTCATACGTATCTGACTGTAAAAGGCAGTTATGAAATGCTGTAGAAGACACCCTTAAGCATTTGCCATACAACTGCAAGTGCCTTTCTCTGGCTGGGAACTCTCACAATAAGGCTCTGAGAGCTGGACCACCAGAAAGAGCATTACCGAGAGGTAAATTGAGATTCATGGTTTGTCTGGCCGGCTCCGTTGCAGTGCAAGTCTTGGGCTCGGCTCTGAATGACAGTTCTGTGCTAGCCTGGGCGGCACACACAACTGCAGGCTGCTCTTCCAGCCCAGTCCATGCTGGAGATTTCCCAGGACCACGGGGAGGCTCAGTCCCCGCTCAGTTAGGCTAGGATGGAGATTTATTTTTTTGTTTGACTGAAGAGAGCCTGCACTTAACCACAAAGCCTAGAAGAATCTATGACCTAGCCCTTTAGAAACACAAGCACAAAATAAATTCACAACAAGGCTTTTCATCTCCAGGGAAGTTCATCTTACCTGAGGCCTGGAACAATGTCGCCGGGGTAGAGTCTTTCTTTCCCCAGGGAGCGCTGGCCATGGGGCTCGCAGCGGGTTTTCCATGTGCTGTGCCTTTAAGCTCGCTGTACTTCTGCCTCCATTTCCAAACAGCAGCCTTTTTGTTCTCCAGGCTGCTGCAACTTGCAGATACGTGCACCGTGCCCTCTTTAGCAGTGATTTTTTTTTTTTTTTCCCAAATCTTTCTTGCTGTTCTCCATAATCTAAAGTTAAAGACATTCAGGTTAAAAATACATGGCTGAGGTGTTTTTTTCCAGAGCACCTCCTCCCCCCCCTCAGAAATCAAAGGTACTTTCTCAGTCGAGCAGGATCAGCCTCCCCTAGGTGACAAAGGCAATTTATTAAGACATAAACTACAATTATGCCCAGTCAAATGCTCCTCTTGGATATATGGAGACAAATCCCCTTTGCTGCTACCCTCAGACAGACACTCCACAAATAAAGTGCCTACCTCACTTCTGCTATACCTGCTCACGCTCAAGTTTCCCTTTATTCTCCGCTCGAGAGCGGCGAAACATAAATCTCGGTCTTCCCAGTAGCTTCTAAAGCTTTTTTTCTCCTTGCCAAGTTTCCTCCCAGCTCCCGGAGGGCAAACAGCAGCCACACAGCCCCTTTTGTGCTCCAGGGCTGGGCTAACGGGCCCCACCTGGGCCAGCAAGCAGGAGGGGTGCCCTCGGCCAGGCTGGGAGGGTTGGCACACCATCAAAGCAAGCTTTGAGAGGCAACTGCTGTTGGCTCTCCGATGGCAAGGGCATCTCCCCCAGCCCCAGCGCTGCAAAGGAGGAGGGGGTCTGCAGGGCAGGGGCTTGGGCAGCCCGTGGGGACCCGGGCGTGGGGTGCTGGAGGCTCCTGGGGAGACGCTGCTTGTGGGTGGGAGCCGGGGCGTAAGAGATGGGCCTCGGAGGGGAAGGCTGGGTTCTCTGTGTTTCCACGTGAAAAACACAAAATACAGACCTGGGTCTCGCGGAAGGGTGAAAATCAGACCCTACGGCTTGAGGAATGGGGCTTCCTCACCCCCATGCTCTCCGGGATGTAAAAATTCAGATGCAGGAGCAGGGTGTGGACAAGACCCAGCTGGAGATGTTCCTGTCCCAGCTCCTCATCACATCACCAAACACCCCCCCCCACCCCATTCCCTCCCCTCTGCCTGTGGAATGGGACATGTGAGTGCACCTTGTATTGCAAAATCAGCCAGAGCCTCCAGGGCACTGCTGACAGCAGTTAAAAATCAGCTTTAAGGGATGCTTCTCTGCCCAATTCTGCTCTTAAAGGGCAGCACCTTCCAGGGAAGGAACGGAAACACCATCTGAGACCCTGCAGTGTCCAGCACCCTTTAACATCTGAAGTCCTGACAGGTCTTGCTCTGCAGCCTGGAGGGCTCAGACAAGGCTCAGCACGGTGGATGCAGGATCCCCTGTGCTGGTGGGGCTTGGGCACATCTGTTGGCTGCTGGGCCAGTGGATCTGGATGGCGATGGCCACCAGCATCTGTCCTGGGCCATAAAACTCTTCTGGGGGTCACACAGCCAGTTAATGAAATCCTGTAGTCACCTGGGGACAGGGTCAGGTAATGGAGAAAGAAAACAAACAAACAGGTGAGAACAGTAAATCCTTTGCAATGGCTTCTCTTCCTCTTCCTTTCTCACAGCTTTTTTTTTTTTCCTCCACATTATTGTACTGGGATTTTTGTTTTTTTTCTTTTGGTCTTCTGACTTTTCTGTACCACTTTCTTTTCCCAGCCTCTCCTTTTCTTTCCCCTCCATTTTCTGCACTTGTATTTTTTCTGTGCAAACGATGGCCCATGTTTCATTTACATCTTATCTGGCATGCGTGTCTGCTGTTTGTTCACAGTGCTGTGGTCTAGGTTGTGGTTTGCATGCATTGTCGACGTGCTCCCATTTCTTCTCTCCTATTTTTCTGGAGAAAGAATTATACAGTTTTCCTGAGTAGTGCCTTCATGTTAAAAAGTCCCCCCACTTTAAAGTCTTATCTAATGCCCTTTCTCTCTCCCATGTCAGGCACCAGCCACTGGAGAGGGACACACAGGGACCACTGTCCCAGTACATGACAGCGTGGTGTTGCTGCCCATCCCCATACTAAGTAGACCAGTGCTGGAGGAAGAGCCCAAGATCTCAAACATCTCCAGACAGGCCTGAAGGGGATGGGATGACAACACGTTTCATCCTCTCCTGCAGCATCTTCTCCCCCTGCCCGGCCCTTTGGGACCACTGCAACAGGCAGATCGCACCGAAGACACCGTGTTTCGGGCTGCCGGCAGACTCGGGAAGCCTTCACTTATACTTCCATCACGTTTCCAGCCCTGGCAGGAATGTATTTATTTATAAATGAAAAATGAGACTGTGATCTCATGTCTGGGATGAAGCAGGTCCTGACAAGTCACGCAAAACTGTTCCTGTTACTGCAGGGACCAGAATAGCAACATCCAGCCCAGGGCTCTGCTAGCGGACGGATTAGCTTCAGAAAGACACTTTGGGAACATACCCTGGGAAGGGCAGGATATTTTTGGTTTCTAAAAGGTCCTTATGTATTAAGATAAAGGGGGAGAGTGAAGAGGAAGGTGGGCAAAGTGTGCTGTGCACAGTTCTTCTAGCACCCTTGAAAATACATGGCGATTCTCCAGCCCCTCTCTTTCCCTTGCATTTCACAAAGCCCTCCACGGGGGGAGGACCCTCCATCACTCCCAGGAGTTACACAAAGTCCATTCCCTTTACAAATATCCCTCCGTTCCCTGAGCTTGCCTCTCAGCATCCTCCGTTTCTTTCGTGGGGGCAATACTCATGCAGCGGTGCTGCGGAGCTGGTCCCCGGCTCCCACCCAGTCTCATTATCTCCTTGGCCACATTGTCAGGAGCAGCACCAGGTTTTTTTGGGTGTGCACCACCAAAACATAGCGCTTCTCATCTCAGATGGGTTAAAACACATTTAAAATAAAGCTAGGGAGTATTCGGAAGCAAACTCCCTGTTTCAATTATTCTCCAAAAATCTCAAGTCTGAGGTTCCTTGTTTAGGGAAAACCTTCTCCCAGAGTGGGAAACGACCCAGCGGGAGGTGTAAGGGCACATCAGCCGTGCCTCGGGGCTGCAAGGCAGGTGTGTTTCACACCAAACCGTAGGGGAAAAAATAAAATTAAAAAAAAAAAAAAAAAAAAATCACCAAACCCCCAAACCAGCTGGTCCTGGGATGGTCCAACCCCCACCAGATGCAGGGTGACAGGGACGAGGTGCTGCCCAGTGGGTGAACCGCCTGCGGGCGAGGATGAGCTGCTGTCGGGGCCGGGATTTCCCGGGTGGAAGGACCGGAGGGGACGGGAGATGGGAGCTGAGCATCATCCCCGGGACCGGGGAACGATCCTTCCCCGGGCTGGGAGCCACTAGAGGGCAATGGAGGTTTGTCCCACACCGACAGCGGCTGCAAGGCGGCCGGGGAGGGGGGATGCTGGGGGGGGGACACACAGAGAGGGATGCGCAGGGGCTGCTCGGATGCCCGCAGGTTGTCTTTCTTTCCTGAAGATTAAAAAAAAAAAAAAAAAAGTTTTTCTGAAGTTTTCTGCTTCGTTTA
>JAVJGG010000088.1:2942427-2976406 GCA_035590195.1 Aviceda cuculoides | reverse complement strand
TGCCAGCCCTGCCCTGCCTGGCCCCCGGGTTGGAGTTTTGGGGTGTTCAGTGCAGAGCCATCAGTTGTGGAGCAGTGCAGGAACAGAGGGGACCGTGCTTCTGGAAATCACGGGTTTGGGGAGAGTGCTGAAAAAGCCATTTTCAAACCAGCCATAAATTGAATCAATTGGTCAAATTATCAGTCAAGCTGTGTTTTAAACACTGATCCCATAAATCGGAATGACAGTGGTCTCCTTTAGATAGTTCCTCTTAAAAACACAGAAGAAAGGTATCAGAAAGCCTGGGGGGGAGATTGGAAGAGTTCCCCAAGGGCTTACACAGGTCCAAATCCATTCCACCCTTTAAAAAACTGTCAGTATTTACATATTAAGAGCCATCCCGCCAGAGCGGCTCCCTGCCTTTGAAGGCACAGGAGCTATTTCTTGGCAGCAGTGGGTATCCTTTAGGATGTGGGGGCTTCAGCAGGGCTCGGGACCGCAGGCCAGAAGCCCCGAGGTGTCCCCCAGAGCCAACAGCCCTCCGACAGGCACAGCACGAGGTGTCCGCTGGGACACAGCGGGGAGATGGGATGGTAAAATGACCGCAGGTGCCTCTCCACCCCTTCGCATTAAGACTTCCCTACCCTTCAGAGCAAGGTTTGGGAAGGGCTCTGGATGTTTGGGACTGGTTTTCTGCTGATTTACAAGCCATAAACCTCAGCCCCTTAACTGAAGTAAGAGCACTGCCATGGCTCAGGTCCAAGCTGCAATACTTGTATGACCATGTACATTAATACACCACGCTGTGACCTGGTACTCTGCAAGTTCAATCATGCTGTAACTCATTACTAGCAAATTAGAGGAGATATTCTGATCCTATCCAGGCTTGCTGAAGATTTCTGGGGAGGCACGGGAGGACCGCAGCTCCTCCGCTAATCACCTGAGAGAAGATTTCTCTGGAAATCGGGAGGCTAAGCAACTCGAAAGCTGGAGCAAAAGCAGGGTGAGTTATAAGCAGCTCCTAACTCAGGTGAGGGGTTTGGGGGGGGGGGGTGCTGCAGCAACTGAAGCTAGCTCTGTAGTTAAATGGGTTTGGGTCAAGGACTCTTAGGAAGATAAGTGTTTTACATTAATATTGCTGGGAGAAATAAATATTAGAAAGAAATTGTAAGTAGAGTCTAGGAGCTTCCATGTGCGCATGCCTTCAGGTTTTCAGACTTTTTCTTTTTAAACTGCTTTTCAAAACCTAAAAAGGTACCAGGGTTATATATTTCTCTGCATATTCCTTGCAGAAAGAACAGACTTTTGGGAAGAAAGGAAGAAAATACCTCCTTCCCTGCCCAAGCAGCGTGCTGGCACCTCCTGGGCTGCCCTCCCAGCACCGTCCAACCCGACATTCCACCTCCCGTTTGATCTCCCCTCGCAAGAGGCCTTCCTCCGACTGTTATTGTTATCACTAACCAGTGCCCAGGCAGGAGAGACAAAATTACACCGCTCAGCCCTTTTCCTCCCAGGTGGAGGACCACACACGAGCGCGGCCGGCGGTGGGAGAGCAACCTGCGCCCTGCGAGACGGGGGAGATAGCAAAGATGCACAAGATGTGTGAGAGATGGCAGCCGGCGTGGCAAGGCGTGGAAATCAAGATGTGAGAAACGTGAGACTGAGTCAGCAGAGAGGGGAAAAAAAAAAAAAAAAAGTGGGGGGAAGAAAGAAAAAAAAAAAAAGCACGGCAGGCTGAGAATGTGAGCTCACCACATCCCACAGTAGATGCAGACCTTTAGGGCTCTGCAGCCACAGTGATTAGCCAAGACATGATCCAGCCTTTGCTGGCCTGATGCGGGGTAAGAGGTCAGCAGCAGGCTGATAAAACGGAGTCTTTTCAGCTCCTTTCAGGGGCTGAGATGGCTAAAACTCGACTGAAAAGGTCTCTGAGCAAACAGCCTTACAGTCGCCAAAAAGCACCAGTGGCCGCTGGGCTCAGCTCTGCCTTCACCCCCCAAAATGGGCCCATTCGGGTGCGGATACAGATAAGTCTTGCAAAGAAATAGGGAAGCTGCTGCTTCCTATGTTGTGCTCAGATGCTGTTGTCAGAGAGTTTAATTTGGGGACGGGGGGGAAATGGTGCAACTTTGTCCTTTTGAAGTGATATTGGTACCTGCTGTCACAAAGCCTTAATGGATGGGAAGATGGCTCTTGGCTGGGCTGAAATTCCCGAGCCGGGCCTTGTAAAAGAGGATCTGAATGTAAAAGAGAGGGAGAGATGTTTAACAGAGCCAAGACCTGGGGATCAAGAGGAGAGAGGATCATCCCAGCACATCAGGTTAACCCTTACAGTACCAATTTCTACAACTCTGAAAGCTGATGTGGATAAATCACAGCTAAGAAACAGCATGGAGTTAAAAGGGGAAGAAAAAAAGTTGGGGTCTTAAAAAAAAAAATACCCTTCGAAAACATCCCAGCTTGGTTTTTGGAAGAGGAAATGTAGTTTGTCTTACCCTGAAGCCTCTGCTTTCCTCTCCCATGCTCTGGGGCAACAGCACAACCCCACAGCCAGTGGGTGACCAGCATTGCTGCAAAATCATTAACTCCGTTACAGATGCTTTCGCTAGTTTGGATAAACAGCCTGCTGTTGTTCTGCACATGTGAGTTACTGTAAGAGTTGGTGAAAGGTTCTGGATTTATAGCCTTGGAAAATGATTTATTTTTTTAAGCCCGCAGCTGATAAAGCTGGGGAAACGCCAGTGTGCGATTTCCCCGTACTGCCTCTTGCTCAAGCACTGCATCTCGGAGACGCCAGCTGTACAGAAGGGGGAGAAACGCTTGAACAAAAAAGCCACAAAATCCACTGCTCATCATGCTGGTAAACACTGTTTATGCAGATCCGTGTCCATTTGGGCACAGACACAGCCAATCTGCTCTATTTCCAGTACCGAGCCATCTTCAGACAGGAACACAAGCAGGCTGGGGTTGGGATGGATTAAAGACCTCTTATCCCAAAAGTAGATCCTCAGCAGACAACCAGCAGCCACCTTCTGGCACTCAAAGCTGTCCCAGATGCTTCAGGATAATAACTCTTTCAATCCTCTTTCACCTGGGCAAAGCGCTGTTTCGGGGTCAACCTGCCCTCCCCTCTCACAAACGATGGAGACCACGCAGCATCCAACTCCTGCACCCACCAGTGGGACCCAAGGGTCCTCCAATGCCTCCGCACGATCCCCCATCCCACCAGAAAAACCTGCCTTCGATACTGCAGTCAAGGAACAGGACATAAGGTCTCAGGATTGCGCTGGAGAAGCTGCCTGGTGTCTGCTTGAAAAGAAAAAAAACCTCACACCTGACACCACCACACCGCAGGGATGTTATTGCTTTATCCACAGCTGTCTTTGCAGCATCGTTTGGGGGATCCTGGACTGTTGGAACTAAGGTGCAACCTCCCCTAAGTCCAGCTATACCTAGAGATAGCATTTCCACGGGAGTTTGCCAAATTACGCTCATTGGCGGTTACAACTATGCATAATCTTATTTAACAGCGAAATTGTCTTACCTGCAGTGTTCCAGCGCTGTCCCTTGGGAGTACTGGGAGGTGTCAGTCATTAGTGCCAAGTCATTTCCACACACCCCAGACCGCAGCACTCACTTTATTGTGGGAAGTTGCTGCTACCTCTGTAATTACCAATAACGCCAGCTGCTTGTGGGATTTGCCGCATTAAATCAGCGCACGGCTTAACGTGTCTTGGATGTAGCCTTGTCCTGTCCAGCCATCCCCTGTATGACAGAGAGAACCACTTTCTATACGAAAGGTCTCCTCCCTCCACCCTTTTTCATTAATTCGAGACCCAGCAGAGAAAGCAAGCAAAAAGGTGAGGAAAGTCTGTCCCTATCTGTGAAGTCCTTGAAGGAGGAATTTACACTCAGCAGGCTCTTGGTCTGAAAAGCAGAGCGATGCTCCAGCGTGCTCAGCCCAGCCCCCTGAGAAGCAGTGGGCTAAGAGCTATGTGGGTCCCCCCCCCAGGACACTCTGGGGGTAGGCTATAGGCTGCAACACCCGTATGGACCTGCTAACTCAGTCTGGTGTCCTAGCCAGACTTGATGGAAAATAATTGCCAACTGCTGCATTGGCCATCTGTCCCCTCCATCTCACATACCCATTGGAGATGCTGGGCATTAGCAGTTTACTGCTGCCACCACCAGTGTAGGTTCACCAATTTGGGCCTAGTTGGCTTAAAAGCTGGCAAAACAGCTGTGGGACCCACTGGGATGAAACTGGTAATAACACTCGGTGCTATTTGTGAATCATCAGAGGTTACCAAAGCCCTCGTTAAGCAAACCAGGGTTGGCTTTCCAGAAGATGGGTTGAAAAGCAAATGTCTTGCTTTACAAGTGCAGTTTCTAGAAAAAGAATAGTCCCAGCCTGTTCTAGATAAGGGAAAGAGTAGGTATGTCTTAAATATTTCTATTACTTCAAAGTTCATAAATCTATTGGTTTAAAACTGTCAACAAGAAAGAGGAAATATGAGCTAGAGACATGGTTATCACCAGGAAAGGAATTTCCTCCAAAGGGAGAGCAAGACAGTAAGTCCAGGAAAGAGGGACAGATAGGGAAATACCTCTATGAGATGTTAGGAATCTGGACAAGCCTGATCTATGAATATCTTTTCATTGACTCCAGCCGACTTTGTCTCTGCCCCAGCACAAGAAAAGGATGGTCAGGGAAGATTTGTTTTCAACTCACTAGGAAAAAAAAAAAAGTAATAGGAACCGTATGGGTTTATTGGTATTATTTTGTTGGGTTGTTTGGGATTTTTTTTTTCTTTTTTAAAGCCTTTGAAATATTTCAGGCTTTTGTCAAAAAAAGCCCTTTGCCCAGCTAGCCTCATCCAGCTTTTTAGTAAACTGAGCTGGTGTCCCCAGGGAGAAAAGTCATGTGGCAAAAAGGTTGTACGGTCTGCAGGGCATGAAGAAAGGGTGGAAACCCACAGGAAAGAGAAAGGAGACTGCAAGGAAGGAGCTTTTGGTCTCAGCCTGAGAGAGGGGAGCAATGCAAGAGGGAGGAGGAAGAGGGCAAAGCAAGGACTGAAGAGATGAGTGCCGGACTCTGCACCGGACACTGTGCCTGCTTTTGGTTTGCACAGGATGAAACAAGTGGCATTGACCCTCAGAAGCACCCAAATCACCAATAATGCTCGACTTTGCTGCCATAACATCAGTATCTCTCCAAACACAGCCCTCATTTAAGACCATCCAGACTGTGAACCCGCTGATGCTGTTCATCCTTTCCCAGCTATTGAACACAACTGGAGCATTCCTGCTCCCACCAAAGGAGACCTGAGGAGCTGATACATTCCCAAACAGCGATGGGAAAAGGGCAGAGCTTATATCGGGAGTGCTCAGCACCGAATCAGGAGGTGCCTACGGAAGGCTGTGGCAACGGGAGCTGCACATGGAGCGAGCCCTGTGACTGCCACCGCTCCCGAGGGCGATGGGGTACCCCTGTGAAGATGCTGAGGACCAAAATACATGCTTCCCTACAGGTGTAGCAGCAAATCCTCAAAAAGATGTAAAGTGGCTCTCAAACAGAGCTGTGCCTGCACAGCCTCCCAGTGCTAATGGTACTGAAAACTGGGCGTTTGGGAGATCATCTTTATTGCACTCACGAGGCTGGACTGGTCATGGCATGGTCTGAGCAGACGGAGCCTCCCTGTCACCCCTCGTTCCGGACACAGCGCTGCCTGGTGCGTCTGTTCTGGGAATACAGCGAGGACTCTGGTTCCCAGAGCTGTCAGAGCAGCACTAAATCCACCAAGAACATGTTCAAACAAACACATTACAGCAGATAAAGGATCAGATAGTTTGATGTCTTTGACTCCTACCTGAGAGCATCAGAGCAGTACAACTGTACTCCACCTGAGTTTCATCCTCTCTCTGTATATCTGAAAACGGCTCTTTAATAAGCCCCATCTTTCCCCCACCCCTTCCCTTCTCCTTTTATCTAATTCTGCCTAAAGTCACCATCCTGTCTTAGGGCAAAGTTCCCACCACTGCCAACCCCTCCCCTTCTTTCTCGTGATAACCCAAGCATTTTCGGCTCGATTCGCCTGTGCTCTGCTCTGTGGGTAAGCAGTAACTTGCTCATATAAGAATGTTTACATTTGAATATAAGTACAATTACACCAGCAGATCTAATAGTCTTCTCTGTATATGTTAGTGAGTACTTAGGGCCATTTTTTTGAAAGCCATTATGCTCATGTGATTTTCCTCAAAGCCTTTCGAAGGGATTTTGTTTTGACAGGAGGGCATTAAGGGGGTGAAACTGATAGCATAAGTACCACTTACAGACTTTGATCAGCTTGGGTCATAATTCTCTTGGAGAAAGTCTTGTATATATTAGAGAAGGAAATTAATTTTATTGCCGCTGTGGTTTTTTTTCCTGCCGGTAACGTCCAAGCACTTGTGTTCAGATTTTTTTTTTTTTTTTTTTTTTTTTGCAAGCCCCCTGTGTTCAGAGCTGAAGTACAAGTTGGGCTGTCCTCCTCCTGGGGGAGGCACTGGAAAGAGGCTGCCAACATGGCTTGGGCCCTCATCGCAGTCCCCAGGAAGATGATTCCCTCCAACATCATCCCACAAGGTAATGAGAGAGACTTGGCAAACCTCTTCCTTCACATGCAGCGGATTTAAAAGTTGTACAGATGAATTACAGCAAGAATATACTTTTTCCAGTCTGTAAAAATCCACAGATAAGCACATAACTGGACCTCACAGATACCTACAAAGTATCATTTGGGATGCCCAATTTGCAGGATAATGGTTTGAGAAGAGCTACATGAGAACAGGCTGAATATATCAAATGTCTCTGCGGCCATGACACAGAGAAAATGATCAACTTTTGGTTCCAACCCAGCTGGTACACTAGGGAGAGAAGCAGCAGAACTGACTGGCACTGTAGATTTTGGGGTCAATAGATGTTTTCTCACAACTGGCCGTAAGTCGAGCTCCCTACTCCACATCTCAGGTCCTGTGCACGCAGGGGAGCAGCTGACACGGCGTTTGGCACAGAAGCACACGGGCCAGGCTAAGACAGCTATCAGAGGACAGGGTTACACCGTCGTCACTAGCTCAGCTAGTGGGCCATGGGAGCTCAGGTGCATATTTAAAGCAGGGTGAGTAGGCGCAGGGAAGCAGCCACGTTCTGCAGGAAGAGTTAAACTTGGTCATTGGAGCTTTTGGCCAAATGAATAACACCAAGGGACAGCTCAGCCCGTGGGGAAATGGTGTAGTATCAAAACTACCGTAGAGCTGAGCTGGTCATGAAAGCAACAAAGAAAAGAATAATTCCGAAAATTCTCCCTTCGCATTTTTTGTTGTCTGGTCAGGTGGTGCTCCAGCCGTCACTTTCCCTTGGTGCCACTCCGTGAAACGAAGGGACAGGAGAGCATGGACAAGCAATCTCCTGGAGCTGATAGCCATCTGCAGTTGTCACGCATCTCAGCAGCACCTTGTCAGCAGGTAGGAGCTGGCTGTGATCTGTAGCCTGTGGTCATCAAGTACCTTCCCTCCTTAAAGACAAGCTGATGATGTCACCCAGAAGTGCAGAGTTGTGTGAATCTGTTCCCGCCTTCCCAAAAATCTTCTGTCATCCCATGCCTTGGTCTCCTCCACCAAGGAGGAGTAAACTACACATGCTCACCCTCCTGTGTTCACTGTAACACATTTCTGCAAGATGTTTGGAGTGGAATTAATCCCACTTAACATCGGCAACCTAAAAGTGATGTCTAGTCTAAGCTAATGTTTAGTCTAACCATAGTGAGAAGATGGATCAACTCCTCAAGAAGAGTCTTTCCACCTCCTTAGCCATCTCTAGAGGCACTAGCCTTTCGCCAAGGATGATAGAAAAAGCACAAACAGCTGAAGCAGACACTTACCTTGCCTTTGGCTCGAGCCAGAAAGATTCCCATCTTCATTTGGTATCTCTACAGTGATACAGGAACCACATAATTAAAAAATAATAAGAATAAGAATAACTGTACAAAAGACCTGTAACTTGGCAGAACAACCCCCCAGAAGGCAGAAGTGGCATGCATTACCTAGGTTGCCCCATTAGGGTAAGTTACAACTGTACTTCAGCCGAGGTGAACAAAAATCTGACGACTTTCCTCCCAGTCATATCCCAGTCCATGTTGCCAGATAGAAGATGCTTATGGGCTACAGCTTGAACAAAGCCTAGATGAACTTCTGAACCAGTTCCAAGCATGACACGTACACCAAGAGATCTTCTATTGCTAGGGCCAGCAGTAAACAGATGCAAAAAAACCCCCACTGGAATCCCACCCCATTTGAAGTCTAACTGGGACCTAACTTCAGATCAGCAGCTATGTAGCCCTAATTCAACTCACATGTGAGCATTTCACATTAAGGAAGTGCTTTAATTCCTGCCCAGGTCAGCCAGCCAGCCAGAGTGAACCTTGGTTTGAGATTTCCCTGGAAGCAGGATGCTTTTAGCAATATTGGGTCCTTTGACAGGGCGATACATCACTGACGGGTACTGAAAAGAATAGCCCCTCTTCATCCTTACCCCCACTCCCTGCCAAATCCAGATTGGAATCGAGCACGGAAATGTTTGTGCATAGCTAGTGAAGCTGGTTAGAAAATTTTTGTCAAAACAGATTTCCATCAGAAAATGACACCCTGTTGGCTTTGGCAAATTTTTGTTCAGGAACAAAGTGGAGAGAAAAAAAATGTAAATGTCAGCGTGCCCTTTTGACATTTTCCCCAACGAAAAGGATGGACTTTCTTGCTTTGAAATGACTTTTCCTTGACATTCATTTTCTACATTCAACTCAAAACAAATCAACTTTTCTACCAAAATGGAATTTGTTGACTACTCTAAGAGGTTTTTTCCTTTTGGAATTGAATATGCAGAAATTCTAGGATACTGGCTTTTTCCCAGTTCAGAATGGGATCAGAGGAAAAAAAAGCAACCCTTCATTTCTTTTCTGGTGAGTCAAAGATTCACTCTTCATACCAGCCAGGCCCCTTCCATCCTCTCAGCTGAATTTCTCTGTCCTTTATTGCTCATCCTGGAGTGATACTTATCTTTAACTTAACCGTTCCCTGGATTTTCAGCTCTAGCACTACCTTTTTGCTTGCTTCTCTTCTCCCAGTCCTGAGTTGACATCAGAACCCTCGGAAAAACCCCAAACCAAAAGCAACTTGGGTACCACACGTTCAGCTGGAATCCAGCAGATGCAAAGTGTTTACCCTGGAGATCACCAGTTACCTCTGTGCTCCCAGATTTTCTCCCAGGGTTCAGCTGTGGCTTTTAGCCTGGGAGGAGCAGCAGCAGCTCTTGGTGCCCTCTCCTCCTGCTGCCAGCCATAGGAGTGACTGTTTTCTCATTCTGTCTTCACCCACTCTCCCTTTTTTCTCCATGAAGGACTGCAATCTGCAAGGATTTCTCTCGTCTCCTCCTGCAAAAAAAAGAACAAATGTTGGGAGAAAAAAAAATTTAAAAAAATCAACTGTGTCTTCTCTAAAACCAGCTCCAGTTTTTCAGCTCAGGCATTGTCTGGTGAAACATGATCCACTTTTTCCTCTATGCAATAGGTTCCCAAAACGATTGGGAATTTGATTCAAGAGACTGTAATATAGATGCATTTTCCTTAAGCTTAACCATCTGCAGTGAAGTGTCTCATCTATGCTGACTGTGTGGCCGTCTTCTGCCATCAACAGACAGTAGATCTACAAAGAGAGAGATCCCCACCACATTGCTCCATCGGCTATAAAGGGTACTCAGATATCTATCTTGGGAGAGCTACAGTTCGCTAAGACACGTGGTGCATCATTTCTTACCTTGGAGTGCAGTTCTGGACTCGTACCAGCTTTGGCAAAGAAGGAACTGGGACTCTGCTCCATCACCGCAGTATTTCCCAGCCTCTTTGCTGTAAAAGAAGAATGAAAAGGTCTCAGATACACTCTTGCCTGACCTCAGCAAATACAAATCCTGGGTCCTGAGTACTGACATTGCAAACAGGTTCTGTAACGAACCTGGAAAGCGAGCAGTCCTTAACACGATGTCCTCAACTTCAGCTTTTTTAGATACACACACCACTAGCGTTGAAGGTCACAAGCGCGTATCAGTAACCGCGGAGCAACGCGGCTCGGGCAGGGCAGAGGTATGGCCTTTACTGTGCCATCCTGCACACCTAAGTCTTCAGTCGATGATTATCAGACCCTCACAGAGCCACTGACTGCTACGAAGGGGTCCGTGAGAGATACCTAGGGAAAGCAAGTCTAATCAGGAGGTTAAAATGCCTTTGCAGGGCTCATGGGGAATTTAGGGGGGAATCTGCAACTCGGAAAAAGATTTTAAACGGCTAGACTAAACCCCTTTTTTTTACTCAGTTGAAGCTGATGAAATGTCTACCTCCTCATCCCCACATCTCTCCTACTTGCAGTAGGTTATCTTGCTTGAAACTATCTAAATGTTCCCACAGGGACTTCCCAGTGCAGGTCTGCTCTCCAGCAAACAAGCGAGCCTGCAAAGCTAAGCTGTGCTCAGGTCCTGCCTTGCCCAGAAGCACAGGAGTTTTTAAAGCCGGTGCCAAGGATTTCCCTTGCTTTTGCAGCTGATTCAGGATTAGGGCCAAACTGTATTTCACCACAGGCAAGGCCAAGCACCTCAGAAAGGATCATTCCCTCCCGTCTCGGTAGCGCTGGGGAAATTGCACCACAAAATCACATCTCGACACAATTTGGCCACCCTGGCTACTCCCTCAAGGGCTGGGAAAAGGACTCGGAGCTTAGAGCCAAAAAGTGACTGCAGCATTTTGTGGCCAACTCCACATGCTCTGGGAGCAGTGGATTTTACCAAGGGGTTACAGGCTGCTGGACCTCCCTGGTGTGATGAAACTCAGCTGCTGGAGGCAGGAGAAAGCACTTTAGATAAGAGGCCAGCAGAGGGAAGGGGGGGGGGGGGGAGAGAAAAAAAAAAAGAGCCCGCATGCTGGATATTTGATGCTGTCAATCACAAATCTCACAGGGTCCCTGTGGAAGAGGCTGGAGCTGAGAGAGCCACAAACATCCACACCTCCGTCCCTCCGGGCAGGACAGCCGATGCTCTCAGCTGAGGTGGCCATGCTGCACATCCAGGACCCTCCTCGCTAGCTGCTCCACAGGCTCCCTGGGGAAAATGCCTCCGACACCGCAGCCGGTGACCCTCAGCAAGGCAGAGAAATTCAGGCTGACAATTTATTGATAACATCAAGCAACACTTGAGCTTCTCTGTGGACCTGAGCACTCCCTGCTCAGAAGGACACAGGTGGTGGGAGCGAGGGATGTTTTCTGAAGTCCCACCTGGCCTCACACTTTAGTTCCTGCCACTTCCAGGTTTTTGTGATCAAGGACAATCATGTCCCAGCCCTCCCTCCCCTTGCTGACGAGCAAAACACAACCTCAGGGCTTTGCTGGGGTGCAGGAGCAGGTGCTGTGCTGACAAGGCAGTAAGGGGGAGAAACCCCAGGCGTCCTGTACAAAGTAGCCTTTCAGCATTGACTTTCTAGGCTTGTTTCTTGCCAGAAAGGAAGGAAGAGGGGGAATGGAGCTCAAGAGGTATTTAAGCAAATACACACACTTACTCAGCAGGTCAAATCATTGCTATCAGGCAGTCCAGACTGCAGATCAGCAGAGCAACGCTGGATGCTACCACAGAGAATCTAATACTAAACTCTAGTCAAAATATTTAACTGTATCATTATTCCCCCAAAAGCATCACTGTTGTGATGTTAAAATTGCATCATTCCACCCTTGTGAAGGGAAAGCTGATGGCAAGGGGCTGCGTTGCCCATGCTGCATGCTTCCGCTGAAAGGCAGTTGATGGCGATGTCCAAGCACAAACTTGCGGGAAACCCTCTGCTCAAGTTTGGTGACATCACCGGAGCACAGAAAGGAGCAAGCCCAGCCACATTTTGTGTTTGCTTTGCCTTAAGAGCAGTTTGACCAACTGACCTTCCCACTAGCAGTCCTGGAACATGGCAGCATTTATTTTGGCCAGCTGAAAAAGTAAGGCAATGAAACAAATTAAAGGATGAATAATTTTGTTTTTCTTAGATACAAGGAAATTCTTGAGTGGAAATATCTGTTTCCCAATATTTTGATCACAAAGACCTTAGCATCTCAAATACTAAATTCATTCTGAAACCATTTCAACCCTTCCAGAATAATTTCTGCATGCTTGACCTCAACGATCCAACAAGCCAAAATCACAGCTTCCTCCAGACAGCGCAGTATCACACAGTCTTGTCTTGTTTTTGTCCTCTTGTGCAAAGGCTTTCTTCATGCATTACTGAGACATTACCCACTGGGTGAAGGCATTTCGGAACTATGTACTCTTAAATACTGTCTAGACCAAAAAGTTTCCCGGTCCCTCTGCCCAGCCCGCAGCTGCCAGTGTTGCACAGGCACCCCAGCTCCTGCAGCGCTGCCGGGGATGGCAGCGTGGGCAGATGTGGTGGTGTGCCATTTTTCCAGCCTCATTAGCAGAAGCCCAGATGCTTCACGGCTCAGAACCTGGGCTTCTCTGCGGCAAAGACGCCGACATCAGCCAGAGCTAGACATGCAGCTATGGAAGCAGGGGCACCATGAAGGAGAGGACGACAGGAATAGCAGCCCAGGGTTGCTACCTCTGGCATTGGGGGTAAAACTATTTTTTAATAGCTTTAAACTATTATTTAAAACTAAAACTCCTGGTTCAAGGCACAGGAGCTCAGTCTAACCTGGCATTAACCTTTATTTACTACCAATGGAAACCGAGCTCTTTTATTTCTTGCCTACCTCTCTTTGAATGGCTTGACCAGCCCCCTGGAGCTGCCCGTCCTTCTCCAGTGGCCACAGTGGGTACCTGAAAGCCCAGCGGAGGTGACACGCTGCCTGCCTGGGGGACCTCAGCTCCAGGAGGTGAACCTGCTGGAGAGCAGCAGGAGCAGGGCTGCCTCAAGGGGGGACGAGCTGGGAGCCGAGGGTGACCCCAGCACAGGCAGTGCCCCCACTGGCGGTGTGGCGTCCTACGGGGCTGAATACAGCAGGG
Organism: Aviceda cuculoides; assembly: GCA_035590195.1. NCBI lineage: Eukaryota > Metazoa > Chordata > Aves > Accipitriformes > Accipitridae > Aviceda > Aviceda cuculoides. The sequence goes on along the minus strand of JAVJGG010000088.1, from coordinate 2,963,349 downwards.
GCCATTGACACCCCCAGACAAAGCAAATGATGAACCAAATCTAGAGTCCACCCAGAGCAGAAAACAACGAAGCTAAAGACAGAACTAGAGGCAAAGGGGCAGAGGAAGATGGGCTACCTACAGTAGAGGTCCCAGGTCCAGCTAGGGCAGGAGACGAGTTACTTGCACATTCAGAGTCCACACAGAAAATCGAGTTAGAGACAAGCCACCTACAGCAGAGGCCCCAGAGGCAGAGCAGGAGACAATCTACCTACAGCACATACCCACAGTCCATCCACGAGGCTACAGACATAACAGACACATCTACAACACAGCCCAGGAAGGGAGCAAGGGCCCAGGGCTGCCCTTAAATAGTGCTCCAGGGCCATGGGAAGAGGAGGGGTGGGTAGAGGCCCCAAGCGAAGCTGGTCAGGTCAATTAAGGCCAATTAGTGCCTAAAGATGACCAACTTGCACCTGCTCCCGCTGCGGTGTCTGATGTGGCAGGGGGAGAGGCTGCTGAGACAACCTCGAGGGACCCTGGGTCGGGGTTGGAAAATCGCAGTGAGGAGACAGCTTCCAGGGACAGCGAGGACCTGAGCACGTCCCACTGCCCAGGCCCGTGAGTCAGACTGGTGGGGAGCCAGCAGAAGGATCTGATGTGGCAGCTTTGCTAAAGGGTGACAGATGGGACAGATGTGCCGTTTCTGCCCTTGACACCACATAGGGAAAAAAAAGTAGTTTCTCCCTGTTACACACATACCTGTGAATTGCTCGGGATGTTTCACCTACACCTGTTCTAGGTGAACATCAGAGCAGAGGTCTTCCCTTGGAGCTCTCCTTCCCAACCAACAGACTCACAAAGCCGGTGACCGCTCCTGGCCATCAACCCACCTCAGTTTCCCGAGCTCACAACGCTCCGTTCTGGGTACCAACACAGCAGAAAGGAGAAACGTAGCAAACACCGTGGCACGTGGAAGACGACTCTCAGACGCGCCTTCTGGAGGATGACCGGACTTTGAAGGCGCACAAAGTCTCATACGGCCTGAGACTTTAATTGTTGCTCTGCATCGTGTTTCTGTCAAGTGTGCAGAGCAAAGCAGACGGGGGGGGGAAACTCGAAACGCTATCTGCCGATTGCTGAACCGCCAGACACGAGGGCAGCTTCCAAGAACACATTGACGTATTGTACAGCAGAGGGAGGCCTTCAGAGCACGCGTTGACTCTATGCCAGGCCTAGGCAGTGTGCTGCTTTGTATTAATTTGTGTAACTTCATGAATAAACTGTGCTTGGCTTGTATATGAATTTTAAATGAATTGTTAACACATTTTTATGAATCGAGGAGGAGGTGCTAGCTGGGGAGGTTGACTGTTTGTTGTTTAAAGCAGAGGAAATCAATCATGGTTTTTCGCAAAATAAAACTTTATTGAGCTGTAATAAACAGATACTTCTAAAAAACATTTAAAACCACATAAAAAACAAGTGGAAGGTGCTTGACTGCTTCAGCATGAATCGCAGGTCAGTGAATGCGTATCTGTATTAAAGCTCTTTTTTTTTTCCTAACATCAAGAAGGAATATGCATTAATGTGCTACATCGGTGCCTTCATGGCAGGTGGAAGATGTGCCTATGGCCCAATGTCTGGGGTCATCGAGAGATCCCATGCAACAGCTGCCAGATGCCAGTTTGGAGATGTTTTGATGCAGGATTATTTGCTGTGCCAAAGGCTGCCCGTCGCACTTTGTAACGCAGGAATACACCCACTGTCTGTGCTTTCTGCTCTCATGCATCCATTCCCATCCTTTCCAGAGAGTTTTGACTCGTAAGACGGTTGGGAAACACAGCCTCCCACATCTATTTCTTCATCCTTCTTTTAGCAGTGGCAAAGGGGATTCTGCTTAAGGTTGCTGCTGGGGAATAGGGAAAACAGAAGTGAGAAAACCCTGGGATTTTCCCTATGAAGATCTGAAGCAAGCCGGCTTTAATTAAAAACAGAGGAGCAGCTCTCACTATGGTGAGTCCCTCCCTCTCCTGCTATCCACTGGCTGCTGCTCTTGGGGATGTGGGGTCACAGAGCTACAGAAATGACACCTACGCTAAGGAGAGGTCACTTTGGTGGCCTTCGCAGTGAAATTACTCCTCTTCCTCTGTTCCACAGCCCGAAGAATGAAAGACTTCAGATGTCAGCATGGATGAGAAAGAGAGAGAGAAGAAAGATGAGAAAGCCAGAGAAGAAAAATATTCAGGGCTGCAGGATTTCCAAGGCTTTTGCTACTACACGGCAATCAGGTTTCCAGCGGAGGGAGCAGAACATCTTCTGCAGAAGAATGAAGGCAACTCCCTGAATACGTAATAGAGGTGTAAATAATAGAGAATGAAAAGGAGACCCAGGCCAAGAGAAACCTCAAGTGGAGAAAGTTCACATTGCTGCCTGTTCCTGCAAGCTGAGTTCTTCAAGGCCAAACTCTCCCAGCCAGGAGACAAACCAGTTCTGCTAGTTTCCCTTCCCAAAATCCAAGTCATTCATCTTGGAATGGGAAAATCGGACTGGAAAACCAACGGGCTGGATCTTGTTGCTTCCATTACAGACTTGTGTTACAGTGTTATTCATAAAAGGTCCTGCAGACTGAATGACCAATTCCTGGACTGCTTCCAAGGATTATTTAAACTTTTCCATAGTTTGTAGGTCTCAATTTGAATGTGTGACTTTGGCCAGTGCATTGATTGATGTTGCTAAAAATGCACGCTGCCCCCCCTCCTCCGGAAAGTATGTGTTTTGGAATGTCTCTGGATTACTTCTAATAGTGAGCTTCTTGCTTGCTGCAGATCACCGGTGTTTGTTGTTAAAATAAGTGGATTACTTCAAAAGGCAATTCCCTGGTCCTCTGCCCATGCACGCTGGCTGTCATTTTGTGGTGGTTGAGGACAGAAGACAAATTTTCAAAGCTCATGAACAGAGCAAGGAAAACACAACCTTGTTCCTTCAGCTGCAGAGGCCGGTTTTCTGTGCCCTTGTGTCTCACGGCTGCAATCTCTGATGTCCCATAAAACAAAAGCTTCAAAGCTGGAGCATTGCCCAGGATTGGATCATTTTGTAGCATGTCCATCCTGCGCATATCCCTGATGCTGATGGGTGGGACCAGCAGGGATCCTTCCTCCTCACCAGGTAACACCGCTTCTCCGCTTCTCCATAGCATATCCCAGCATGGCAGCATCAAACGAGCTTCTTCATCTCACCTAGTGCTATACATCAAAGCTGGAGGATAGACAACCAGCTGTCCAGACACCTTCCAAATCAAGGGGAAAAGGGCAGCTCTTCTAGCATGTCCTTCATCCATTCCCACCTGAGGTAAGTCTGCTGCTGGGATGGACTGAAGCACCCAAGGAAAGCACTTCTGTTTCTCCTCTAAGCTTAAAAGATCCACTTAAACTATAGGCCATGCTCTTGGATGACAAAGTCCAGAGCCAACCTTGTGCTGTCCATAGCTGCACAGAGCCCAGGACGTCTTGAAGTGCTTCCTGGGCCAGAAAGCACAAGGTTTATTTGTGTCTTTTACCCTCATGGCACGTGTGGGCAGACAGGAAGAAACGGCGTCTTCAGCCCTGCTATGTGGGGTTAAAAGGAGCGGAGAAACAAGTCAGGCAGGAGATTTCAAAGTTGGGACCAGAACATTCGCTGCGTAGGGACCGGCGCAGCGTGGGATTGTGGTTTGCCTGGGTATAGGAAATGCAGCATCGCTCAGCAGAACAGAGCTCGTAAAGAACTTGGGCTCTTCTGGGAGACAATTAAATTTGACCAGCGTAAACTCAGGGTTTTCTGATGGAATTCAAAACAAGGGATGGATCCGGTTTGTGCAGAGAGAAGACGAGTCATACCAGCAACGGGTTGTTGTGTAGGTTGGGATTTGCTACCGTTTTACTTACCTTACATTGCACAAAACTGTGCTACCAGGCAAAAAAATCCCGAAAAAAAATTCTTGAAGCCAATGGACCTGAGATATCAACACCACCACCAAGGCACAAACTCAAGATCATTTGCAACATTGCAAGACTCAAAGGGTAGAGAAAGAAGGCTTCCAGCAGCCTCAATCTGCAAAAGAAGATTGTAAAAACCATGACATGAAAGAAAATTAGAAAAAGAATTGGAAAGAATAAAGGTGGGGTTTTCACTATGTGGGTTCTAAGCTTGTAACAGGTCACATTTTCCCGCTATTCTTTGCAAATATGAGTGTTAGAAACGGGCTTTATTTAAAGAAAATGAAAGCTCAAGTAATTACATGGCTTCAGGAGCCAGGACTCTAAGAAAAACATCAAGTATTTCAAGAGTTGGCAACGCTGCTGTGGAAAAGGAGTGAGTCATGGTGTCTTTTTGGACTCCCGTGTGGGGGAGGGAGACCAGTGCAGCCGCTCCGGAGTGGTGGGGAGTCTGCTCAGCTGCTCGTGTGGCTGTGGGCCCACTGGCCATCTCCCCAGCATCAACGCGCACGGCTGTGATGGGAGACACGGAGGGTGGCGTGGCCAGGACCAGGGATGCAGAGCCCAGCGTGCCCTCAGCTACCTGCCTGCGGTGCAGAAGGGACCAAAAAAGCAGCAGTCCAGGCAAGGAGCAGGAGGGTGATGAAGGGGGAGTCCCTGGGCTCGCAGGCACAACGTCTCCCTCAGCGTGCATTGGAGGGAATTCATGGCAAACCAGCAGCTCTGAGCCTTGCAGGGAGGTAAAATCCCTCTTTTCCTAGTCTTTTCTAGGCAAAGACTTTGAAATGCTGAACTGTTCCTTCTTTAAAGGGATGCAAACAGACCTAAACTCATCCTGCCCAATGGTAACGGGAAAGGGTAGAGGGAGGATCAAGACATTAAACACAGGCGGCACAGCGGGAGCAGGGATATGTTATGCTTTGCTTGAAGAATGCAATCAATATTTTAGCAGTCCCAAAGCTGGTTTGTTGTTTTTCTTGTACTTAATGTTCTTCCAGCCTACCACCTCCCTAGCCCTCCCTGTCTGCTTTGTCCTGCGTGTGTCCCTGGTCCCGGTGCTTTTTAGTTAAATTACTTTTCAAACTGAGTCCCTGAGAGTCAGAGAACCTCCTCGGTCCACTCGAACGCTGTTTGAAGCAGCCAGATGAAGGGCATCCCTGGAGTCAGGTTGCGACTGCTGCCGTGGGTCCGGAGGAATAATCAACCCCTGTCTCATTGCAATACCTGTACGTGCATCCCTCAGCAAGGCTGCGCGTCTGGGAGGACACACAGCAGGCATCAGGAAGCCTCAGAAACCATCCCTTGGGTGGCAGCAATGGGACGGAAGGCAGCACTGGGAGAGGAGGCAGAGAAAAGCCTCTAGCTGGTGATGCTGTGTGTGGGAGAAGGATAAACAGAGCCAGGCAGGGAGCCAGAGCCTGCGAGCCAACGGGCCATTACCCACACGGGTGGGATGTCCTGGGTGACCGACAGAGCGCTCCCCAAGCACCCAGCTCCCCAAAGCCATGATGCAATCCATCTCAAGGAAATGGGGACAGCTCACTACAGGAATTACTTCCAAGCAGCAGGCTGCACGGGCCAATAAGATCCCCATTGATTTCTGACTGCCCTCCTTCCCAGCAGAGGGAGTTTGGGAGATGCTTCTGCATTGATCCAACCTGTTGTTTCCATAATGGGGTTGTTGCCAGATGAAGTTCACATTAAAAAAAAAAAAAAAAGTTGTTATTTTCAGATGTGCTGAAGCTCCCACTGCTCCAAGAGGCAGCCATTGGCACCGTGTCAAAGAAACGATCCCCTTTTCCTTGACGGCCCAGTGAGCAGGGTGACAGCTTCACTTCACCTCTCCGGCATGCACCACGCCATTGCCGATGCTGATCAGCAATGTCTTGAATTCATAGTCAATGAATTGCAGTCAATGGCCAAGATCCCATGGCTACACTGAGGCAGGATCAGCCCAGAGAGTCCCACCACCCTCTTCACGCTCGTTGTATGATCAGCCAGGCCATCTGTGCTAGACCTGACCGTGGAGGAAGATGTTGGGATCGGGAGCTCACAACTGGGAACATGGTAAAAGCAAGCAGTCGCAGGGCTCTCTGGCTCCCCGGGACACCAGAGAGGACACCAGGGAGCCCTGGGGACCCTAGCAGGTCCCTGCGGGTGGGAAAGGTCCTCCCAGCAGAGCTGCTGACTGGATCAAGGTCTGAGGAACAAGTTCTCCAGCCAGAGGTTAGGTGGTTTAATTTGGATTCTTTGAAGCCCACCCTCAGAGTCATATAACTCACGCAATCTTTTTTTTTTACCTAGACTAAACTCATTTTCTCCCTCCCTGCCATTTAATGGGCTCCATAGGATGAAGAGATACCCTTATTTTCTCTCTTACAGAACCCTATATCCCCTCATACAACAACCGAAGACACTAATAACTCCATCTAATTACAGAGTGAGTGATCCCTGTTAAGGGGAATGGCAGATACACTGGTATTATTTATGTCACCTGCTTTGCACCATGCAGTGCTCGAGCCAGCTCCGCTTGCTTTTTTTAGCAAGCACATTTCATTTTTCACTCCCCACTGTCATCCCCTTCCCTGTCTCATTCAGAAACTTTACCCACTCGTTCTATCACAGCCTGTCTCTCTGCTACGCTGCGGTATAAATCAGCATTAATTATGCTGGTAAAATCCTCTAAATCACTCATTGTCCTCATTATTATTATTTATCTTAGGCTGAAGGTGACGCATGCAAACGCAAGCTCTTCTGGGCCCCTAGCAAGGATTTTTAATGGGCTTACTGGCTTGGCAACCCAAGCGCAACACCTTACGCAGAGTTTCCTAACGGGGCTGCGTCCGCCTGGTTCTGCATCCCTCGGTTTGGGTCCATCGGTCCCCTGCGGGATGATTCACAGCCTGGTCCAACTGCTGCCTTTACGGAGGGGGTCGGGCCAAAACGCTTGGGGGTACATTTCCCTGCGAGCATCACTGCTGCAAAAACATTGTCTGCGTGCTGACATCACCTAATTAAAACCTGCATCCACACGGATGTATGCAAGGAAGAGCACACAGACAACTTCTGTCTGGGATTTTCAGAGTGGTTAAGCTGGCAAGTGTTAATTTTTTCCCCTCTCAATTATCTCATAAATTGAAGGAGTTAAAGCTCTGTAATTCCGGATGGTGCAGCAAAAACAGCGCATGTAAATAAACAACCAACCCAGCCTTTTTCCTCCTTGGCCTCCTCTGATCAGGACAGACAAATGTTAGAAATAAATTGAAACTGGAAAAGCTGGAAGCCAACTTGCCTTCCTGGAGCAAACACAGACCGAGCACAGAAGCCAAGGTGGCAGCTTCTGGTTTGGAGAGGCTCCCCAAATTGCAACCCTACTGATGGCACGCAGCCTAAAAAGCCAGCTCTCTCCCTCCCTGATGCCAGCCAAACGGCATATCTCTACCCTCACGTCTCCATAAGCTGTATTTTCCAGTCCGCCTCCCCCCCCGCCTTGGCAGGACAGCACCGGCCCCGTGCAGCCGCGACGGCGCGAGCCGACCTCCAGCCCCCCCCGCCGGAGCAATAATGCGTGGGAGTATCGATCCTCGCACTTGTCACTCCGGATGGATGTGCCACCGCTAAATCCCTAACCTTTAGCTGTGCCTGCAGTCTGTAAGCTCCCACCCTCTCCTCCCGCCAGGCAGCGAACACCATGTCCAACAGCCTATTAGCAGGAGAACAGCCTGTCCCCTGTCAAAACACACAAGGTGCCACGGTCCCCACGGGAATGCCGGCGGCTGCTGACAGCGCTCTGGCCTGCCTTCCCTGCCTTCCCGCCAGCATCCCCGACCCTGCGGGGAGCAGCCGCACCAGGGAGCCCTGGCTGCTCCAGCTGGAGAGCAAAAAAGAGCCCGTAGCTAGAAAAGGGAGGAGGCACGGTCTACCTGCCGGCTTCAGGAGCCACTTTCCATGAGACACAACGGGGATAGTGCCGGCCTTCCTCCCGCCAGCCCTCCTCATCACCTGCAGGAGGAGAAGGGATGCTGTTCAGGGCAGGATGTTTGCAAGGGGAATGATTGGAGGCTCGCGCGATATGCGTTTCAAAGCGTGCAGAGAGCAAAGGCCTGATTCTCTCCTCTTCTGTTTTACAGAATTATTTGCAAGCGTCGCAGTTTTGAAATGAGATCAGGAACGTTTTTGTAGTTTCTTTGTTTCAGGAGAAATAATGCAGACAGAGGAAGGCAGGTAATGAACGCCAAGTGATTTATTTCTGGTAGGCATCCCAAAAACCCATGAAAAATTAAAAGTCATTAATTATTTCAAGAAAGACATGACCACACCACACATGGCCCCACCCCAGTTGGATCCTGCCTGGAACTCAGATAGCATCTCAGTTTGAGAGACACACAAAACCTCAAGGCATCCTGGTGGCTTTGAGGCATCCTTGATATAAAATGAACATTTTTCAGTGTGTAAAAGGGGACACACAGGGCCTGGGCCAGTATAAATCTGTTGGTAAGTTCACATTCACGGTCTTTCTCAAATCACTATCCACAGGAATTAAGCACTCCTCAAACTTTTCAGAATAAACAATTTGTCTGAAGCTTAAACCGCTCCTGCCGGGCAATTTCTTTTCCATATAGCAAACCACACGCCAAACTCATGGTTTTGGTGGCATCTTTTAAAGCCTTGCCATAGCAGGACCATCTCCCCCTGCTCTGCTGCGGCGGGGCTGCAGTGCACCTGTACGCCGAGAGCCCCAGCCATGTCCTATTGCTCCGACAGCATTTCCATCACTCCAACCTCTGGACTGGACACCCGCCAGGGCAGTGCCCGCAGCCACGACGTTCACAACGCTTGTTCTAAGGTAGGTCCGACACCTTCACATGACTCCACCTTTCCTGTCCCGATCCTAAATATTCACTTACTAAGTCCAGGTTTACCATACGGTGAGTTAAACCCCGTTAGAGTTGAAACTCCTTCACTCTTTTCCTCCAGGCTGTGTTCCATGTGGGAGCTTTCCTAACCAGCATCCCTCTGGGATGAGGCACACCAGGTTTGATCTCAGCCCAAAACTCATTTTTTCAGTCATTCGTAAGGAATCACACAATCCCTATGTGTCGCTCGGCTCCCTCCAGTAATAACTTTTGAAATCCATGGGTCCATTTCAATCAACTTGGACAAAAAAGGCCCCAAAAGCATTAAGAGTTGGCTCAGTCTGATGGCTGTAGGCAGCTGGAGAGAGCCAAAATGCTGAATTACTGCCCTTGATGGTAGCGGGGCTGCGGCTGGAGCTCAGCGAGCCTGTTAGATGCTGGAAAAGGCACACGGGCGAGAGATCTTCGAAAGGCCCTAACCTCAGGAAATGTTTCGATCAGAGCTCCCACCTTATTAGGCACGCGATAATCCAGCCACGAGACACAGAGCCACGGGAAACCAAGCTCCCTAAGTCCTGCTTCTCACGGATCAACTTTGTCTTAAAAAGGAAAAAAAAAAAAAAAAAGGAACCACAGGTAAAATACAACGAAAAGCATTTCATAAAGCATAGACTTCTGGAGCAGGCACTTCTGAGTCCTCCTGCTGTAACAGAGGTGGGCTTGGGACTGCTAGGATGTGCAAACACCATTGCTAAAACAGAAAGAGAGAGACACTAAAAGACAACAAAGAACATTCCCACCCAGATCTGGAGAGGACTGTAGGTGGGAAGATCTGCTTTAATGAGACCGAGAAGCTAAAAAGCTTTGAAAAACTCTACCTACTTAAGGATGGCTTGGTTTTAATAGCGATACTTGCCTAGATTTTTTTATATTCTGGTTTTATCCTATTTCTATGAAAGTTTTCACAAGACCAATAAAAATCTTGAATTCGTGTCAAAACCCCATTTCTCTAACTGGAGAAGATCCTCTTTGCTAATGTAGTAGCTACAAGCCAGTAGCAAACACGGTTTGATTAATTTGATCTTGATTAGAGCTAAAAGACTTTTTTTGGCCAGAGTTATATTTTGAAGCAAAATAAGTGGAAATTCAATCAGAGCAAACCACTCCATAAAACATTTTTAAAACACAAATAATTTGGCAAGCTCAACAACGGAGAAAACCCAAACACTTTGTTTTGTTATTTTAAAGCAAAGCACTTAATTACAGTCCACTTTTAGTTTAAAGTGTTTTTCCATTTTCTTGAAAAATTATTCTCAAGATTTCTTGAATGCAAAATGAAATTAATTTCAAATTGAATAGAAGGGGTTTTGGCCCAAGAATATTGTTGCTTATTTTCTAATTCATCCAAAAAAGCGTAGCTGTGTTGCTGCTCATTCTCCTGCAAACCGAACCAACGCCGTTTCTTGCCTTAGCGCTAACAAATTCAAAGCCACAGGCTAAAAACCAAAGTCTAATACACACTTTTGTGCGGCCAAACCTGTGGCCCAAGCCGGGATTTGAAGTTCAACTTTAAACGCTACTTGTTCCTCTAGATTACATGCGTGTATGTAAATAACGTTCTTAATGAGGGTTGGGGAAGAGGACACATACTGGCATTTTCATTTAACGTATCACTAATTTGAGGAGGCTTAGGAGTCATGAGCTGTGACCTCCTCTTTCACGGCAAGCTGCGAATCCCAGCCTTCGCTGGACTGGCAACCTCAGCCAGGAATTCCCTCTGATTTCCTACTCAAACTTGATTCCCCCTGCTTCCTTTATTATTACGTTTAACCATCCCTGACATGCTTTTGGCAACCTCCTCAGAGATAATCAGGTTGTAGCGCTTGAGACCAGCTCCGCTCAGATAAAGAAAAAATGAGTGATAAAAACCAGCGATGTATTTGCAAATCAGAGGCAGAGCAGCGGAGAGCATGCTGTGTTTTAGACTTTTGATCAGAAGAGAACGCGCGTTCCTCGTTAGTGCTGTAATACGGCAGTCACAGGATTTTTCTATATCAATTGTCAGGCCGGGGTTAGAGCTGGAGCCTGCAGCCCTGTCTGCAAGACTCAGCTCCTTCCCTGGTGTATTGGACGCGGCTCCTATTTTCTACTCTCACAGATATTTCTTAGCACAAATCATGCCAAATACCTTATGCCCTAATAGACTTCAATTCTCTTGCAGCTACCCTTCAAATCTTAGCCTTCCCGAGGGTTAAACCTGAACAATTTAAAAGAGAACAGAAAACTTAGAGGGAAGAGAGGGGGAAAAAAAGAAAAAAAAAAACAAAAAACAAACCCAACAACAAAGCAACAACAATAAAATCACACATACACACACACACAAAAAAAAACCCAAACCCAAACAACACCCAGTTGTCAAATCTGCAAAAAACTCCACTCCAACTCTATTGATTTCGTTACACCTCTGCTGCCTGACCCATTAAGCATGGCTCACTGGCAAGGTGTAAGATATGCAAGTTGCACTTTGTTACATCCTTAGACATCTCTTGTGCCTGGAGATGCTCAACACCTCCCCACCATTTAAGTTTTCTTAGTTTAGCAGCAAATTCACATAAAACTCCGAGTGAGAGGAATTTGTTCATAACCCAGTTTGAAAGTACTACTCCCAGTCTGCATCTTGACTCACCAGGGTTGATGCTGGCTGGGAGTCATTCACCATTATGGCCACCAGGAGTTGGCCATCAGAGCTTGGCTGTCCCCAGGCCACGTCTGTAGAGAGGACGAAGGGACTGACACCTCAGAAGGTCTTTCTTCCCACCTAAAAATGGCAGTTGGTTTGAAGGATGGTCTCTTAGGCTGCTGATCACCCTCCCTTGACTATGGAAGGTGTCTGGACAATTGGAAATTTGGTTTGTAGATGAGGAGAGCTACCTGAGAAGAATCCCTCTCCTCCAGTGTGGCTAGCATCATCTCACATCCCTCAGTGATGGGCTCCAGACGTGCTCTCAGACTATGGCGATCAAAATATATCAGTCCCCAAAACAGGGACTGATTTGCCCAGACACTTTTTCAGAGATGTTCTCTTCCGCAAAGAACTGGCTCCGTTTCTGTGCCCGCATCTTACCCACGTGCTCTGGGATGTTTTTGTCCCTTTTCCCAGGACACTAGGCAAGAAGGTTGGACTCTCTCTTCCCCCCGATACAAGCACGGGGCAGGGGGGTATCGGCGCACCCCACTGCACGGAGAGGCCATAGACTGACCTGCCTCCTTCTCAGCATCAGGATCTGACCAAGACTATGGTGACACCATATGTGACTTCACATTATTTGTCAGGCCAAAAACGTTCAACCTTTATCTCTGACAAGACATCCAGAAAACCCAGACAAATGTCTATAAGCTTCAAGCCGTACCCAGACAGAGTTTATGGGGAGAAAAAAAGGAATGATATGGGCAAAACCCAACTGTCGGTGAACCCACTGATGTTCCCATCGGTGTCCAGCTCCCTACACCCCCGGGTGCACAAAAGTACCTTGCAAAGGATACTCCTGGATTTGGTACAGACTTGATTAGGGCAGAAATAACAGAAAATGCTGCAGATCAGCCGGGAGGGACTGAGGCAGAAGGAAAGCCTGACAAGCACAGGTCTAGCCCACACGAAGTCCTGCCTTTGCAAGGGTCGACACGAAACCAAACGCAATTCTGGTGTCCTGGATGCTCGGAGGGCAGTAAATCAGGGCCCGCTCAGTGCTGTGGTGAAAACTTCACCGGAGAAAACTCCTCCACATGCAAAAGCACTGTGGAAACACCCAGCCCAAGTCTGCAGTAGGTCCCAGTTCTTCCAGTGGGAGAAACGATCTGTCTTTCCCAATTTTCTTCCCAAGCCTCTCTGTATACTCTCCAATATGCCGTGCCTTTTCCTGGAAGACGATTAGGTCAGTGGTTTTTCCATATAGTGGATAATTCAGCCTCATGGGTCAATGCACAGATTTTTATCTCAACTCTGAGTTCCCATCAGCCTGGCAGCTTAAGCTCTGACTACCCATAATGGATGTGCCTTTGCTCGTGTTTCAGCTTGATCCCGCTTTTTACCCAAAGTGAATTGTAGCCACTAGTGAAAAAACAGAGTGTATTTATCCTGTGCGGATGACTCTGCCCTTTCTGGTGCTGGGTACCTTAATAGAAGGTGCTGGCTAACTGCAGGATTTGGCCTATTGCTTTTGGTTGAAAGTATTGCCACTGAAAATACCTAAACTGCTACTAATTTCAAAGAAAAATTTATCTGAGTGAGGGCTCCTTGAGAACCGAAGACCTCCTGTAATTCGCGTTTACCAGTGCATCTCCCAGGCAATCCCTGCAAAGGAGTAGCAAGGGTGTTTCAGTTTTATTCCTCAGGCAGCAGAGAATAAATAGCACATTATGGAAACTGCTTATCACAGCCCAGGATCAGACACTTTGCTGGAGCAGGTTTTTCCAGGCAGATCTCAGATATTTCCTCGTTGTCCCCTCTCATTGGAAAGTCTCTCTTTTTCTTCCAACATTTTGGAGCTTCCATTGCTACTCTCACCCAAACCCAAGCAATAGCAAAACTTTTGGAGCCTGATGCAGAGGCCTGCTATGACTTTGGGTGTAGCTGACTATGGCTTGTCACTTAACCCACTTTATGTGCACAATTTTGTGACACCTGCTGTAATCCACCCTGGAACGCTCCTGAAGAGACGCAGGAGAAATTCTTAAGATGTATTTCCCTCAGACCACAATATATTCCATATGCTCCAACTGTGGAGGAGAAGGGAACTGGTACATTGTGTTACCTCTGGTAAATCTATCATTCCCAGCTGGGGGGACGGGGCGGGGGGGGGAGCAGAGAGAGCTTATCAGTGTTTTCCCTGACTTTACAGCTGGAAGAAATTTACAGCCAAACACACGCTCCAGTTGCAAAGGAGGGATAAGCCCTCCCCAAACGTGCTTACAAGCCACTGTTGTTATCAGAGGATCAGGGGACTTTAGATCACCTTTACTGCTGGCCACCAAGGGCTCTTCTGGAGCCCACTCTTTGCAGAAGCCATCGGGCAAGCTTCTCCAGCAAGGGGCTACAACACTGCCCTTTCAGGAGCAAGGCCCTCGGCCATCCTCCTGGAAAGCACGTTGACAAAATTGAGATTATCTGTGAGCGTACAACTTGCTGAAAACTGCTGACGAGGCGGGTTTTGGCCCCTCTTTCCAAGTCTCCCTCTTTGGGAAGCCCATGATCAAACATCTGTTGCCTGCACGTTGCAAACCCACTTTCTGCCAGGGAGGTTCCAGGTCCCGTAGCCTCGTCCCATTGTAGGAGCCACGCAGGAGGTCGGGCGCGTCGCTGCGGGTTCCTCTTTGCACATGTTAAAAACTAAACACGGCTGGGACCCAAATGTCTACCTGATTCGTGGCTTTGTTGGGATCTCACTGTTGGGCAGGAAATATTTTATATCTGAAATTCATCTTCTGCTTTTGACAAACTGGCAGCCATTAAATACCCAGCTACAATTTCAGTTTCTGAAATGTCGATAAGCATTAACAAAAAAAAAAGTAATTTTATAGGCTTTTTAATTACTTACCTTTTGGCAGCTTTGCTTAGTCTTCAGGTTTTAAAAGCCATCGCTTGGCTCTCACCCACGGAGAGGGTGAACTCAGCGGTGGAGGGAGCTCTGCTCAGGTCATCAAGGCTAAGCGTGTCCTCAAGAGCTGCTGGGAAATGGGGCCTTAGGGAGGGCAGCGAGATAATTAATTGTTAACTAAGCAATCAGCTTACTTGTAATCACTTTTTATAATTAACTTTATTATTATAATTAACTTAACATTGATTGTTTATATTTATTGATAATTATCTCAATTGTTATCTAAACTGCAGGCAGACTAGACAGTGCTTAAGACATCTGCATCTTTGCAACAAATTTCTGCTTTTAAATATAGGACTCTGCTAAAGCTGAAGAAGAAAAAAGAGCGAAAAATTTCATACATGCTGTTTTTCCTTCAGAACAATTTTTTCTGCATTTAATTTTTTTCCAGCTATGTAAAAATACCTTAGTGCTGATGAGCGTCTCTAGAATAACAAACCTCCTATATACCTGTGCATGCACGTGGCCCACGATTCCCCCCCAAAAACCTGTTCGCCATTAAACCGGGGTTTGCAACACAGGCCTTGCGAAAGCCAAATATGAAAACAAAGTATGTTCATCGTAGAAGGAAAGAAAGTCCGCGAGGAAGCAGATGTAAAACTCAGGCTTTCAATACACTCTAGCAAATAACCAGTGAAAGAATAACGACTTGAAAGACGCCGGGCCAAACTCCGTGCTGGCACGACTCCATCAAAGTCAGTGGAGATAGGCCAGCAGCGGATGTTTCCCACTTCGTCAGTTGAACGTGAAGAGTTTATTTTCCAAGTCACCCCTCCTCTTACTTAAATTCCCTGTCATTGATCGATGGGTGTCCCAAAGATGCTGAGTGGAGAAATCTGTCGCTTACAGAACTGGTACTTTGCTGTATAAAAACAAAAGGTCTCCAGTCTGGAAATGGCAAAGAGATTTCTTCAAGCGGCTGCCAAAAAAAGATAAAAGAAAATTATAAGCTAGAAGCTGTGCTTTCTGAGGACACTGCCAATTTTTTAAAAGGATAATCCCAGTAGATACAGCATTATACGACAAAAGTCCCATTGTGGAAACGCTGCCAATTTTATAAACGTTGGCATTTAATCTCTTGGCAATAATATGAGTCCAACTGCGCTTTTATTTTTTGCAGTCGCTAACAATGTATTTGCATACGTTATAGCAGCAACATATGGTCTAAAGAAGGTTAATTTGCTCTGCAATTAATAGTGGCGTGCAAATCCACACACAGCTAATATGGAGTGAACCAACAGACAGAAAGTCATTGATGTTGGAGCTGAAATAAGGAGAGGAAGGGAACATTTGCCAAGCACCTGACTCTGTTTCAACCTGATTCTCTTTCCAGAGCAGCCGATAAAGGCAGCAACAGGTTAAATCCAGCCCTATTAAGGCAAAACTCCTCCTAGTTTTCTTACGGATGAAATTTTGTGGGATTTGCAAAGATATTTTAAGGAGCTGAGACCCAAAAAGGACCAAGGGCAGGATTTTCCCAGGCAGGAAAGCATGAAACCAGGATCCTCGTAGCACCAGGCACTGGGAGCAAGGATGCACTGGTGAGACGTAATGAGAAGCCGAGTGGGAAGAAGCCAAGGGGGAATGGCTGCGAAAACACTGACGGTGCACTCAGATCCGAGTAAGGAAAGAAAACCCCTTGGTATTATCATTTATATGTACAACACTCAAAATTTGGTAACGCACAGAGAAAGATATAACATTATTGCAGTACCGTAACAATATAGTGACTTTGTATAGACACAGACTGGTTTCTCTGCAATAGAGATACCAAAGAAATAACAACAAGCCTATCTGCAACTCATTCGCAGCAGCCCCGGCACCACCTCCCCAAGACAGAAACCCCGGCTGTTCATCACCGAGCCCCAACCCTCCCGTCCGGACAGGAGCCGGTCGCGTGGGATTGTTCACCTGTCATTTTATTTTGCTGCAAGTCCTTTTACAAGCGGGCAGGGCTGGATAGGGAGAGCCGGGCTTTGAAAATGGGCCCCCCGCGGAGGGGAAGGAGGCAATAAAGCCCTACCCCTCCGCGCATCGCACGGGGCTTTCGCCTCGCAGCAAAGCAGCA
This sequence comes from Aviceda cuculoides, assembly GCA_035590195.1. Taxonomy (NCBI): domain Eukaryota; kingdom Metazoa; phylum Chordata; class Aves; order Accipitriformes; family Accipitridae; genus Aviceda; species Aviceda cuculoides. The sequence continues at coordinate 2,946,818 of JAVJGG010000088.1, read as the reverse complement.
GGAGTTGGGGAGCAAGCGAGCATAAGGTCACCGGCTTTTGAAGAGGAAGGCTCTGCTCACAGGGGGAGGGGGAATGTCTCTGGTCTGCCCGGCTATAGGATTTCCTGGGTCTTTTATAATGATGTGGTTGCCCAGGGTTGTTTGGCTTTAATGAAGCCGTTCATGTCCGGTTCGCTAATCGCGTTGGAGAGGTGCGGAGCCGCCCCCGGCTCACATCTCTCGCTCTGAAGACGGATATTTTCCATCTTGGCTAAAGGGAAATGAGTTGGGTTAGATGGTTTATACTGCACAACCACCCTCCAGGTGTAGGATGGCAAGGAGTCCCCGATGGGCCACGGATGCCCGTAAAGGCAAAACGCCCAACTCGCCTGACGTAGCTGAAATCCCTTGGCTCTAGCCTATGAGGAGAAAGGCTCCTGCAGAGACAGGCTGACCCTGGGAAAGAACCCACGTCCCTTTCCTGAGCCTCATGACAGCAGACATTTTTGCTTTTCCTCAAGACCCAGCTTCTAGAGTCACGTAATTATAGGGAACCTCAGCTTTAATTTAAAAAGAAATAGAAGGAATGGGGAATGGTTCCCAGAGTACCGTCTGGGCAGGCTGGAACAACGTGAACCTATAAAGCATCAGCAAATAAAAAGTTCCCCTATTACCGCTATTATCATTATTATTGCTAACGACAACCAGAAGATTTTCAGATGCTTTCATGATGCATCCCAAGTTATAAATTTTGAATGTCCAAATGCACGTTCTATCATTGGGTACCCGGTTTGGCTGCAACTGGGCGAGGACCGCAGAGGACTGGCAGCACTGGCCGGCTGCACTGGGCAAGACCTTCCCATGGGCTGGCAAGGACAGAAAAGCTCCGGCTGGGGCAGGAGCTCAGGCCCAGCCGAGGAGAGCGATAGGACAGAAACCCGGAGATGAGCCTTCCCAGAGATTTCCACCATCCGCACCTGCCAGGAGGGAAACGAAGCGGAACGATTTCCCCAAATGCAAGTTTCATCGCTTAAAAGGATTCCCCGCGTAGCAGCTAATCCAGGCCGCACCACGTAGCACCGAAAGGGTCAGCGAGGAGCGGCACTATCTGCCTGCCCTTGCGGGGGGATGCGGGGAGGGGAGGAGAGCCCGAGGGGAGCACGTTCACGTGCACGGCTGCAAACGGGAGTCTCCCGCAGAGATGGCCCCTCTGCCATGCTCTCGCGTATCTCCAAAGTGAAATGGATTAGCAGCTCACTTTCAATCAGGCTGAATTATGAGTGCAGCGATTTGCTGGACATTTTACATGAACCAGAAGATGTGTTATCTGATGAAAATTGCTTAATTTAATATCCTGGCCTGACAAGCAGTGAACTGTACATCTCCTGGAGAATTTACCAGTGCAGATGATTTTACTTAGCTGGAAGGATTAAGCAATCGGACCCCTTTTTTCCCCTCAAAACTCACAGCAGAAAACCACCCAGGGAAACTCTGAGGAGCTAGTGGTGCCAAGGCTACCAGCACCCTGAGAAAAAACAAAAGGTCGGGGGGTTTTCCATCAGAAAACATTACAGAATTACATGCACTTTACCACTGTCACCCCCAAAAAATCGATTCTTGGGAAGGAAAACTAAAAATGCCAGGAAGCAGATCAGATTTAGCTCTCAGAGCTGCCCTGAGGACACAGGACATGTCCCCCTACCATATGAAAGCCACGCTTCAGAGCAGCTCTTCTAGTTATGTTGCTGTGATAGATGGGGAGCCGTCTACAGGATGGGGGACCAGAGGTAGACCCCAGCCTCCCATGCCTCAGGGTACCTGAGCTGAATGAGTTTGGGCTTATCCCAGCCTCTCTGGGCTCTCTTCTTCCAGCAAGCACTTCTTAGGTCAGGTTTGGACAGAGACAACTGGGTGGTAGATGAGGTTGGTCTTCAAAGCAGGTACAAGCTCCTCCTCACCTTACAGCAAGGACCTCGCCAGCAATTAATTTCCCAGCAGAGCCAGGCTTTCCATTGTGGCCCGTGAGAAATAAGCCCAAGGCTATGCTTGTTTTCACAAAGAAGCTCTTTCAGGCTGAGCCATAAGCAGGTCGTCTGTGGGCAGGTTCGAAACACAACTGCAGCGCAGAGCAGAATTGCTCCTCAAGCCTTTGCAGATTCATGGGGAAGCAAAAGTCACAGGAAAGGCATCCACTGCCCTGACCTTTCTCCTTAAACAAAAGAGACCACAGCAGTCCGCAAAGATGGATAAACCTTTCCTACTAACTGCACTGGGGAAAAGAAAACAGATGGACAGCTCTGTATAAACCAGACCCTGCCAAAGCACATGCCATCAGGCAACTGGGAGCTGAAGGAGCCTGAATTACCAGTCTCTCTTGAAGAGCTTGCCATAAACCAGTCGTATGTATTCCCCACACTTTGGTATGAGGCTCCCATTGCTGTAGACATAATACACAAATGTAATTATGTAGACTTTATCCATGCTGGCAATCTTATCCAAATTCAAGGCTTTTATTATAATTGAAGGCTATTATGATTTATGGTTATGTTTTTAAACAGCACATAATTAAGTGGTAGAACTCATTGTCATAAGACATTGCAGAAGCCAAAAGCATAAATGGGCTCAAATAACAATTAAAGACATGGAAAGATCGATCAAGAGCAATTACACACCAGGATGCGGATGTGAACGATAGCTCAGGAAGTCCTTCAGCTGCAAACTGCCATGAGTTGGAAGGACCATAGGTCTTATCACCAGGGGCTTGCCATGGTCTTGTATCTTGCCCTAAGCATTTGTTGCTGGCACCATTAAAGACAGGCTATTGGGCTAGATGCACCTCTGATCCGAGCCAGCATGTCTATTCCGATGTCTACATAGCATGACCTCTAACAGATCTACTCTTTCCAAAAGGCACTAGGCCAGGACAAGCCTATATCGTGGTGTAGGCCTGCAAGATACAGACCTGACATAAAAGCTCTGTCTTCTCCATCTAGAAGACTGGGCCAGGACCTCAGGTCACAGAGGCACATCTTCCAAGCTTCCGTCTCAAGAAGTCCTTCAAAAGGGGGTATTCATTAAAGGAAATTTCTATGACTGGGAAGAAAACCTTGAAAAACAAATGTTGCAATGTTTGCTACAGTTTTCTGGTTGCCTAAGTTGGCAATGCTTTAAAAAAATAAATATCAGGGGAGAACATGAACATCATCCCAGTTCACAAAACATGCAGGTGAGTTTCCTACAGCTGTGGTGATGTCAGGGGTCAGCATAGCCAAAGTGCAAGAGATGAGCTTCAACCTGGGGAAACAGCCTTCCCAGGTGAGGTGTGTCCCCTGCATTTACAGGATTCATGAAAGAGTTCCCCTGCCGGGGGAAACTTGGTGGACATTTGGTCTTACCTTGTGGTGGTGGTGTATGTTGTCCCAGGCAAACGCGGTGTCAGAAGATGTCAGTTGTTTGAGTTTCTCATTGACTTAGCGTAATGCGAGGGGAAAATCTCTTTAACTTCAATCAAAGTAGCTGGAGAATGATCCGGCCAAGCCCTTTGCTGCATTAAATTGACACAGCCAGGAACAAATCAAGGGGAAAAAAGCTTTTTCATACCAGTCGAAGAGCTGCTTCTAGAAAACCTATATCAAAGCATCTCCACTGTTGGCGACACTTTGACATACGTTAAACAGGGCAAAACTTCAGACCTGCTTTCCTGTGATCAGTGACCTACCAGGAAACACCCAGGGCATGGCAGAAATTTGAGTTGTTTTGGCAGGAGCACAGGATACCGGCTAGGTGCTGGAGTTCCATCCCCTGCTCTGCGGGTGATCTAAAGCACCATCACAGGTAGTGAAGAGTCACTCCAAGGGATGGTAAAGAAAAAGGCCTAAGTTATTCTTAAAGTGAAGCAGTAGTTCATAACACTTCATTAAATCAAAGTCATTCCTGTTTGAAGAAATTAAATCTTCATAGGGCAACAAGCAATGTTTCAAATGGATCCACATTCCCATGAAAGCAATATATCCATGCAGCAACTAGAAACCTGCCGGGAACATCTTGGCATGACATCTGGCTGGGGCTGGGTTGCAGGGGGTAAAGATTTACCTTACGTTAAGGTTATGCATTTAGGCAGAGCTGACAGCTACCTTTGTCCTGGAGGAACCAGCTATTCACACTCAACAGCGATGTAGAAGACCCATAAATGTACTTGAGCAACCTGGAACTTCATCTGCTTGAAATGAACGGCTGGAAAACAAGGCTTTCTCAGCAGTCACCTTTGATTGGATTAACATTAGCATTGGTGGAGGAGGTAGGACAGATCTCTTGCTGGGTCTTCAGCATGGCACAAACCCAATGGTGAACGTTCAGCAGCAGCTGGAGAACAGCACATCTGGAATTTCCCAAACCTCAGCTCAGGGACTTCT
>JAVJGG010000088.1:2916220-2942327 GCA_035590195.1 Aviceda cuculoides | reverse complement strand
ATCTGGAATTTCCCACACCTCAGCTCAGGGACTTCTCCAGCCACTACAGATACTGTATTGTGTAATAAAAACAGGGGCTGAAGTGAAGCAAGCTGGGTCCAAACCTAATGGTGTTTAGGCATCTAACTCCCACTAGTGAAAATTAGGTGCCTAAAAGCCTTTGAGAACTTTGACAGGATCTGTTCAGCCATGTAGAGGCTGAGTAGCAGAATGGAGTGCGAAATTGAGTGTATTTACAGGCATTTTTCAGAGCTGTAAATGACAGCACAAAATAAAATACAAAGGAAAATGTGGCCCTAAGGTTTAGGCCTCTGCCTTTTAAGGGGGGGGGTGGGGGGGGTGGTATTTTGCAAGGACAGAGAGATGTCGTAATCAAAATTAGCTCTTTAACTTGTTCTCAAATGGAAATCAAAGGGACCATCATCTGAGAAGCCTCAACATTTAGTCTCTGAATATTTTCCACCCGCTGATTTTTTGGCCAGCCCAGGCCTAGAGAGGACTTCCCTCCAGTGTCTTGGGCTGGCTCAAGAAAGACTTCACAAATAATGTGTGCCAGGCTTGTGGGCAGGGAAGGGTGGGATTACACAGCACCTCCCAGCCATAAAGCCTGGGAGCACGCACATCGCGTTAGGCAACACTAAAGGGGACGTGACAGCCCTGGAGAGGCCACAGCAGAGGGGCAGGGGAAGCTGGCTGAATCGGAGGGCGGACAACAGCCCTGGCCAAAATGAAGCATCTTGCCGGTGCTCGAGTGGAAAGGAATGACACGCAAGTTATGCTGCAGGTATGGGAGCTGGCAAAGGGGATGGGACAGGCTCAGGAGCAGGCTGGTTTAACATCTTTCTCTGGTTTAGCAGCGACCAGTGCAGGAAGCCTCAGCACAGCCTGTTGATTTAGTCAAGCCCTTAAGAGCCTCCCAGGAGAGCCAAGCAGGTCAAGACATTGGCTAATATACCAACAGACAGACCTGAGAAGCCCTACACCATCCAAGACACCATCCTTGAATCAGGAAATAAAGTTTCCTAAATCCCTGCGCCACCACTGTAGCTCCATCACATCGTCACCTTCTGCATGTCCAGGTGGGGCCGGGACACCTTTCCTCTGCTGAGGACGTTGCCCCAGCCGAGCACCCACACCACAAAGGTTTCCCCAGCCCACGGCAGCTACGATGATCCACACTGGTCCCTCCACCCCAGCAAACCTACCTCCTCCTATCTCAACCCTCTCCAGCACACCTGGGCAAATAACCCACCCTTATTTGTAACCCAGGTATAGCCTGGGTGGCCAGACACCACTGTAAGGACACAGCTGCCCTAGCATGGCACACCAAATACAGGAAACTTTTCTTTCCCTTTTGCCAGGGAGATTTTGAGAGGCCAGTTTTGTCAGCAGCTGCAAGACAGAAGCACAGACTGGAGAACAAACGTTTTGGCAAGTGAATGAATGTGGCACATAGTTGGAAAATAAGGTACTCCAGAAGAAGAAATATTTTAGGCTCATGAGAAGGCGGGATTCTTTTCAACTTTCCAGACAGATTATATTGGCCAGCTCACGTACCATTTATCACCTTGCCTAGCAATTTACAACCTGCAGAGTTTGCTCTTTTTGTTGCTCTTTTTAGCCTAACAAAATGCTCTTGGCTTTGCATGCCTTGTTTGGGTGAAGTCACCAAGCTGGCACAGCTCAAACTGCTTTCTGCCCATGTAGAAGTGCTTATGTAGCAGGACAATCTCATTACAATAAATTTGCTTAGGCAAATGAGCCAGCTAAGATTTCCTGTTGCTGTCCATTGCAGGGAACCAAAGTGCTACTATAGTCACAGCTTCAGAGCAGCACCTGGATGAAAAAAACCACTGTCTGGAGAAGGAACAGGGGAGTTGATTTTGTCTGTATGGTTGATTTCCTCCTCTATTTCTGATTTGACTTAACACGGTAGCATGTTCAGGTTATAGAAGGTGACTTGCTTAACCACCAAAAGCCTTTTTCAGAGGCGCAGCCTTTCCCCCAGGCAGCCAAGCTGTGAATTTACCCACTCCCCTCCGGAAATCGATTGTACAGCCAGATCCCTTCAGCCAAGAATGCGGACCTGTCAAATCTCAGGCACCGAGCAGCAGAGCCGCAATCTGCTCTGACCCTCTGCTCCCTTCCAGCACAGCCCGGCTCTCCCTTGCTCCCTGACCCCAGCTGCCAGACACAGCCCCAATTCTGTTTGGGCCCAGCACCTCTGCCTGGTGCTGGGGGGGGTGGTGGTGGTCCTGGAGAGCAGCTGGGAGCCTGCATCCCGCCGCTGGAGGATGCTCGGTGCCGGGATGCTTCTCTGGCCATAGCTGTCCTCCCACTCTCCCCTGGTGCCCTCTCCTTCCTCGCCGCATGACCAAGCGCAGCATTGTCTTACACGTCAATGCTGGCGAAATCCCAGAACGGTCCATCTCCAGTTTGTGAGCACTTGCATCCCGGCTTGCGCAGAGTATCCCAGAAAAATGAGGCTGTCTCAGTCCGGGATCGTTTTTGCAAAGCGGGAGAGAAGATAGACTCTTCCCCCTACTTTTTTCTGATTTATTTATTCATTGCATAATGGCTTGTCCACAAACATCCCAGCTTGGTTAAATCTTTGACATGTAAAACATTTCCAGAAATTCTTGCTGCCATCCAACAAGAAAAATGGGTAGGACTTGGCTTTTTTTTTTTTTTTTTTTTTAAAAAAAGACTCCTTACTTTTCTTCTGTTTTCTTCTTTCTAGTGTGACTTTGTCTCTGGCTTTCCCAAAGCAACGCACTCATTTATCAGGCTTGCAAGTTCTTACGCATTGGCAGACTCCACGGCTTTCCGCTTGGCTCAGGGCTTTCAGCCACCATATGGAACGAGTTGCACGTTTTCACTCCTTATCGGAGTTTAAGATGGAAATATTTCCTTGGTTCTTCTTGGGGTATTTCTGCAATTGCACACATGCTGGGAGTATTTAACCCTGACATTGCTGATGAGTAGCTGTTACTATTAAAATGCCATCAAAGATTGAACTGAAAATCTTTTACAGTGAACTACGCCAGCAGTTTGATTCTGTTCCTGGTTACAAATAGTTCCTTTAATAGTTTTGGAGTTACATGCATATAACAGAGAATAATCTGGCTAGCTGTCTATTTGTCTGTCTGCTTGTCTCTCTAAAGAGACAACTTTTTCTCCCTCTCTGCATATTGATCCAGTTTTGCTGTAGCGCTATTGTAGCTGTGGTCTAAGGAAGCAAGAAAATCTATTCCCTCTCCATCCTGCCTTTATTAAGCTAGATGACAGCTGAAGACAGACAATTTTTCAGGCACAGATCTTCCATGCCTGAGTCTACCACTGCTGTGCATCTAGCTGAGGAATTTTCTCTCTTCCATGCAAAGACATGCATCATACTCAGGGTTTGTTCCAGCCCCCTCTCTCAGCACAGGCTACCAGTTAGCACAGTCACGGTAAGTAGATTGCGAGCCCATCGAAGCCAGGCTCTCTAGATTAGTGGCAATAGAAGCGCAGTCCTCCAAGATCACCGCTAGCCTGGAAGTTCAGAAGGTGGCAAGACTGATTTGAATTCTAGCTCCAGGTTCCTCAATCACATCACATCAACACACCAGTAATGCCAGAAGGCGGCTTTCTCGCATCGCCAAGATGCTCCGAGACACTTCGGGAGATGCTGCAGCCAAAACGAGCCCTGGGGCAGAGATCAGGAATGGCCGCCCCAAGCCCCGATTCACATGTCCACAGCTCTACTGAGGAGCTCCAACGAGCAAGAGCTCTCCTGCTCTTCCCCTTTGCTCTCTCTCCAAGGCAGCAGTCCCATTTTCTGTTTAACTGTTGCTTCCATCTCTACATCCAAGGCATAGATCTTTCCTCGTTAGACATTCAAGCCTAGAAACTCTTGGATTATATATCAGTGATGATGGACACTTTTTTTTTTTAACAGGTTCAGGCATATACCATTTTACACATCTTGGGAAAGCTGAAAATGAAGGACGAAATCCCTAAATCCACATTCAGAGAAGAATCACAGCAAAACTAAGAGACTAAATATAATGCAGGACCTGGGTCTTAGACCTCAGTGCCTCTTCCTCAGGGTCTCTTTCAAGGAGGTGAACAACTTCCATAATTTCCCACAACAAAGGCTAGAGTCTGGAGCAACTCAGTCCGCATTGCGTTTGACATCTTGCTGCAGCTCAAATACATCATTGGACTCTGTAAAAATAGACTTTTTACACTTGTCAATTCTGCTTTTCTCATTGTATGTGGTTTCTGGACACATTAAGACTAGTTCTCTGTTATCCCAAAACTTAGTCCACAGGGCGGAATGCTTAGGCCTTCAGTGTGAAGGGAATTGAATATGACTTTTAGGCTAAGGAACGCTGCCAGAAGGTTGTAAAGCAATATTATAAACGGAAAGCAGGGCCTGGTGTCCATATATCTGAGATTGGACATTAGCCCTCCATTTGGTTATTCTTGGTCAAGTTTGATGTTTTCTTCCATATTGGCTTTACCCGATTTGTACGGCTGGCCTTAGAGCATTTCACTGTGAGCACCACGTTTTTCCATCAAGCTCAACATTAGTCCCACATTGATTTCCATGTTAGATCCACATCCACTGGTTTCAGCATTAGCTCCAGCTGTTGGAACTTCACCTTTAGTGAATGTACATCACCATCAGTCTCCAGAGTTGTTAAAAAAAACGTGGTTTCCATGTAAATCATTGCCGATACTAGTCTAGATGTCTGCTTTTTCTTTTTTCTGTGCCTACAGTTAACATAGTAGAAAAAAGAAACACATGAATCCCTGTTATTCCAAATTTCTCTCTTTGTAGTGGAAAAACAAGTATGTCTAAAAGATTGAGAAGAGGGAGGGAATCTGATTTCCATGTCCAGGGTCCAAGGTAGCTGGTTGCCAGGAGCTGAAGCCACACTGATGCTGCGACCAGAGCAGGAAGGTGCTGGTTCCCTGCAACTCCTGCCTCCCCTGTGCAAGACGGGACAGTGGGTGCACAGTTTGCGTTTATCCATCCATGTTTGCATGAATCCAGAGACAAGGGAGCTAGGCAGAACCACGTCCTCTGCGGTAGAATGTGGAAGATCTGCCCACGGCCAAAGACAGGCACTGGGGTTACTGGCAGAGGATGGCTTGGGTAGAGATGGTGTAGATTCACTGAAGGACTAGAAAGCAAGAGCCCACTTGTACCAGCCAACGGAGCACATGCACCACCTAAGGTGGGTGTAACTATTCAGCCTCCCTGTTTGGTTGGGAGCCTCAGCCAGCCCTCTCTACAAATAGCCAAATCTGGGCCAGCTGAAGAATTTTCCTTCTTTTTGCTTCTAAGTAATGAACCTGTGAGAGCACTACGATCACAGATCTCTTCGGACGCTTGGGCAAAGCCGGAGGGGAAGAAAAAAAAACAACAAAAAAACCCACAACCAAACCATTTGCCAACTTTAACCTCCATTATAGGAAGGCCAAATATTTTTAAAGTCTCATTCAACTTCCCATGCGCTTGTCTCCTCCCACACCAGCCTGTTCAACACAGAGAGGCAGCTGACCCAAGGGAGAGTTTGGGTTGAGTTCCTAGCAAGCAAATGACATTTCCCCACTGTGGTAAGGCTGGAAAGGCACTATGTTAGCACTGTCCAAGTCAATTTTTTCCTTATGTTCAAAGGAAACCCTAGATATGTTTTCTAAATCGCTTTCCAGCCCTTTCAGCAAACAGGAGGCTTTGAAAACACATTCTGAAATCCTTCTCTTCATCTCGATGCATCTGTTCTTTTTCTCCTCCATCTGGACAGCAGCACAGGTACGCAGACGAGACCCTGGCCTTTGGCCGACATGGTCTTTCCAAGTAGTTTTTGGCCATGAAATGAAAAATCAATCCAAAGCTCACTCCGCAAAGGGCTTTTATTTCCATTTGAGTCCACTTCAAGGGGCTGCAACAGGCTTAGTTATGTTATTTTTGTTCCCCTTTCCAAAATAATAGCCGAGCAATCCAAAGTTTGGATTTAGAGAATTATTGGACTGTTGCTGAAAAAGCAAATAGCAGAAGCTGCATCTCTTCGCTTGTATCTCTAGAGCTGAGTCTTGACCGCTAACTGTACATGAGATTAAGTCCTTGCTGTCATTCTCTAATTCAAGATCAGACTCCTGGACTGACTTCAGACAGTTGCATTAGGCAGAAATGAGAGCTGGCACAGCCAAGCGATGCCGTTATTCATCCGGCGGGAAGAGCAGAGCTCTGTAAGTGACATTGGCTGGTAGACAGCAAGGCCCTCCTGGAGGCAAGACGTGACTGCTGGCTGTGAGATGGCACGCTCACGGAGCCAGGACAGAGGGCTCCAGTTGACACAGGTAATCTACTGCCGCTTCTGCAGTTGAAACGCAGTAAAGGAAAAGGTGGAGGGAGAGCTGCTGTTGGCAAGGGGAAAGAAGAGGTAACTAATGAAACGGCGTGCCAGATGTTTCAGGAGAGAAAGAATCACATCTACCTGCAATTTAAAAAAAAAAAAAAAAAATCATGCCAGTCCGGGAGGAGCATCTCTGCCAAGTTCCCCCAAGGATCCGAGTTCACAGAGCAGGTGTTTTGGCTTCTCGCAAAGCACTTTGGAACCTCACGGAAGGAGCGAGCGAGCTGAAGTGTGGGAAACTGAAGACGCCATGGCTTCCCAGCAGGGCAGCACCACAAGTTTGGGAAGAGGAAACCAGCCTCCAGCTCCACCCTCCTCTGCCAGGAGCTTTGCCATCAACAGGTGACAGAGTGACACCGTGTCCTGGGGCGAGACAGGGCCACCAGGAGGGCTGGGAGCATGGCTCCTCTTCCTCCCAGGAATGCTGGCTGGAAAGGCACAAAAGAGGAAGGGGCTGGAGGAGGAGAGGGAGGTGAAGCACGTCCATGGGCAGATGAGAAACTTGGAGCTTGCTTTTCCAAAATAAATGCTTGGCCTTCCGAGCTTGATATCCTGCCTCCCCAAGCAGCCAGGACATGATTCCTCCCCTGTAACAAGCCACCCTTTCCATGCACAAAAAACACTTCTTTTTTTTCTCTCTCTTTTCAGGGCCAAATAGGAGGAAGTCTTTAGTGCTGGATTTGAAGCGGCCAATGTCTTTTCCAGTCATGGTAGATTCTACCATCTCCCCATGCAGAACACACAGCCCCTGCCATGACCTAGAATTAGACAAGAATTTCCTCTTTAAAGACTTTTTCAACCACTTCCTTATATTTTGTTCCCCCCTCCTTGAGCTGGGGAGGGGCATAAGGAGGAGGACAAGGCTAGGATTTTAGCAGAGATTAGAAAGCTCAGATCCCGACTCAACTAATTCTGGTCAAACACCAGTTGCCTATTTGTTGGCCTGTCCAACAGTGAATTTCACCGATAGACCCCCTTCCCTTGTCCCACAGTACATGGCCCATTTTGCAGAGGAGCTGATCATGCATGACCCTTGTGGACATCCGGGTTGTAAACCAGTGATTAATCCAAGTGCAGCAAGATTGGAGCCAGGTCCTAGAAAGCTCTTTTTGTGGTTTCTACAGGCATCCATTCCCCTTTCCCTCATGAATTGCCTTTCATGTTCATCTCCGAATGCAAGAAAAAACAAAAACATTTCACTTTTTGACTCTGAAGCAATGTTTTCTTTCTCTCAATTCACTTGTGCCAGCGAGAAAGTTTCCACAGATTTTCCCAGGTCTCTTCTTTAAGAACAGACCAAAACTATTCATGGAAAGCAGTCCTCATCTTCTTGCATGTTGAAATGTTTGGTTTGGAGGGTAGAAGAACATATACGTCAGCAGGGTGGAAAATGGGGATTAGGTATTCTCGCACAGCTATTGATCTCCTGGGTCCACCTCTGTAAAATAGTTAGGCAGGTGCATAACTAAATTCACTGCCGAAAAATGGAAATGAATGCTAAGCATGGGCTAGATCAAGCACAAGAACAGTCAGTGCCCATGAAGACGCAGTAGTGCGAGCTCAGCACGTGCCCAGCGTCAGAGACTGTTTGAACTCAGTTGCCAGCTTGTGCAAGTGAACACCCCAATCCCACCTTCACTTATGGCCAGAGGCTAGATGGTCCCTTGAGGTCAAGGGATTTAAGCAAATGTTTGATGTTAAGTATGATGGTTTTTTACTGGTCTAAGGCTTGGTGAAATACAAGTGCTCCCTAAGGCAGGTCTTTGGGCGCAGTTCTTGTCTTTATAGAGGCCATCTCTCTCTCCTGCGTACCTCACCAAGTACGGGAAACCAGAGAGTCTGGCACTCTCCATCGGCCTTGCAAGCCCAAGCCCATATCCGCTGGAAAATTTCCCCACTCCATCACCTAGCATGCTTGCCAGTCTCTGTAGATGTTGGTTTGGAAGGGATTTGCTATCTGTGGGATGAACAGTAAAAGGCAACAGACTCAGTGAAGAACTATAGGAGCCCCAGAGGGGCCACATCTGATGAGCCACAAGCCACCCAAAGCTCCTCCCTTCCAAACAGGAGGAAGAGGGCGGAGAGGTTGTCATCTTTTTTTAATCATCATACTTGGGCAGTCCATGGAATTTCTGCTAACGAATCCATTGTTTTTCTAACACCAGTAAGTCCACAGCTACCTTATACCTAAAATGAAAAGGAGGTCCTGGACCAAGGGGCTTCAGCCAAAGCATGGTTGTGTCAATGGTATATGTACCATTTAGCTCACTGGTGCCTCAATCCCACCAAATTTGGTTAAAGCAGAGATGTTTCAGTTTTGACTAGCAGGTTGACCTACCGCCCATCAAAAAGAATGGAAAATTTGTTCTTGATTTGCAATGCTACAGCGGTTCCTGGGTGTCGAGCCACAAAGTCAGCCCTGGGGAAAGCCTGAAGCCCGTCGGTTTCCTTTTGTAGCACTGTATCTCTCTTTCTATTTCTAGTGCACTTTAAAGTACAGGAGGTTGTGCGCTTCTTATCACTTCCAAGCAACGCTATAACAAAAGAAGCAAGCAGCAGACGGTCCATGCCAAAGCATGAGCTAGGAAACAGGCCTAGTGGGGATTTTTTTGTTGTTGCTGCTGTGATTATTATAGTGTTGTTGTTGACTTTGTCTCTGCTTTAAAAGAATGTCACCACCACCAAGAGCAAGTATCAGAATAGAAGCTGCATTTCTGTTGATCCAGCCACTGTTTCCCATTTCTGTTTATCTTTCTGTCTAGGCATACGAGAGGTTCAGAACAGAAGTCTGACTCTGTGCCAACACCATGTCCTCACCCAAAGCCAGTGCAGCATCGTCTCGCACTGCTGGGGCATCCCTACGACCGTGCACTTTATCTGTACCTTTGCTGTGGTACCGACCTGCAGCGTCTCCGGGAGCCGAAGGACACACATGTTGCTTAAAGAAAAGCCTGGATGGGTAGCTCAGATTCAATGCCTAAATCTAAATTGCTAAAATTAGATGACAAGGACACGCAGCCCTGACTGCAAGAAGAGTTGATCTCTCTGGTAGGTAGAGTTTTCTCCCTGTGCTGGTTTTGGATAGGATAGAGTTAATTTTCAAGGAAAGCATACCTGGGGATGGGGTTACACTGCCAGCCATCCCATTCTGCCCCGGAAGGGCAACAGATGCTGCACTTGCCAGGGTATTGCAAGCACTGGTACAGTCTATGCAAGGTAAAGGCTCCCAAGTATATTTTGGTGGTTTAGCAAAGCCAGAGTGGGAATTTGCTGGAAAAGCCCCTTTCAGGTTGGCATTAGGAAGGTCAAGACACAGATAGCAGGCAACAATCCTACAGACAGTTTTCAAAAAGGGCTGTGAGCCCCAAAACACATCCCTGTTCCCACTTATTGTATCCCATCCTCCTCCCCACGTACTTTCACTCCTTTCCCTCCAAGCTCCCCTCACATAGTTCTTTTTCTATAAAAATGCCTACCTGGGTCTTAAAAGCACATAAGGCCTTCGTGGCCTTCTTGGCAGCTGTCTCCATCATTTTACTGCCTTGTCAGGGAAGAGCTTTGTCTGGAATTCCCTTTTTACTAGTGGCCAGACAGCAGCCCCACCAACTTTGAACCTCCTCCCCAATAACAGCATGAGCCATTTACCCTGCTCAGTCCATTCCCAATTTGGAAAAGCTCAGTTTAGGGGTCAAGGTCCCCCACCGAAGAGTATGCTTTGGACATGGACTCATCCCAATTGCTCCAGTCCACAGGACACAAACATCCTCCCTTACAACCACAAGCGAGAGCAGTCATTGTTTTGAGTATGGTCACTCTCCAAAGGTGATGCCATAACTGTATCTCATCTAAGTTCCCAGCTGATTCCTTGCTACAGGGAACCCCAGCATCCCATATTCTTTTTCTAGCTGTGGTTTCTACCCCATTGTAGCTTTAGAGGTGAAGGCATCAAGAGATTTCTGTGATTTATGAGAAGGCTTTATGCCTTCCTCCTTTCTCTTTTGTTGTAATAGTCTGGTTTCTCGATATGACCTTGAAAGTATTCTGATGTCTCATCGTATGGTTTCAGAGGTGCATGTTTTTGTGCCAGGAAGAGTGACTATTGACCAGAAATTAAAGAGATCTTGTTATGTGGGCTATGGAGAGCAGAACAAAAAGAAACAGCTTGGTACCTTGTCTTGAGTAAGAGCAGAAGCAAAGTCTATAAAGCTGTCTGCCTCACTCCTTTTTGGACACATCTTTCAAAGCTTCACCTCCAAATGTGAAATTCCAAAAGCTACAACCTTATCAAAGGAGAGGGAACACAGCCCAGTCATTGTTATTCCCTAGAGAATTCAAAATGACATAAAAACAAATAAACCCGAAGATTACATTACAGAAAACTCTACTGGTGCATTTGAAAGACAGTGTACATAGGGCTGCATATTCCAGACCCTCAGGCATTGCAAGCTCCAGGGATGCTCAAAGTCTTTCATTTTGCCAACATTAATAAGACATAGCTTGAGGTCATTGCTCACACCAAAAACCAAAGTTATCCAGCTTCTCTTATCTGCTCCGCTGTCTTTATCCAGCTGGAAAACACTGTGTATTCATTTAGCCATCTTTCAGACATGGTCTACTTATTCATCAGATCTTAAAATGGAGGCTTCGGTGCCTTGGACAGAGCGTAAGCACTTAAAAGAGGAGGGATGGATTTATCAGAGCTGTGGTTTTCCACTTGTGGCCATCATTCCCTGGGGGCTCTGTGACTTACATCCAAAGTGACAGGCTGGTGCCAGCCCTTCATTGGGTAACTTTTCAGAGACTCTGGACAGACAGCTGATCAAAACGGTGGCAGTGGAAGAGAAAAAGGAGGGGGTGAGAGCCCCTCAGGAGATGGAGAGGAGCAGAGATGGGATGAGAGCACAGCCCAGCTGTGCTTACTTTCATTTCCAATGTAATTTCTGCCATTGCATTTACTCCAAGGGGAGCCAGCCTGGATGGGCTGGGGGGAGATCTCCGAAGCCGTGGTGAACTAGAGGGGAGAGGCACTGAGCTCACACTCACTGGGTGTACCCAACTTTGCCGCACGATTCCCAGCCGATGTGCCCAGAGCCCACAGGGATACTCACCCCTTGCTGTATCTCAAAACACCATCCCCTTGATTTCAGCTCCATCAGCCAACACACAGGAGAACGGTCCCTCTCCTTGCACGAGAAAACTCAAGTCCAAAGGGACATCCTGGGAGTCTCTGAAGTAATATTCTCCCAGCTGAAGCAGCCATCCCTCCACCACACTGAATTGCTCCCAGCTGCCAGGAAGGAGGAGCAGGAATGACTGATGCTAGCTGAGTAAATAGCTAGATGGACAGGCGGACAGACAGATGGATATACACGCACACATATACGTACACGTCGAGTTGGATGCATGGAGGGAATTACAGTTTCTTGAAGCACGTTTCTGCCCCACAGCTTATTTGAGCTCGTATTCTGTTTCTCCCTTGCTAAGCTAATAATCTCAGTTGTGGAACCTTATCAAGTGATGTTTGACAACCCAGTAACTATATTGCATCCAGGAGTTTTTTTGTCCTGCACCATAGCAGCAATATCTCCAAAGAACTCCTACTAAAGCCAGGACCACTCCTCATAAATCACACACACTCATTGGCCATCTCTTAATCAATCTTCCCCAGGTGTTCCCTCACTCAACCTTACCATGATCATCTAGAGGCTTTTCCTGGTAACTCTGATTTTTTATTATTATTATTATTTTCCCCCTCTAAAGCAACTGCCTGGCCATGCTCAGGGTCTTTGGCTTTTGTGTTTTCTCCCTGGTAACACCCTGCTACCACTTTTCTTTTTTGTCCCAATGGTCCATAGATGCCTTCTTCAAGTGCCTGGTGAGGTTCTAACTCCCACAAAGATATTATGCTGGCATGTCTACCTCAGTGTTTGGTTGCCCACCACTTAAGCAGATTAAAAATATTTTATAAACACCTTACAATTTTATATATATATATATAAAATCAGTCCACTTCATTCCTTTACCTTATCACCACAGCACGAAGCTACATATATCCAGAAACCCTTTCCTGGTACCCAGAGATAGCTTTTTCTCTTGAAACATTTTTTTCCAAGACAAAATGTAATTTTTCAACAGAATGATAATTTTTAACTTACATTGCTTGGTATATTTGAAGACAGTTGATAAATCATCAGAAAAAAAGTGAAACATTGCTCTGCATTGAATCATCTTGTAATGAAAAAGATTAATTTTGCCATAGCTTCAGGTTTGGACAACTTTTTTTTTTTTTGGCTTTCATTTAAGTCTCACATAAAAACCATACCGTTTGCTAGTAAAACCTCTACTACTATTCATTTTTTAAAAACCATTTTAAAAAAGCATTGAACGCATTTTTAATTCCTATTTTTGGTAATAGCTCAGGCTTAGCACCACACTGACAAAGCTACATGCCTTCTCGTGCGGCGCTGGCTGCCAGCCAGCCAGCTGAGGGTATGGGCAGAGAAGGTCACGTCTGCTTGCAAAAGCCCACACAGACACCCCCTGAAATCCCTCTGAGGTCCTCTGCCTAAATACAGAAGGTGGCACAAAAAAAAAAAAAAAAAAAAAGCCCCATTCCTGAGATAGCTTTGATAGTCTTTCACAAACAGGAGTTAAGAAATAGTCCAGGGCTGGCCCTTCTCCATCCCACCTGGCTTTTCCCTACCTCCCGTCAGGCTCCTGGAGAACTCTCGCAATGGGAGGAGATGCTGTGTGACACCACGGGGTACGGACGCGGCTGTTGGCCTGTCTGCAGCAGCCCAGAGCCGGTTAAACCTGCCAGCTGGTTAAACTGGGGTTCCCAGACTGGGGGGAGCAGAGCTGCTCTGGGTAGGCAGGCCACTTCACGGTGGTATTTGAAGTGCTCGAACGCAGCCCGGAGAGCCAAGTGCCTTCTCCGGGGCAGCACGTGGTCCCCACGGGAAGCCAGGAGCTGCCGCCGCCGCTTCCAACGTGCACGTAAGCGGATTCCCAAACGTCTGCGCTGAGCCGGGGAGCAGACGCAGCCCTCCTGCCGGCTGCATTTTGGGGCCGGGTAAAACACGGTAAGTGCCACAAGTCAGGGGGAAAAAAAGCTTTTCAAAGTGGTTTCTCTCCATTACTACCCTGAAGCCCTCTGTTTGGGTCAAAAAGATGAAAAGTTGGCATGTCTCAACTTGATTTTTCTTTTTCCCCCCACGCCGGCTGGTAATAAAAGCTTGCAGTACATAGAAAGTCACATCCCACTCTCCTTCTCCCAGGACAATTTGCATGAGACCCCTGCCCTGAAGCATCACTGGAGCTGTCTGAAAACCTTGGGCTGCCTTAGGATGTTCAAACACAAAGGGTTTCCTAGAGGAAAAAATTTTTTAAAAAATCATGTTTCTCAGCAGCTTTAATATATAGCCAAGGGAGACCAGCTCCTCTGAAATTGAGCCTGCTGGGTCTGAAGCGTTAGCCACTTGAGATAGCGCAGAAAAGTCATGGTCCCTGCCCTTTTTATGTCTATTGCTTAGTTCTGGAAACCATCCTGTGAGTAGCCACTTGGACTTTAATAGGATGAATCATGGTTAAGACCATCATGTGCTTATAAATGTTTACATGAGTAGGCCTTAAATGGAGATACCACAGAGGGGGCAAGAAATGAAGCTAAAAGCTGCAGCCAGGACTGAAAGACACTTGTCTGGAGGGTTTCAGATCTGCTCTTTCTTGATTGGAAATCAAACTCTCCCCCTAGGTACAGAATTACTAACCCCAGCACTTGGGAGATCCCCAGAAGTAATTTCCTCTGCTAATAAATGACACCGGTAACGTAACAGTAGTGCCTGATGCAGAGGTAGTAGCAACAGTAAAGAGCATCCAAAGCACACACATACACATTTCACTCCCGTGAATGATGTTGCCCTCTGCCATCTACCTTTAGAAGACATTCCCATCATCCCCCAGTCATTAATCTGCTATGTCTTTCTCGGTTTATCCTTTGAGGTATCACATTGTGTATGCGAAATCAGTGCTAGTCTTAGAACCAAAGTTCAGGAAACTCTTTGAGACCATTCCTTGCAACCACAGGTGTTATTTTTAAATAACATGTGCACTCAGGATACTGCCAGATAGGCAGGGTATGTTTAAGGGCACGGTAAAAAAAATTCCTTGGGGTTAGTGGTAGGATTCCCACCAACTTCAGCAGCTTTCGGATCGAGCCCTCTACGAGATAAACCTTAGGCCCCTAACAGACTTCTCTGGCATGGGATCTGGGAGGTTTGCTGTTGGCCTTGAGACTTTGAATCACGGCCAAATGATTGCGGCTCCTGGTTTAGGGGAAAAGGAAACAGAAAGGAACTACGGGCTTAAAGGATTAGAAGGAAGAGCTAAAAATAAAAGTACCAGCAATGCCAGACCCCAAATTTTACTGCTTCCCTTGCAGAGAGGATGGGTTTTCCTGTTGTTTTACCAACAGGAATCAGGCTTCTGCACGACTTGGAAGAGTAGAACACTGGTGGAAAACTTTGTGATACTACTCTCCAAGTGCAGAGCTGTTCCTGTTGTTCTTCTTTCTTCCCGGGACTCATCCTCTGGCTAAAGATGGAGAAGAGCAAATGATTCAGCCTCTTGCCGGTGAGCATTTCTCAGCCACTTCAGCGGATTTCAATGAAGAATTACAGCCCGCAATTAAAAGACATTGGGCATTTCTACTTGTGAAGCCTATGATGGGGACCTAAGAACAGAGAAATATCCCCGCCTTTACTTCCTCCTGCACCGCTGTCCATCTCCTCCTGCCTTTTCCTTCAGGTCTACATTGTCCTTTCTACATCATCCAGACGAAGACGACCCTCAGGAAGCGGAGGTGGAAAAGAGGGTGTGGGAGCAATAAACTGGGAGATACCAAGCTGGTCAGAAGGGATGTGAGGTGGGAGGATGAGGAGGGGAAAGCTGCATGGATGATGCTGCTCTTGAGATGGGGAAAGGCAGTCCCACAGGTACTGTGGGCTGGAGGTATATTGTCACCTACAAACTGGGAACTAGACATGATTTCAGCTGCGGAGACAGGTGGGCTCCAACACCACAGTAAGCCCAGCTCCTGGGTGAGCATCAGCCCAGTCATGGGATGTTAGCAGAGCACCTACCGAGCTTTTGAGCTTCATTTGCTGTTGACATTCAAATCCAGTGCTGTGTGAGGCCCGGCTCGTGGGTAGGATTACCAAAATCCTGCCTGAGCCTTTGGACCAAAAATTCCAGTTTTCAATCTAGTTGATCCTACCTTGGGGCCTGGATGACCTTTTGGGGTCCTTTGGATCATATCTCCCACCCAGTCTCTTTCCAGGTCACCCCACCACAGATTAATAAGAACAGGAGCAGGTGCCACCAGGACACAGCTCAGCCAATTAAGGCTCAGCAAAAGGTTTTTCTGGGAATGAAAGAACAGCAGAGAACCACATCCAAACTTTTCCCAAGCAGATAGTTCACTCTTGAGAGGGAGCCCAACGCTTGGACCTAAAAACCTATACACAGAGAGATATGTTACATATTTATTCGAGGCAGAAATTGGCCAGGAAATGGCTATAAAACACACATTTTGAATAAAAGGAAGGAGATTTATGGCTCTTTTGCGAATCTGAGTCGTATCTTTCTGCATCCCCCAGGCAGGAATACCCTAATCACTAACATACCCCAAACATGTACGCACAGTGGGCCGAGAATTGCTTCCTTCTGGCCACAGCTCCAACTAAAGACGTGATAGGGATTGAGCTACTTTATCTGACAGTTGGTAAATGAATTGCCAATTCATTCTGAGCTCGGAGGGGGATTTTTTCCCCTTTAAAAAAAAAGGTCCTTTTTATATACGTCTTTGATCAGTCAGGGCCTTGACAAATTATTTTCCAAGGAATTTCTTGAGCCCTAATGCCACGAGGAGGAAAAAGAAAAAAGAATTTTCTCTCAAAGAAAAGCTTTTATGTCTCAAAAATTACAGCAACGTAAGGGTTTTCCTCCATTTCCCCTCATCCCCTTCGCTTCAAGAAATGGAAGCAGGTAGCCTAAAGGTTTTTTCCATCCCACCTAAAGCCAGGAGGTGGATGGGAAGGAAGCGCTACCAGGTCTCCCAGCCCGATTCCTCCCCAGCATGGGAGAGCACCGTGAACTCTAGCAGAGACTGAACAGAAAGGTCATGGTCATCAACGACACTAATAAAGAGGCCCTTCGGCGCTAGCATGAGCAGAGGACAGCTCAGGGTTGTGTCACCAAGAAGCTTCTTGCTTGCCACGAAGAGCAGCACGAAGCACTTTGGAAGGGTTGAGGTACAAGGGAGCATCTCCCTGCCGGCACTGCTGGGGTCACTCCAAATTGTGAGAATAAAGCAGTGTTTGCCTGTCTTTTCGTAGAGGCTGGGGAGGGGGGAAGGGGAGGGTGTCCTGGTTTTGCCACTTCGCTCTTTCTATCCCCTCGTTTCATCCCTCTTCTCCAGGCAAGTATCACATCCTTGATTGAATGCCAAGCAGTAGAGTTAATGAGTTACACAAGCCAGGTCTGGATGATGGCTGCACTTTCTATTATCATTAATGTAGAAATAACTTATCCTCCCAGTTATCCCACTCATCTGTCCTGCAGGAGGACAGACTCCCAACAGAACAGGATTCAATTAATACAGTTCCACTACACTAAACTTTATCAGGATGGCTCAAGCTCAAAAAAAACCACAAGACCTTTTTTCCAGCCTAACCCTGCATGGGCACATATGTAACCTGTCTACAGGAATATTCCTACTGGAATCCAAATAGCAGCCCCACTGCAGACAAGTCTGATGGATAAAGCCTTTTGGTTAAGGGCTATTTGGTCCAGAGAGTACGTTGTAGCTTAATTTCCTAAAGAAATGCGCCTCACCAAATCACTGCTGCTGTGTCCTGGGGGCTTTTCACCTTCACTAGCAAAATTCAACCACCTTCAACAAAAAGACAGAACTAAAAATTTCAGGTTGAATGTTGTCGAGGGTCCTCAGTAAGAAGACATTGAGCTTGAAGAATTTTTCAAGCTAATTCACTCTTTAAATAGTACCTGTTAAACTTTTCCTGGCTCACCAAGCCTCCAGATTTGGCTTCAGATTACATCCTAATTTAGGTTATATATAGCTACCGTTACATCTCAGCTAGCTGCACCTCTCAGACACAGGGCCACCTCTCCTGCTCTGGGAAGTCGGTCCTCCTGGAAAGAGCAGCAGCTGTCTGCCAGCCGGCAGGAATAGGAGACACCGCTACAGACTGGACCCAGCTAATGAACCGAGGGGGGGGTTGCCCCATCCATCAATAACTGATCAAGTTGTTAAAGTTGTCCTAAAAGCTGCCACAATCAGATGAGAAAGGAGATATCACACGCAGCTTTCCTGTACTTTATTAACAGCTGTGTAAATATGACTAAAATCCAAGCAAACCAACATTAAAAATAATCCCATATAAGGATCAGCAGTGCCCTGGGATGGTGATAATCCTGCTCAGACCAAGAGCTCACTTCCTTACGGGCAAGAGTCTTCAAATATTGGCATAGACTGAACCACAATGTCTAGAAGACAGACATTAGGAAAATATTTAAGACTTTTTTTAGATTTTTTTTTTTTTTTTGCATGCTATAGCACAGCTAGGAATGAAGTGGCCCTTTTGGTTCCTAGTCCTGACTTTGCCATGTTTCATTTTTGTTTTGAATACTGGTTAGAGCTGAGCAGCATTCTGGGATGGTGGGGTGGCATGAGGCTAGAACTGTCTTTTGTCCACAAAAACAAAACAACAAAAAAAAAGCAAACCAAACAAAAAAAAAAAAAAACCAACAGATTACATCACTTTGCCCCTACAGAAGGATTCAGCAACCACTATGAGAACTACCCTCATCCCCCATCCCAGCAACAACATTTTATGTCACAGTTTAAGCAGCTTTGATGTTTCCTATTCTACGAGACGCTTTATGTAGAAACATGCTTTACTCTTTCAGGTGATTTGTTTATAAATGGAGGGAAAAGTACAATTATTTCTTTGTAAGCTAAGCAAATGATGTCATGCAAGCCTAAGCAGTGTTTCGGTGCTGGTTAAATACACCCCCCAAAAAAGCGGTTATCCGCATTGGCCCAATAGCGGTATTTAATTTCCTTTGCAAAGCATTTTTGGAGGCTTTGAAGGTCACCCAGCAGTGCAAGGTTGCCCCACCTGTGGTCCTGGCTACGCAGCGCTGCCGCCTTCCCTTGCTACACAATCTCAGCACGGGACACTTGGAAATGAACCAAAACAGGGTTTTATTCTTTGTTCCCCACGTAGGCAAGCGCTGCAGTCACTGCCAAGCTGGGTTCGTCATCACCACCTTGACTGGCATCGACCCAATAGTAATATTGGTGCCTGCCACTCAGCGAGACTGTTAAAGTGTCCGTGCACAGGCTCTCATAACTCACTGCCCAGCTCCAGACTGCTTACAGCATCACGGACCATCCGTGGTCCATTGACCCTCTGCCTTAAATTAAAAGCTCTCCAAGTCTGGAATTACCTCTCCTTCCCTATCTGGGCATGTCAAACACCAAGCTGAGGCAGGGTAGCCAGCACTACTTGAACAGCAGCAAATATATCATGCTAACCTAGCTTTTCGATCAGGCTTCAGCTAGACTTGCTTTCCCCAGATACTTGCCCGACAAAAACCATCCTGTGTTTTAGCAGGCCCCAGCAATTCTAATTAAAAGCTCTGACAAAGAAGGTGCATGCAGACATCCTCAGGTTTACAGCGATCTTGAGATGGAAAATGTTGCAGGACGCCCCAGCCTAAGTTTCCGATGAACATCGGGACCTGCAACTGCCTTTGGCAGTCTTCCATAGTGTTCTCCGAGTCCAAATTGACAAGGTAAGGACTGGATAAGTAGACAGCAGGGTGGATGGAAAATTGGTGAGACCATCAGGTGCAAAGGGTGATCATTAGCAGCAAAAAGTCCAACTGGTAGTTAGCTACTAGCAGCATCCCTCGAGGGTCAGTGTTGGCACCAATGCTTTTTTTAATATCTTAATGGCTTAAGAACCAGTATGACGGGACAGAGCGCACTCACCAAGTTCACAGATGATACCAAACCGAGGGAGCAGCCAATACGCTGGAAGGCAGAGCTGCTACTCCGAGGGATCCCAAGCTGGAGAAGTGGCATGGCAGGAACTTCGTGAAGTTCAAAGGCAAAGCCCTGCCTCTGGCACGGACAACCCCGAACAACAGGACAGGCTGGGGCTGGAAAGCAGCTTTGCAGAAAAGGACCCGAGGGTCCTGGTGAACAAGCCGAGCAGGAGCCAACCATGCAGCCTTGTAGCAAAGGTCAGCTGCACCCTAAGCTGTAGGAGCAGAAACATAGCCAGCAGGTCCAGGGATGTGATCATAAAGGATGTGTTAGGAGTCCAGACACCAAGAGCAGGAAAAGAGGAAATAATACTCCATCGTGACCACCTCATTACATTTGGATGAGAACGTTCCCCTGAAAACCCCAGGGACAGCAAACAAGTTTCTGATTCATCACAGCCCAGGTCTAAGTAAAAGCTGAAGTGAAATATTGATGACTTTGGGATGCCTGGAGTCAGCGATGGGGATATCACAACAGCGCAAAGCCCCGCAGTGATACAGAGACACATTAGTAACAGTGTTCTCCACATGCCAGATCACACAAAGTAGAGAAAGAGCAGCGGTATATTATTATCATCATGATAATAAAAATAATAATATATTTGTTTGGCCTTATGCAACAGAAACATCTCAACACCAGCATTTATGGATATAAGCACTACCGGAGCCCCTGCTCCCTTGCTATTAAAGAGCTCACTATGCACTGCTGCAGGTTTCTGCCCCTTCCCCCCTCCAATTTCAGGCTGCACTTTCTGTTCATAATTCAAGCAACGTATTTTGCCTTGAGGCAGATTACAAGTCATTTGTTAGGTCTTAAGCAGAGACCAAGTCATCCCCCCCCCCCCGACTTGTAGCACATTACACACCCCTGAGTGAGAGCACTGCACAGGTTACATAGAAACCCAGCCATAGGGACCAATTTCTACCGCCTCATCCCACCTCTATTTTTTTGACTTACTCGTGCTCCAACGTGCTCCCAGCAGCAGCCGTGCTGCTGAGCTGACAGCATCCCTAGGAGCTGCCAACCCAAAACCTCCATGGCAAAGCCCGAGCCCCCTCTTGTCTCTGCCTTTAATCCCTGCGGTGGGAGGGCTCCTCCAGGTGGAAACGATGCTGGTGAGAAGCCTTGGGGAGTGTCTGGAAGCCTCGGAGAGTATCTCCAGGTGCTGCTGCCCAACTCGGGGCAGCTGTGGACCCCGCAGGACTCTCCTCCTGCCCATGGGCAGCAATGGGCATCGCCCAGGTGTTCCCAGCAGTTCCCAGCAGAGGGGCGATGCTAACAGCACAGCTGGCCAGGATGCTCAAACAAGCAGCGTTGCCCCACCAGCAGCCCTTCTGACGGACAGTAGGAACATTTTGCACCTAAATGCCTTTATTTGTCACTTAGGGGAACCGTGGCAGACACTTGCTGACTTTTAACGGGACTTTACTGTAGCTGAGTCCTCCCAGGTGCAGGGTAAAGCCTGCAAAACCCACAGCAAAGCACCAGCCGCCGAGGCTGTAGGATTCGTTTCAAGCAAACAAAGGAAGTAGGAGACATCGGAGCTGCCGGGTGTGGTGGTTTCCAAACGAAACACATCAGTATTTCACTCTGAAATGACTTTGGGTTGAAAAATTTCCTTTGAAATTTCGAAAGAGTAAAATCTTCTAAATGTAAACAAAATATTTCTCCTTTTTGGGGGTGGGAATTTATTCAAGCCGCTTGCTGAACATTTTCCATTCACTTAAAAGCTTGAAATTTTTATTACTCAAAAAAAAAAAATGCAGCAAAGGCATTCACTTTTCCAGAGAGAACTCAAAAAAAAAGAAAAAAAAATTTTTTTGTTTGGTGGTGAGTTCTAGTTCCACCTCCAGACAAGTCATTTCTTTTCCCTGCCTCACTTGCCTCTCCAGTAAAATCTCCAACTTTATTATATATCCTAAAACCCAACAAAGAAGAAAAAACATGGGGAAAAAAAAGACTCAGAATCCCTTGAGAGTCTCATATAATCACAGGACTCCAGGAACTGGAAACTGTAAGAGGGGAAAAAAAAAAAAAAAAAACCCCAACACTTTTGCAAATCGCATGAGACCTATCATAAAATTGTCAGAGTTGACAGCACCGTAAAATCTATGATATTGTGGGCTGGATTTATGTGCAAGAATCCTGAGGCTTTGGGCTATTTTTTTCCCTCAGGCCTCAGGGCATGAAGGCAGTTTTCGGGAGGTCGGGTCTGCCCTGGGAGCACAGCCTGCAGCAGCACTGAGCAGGAGAGGGGTGACTTTGCCCCTCTCAAGCACCCTTGTCCCTAGGAAAAAAACATCACCAACGCGAGTTTGGGAGCTGCTGATGCCAGCAGGTAGCACGGCAGGGAAAAGCCACCTCCCCAAACCAGCCAGCATCCTAGCTGTCGAAATTTGAAATGTGGAGGTGAGCTGGTGGGGGCAGACAAAGAGCTCTCTGTGCGTCTGCTCGGGGCATCTGCAGCCTCCCCAGGTAGGAGCCCTGGTAACTGCAAGGGAGTATTTTAGCCCAGGAAGGCAGCTGGAAAAACAGCATCGCGACCGCAGCCTGGGAATTCGTGTTTGCCCTTTAAAAGATGTTTTTAGCAGAAGTTAGGTTTCTTTCTCTCCTCCTCCGCTTGAAGGAATTGCTCAGCCTGCGCTTATTTATTACGGTTCATCTCGAAAGCCCTGTTTTTCTTCTGCCTGATGATGTTTCACGGCTACTTTCCACGCCGCCAGAGCAGCAAGCTAGCTCCAAGGCTCCTCACCAAAAAGGAGAGTTTTGAGGCAAGGAGGTCCCCTGCCCAGGAGGAGGAGGAAGGGCCACCATTGCCTTCTCCACCCACCACGCTAACCCTCCTCCTCCACGGGCTTTGCAGGGCTCCCTCCTCACCCGAGGACACGGTTCACCCCCCCCCAGCAAGTCCAGCTCTCCTGGACTCTTCCACCATCCCTGTCCCCAGGTGGTAGAAGCACCCCAGATCCAGCCCACCCCCCCCACCAGCACCCTCAGTGGTGCCTATGGGGCTGGGAAACCACCAGGCAATGCTGAAGGTTGTTTTATGGCTCCCGGGACTCGTAGGTAAGAAGGGAAAGAGGTTGGTGGTGGCTGTGCTCGCTCCCTTGTACCACGCTGGGATGGTCTTCCTCAAGTTTCAAGGCCTCTTATGGACGAATTGCCAGTTTACCTCTGAATAGGGTGAATTTTGCAAACTCTTTTCTCCAATTCTTTCGATGACAGTAACTCTAATATAACTTTTTCCCTAATTTTTTTGTTTGTTTATTATCATCATCATCATTATCATACTCTGCTAAGGAATAAGTCCGTAAGAAGAGAAATGAAGGAAGTCACTTCAGGCTCTTTGTAACATAAAAATCACAACCAAAGGGGGAGAACACCCTCTTCCTTGACAGCTCCCAGTGTTGTTTTGGAGCAGCTGGGAAGAAGTACAAGCAGTTTCTCAAGGCTCAATATAGACCAGGCACGTTCACATCCAGGCTGGGAGTCACCACGGGCCTTTGAACGAGTCGGCTTTTTCCTTCACGTCCTACCTGACTCCTCACAGTCCTGCTCATTCAAGTGGAAGAGCAGGCTGTGCTCATGTGGCGCAACTGGGCTCCATCAAGGCTGAACCCCAGAAATGCCATACTGAAGCAGTGGCCAGTAAGAAACTCTTCGGGAAGAGGAGGAGAAGGCTATATCGCATCCTCCCACCCACTTTTGCCTTCATCCCAGATTTTGCTGGAGTGACAGGTCCATCCTCCTGCCACCGATGGCCTCCTCGCTCCTCAGCGTGGCTCCGCAAGGCCGTGTCCTCGGGGAGCCACCTGGCTTTCCGGCAGCCAAAACCCAGCGATCCGAGTCCGTCGCAGCATCGCGGACTCCACCAAAGAGCCTCGGCATCTCCTTGAAGAGCCGAAAAAATAATGCGCGGAACTCAGGGGAAATTAGTCAAGTTGAAAGCTGGAGGCTTTCCTGCCGAAGCCTGAGAAATAATTTACCGTGTGGGTTTAGTTTCCTTAATACCCTTTGAGATGCATGGCACACATTTCTGGTAAGACCTCTTTACTTACAGAGTAACCACTGGCCATTTAATTACATGTAAATTACCATATAGTGATAAGATGATTACATGATTAGCAGTGGGATAACGAAGCCTGGAAAGTACAATGTAATTGACAGCTAAATACAGTGTAATTTTTTTATTCCTTAACTCAAAATGCAATTTACTCAGTCATTAATCTTGGACAACTGCGCATTCTGGAGAAACAGCACGTGATTTACCGAGCAATGCAACATTGGAGTAATTCCCTGGGGGCGGCTCCGTGAAGACAAACAGCTTTGCGTATAAGTTGAGGTCCCAGCCATGCCCATGGAAGGGTTCCGTGATGCCTCCATCCCCTTCTGCCCGCAAATGTGGCCGATACCCAGGGCGAGCTCCCAGGGTAGCACAGCATCGCGTTTTGACCGTGTCTAACCCAACGTTGATGACACCCGGTTGTTGCAAGCAGGAGACAGTAAAAGCAGCGACAGCCGAAGGAAGAAAGCTGCGTTGTGGCCAGCGCTGGGAGAGCCCCAGTAGACACCATCTCCCAGGTCCCACCTGCCGTGGGACAGCTAGGTGGGACCATCACCCCGGGGGGGCTGTGGCTCACCAGCTACATGGAGGAGACCTTTCTGCCGGGCTTCTCGGATGCAATCTCTTTATTTCTCCGGAGCTGATTTTCCCATCTTGTTTCCAATCCGTAAAGCATCCGGTATCCTCCCCTCCTTCACTGAGGCTGGGACACGGCCCCCACCAACCCCATCTGCATGGGAACAGGGGGCAGAGGGTTTCCCAGTGCCACCCCAGCACCCACCTGGATTCCCCGGGTGGCTTCTAAATCTGCCTCGATGGGAAAGCGACCCCAGGAGATCATGTCCCTTGGGTCCCTTGGATTGGGTGGGAAGGACCTGGGGGACGCAGGCGGTTCTCTACCAGACAAACACACCGCAGTCTCAAGCTCAGCCCATCACTGCCTAGCAGCCTTCCCCGTTGGGATGCTGTACCACCCGTGGTACAGCAGAAATAAATAAAAATCAAACTTATGGGCGTCAAGCTGAAAGAACAAAAAAAAAACCACCCCAAAACAAAAAAAAAAAAAAAAAAAGAAAAATTAAAAATAGGTGGGCAGGTCCCTTGCCATTGAGAGCATGTGGTATTTATCAGACACAAATTGGCACACAAGAATAGGAAAGCGTAGCTAGGTAGGGATTATTTTTTTCTTCTTAGCTACATGGCTTTGGATACCTGTCTATAATCCCTCCCACGCACATACCAGCATTCCCATCATTCACACCCACACTCTCAGTTGCTGACACAGAGGTATACCTCTTTTGTTAATTAGAATTACTTTTAATTAAAAATATATGTAAATTATATAGAGTGTGCACAGCTTGGAAAGAAAAAAAAAAAAAAGAAGAAAAGAAAGCAAACTTCCGCTTCAATAAAAATTTTAACCCCTTTGAATCAGCTGCTTTGCTGGCTTTGTGACATCCTATGAGTTATTTGAACTCCCATGTATAAATAAATAGTACCAGGAAACTTTACACCTGAAAAAGTCTGCAGTAGACATTTTTACTTACGCATTTGCTTTTTCTTCTCTTCTTGCCTCCCCCACTCCCAGCCTCTCGTGATCATTTTCCGCTCCATTTAAACA
This sequence comes from Aviceda cuculoides, assembly GCA_035590195.1. NCBI lineage: Eukaryota > Metazoa > Chordata > Aves > Accipitriformes > Accipitridae > Aviceda > Aviceda cuculoides. Next base: position 2,917,098 of record JAVJGG010000088.1, on the reverse strand, counting down.
CATTTACTTAGTACCTCACTTAATGCACCCAGACCAGTATCCCTTTTTCTTTTTTTCTTTTTTTTTGAGGAAGAAAAAGAACGCACGATAAAATGAAAGTCCAGGATTGCAACCAAGCAGCATCATCAGCATTTTTATGAGCAAACTTTTTCCTTTCGCTGTCTGCATCCTCTCCCCCCGCTTTTCCCCCCCCTCGCAGCTGGCTCAGAGCCTCGCTTTCCGCGTGCCGGTAAAAATTGGGCAGGAGACAAGCTGTGGATGTTTTCAAGTTTGAAAGATACCCCGCGCTTCCATCGGAGACAGCTGATGGACCGGGAAAAACCAGGAGATGGGAAGGAAAGAAGAGCGAGAGAATTACACGCAAGTGGGAAAGGAGATGGGATTACAGGGCTTGTTCTTGCAGAGACGTGTTTTGGGGCGGTTGTAAGGAAACACGGGAGCCTGCAGGGAGCGATTTCACTCGTGTTACTATGCCTGGGCGAGGTAGGTACCTGCTTTTCTTATTCGTGGGTTCGTAAAACCTCGTTGTGTTGAAAAGTAACAATGATAATACTAATGGGGAAAAAAAAAAAAAAAAAAAGAAAGAAAAACCAAGCCAAAATCCACCCTTGGTAAAAAGGGCCGGTGTCTTTTTCTGAGAAAATTGAAAGAAAATATATATATATTATTATTTATTATATAACATCGTCAACATCAACACCACAAAAAAAAAAAAAAAAAAAGTAACATCCTAGTTGTTTTCGTTCAAGCACTCTGACTGTGTTGAGAAAGGCAGCAGGAGTTTGGTGTCCCTTGGAGAACAAAAAGAGCAGGAGGGCGAGGGGGGGGGTCATGAGGACACAGGACTGGCGGTGGCGACAACACAAACTGGGTGGGGA
>JAVJGG010000088.1:2887425-2916020 GCA_035590195.1 Aviceda cuculoides | reverse complement strand
CGTTTCCCATTTTTTTTTTTTTTTTTCGCCGCCCCCCCCCCCCCTCCCATGGCTAATGCTCTTGCACTTTCCTGACCGCCTTGTTAGCTGTTCTCGCTCCACTCTGGCACCATGCCCACACCGTGGACCGAGTGGTACTGGTGGGGCGAAAGGGTTCGAGGCACGCCGTGGGAATACAGGAACTCGGCCGGCTGTAAGCTGCTGGGGGGGGACTGGATGCCGGTTTGAGGTCCACACTGCCGGACAATGGGTTGGTGAGAAACGGAGGTTTGGTGCTGAAACATGCTATGGGTATCTCCTATTTGGGGGGAGGTATGGTTGGCCACGCTGCTGAGCCGGGGCATCAGCGGCCCCGAGGTGAAGTGGGCAGAGAAATGCTGGTAGGGTAACCTGTCCATGGGCTGCATGGCAGACACTGTGCAACTGCTGTAGGACGGCACGCTCGGCCACGTGTTACAGCTGATGTCCTCCAGGCTGGGCACGGGGTCCGTGGCGGGAGCGGAGCTGGCATACATACATGCTTGGCGCTGGGCTGATTCAGTCCTGTACGAAGTGTTCAGTCCCTGCTGCTGGGGGTAACTGGACCTGTAGAAAGGATCCTCTTCTGCCGGAGAAGTTTCCATGTAGGGCTTCTTGTAGGGATGCTCGGTGGTGGAACATTCCTCGTCTGTCGGGAGAGAAAACTCCTGGTAGCAAACAACAATACCGTGCCCTCGGCTGAACCTCCCTCTCCATAATCCTCATTTTACCGAGGACGCTGTCTGCCCAGAGCTGATCCAGACACTTCTCTCAGTTCTGTCAGTGCAAATCCGCATCCCTTCCTTGGAATCAATCTTGCTGAAACCAAGTCTTGTACCCGGCCCTGTCTGCTGGACTGGGGAAGGGATTAGCTAGGAGCTCTGGGGAGAAAATCAAGGCTATAAGATGCTGGAGGGATCCTGAAGCATGGCGATACCCCACGCACACCCCCACACCACGAAGATCCTCATCTCCTTTCTGCTGCCAGCGCTTTGACCAGAGGAGTAACATCTGCCCGCAGATACAGTGCACCTAACAGCGGTCCCCACCCCAACCGAGAGGCTCAGAGCTGATGCCGTTAACTAAAAGCCTTTGCAATTATATATTTTCACGATAAATGAGACAGAAATGGAGATCGCAATAAAAATCCCCCCAGGAGAGCATCAGCAATGGCACAGTTGAGACAATCAGATTTGGAGTTTTACAGCCCCGGTCGTTAGCTGTGCCAAGGGAGCTGGGCACATAAATCCATGCAGGGCTGTGTGCTGGAGCCAAGCGTAACAAAAACAGAAAAGTAAATTTCACAGCTAGAAACAACAAGGCGCAGCTTGCAGAGCCCTTTGTTTTTTGCAGCATCCCGGACCAACAGAGAGAAGGAGATAAATAATTTAGGTGAAATCTCTAGGGAGAAGCAAAATGAATAAATGAATATGCACTTATTTATTCATTCGCAGGGTCATCAAATGAAATCCAGCTCCGTTGGAATGGATGGCAAAGTTCCCAGGGACAAGCACTTCACCAAGAGATTTTAAGGACAGCGAGGCAAGGGAAGGGGAGCTTGTTCTGACCCAGATTAACTTTGCTGCTGCTTCAAGAACAAGATTTCTGGTGCAGGCAGAAAAACATCCCATTTCACTTAAAGCCCTCTTGGCTGCACCCTTTCAACAGGGGTAAAATTTGGAAGAATACTGCAAGAAACGGCCCTTCTCAAATTTTCTCAGCCAGCTTGTTTTAAGCTGCAAAGTTTTTCACCCCCAAATTAAAAAAGGAAAAAAAAAAAAAAAATTTTCCACAAAAAAAAAGGACTAAAAGCATCTGCCCCCCCAGAAGCACTTGCAAAAACACAGGTGTTGCTGCTGGGCTGCTCCAGCAAGAGTGCCCATATCTCTGCTTCAGGAGGTGCAGATACCTTTTGTTTCTTGTAAACACGCACATGCGCACACCCTTATTGTTACAAACGGCCGCGTGCTTTCTCCTGGAAGCTGCCCCCGCTCTGCTTATAAAATAACCCATTACTCCCACTCAGGTGTCTACCAAATCCAGCTGTTAATCTCCTTGGCTCAACAAACCCCAGAAAACATCAGGTACCGAGGTACACGCCGTGGGGACTTTCCCCTTGGTGTCCTTTGACTTTGTAAGAGCAGCCACCTGTAAATTCAGCTGGAAAGCCGCGGTCCCATTTCATGCTTTCTCCCTGACAACAGCAAAACCTGGCTCCTCAGTCCCAGCAGTGCAGAGCCCTGATAATCAAGTTCGCTTCCTCTGCCTTCGCTTAAATCGGGTCAGAAAGTAGGATGGGATAAGCGAGCAATGCAATCGCGTCTTTAAAACAGCTGAAACAGTAAGCAGATAGATCCAAAAGCGTCGTCGCTCCCCTTAATCCTGACCAGGTTCATTTTATATAGGAGCAGTGGAGGGGATGTAGTTCCCCAAAAGACAAAAGCAGGTCTAAGCTCCCTCCGGAACACGGGTCTGCCACAGGAGGTACAGCTGGAAGAACTGCCCGAGCTCTAGCTTTTACAGACAGCCTAAAAGTTTTGGATCCCTAACCCACCACTGAGTAAGAAGAACACTAGGGCAGAAAAAAAAAGTCTTGTAAAATAAAGCATTGTTCTGCTAATAAAGTTTTCAGCATTAAACCGCATTACTCTGCTGGCATTAGAAATCATTGGCTTGGGGTTTGACTGTTTATTTTATTTTTATTTTTTTTAAATATACAACACAAAACAGTCAAACTCTGTTTTTCCGTTGTGTAAAACTGTGCCTGACTTACTTAGAACCTGAAGTTGCTGATTTTTCCATTTAGCCCAGACCTTTCGCTGCCTGCCACAGCCTAGCCAGGCAGAGCCGCAGCATTATGGATCCGCTTCCAGAATTCATCGCAGGTGAAGAGAGAAAAATAAAAACAACCAGGATTTCAGTGGAAACCCTACAGGTGCCCTCTCTTCTTCTGTAAGCTCGTGCGATCGCCCTGCTGGCCTCTCTAGAGCCAGGATCACCGGCGTCGTGTGCGTAAAGGGCACCATCATTCCAGATTTTAAGATGCGTAAGGACACCGTAGCCATCTCCAAAGAGGACATAGTCACTAACGGAGGATTACAGCCTACCCTAAGAGCTTCTGCCTGCCCTCTGGCCCCTCTTCCTGATGATTTTCCCACCTATGTAACCTCAAAGTGCTGGAGAGGGAAGAGAACAGTCCACCACCACCATCAGCAGATGGGATGACACCCACCAGAGATCCCCAGCTGGTGCCAGCTGATGAATTTGCACTGGTCCAGGCTCTCTAGTCCGATCTGGTGTTGTCCCACCACCCATGCGCATCCCCCTGGTGTGTGGAACAGATCCTGGGGGTGGAAAGGGGACATCTTCAAGGAAGAGAATGGCAAAAGGAGGAGATGTCAAAGAGAGCTCCCACGCAATGCTGAAGGCTGCAGTTTAAACTCATGCCCACCTGCTCTGGAGCCCGGACAGTCCGTCTCAAGGCCATAATCCTCTCCCCGAATTCCTCTCACCAACTCATCATCAGCATAAGCAAGACATAGGAGATAACTGTCTGGTCTGCTGTGGGTTTGATTCTTGATGTTGGTTCCCTGATAGCACTTCGTTGTCCTTTTCCCGTTACCACCCAGCCCTAGGAGACACCTCTGGGAGGTGTTGACCATCCTGGGAGATGCTGACCATCCTCCACTTTTGTTGCTATTCTTGGAAGCCAAGGGTGGCCATTAGCTCTTGTGACCAGCCCCTCGACACTGCGCAAACCTCAAAAAGCAAAAGGTTCTGCCAAGCAGGGGAAGCTGCCAGCGCTTGGGAGAAGCTGCTCCGAAGCGGATCCAAGGAAAACGGAGCCTGCAGAATGGGGTGGAAACTGGCTCCCTCACAAGGAATTTGATGATCTATCTAATGAAGGAGCTTGAGCGAGAGCATAAGCAGTTCCAAGATTTCCGGTATTTACTACTTCCAGCTGGGTTGTAAATACCACACAAATGGCTTTTTAAACGGAATTTTCCCAATTCCAAGATTAGGGCCATCCAGCATGAAATGCAAACATGTAAAATCTCTGGACTTCAGGGTGCACTGGGCCCACCTCTTCCCCTGGTGTAAATCAGGAGAGCTCCTCTCCAATTCATGACAATCAGCTCCCCAGGACAGAAGACAATGAAGAATGGGACCCAACTGTTTTAGTTTTCAAAGCTCACTCACCCTTCCAGGGCATTACAGTAGGTTCACCCCGACTTCATGAGGGAGACACAATGGGTGATTATCACTAACACTGCTGGTTTATCCAGTCTGGTTTCTAGTGTGAAGCTAGCACGAGCCTGATTAGCCAATACCAGTATGCAAGACTGACAAGGGTTGTCAAAGAAGAAAAGAAAAAGGCAGATTCAGTCAAAATGAACATCTCTAAAGGGCAAATAAGACATACATCCTAGGACACGAAAAGCTAAGGCACGCTAGTTTTTTCAGAAATTGCAAGGTTTGCATTACGACTGTGTTGCGTTGCAGGGGAACACGACAGAAAGGATTGTGGGGCAGAGACAATCCAACACCAAAAGCTGGATCCTCTTCCCGAGGCAGCGAGTTGCCAGCACTGCCTGCAGAGGCACAGGAGACACCTCCTGATGGGAGAGCGGGATGCTTATATTAAGCTGCTGGAACTACAGTGCCACAAGCAACGTGGCTGCACGGCAAAAGCTGGGTGCACACCAGCCCCCTGAATATCTCCCCACCATGCAGGCAGGCTCTTCTTCAGCCTTGGTGCCCCAGAAGTCACCTTGCTCTGGGCTCCACTGCATCTACCCAAGCTGCAAACACCTCCGGCTGCAGCCCGGCTCAAGCCTTGGCCAGCTCATTGCATCTCCTAACATCAACAGGAGGAGCAGCACGTTCTCCAAGGAGACATCCCAGACCTGACTTCTGTCCTACAGATTCTCTGAGTGAAAGAAAAGCTGGGTGGGACGAGGGAGAAATGAGTTCAGTTAACGAAGAGGTCTATCCACCCTAACAGTGCCTGTTCTTGAGGAGAAGGGGGAAAAGGCGTTGCTGTATCTCCATCAACCTCATCAGAGCAGGAAGGAGGTGAAAGATATATTCTTCCCCACGGTCAGGGTCATGTCCAAGCTAGGTGGCTGAAGGACACGGTCCTCACTGGTTGGAGCCGGTGGATTCTGCCACGTCCCTCTTCTCCCTCAGAGTGCCAACATGACAACTTTTATAACCTCCCCAGGGAGAGGCTGTTCCAGTCGCCTCCTGTTCAGCATCACAAGCATCCCAGAAATCTGCCAAGTGGTTGAGATTGTGTAAGGCTGGGAGGGAGCAGAGGTTTAGAGGGATGGCTTTTAGCTCACAGGAAGTCTGAGGGAGAGGATAACACAAGGGAAAACAAGCCCCAGTGCCCTAGTTGGGACGTAAGGCTAAAACGAAAGACAAAGCAAGCTGCCTGCTGGTAAGGTCTTTTGGGCTTCTCCAAGCACAACAATGAGAGAGGGAGAGGTGGAGAACAACTAGAAAAAAAGGGAAAGCTCTGACTGGTCTTCGTCGCAGCCTTAAAATCCACATCAAGAACTGAGGCCGCTCCTTCGCAGGATACAGGATTGGAGTTAATCCATCCTCTCAAGACCAGTGCCTTTGCAAGATGCCATAAGCAATCTCAGTGCGGAGCTGGGAATACAAGGCAGGATGATTCTCGCCTTGAAGACTGCCATTCCCCAGCGTTCAGCATGTTCAGAAGGTGCCTGGAGCAGCGATCCCGTTGCACCACACTGGGGTCATTCCCAACGCGGCGACCCCGCACTCCCACCTGTGCACCAGGAATTGCCAGATCTGGGGCTCTGGAATGTGTCCTTCCTTCCTCACCCAGAAGAGCATCACCTCCCTGAAACAGAGGAGCCTTCAGAGATAACATCCCTTCGCAGCCCTGCTGCTCTCCCCTAATGTAACTCCATATCAGATCTCCAGAGTGAATCCATCTTGACTTGACAGCTAAGAACAACAGTGTCAACCACAGAGCTAAATCTTTGTCTTAGGTCACCAAGGAAGTAGAAGTTGAATAGGGTGCCTTTGAGTTGCTCAAATACAGACCCGTTCTTAACTGAGCCTAAACCAAGGCCTGACCTCCTGATTAAAAAGGATACAGAGAAACATCATGAGATGTCAAAGCTGGAAGGAGCCATATCTGAGAGACTATCTTGGAAAACAGTGGTGGTATTTGCTACAGAAGATACAGACACCAGCTGGTCTCAAACCCAGTTGAATTGCCCTCTGCCCCTGCGAGCACTTATCTGTAACCCCAGCCTTGCGAAAAGGAAATAATCTGCTTGAGATAAATCCTAAACGGACTGAAGAGGAGTCAATGTTTGGGGAGTTGATGATCCAATGAAACCAATAAAACTTCCGGTCCAGAAAATGGACAAAGAGGCATCAGGAGTGAACACACTCTCCCTTTCACGTTTTCTTAGATGGTCTGGCTTGTTCAAAGTTATGCAGGAAAGTGGGAAAGCAGGAGAGCTGTGAGAGAAAGCCTAATATTACACTTGGAAAGGAGAGGCTGGAAAAGGAAGAAAAAGAGGAATACTATAGATAAGGTTATTTTCCCAAATTCAGTGAAGATCCTTGCTCGGTGCTAGAAGAAAGTGCCACGCTCAGTCTGAGTTTGAGATGAAACCTTGGATCACGTTCTGATTTATCTGAACAGAATTGCTCATCTCTAGTGACTTTTTTTTTTTTTTTAATTAATTTCACTTTGCAAAGAGCTGCTTGGCAGCTTACGTTGGCTCTCTGTTTCCCATTAACTTTGCGTTTCTTTTCTTTAAGCCCTGGTGGCTGTTTTCGATTTACTAGATGCATGGGGAGGGGGAAAAAGGCACGGGGAGGAAAGCAGAGGCTCAGGCTCCTGAGACGTACAGCTTCACGGAAGAAGCCGGTGGTATCGGACAGGACGCTGCTTCTCTTTGATTAAAGCATTTGGCGGCTTTGATAAAAGGCCCTTAACTGCTTGTGCCACTCAAGCCATCGTAGAGATAATGAGGGGCCATCAGCCGTAGAGACGAGGACTCGCTTTGCCAGTCTCCTGCACTTTTGCAAGGGCCACGCAGGCCAAAAGGGGCCGGGGAGCTTATTACAGGGCAGATAGTCGTCTCTTTTGTGACAATAAGAGGAAGTGAGATAATTGGGGGATTGAGGGAAACCACCCATGGAGACACCACTTAGCGGGAATCCCAAAACTGGAAGGAAACCTCTGTTGATTCCTTATCGTGTTACAATGTGGAGGCGAATGATGAATTGCCCCGCCGTGCGGGGACACGCAGCAGTCGGAGATTGTCCAAAGGGTTTGTTGCTGTTTGGGCCAGCTTGTTTTGGTTAGTTTTCGCAAAGAAGGGGAAGAGGAGCGGTGAAAGCTCAGCTCCCAGGGCAATGGAGCACCGAGGATGGATCACAGGCTGAGGGATGCCAAGGGGGAACGGGACCTGCCTTTCCATTGCCAACAGCAGGGCTTTGCAACAACCCAGTTGTGTCCCAGCACCTCGCACCCACAGTCCCGCACCAGGACGGGGGCACACACCCCACCTCTGACCTCAGGGGACTCTTCGGGACGCCACTGCAGCTCCTTATTCCCTACCTTACAGCTAGCTCAAGTCTAACATCACCATTTCCAATCACAGCTTCGATACACTCTACGTGAGCATGAGAGTCACCTGCTCAGCTGGAGGAGTCGGAAAATGATGCCTGTTTTCCACTGTTTAGCTCAGTCTCGGGAAAATATTAAGATTTTTGAACTTTTGGGGGTTTGCATGTACACTCGTACACAACACGCGTGATGTTGCAACATTCAGGAGATTCACCAAGGATGTGAGAGAGATTTCCACTCCCCTCCTGCCTCATCTGCCAGCACTTCCCAGCATCCGCTACCTTAGACTGTGTGTCTACGCGGCACATCCCAGCGCCCCAGGGGTTATGTTACTAAAAATAATGACATGTGGCCGACTGATAGGACCATGCAGGGAAGCAGGAAAGGATCCGCTGTGGGGAGAGGCTACCAGCCTGGAGAAATTCTTGGTGTATTCAAATGCCATGGTGCACGCCGACTCCTGTTAGCTTTTCCCATGCAACGTAGACTAAATCCTGAGAAAGGGCAACAGGGGAACAGGGGTAGGCAGTAACCACCTCCTGCCCACCTCATAGGGTTGGATTCAGCCCTGGAAATTCCCAATTTTCTTTTGAGTGTCTGGGGTAGAGTTGATTTGAGGCTTTTGCTACCTCAGTCCTGCAAGTGTTTCTGCATCTAAGCATTCCCATTGCTTTGGGAGAGGAAGGGAGAGACTGCAGACCCCTCGCTCCTGCCTGAGAACAATTATCCCACCGATATCACGGGGCTCTTCACGCCAGGACGAGCTGAGCAGTCAGTGTAAAGCCCTCACAGTTTGATCCCTCAAGCTCTGTCAAAGCAGGTCAGTCGCACCAGAGGGGAACGAACATGGATATCATGATTTGCAATCCCACGCCCCGTTCATTAGACCGAGCATTTAAGTGGAATTGCTTTCTGCAGACAGACAACTGTCTCCCAACTGCCATACTCTTAGTTGAAAACTGTGCAAAATCCAAGCTGTCAAGGTATCTCCACTCAGAGATTAACCCTGTCTGAGGGGCTAGGGAGACAGATAAGTCATCTTTATCTCCAGCACCAGCTATCTTACCGAATGTGGATTCAACGTGGGTGAAAGGTACCGCCACCCCTCCAAACAGCTCGCTCCCAGCCCAGCAGCTGAGATGGGGTTTTAGGCTAACACCGGTGAGAGTGGTTGCCCAGCCCAGCCTGGGGCAGCTGCCCACCTCCAGCACACAACCTTCATCCCTTGTCCATCCTCACGTGTCACCGTAAAGCAGGCTGGGGCTGTTCATCAAGGGGAAACGTCAGAAAACACCACTGACAGCCTGGTAGGAAGGAGAAAGCACCGAGTGGGGAGCAGCCAAGGTCTGACCTTTTCTCTTGGTGCAGTGGTAGATCTGGCTGTGCTCCTGGGAGATCGGGTAGGGGTTGGCAGGCGGTAGCAGGTCCTGGGAGGTGCTCGACACCCCGTTCTCGCACTGGTACTGGGAGCCCAGGTTGGAGGAGGCGGAAAGGACCCTGGTCTCGCCGCTGAAGGGGCTGTGATTCGAGGACACTTTTTGTCTCACCGTGCTCCTGGGAACAACCGGGTACTCTTTACTAAAAGCAAAGAAACAAGAAAAACAAAAGAAACAAGGCAGAAAAGCAATCAATTAATAAATAGATCAGTGGATTAATAAATGAAGACAGCACATTAGTGTAATGGTGTTTGTTTAGACTTTCAGGGAACGAGAGACATCCCTCCCTGGAGACTGCAGCCCCGTCACACTTTATCCGTGCAGCACTCTTCTATTTCACTTTCCTTTTAGTATCTTTCCCTTCAGATTCATGCCTCTTCCTCCACAACTGCTATTTTACACCCATACGTAAAATAGATACATACAGTTATAGCCAAATATACAAGATTTGTATTTGCATATTATGAGAGCATTTATAAATCATATACTATTTATATTGTATATGTGGATGTGCACGTGTGTAAATAAAAACCTCATTTCTGCCAAGCTGACTTGGCGATGGATTAAATATTTAGGTCTACTTTTCCCCCTTATGCTAGTTGTCCCCACTCCTTTTCTGCAGGGTCTGCCAGCCTGGTTGTCCTGGATGGAGGATCCCTGAACCAGAGAACAAGCTCCACTCTGGAGCACTCAGAAAAGAGAAATAAATAACTCACCAAGACCTGATGCAGGCCAGAGCCACACGCCTCAGTGGAGCCAGGCTAAGAGGGTGAGCACTAATGGAAAGTCTGGTTTACTCCCGTGCTCTGAAATCTGGTTTGAAGCAGGGATGCTTTGCCAACACTGGCTAGAAATCCCCTCTCCTACAAGACCCTACACACAGCGTGTTTTGGAGACATTTCTCCAAGCACGTCAGCAACGTGGCTGGACGAGATTATTCCTGCTCAGCAGGAGGGAGAACCAAAGCTGAGTAGGGAGTCTCGGAGACTTCAGGTGATGAGCAAGCCTCCTCCTGGGCTGTCTCGAAGACAGCTGGGTGCTCCCTGAACCCAAGGGCTTGCTAAAATGCATAAAGATCAGGTAGTACAACACCACCTCACAAAGTGCCACCAGGCTCAGAGCAGCCACAAACTAGAGCCCAGATTCCAACGCAAGCTTTCTTCTTTGAGGCTATAACCATTGGACCAAGCTGGCTTTGAGGTACCCTACTCACCTGCTCAAAATCATTATGCTGGAGCAAGGACAGATCCTTAAATCCCATCAATGGGCTCACCTGGCCACCTACACATGGAAGAGGAGCCCTGAATCTCCGATTATGCCCCTTAGAGAAGACCTATCACTGTAGCAACTCGAAACTTATTTACAGAATTTAACAATACCAATTATATAAACCTACTCACAGCAGGGAGCTTTCATCCAAACCACTGCTGTGGTGGCTGCCAGAAACATCAGCAACCGAGCTCTAATGGAGGGGAAACTCACCCAGGAGCTCAAAACCAAATAAATGTGTCTCTCATTGTGCCACGAAAGCTTTCCAAACCCCGGGCACTGGTGGCTTGCCAAGGAGAGCCTATTCCAAAGGTGGAGTTTCTTCCCCTGGAAGCCCAGCAGTTTCTCCCGGCAGAGCTGGCAGGAGCACGGCTTTCCAACCACTTGGGCTGGCTGACCAGGCAGCTTTTTCCCAGAACCGAAGTCCAGGCTGCGTACGAGGAACAAAAGAGAAACGGACTGGGAGGAAGCAGAGACTTATCCCTCAGATACCCTGGCATCCATTGCCGTCTTGTGTATGTGGTGGGCTTCAGAGGACCTCTTTGCCTGTGGACACCCAGCACTAGCGTTTTCGCCCCAGGAGCTCTTGCTGCAAGGGCAGCTTTTCAGGAAGGTCAAGAGCTATGGCCTTCAAACCTCATGGGTGGCCTTCAAACTTTTTGGGTGTCCTTCAGATCTTCTAGGATCTGCCAGACTTACCAGGTCATGGTTTTAAGCTGCCTGCTCCTGTCATGCTCCACTTTCACACAGCAATCCTCTTGGAGATACTACCAGCATGACACCTCAAAGCTGCATCCCCACCATGTTTCCCTTCCAAGAAGAGAATCCACAGGGAGGTGACACATGGACCTTGCCCTTAGCTTTCCTCCCTAATTAGAGGCTGCTGCATGGATTGGCTGGTTCCTTCTTCCTCAGCTCCAACACCACTAGTGTCCAATTCCCCAAGAAATGACAGAGCCTCTTTTATTTTTTTGGTGGGGTACCCGAGAGCTACGATGGAGAAGGAGGTATGTATACCATGGCATGATGCCACATCATGTTCTCTGTGGCTTTTTTGGAGGATGTAGAGATGGCTGCTTTCACAGATTCTCCCTGCTTCAGCAAGGGAAGAACTGGATGTCTCTCCGAGACATGGGATTAGATCTGCCCGGGAGTTTCTCACAGTAAATTCTCACAGTAGCTCAGAGGGACCCCTTCAACATCAGACCCTCACTGTGCGAAGCACCACGCAAACACTAAGAAGCCATCCCCATCCCAGATACTTCTCACCTAAGTCAACACTGTCTCTGTCTCAATGGAGAGCTGAGAGGGGAGAAAATTTAACAACCTGGTTGTTTTTTCTTGATAAAAAAATATTTTCTTTCCATAAAGGAGCTGCATGCCTGAAACAGCAGTATTTTTACCCTGAGTGCCAACATAGGTGGTGTCAGAATCCCACACTCCTATTGTGTACTGGGGAACAAATTCCTCTTGGAATGCATTTCCCAGGGGACACGGCAGCCTCCACGGCCATAAGGGAGGACCGTGGTGTTTTGTGGGAGACATGGCATGAGCAGGGAGTCACACTGGACCGGGAACAGGTTGGAGACACCAAGTTTCCCAACAGCAGTTCCCAGGAGGTATTGCAACGACTTCTCTCCAGACTGAAATATTTCCATTTCAGTCAAAACATGTTGGGTGCTATTTTTGCCAAAAAATCAACTATTTGAGGAGGGAGAGGAAGGAAAGTATTTTCTAACTAAATATCTAAAATATTCTCTTTCTTTCACTTTGCCATTTTTCTACGCACAAAGGCAGTTATCTCTGTATTACTACCTTTTTCTTCCTTATAGGAGCTGAGCTTTAATAAAGAGATACCTTTGGTACCTTGTAAAGCAACAATCATCTTGAAACATTTATACTGTTTCCTGATCCCACTCAATATGAAGTGCACACAGCTACCATTTTAGTTTGTCCTTTGGTCCTTAAAAATGTATCAGAACCTATTTTTTTCAGTGCCTAAAAGTCACTATTCCCAAAGTGGCTGGTTGTAATCCTGGGCCACAGTTTAATGGAACGAAAGGTTTTGTTCACCGCTGGCACAAAATGACAGTTGTGTCCAGAAATTTTGCTCTCCAAAAAAATTGTAGCAAAGTGGGAAGGGAAAAAGCGCGTTAAAGCTTGACTTACGCAGGCAATATAGGAAATTGTCCCCACAGCAAGGAAGAGACTGTTGTCCCTGGGCCAGAATGTGAGTTAGTTTTACGTGGGGGTGTTAATGGGCTACATTTTTTTTGCATTAAAAATTGTAAAATTAGAAGAAAAAAAAAAAAAGTTGGTCGGGGAAAGAATTTACAAGGAAGGAAGCTGTCACTGGTCTATTTAAAGTCTGTTGGAGGCCAATGATGAATATTCAGTTACTGTAGTTGGTGTATTACAACAGCAGAGTGGGACGGGGCGGAAGGGGGGAGCCGCGTTGCGCAAGGTGCTGTACAGTCTCTGCACCACCAGACTTCCAGCTGAAGGGCCACCAGAAGACAATATTACTTAGATTTTCATTAAAGCTTGGGGAAAGAAATCAGGGATGAGGTCCAAGTCTATCGTGAAGGCACTCGGTCCTGAAGTCTGGACTCGGTTGTTAACTCCCACCTGGCTAGATGTTTCCCAGACCTGTAGGATCGTACACCGGCTCCGCGTAACCTTTTCCTAACAGCACATGCACTCCTCTGAAGAGTTCATCATATAACCCTGACCCTACACATCAGGCCTTACAAGTGAATCCTTCCTGCATTTCCCGAGCACTTCCACCCAGATCAGACCTCTGCCAGGTGGAATTAGCAAACTCGGTCTCATTTTCTTTCACGACATCTTCCCCCTTCCCCGGCCAAATGATGCCCTCACCATGACAGACTCAGGAGCTCCGTAAGATCACTTATGCCACAAATTCCTTTCTAGCAAAGAATTCAAAGGAGCAAATTCAAGAAGATTCTGTAATCTCAGAGCTGGAAACCTTGTTGACCTCTGCAAACTAATAAAAACTGTGGAAAAATTGTAAATATAGACCTTCTCAGAGCAACATCCAGTCCACTTTCTCGCTTATCACTATGCTGTAAGAGAGTAATAATTTTCGACGTATTTTCATGTGCAGATTTGAAGTGCAGCCAATGCATAGTAAATGCAACTGCTAGACAAAATCTTTGTCAAAAATCTCTTTGAAGATCCATGGTTTACAACCAGGAAGCTTCTGCTTCTTGAAGCATCCAACCCCTACTGGCCCTAAGTAAATTATTTTAGAAGATGCTTCTGATATTTCTGCAATAAAGCATTATATACCAAGGCTTTCCAGAGCTGCTGTAGCTCATGGTAACAAGACTTCAAAAGACTTATTAAACATTCAGGTCACAAGGATCATACTGATATCTGTTCCAGGTCAGGATGAGGCATGATATGGAAGAGGATTTCCCCGTGGTTAGCTGCTGCCAAGTTCTTACAACATCCTTTGAAGCCCCGAGCTGGGCACTGTCTAGATCTCGTTCACAACGGCGATTCCTAGTCTAACATCCGACCAAAGGTATATCGGTGGCCAAACACAGTGATTCCCCTCCACTCTTTCCAAATGGCCAGGAGCTTGTCAAGATTTTAACTCCTCCTAGGTCAGTCACTACAAAAGGATAAACATTTGCCGTCCTATCAGTCCTGTTCCCTCCACCCACCCAGCACCCATGGGTACAGTGGTACAGAATAAGACCCCAGTTCCAGATGTGCAAATCTAACGCAAAGGCATTTGGGTTTATACTTCCCAGGCCACCAATTGTTGTCCTTTCTGCTGAGACTCGAGACTAGGAAAGAAATGGAAGTCAGCCATAACAGATATAGAAAGAGGAAGAGAAAAAAATTGGCTGGAATAAATACACCATCTCCCAGGAAAAAAATAAACCAGAAAACAATTGTCAATTCTCAATGTGCATTCATTTCAGCTTATTTCCAGCACATTGAATTAAAACTGAACCACTCTCAAGAGGCTGTCTGGAGAGTCTAAAGTGGATAAACGACAGCAGGAAAGGACTTGGTAGGAGAGGAACTACCGAGTACTTCCTTCAGTCTTACCCTCAGATCAAACGTGAGCTCTCTGTGGGGACTGCAAGCAGAAAATAATACCCTAGACTGGATGTCTAGTAATGCAAATCAAAATGTTGACTGAGAATTATGGGGGGCTGTTCACTGCAGCATTCTCCACTAACATATCAAATATCCTGACCTTCTTGCCAGAATGTGAAGGGATCCAACAACCCTGGTTTGGGTGCATGCATGGTATGTTAGCAACAAGTGCTTCCATCACTCATCGGAGCAGTGCAGCCCAAAGAGATCACTGCAACAACCCCAAGAACCAGCAGTGAAAAGAACCAGCTAAAAAATCTAGAGCTAGCATTATCAGGCAAATAAAAAGCTAGATTCCTGCAGACAAATACCACTGTTCGTGTTGGAGTAAAAGGAACAAGAGAGGAGACGGAGAATGGATGTTGGCCAACAGAGACAGCATCGGCATCCTTTACATGCTGGGCTGAGCCTCGGCAGATCCCCTGAAGAAGGGGCAGTGGAGGAAACTGCAGCTACCCTGTGTTTCTTGAGCTGACTTTCTCACTTTAAGAGCTGTGGATACCCTTCAGTGAAGTCTGTAGAGCCTTAATTTGGATTTCATCTGAATTCCATCAAATCCTATAGAATACAGTTCAAGCCTACATTTTCCACTGGGGCTCTGACCAGGAAAATTTCCTTGGGGACGTTTGCTGGAGGAAAGCATCATCTCTCTAACAGATGCTATAACTCTAAGTGTCACACTGAAAATGTTTCAGACAGCGTGTGGCTCTTGGGAGATTTCAGTGACAGAACATGGGAAATGAAAGTGGATGTAAAGACGCAACAAGAAGAGCAAGGCTGTTTCCAGTGGACCGAGACCTATTTGCATTAGTCAGACTGGTGCCTATCAGTCCGACCTAATGTTAGCACGCCAGGGTAGACAACCCTTTGGAGCCTGGAGGCTCATTCATTTATTCTGCTGGCACCCCAAAATGTACGGTCTTCTCCATTATGCCAGCTTTGAATCACGGTACTGATTTTATATCCTTTGCGTCTGGCTCAGTTTCTGTTCTCGGTTACACCACAAAATCTTTGGAATAATTCCTTTCGAGCCAGGAAGATTACTGTGGATTAATGCCAAAGGCAGCAAACTATGGCTCGTGATCTTTGACAGAGAAAACATATACGTAACGTCGAACAACACGGCCACTCTTCTTTGTCAAGCGGATCGTTCTGGATTTTTGTCTCACTCTGAAAGGGCCCAGGATACCCATCAAGGGAGCCAAAAGCCACCCTTTCATGTAATCATCTCTCCTCTCCAAAGCTTTCCCAATAAGAAGCCTCAAGGACTAAATTACATTAATTTGAATGAACAGTAACTAGGGCCCGAGACTTCCAGAAGCTCTTCAGCACCCATAATAACTGCTGAAGACAATGGGAGTTGCAAATGATCAGCAGAAATTGGTTAAAGGGTTTAACAGAATTGCTCTTTTACAGGGCTCTAGCCCCAGACCCACAAAGACTTCGCCCCTGCTGTCTTTTAGCAGTCACAGATTGAAAAAAAAAAAAACCAAACCAAAAGCTATGACTTGCACACAAGCCCCCAAATCACCCAATAGCTGGGGTTTATTAGTACGGCTCCACTGACTCTCACACACGGGGAATTTTAAGGGCAAAGTCCTACACCAGCATCTGCAATGTAGATCTCGTCTCTCTGCATAAGCTTCACTCTCTGCGGATTTCTGCTGCGTGTTTTGCTCTTGCTCTCCACACCAAATTCCCCTTGGCACAGGCAGAAGTTCTAAGTGGAGACAAAAGGAATTTTTACAGTACAGAGGGGCAAGAGATCCGAAAGGAACACGTTGCCTAGAATTCCCAGCATCACAACTACATAATTTTTACCTGATTTATGTTTTTCAATTACAACATGACCACAGGATATAGATGCAGTATAACTTGCATCCCTCTACACATTTTCCTCTAGCTTGTTTTCCTGTTTCTTTTTTTTTTTTTTTTTTTAAATCAAAGAAAAAACAAACTTGATCTCATGCTCAGAAACTTGAAAACTTTAAAAAACCTGTCCTCCCAGAACACTCATCCTGTCAAAGAAACAAAGGCAGCGGGGGAAAAACGAACGTGTATCAGAAGTCTGTTTTCACTGGAATTTGGATCTCCCTGGAGCTCGTGGCTATTCTTTTTGAACGAAATCATCTGCTGCTGAAAGGCTTAATATCACTACTGAATGCAGTTTTCTACCTGGACAGACTTATTAACTTTTCTTCCGAGAAACGGGAGGAGAAAAAACAACACGGAGGCCTTGCGAAGGAGAAAGCTCGAGAGAGGGATGGACCTGCAAAGCCATCCCCGTCCACCCTGCAAAGCTCCCGTCCGAGAGCCCACTCGGGCCAACGCTTCGCTCTTGCTTGGCCAGAGCGCCCGCAGGCAAGCGGAGACGGAGGGAGAGCCTTTGACGAGGCACCCGAGCCCTCGCTCCGAGCTGGAAGTTTTCTTTCTTCCCTGCTTCGGCTTCCTTCCCCTCAGTCCACACCGTTTGCCAAGGGTAGGCGTTCAACGGACGAACCATCAAGCCAAGCCTCCACCGGCACCTAGACCTACTTCTACTCCACCCCGCTGCAAGACCTGCCCTGAGGCGAGTGAAATCGTTTTGGGACCCAGCAAAGTTGGTCTCCCTCACATCCTCCGACAGCCAAAAGTGCAAGGAGACCACCGCAGCTGGCCAGGTGGCAATTCTTTCCGTTAGGACAAAAATGGGATGCCACAAGCCAGCTCAGACACCTGGCTGGGCCAGCGCTGCCTCGCCTGCTGGGGTTTGCTTCTCCCGGGGTTGTTTTCAGCTAGGAGATGCCCCTCTGCAATAGCCCGATGCAGGGAATTAAGAAACATTTGAGATTTAAATAAACATAGAAGCGTGGAGGCTTTCCTCGGCATGAAAAATTCATTCCCTCCACGGCTACACCCTTTAATGAGATGATCGGTGACCTGACGAATGTCAGGTCACCAGCTTCCGGTAAAAAAGTCTGTGCGCTGTTTTCAAAAAGTGTGTTTCTTCCAGCTACTTTTTCTCTATAATGAAGGAATAGCACGAAAAGTACCTCGCACCGTATTCTCCAAGGGCATAAATAGACATCACTGCCCTAAAGCCAAGATACGCTTACTTATACCTGCCAGCTGGGGAGGGGGTCCATCACTGGGAAACAACTTCGCTACATCTGCACACGCATACATACATTTATATATTAAAATACAATTTTTATACATATTTAATTATATTTTAATATATATTTTTATGTTAAACCTATATAAACCCACAGAGGCTGGTCATACTTCTCTAACATACTCAATCCTGAATGGTTCTTTATCTTACATATGCAATTTATTTTTTACATATATATAATTTTTTATACATGTTTTCATATATTTTTATATGTAATTTTGTATATATTCAGATATATATAAAAAACCACAAAGGTGGGCACATATTTGTCTAATATATTCAACCTTGAATGGGTCTTTATTTTACTATAATAATCTTATCCTGCTCTCCTTTAAAAAAAAAAAAAAAAAAGACATCTTTGTAAAGGTACACAGTCATTTCTATGCTATCAGTACAGAGGATAAGCTATTAAGGAAGTGAGCATCAGAAATTATCCTATAAAGTCAAGGCTGTGGATTTTAACCCTTTCAACCCTGCCAGGTCTGAGTGGGTGTATTTATATATTCCAAGTGTTTCTGTTCACTGTATCATCAACTATGACCGCAGGCCCGCATAAAAATGCCAAGCAATTTTTAGCACAAGCTCAGCATGGCTAGATGCCATGCTCTTCATATGGCATGAAGCCCTTCTAATAGTCCTCACTGTTTTACCTCCTCCCTCCCGCTCCAAAAAACCCCATGATGAATGTAAACCTTCAAATCTTTCCATTGACTGTAATGAAAGGGTAGTTTAGCAGCAAAAATGTGTGGGGGACATCGTTACTCAAGTTCCAGCAGAGGTTGGAAGGCTGGCACGGGAGGGAGGGGGAGAAAAGCTATTTCAAGTGGTAGTGCACCCATAAATAAATAAATATTGACATATGCCAGGATCTGTGCTGTCGTTGGAAAGGGCAGGCAGGGAACACAGGGAACATTCAGAAGACCACAGAGATGATTTAGATTGAGAAGAGTAAGTGTTATATATACATTTTTTTAATATATATATGTATATATATACAGGCATTTCTGGGTCTGAGCCTGAAAATGTTTGTACACAAGAGTACATTTCCCCATTTGAGTAGGGTTATGGGCGTAAGCGTTTGCAGGATTACGGGCATTATTTGTTGCCCGCCGGCACGATTTGCGGCGCTACGGGAAAGCCATGCTCAGGTCACCGACTACGGCAACCAGAAGAGACTCGTGCACGTGCACTCCAGCCTGCAGGGACCACCTACAGCCAGCTCCGGGGCGGGCCACGGAGAGAGTCCTCCCCGCGGAAGGTCACAACGCAGGTCCCTACAGATCTCCACCGAGAGCCAGCTCTGCCGGTCCCGGAGAATAAGGGATCCGAGTC
Organism: Aviceda cuculoides; assembly: GCA_035590195.1. Lineage (NCBI taxonomy): Eukaryota > Metazoa > Chordata > Aves > Accipitriformes > Accipitridae > Aviceda > Aviceda cuculoides. Next base: position 2,897,050 of record JAVJGG010000088.1, on the reverse strand, counting down.
GCTTCTGCCCTCCTGGATGGAAAATGCTGTATTGAGCATCTACATCTGTCTATGGTGTAATCATGGGTACGGCACTGTTCCTGCAAAGCATTTGCACCAGGAAGCGACTTGATACGTGGACGAAGTTCCAAGTGAAGTGAAAGGCATGAAGCTAATTACTGGCAGGCCCTGGCATTTAGAAAAGGACTTTAAACAGGATTCTTCAACAGGGTTTAGGCTTGATTTTCAGCTTAAGTACTTACATCCAACACTGCGATTCAAAAAGGCCTCTTCAGCCACCTGGCCCTGGAGAGACCAACGTTTTCTAATACCTTCCTTCTTCAACCCGAAACCACCACGTCTACACACCTGCTCTGCACATCCAGAACCGACCAGGCAAGCACTCCCCTCCTGCCAAAGACCCTCCGAAAGCCAGAAACCAGCACAACACAGGTCTCCACACCAAGATCTCCAGCGGCATCTGGAGCATCCTTAACAAAGCTGCTCCCAGAAGAAGGCTGTGAGCTTGGTTTTTAAAGCACTGCCACCTGGGGAAAAGAATGCCCAACAGCTCTTCTGCAGTGTGATGACCAGAGCTTCTCGGAGCTTCTCCAAATCTCTTGTTGCTTTAAACAGGTTTAAGCGCACATGCAGCCGCAGAGACATCTGTTTAGCACAAAACTAGAGGTTGTTCTGGATGGGGACATGCCACAAAGAAATACAAGGTCCCTGCGGCCAAGAGGACAAGCCACGAGTGAGATCCTGCCTCTCTAACCCAGCAGTTAGGGCATTCACTTGGAAGTGGGAATGCCTGGATTTTGGTCCCACATCCTGATGATATTTCAACAGCTTGACATAAAATGTACCTGCAGGTGCCAGAGAAGGGACTGCCACTAAGTCCTGGCTTAGCTCAAGCCACAGGTGACATGCAAAGCAAAGCTCAGGCAGCCCTCGCAGTCCCGAGCGGGTCCCCACGGCGGAGGCACCGGTTACCTCTGCATCCTGGACATCCTGTGGAGCTCCATGTCGTCGCTGCCGCGGAAGCCTTTGGCGAAGGGGTTGTTCTCAATCTTTAACTGGGTGATCTGAAAGGGAAGAAGTGCAATGGGTTCATCACAAGCGCAAGGCACGGCCTGGGAGAGGGGGGATGTTGTTTACTAAACCCAAGCCAATAGGGACGTGGGGGAAAACACAGCTTTCCGAAATTCAAGTCATCCGTCAGCGCAGGCATTGACCACTCCAGATGGGCCTTCCTCTAGAGCTCTCCACTGGAAAAATATCACCCGTCAGCAACCTCTCGCTTCTCTCAGGCTTGTCCCACGACTAACACATGGAATTGTACACACACAAATTTGTCTCTGGAGAAAATCTGCTTTCTTAGAGTTACTTACTTTCTTTTTGCTGTTGTGACAAAAAGGGGTGCACTGACCAGGGACAAAAGTCATATTACTTGAACAAACCCCACCGACACCAACAAGTATTTACTCACCAACATGCAGCCACAACTGAAACCTTACTTCTCAGCCTGATAAGGCTCAGCCTTTCTGTATTTCAGACCAGCTAAATCTACGTACTCCAGGTGTTCTGCATCTGACATCCTTCCCCAACCAGCCCCACACCTGTAAGCACTGCACGGACTAACTACCTAAGGTACTTGGAGGGCAGCTCCGCCTCTGACCATCGTGTCCTGGAGGAATATTTGTCTCTCCATTAATTCTAGAAGGAATTAAGAGGGACTAGTTCGCTCGCTTAGCTGGCTACCTTCAGCGTTAAAAGTTTGCTGGGACGAATCCCGCTCAGACTCCTAACTTTGCTCCTCTTATGACATCTAAACTAAACATCTAAAGCAGCTGCTGTACAGAACGTACCCTTACCCAAAGCAACTGTGTTGCTCAAAGAGGCCCAATCCTGTCCTGAGGGCTTCGGTGAGCAGGTTTTCTCAAGCCAGGGGTTGTCATTTAAGCAAATATTAACTGTGGACCAGCAAGACCCTCAAATGCCCTGCTGATCTTGTACAAACTCACTCTGCCGTGCCAAATTTGATGCAAATGCTTTGGTGTCCTTGCAGAGCAGGACTGAGTCTGGACCAGGTGTGATCTAGCTGCAATGCCCTAATATTCAGGCAGAAGCAGCGCCAGTTCCCTTTCTTCTCTTTCTCCGTCGCTGCCTGGCAGTCCGAGCCTTCAGCCAGGAGCCGGGAGAGCCACTTGCCCAGGAGGAGAGACAACCCTGTGTTTGCCATTGGAGGAACTTCATGAGCCCACCGCGTTTTATGGAAACGCTGTCCTTCCTTCCTGTTGAAAGTTGGCCAACGGGAAGGAAAGAGCTCGAGATTAATGGCGGGAGAACAGAGAGAGGTTCGTCTTCTACCCAGTCAAGCACACGCAACCAGACTCACCTCTTTGCCAAAAGCCGAAGAGAAAACTCTGGCTCAGCTCGTGTCAATAGCAAACTCCGCCAGGTGTCTGCACGACCAGATTGTTTTGCTATTTTCTCGTCTTATAGCATATTTTTTTCCAAAGGCCATTTGTTTATTTGCCATTGTTGCCTAATTTGGCTCCAAATCTCAGGCAAAGACCCCACCACCCCTACACTTGTCCCTATAGGCATTCCCATTAAATCAGGACCTAATTTATTACATAAACAGGGCATTGCGCTTTTTTGTCGAACATTTCAGATTTCAAAGAGAAGGGTAAACAAACAATCTATTTGGTCCAATTTGCCATTTGAACTGTTTTCTAGCAGTAAAACAGGCGTGCATTTTATGATTAAAAGCCCTGAATAATTAGACAACCAGCTGTGCATTTTGCAAAGAAACTGTGTTATCGGTTTCCACCGGCAAGGTGGTGGCACTTCTGTAATGAATAATAGGCATTATTCAACTTTTTTAATGTTTCTATGCAATTTGCATTCTGAAGCACACTAAATGTACGAGTTGTCCTCACTTGCCGAACCCAATGGCAATATTTGCTTGCATAAGTGAAGTCCTTCACTAAGCGAGGATTTACAGCATTGGCACCAGCACACAAAAGTACAAAGGGCCGGATTCATCCCAACCTAACCGAAGGCATTTTAACCAAGGCGCCTGCACCGGGAACCTCGTCTCCCGGTGTTCCTGCTGGAATCAATGGAGGGAGATGGGGACTGCCAGAGGGCACTGGGGCTCTGGGGTGGGTAGCACTGCCTTCGCAGGTCCCCAACACTCTCCATTCACCGGAGAAGGAGCCATCGACACACTAGCCCCTGATTTAAGGACCTCAAATTAATGCCCTGTTTGATGAATCAAGCCTTTAATCACCCACAAAATGTCGGACAAAATATCGTATGGGAACTCAACCTTGCTAATACTTATTATGAGTACAGAAGTACTGTCACCCGCATCAGGAACGCTCTTACAAGCAAAGAAAGGTATTAACGTACGTAGTGGTGGCAGAAAGCCCTAAGTGAAGCGTGGCTAACTTCAGCCTTCTTAAAATTAGAGATCTGCTAGATTGAAGTCACCTAGAAACAAGGCACTACAGAAGGTTTTAAATTAGGTCTCAGCTCTCTGGTGTAGTTCAGATGCATTTCAGCAGGAACTTTCAGAACAATGTTTCCCTAGATGATAACTCATGGCATCAGCCCTAGCACTAAGCCAGGAAAGTCCAAGCCAGATTTAACAAAACTGTACACAACAAAACAGAAAATAGAGAAAAAGTTGGTGAATCCCTGCTTTAGAAAACAGCCTGTGGAAGATATTTTGTTTGGCCGGTTTTTGTCTGAGTTACAAACTATTTCAGAGGTGGTAAAGCAAACGAATGGGTGGAAATAACCTTCTTCTGGATCAACTTTGCCATAGCGAAACTGTTTAATTGACTGTAACTCATTGGGGTGGGAAAGAAAAAGCTGTCAGAAAGTCAAACGACAATTACATCATGAAAAATAAAAAAAATACAACGTCCTGCAAGGTCATTAAGACAGAGTGCCCAGGGCTAAATTATATAGCACAGAGTGAATAAAACTGTAGGGCTTTGTTTATGTATTTTTTACTGAAAGAAATTGATGGCAAAGTTCTCTTCCGACCACTGATTTCTAAAGCTGCGGCAGACCCTTCTGAGACAAGAGCTTTCCAGGGCGAAGCCTCCCAGATTTACACTTTTCAGGGCTTGTCTGACCTATGGGTTCATCTTCACTTTAACGGGAAGCGACAGTTCCCAATGAAATCTCAGCGCCGCTCCTCTGCACTCTTTTCTCTGGGCTAACTGACCACAAAGCATTTCTGCTGAGGCCTTTCCAGTGACCACCAATTTTCCAATCTCCAGCATGATAAAATTTAGCTTTGCATCTAGTTAGGTTAAGGAAAGATGCGTTTGTTTGGGGGGATTTTTTGCACAGTCATGTATTTATATGGGTATTTGTATCTACAGGCTCATTAATATTATTATGGCCAGGGACAAAACTACCACTTAGTATTACTTTTTGTCAAGCACTTGCCATAATAAGAGTTTTCACAATTGCTTCTAACTCTACAAAACTTCATTAGGGCTGCAATGTTCCACACCAGGTAGATGCCCTGGGCTCCATTTTGTTTACTTATTTTGCTATCGACCAAAGTGGTCCCACTTTTTTTTTTTTTTTTTTTTAGCACTTCAGCTAAGGGAAAACATGGCACCCTGACCCTCTTGGGCTCTTCTGGAGGCACTTCTGAAACCATCCTAAAGGCTGGGCATTCTGGAAAAGGGACTTGACGTTTTGCTAGGGATGGGGATCCCTAGTTTCTGAGCTCTTTTCTTGCGAACATCTGCCCCACTTGGACAACTTAAAAGCCTGAACAGGGGAAAAAACAAAAATCACCATTCAGGCCACCCCATTTAGTGATGAAGAGGTCGAGGTGACCACCCTTGAGCTGAGCACACCTGGACCTCTCCATGCTGTGGAGATACGTGCTGTCCCTGCCCCGCAGGTGACCACGGTCCTGCTCAGCGTGGCAGAGACGGGCCAGGACCATCGCCACCACCGCCGCAGCCGGCTGTGCTGGGAGCAACTGTGAGGCTGGGCTTGAAGCTGGAAAGCACAGAGCCTTTTTCTTCTGCGCTCTCACATACCCCAGGTGGAAACCAAGGCAGCGTGGAGGAGGAAGCCAAACCGGAGAAGTAGGAAGGAAAGAAAAAGGTGAAGACAAGGTGCCTGCTGAGACTACGTACGGCTGGCTGGGCCAGAGGAGCTGGATGGGGAGCTGGGACTCAGAGCCCGAGGTAAAGGCCAGGGGAAGGGGGGGGCGGCTGGCAGAGGGGAGAAGATGCCAAACCCAGAAGCCAGTGAAGGAAATGGGAGGGACTGAGAGCCAGTAGCTGGTCGGAGGTACTGGTGTGAGACAGAAGGGCTCATTGAGGAGGCTGTTGGCTGAACTGGGAGACAAGAACGGAGGATGAGAAGAGACAGACCTCGCACAGTGTTGGGTTGTGGGGGGAAAGAGGTGGGTTGGGAGGCAGGAGTGAGACTGGAGAGAGATAGGGTGTCTTTGCAGGGCTTGGGGAGGGGGTCTGGATTGAGGACCAAAAGGGGTCAGGGGCTCGGAGCTGGCTGAGCACCCTGTCCCGGGGCTGGCAGGGACAAGACTGAGGACAAAGGGGCAGAGGGAGACAGGACTGGTTCAGACACAGGTTGTGAAGGACACAAGACCGCTTGAGGGAAGCACTCTCCCACCAAAGCCTGGAACAGGACTAAACTTTTGAGGGTAGAGATGCAAGGAGCCCCGGAGAGGGTCAGTGAGAGGAGAAGAGCTTACTGCGGTCCCCAAGCAACCAAGGGCTGCACAGAAGCCACCAGTCCTGGTGATGAAGAGGAGATACATGGTCTCACCTCGCTTAACTCCGGGGAGCCCTGCCTCTCTCAGCACTTGGAGGACCCCCCTTCGGAGAAGAGCTTGCCCCGAGGAAAGAGAGGGGCTACCAAGAGGGGCTGCATCTTCTTGCCACAGAGGTGGGAAGACGTGGGGCCAATGGCCCCAGGCTGGGGATGGAGAGTTTTGGGGACACAGCCCTGCAGGGCTGCTTCAGGGGACTGGACAGGGTCCAGCCTCTGCACGGAGGCGCTCCGTGAGATGCCAGCCGGGCCACCACACTGGTAGCCTCTACCGAAGTGTTGGATGTGGCTACCTGCAACCAAAGACAGGGAGAACTGAGCTCTCGGGGAAACATATCCCGAGCTCGAGGACCTGCCAGCCGCTGGCAGCAGCTGCTCCTACAGGACTCTGCAGGATGCCCTCGACAGAGCGGCGAAAGGCCACGTGTTCGGAGGAGCGCCGCACAGGCAGCGCTCCAAAATTTGGCAGGATGGAGCTACCAGTTGACTTGGCCAACTCAAGTTGACTTAGCCCTCTTTTAGTACAGGGATCTTTCTTGGGATGGTCAGAAAGCCCACCAGCATGTTTCTCTATGCCCGCTGGCTATCTGGGAGTGCATGGGATTAGTCTTCAGCCAGGCCCTTCCCTGGTCCTCTGCTTTGCTATGGTGCATGTAGCATTTCTGGGTGCCTATAGCATTCCACCTGGGGCTAATGTTTCCTTAAAAGAATTTGGGCTACCACAATGTTAAATAACTTAGGAAAAAAAAAAAAAAATCAGCATAAAACCGGATATCCTGAGGGGGGAAAACCAATATAAAGCCCAAGTCCAGCTAACGGGGAAAGTAGGTTGTAAAAATTAATGAGAATAATTGTTGTGAATTCTTGCTTTTGAAAGAACCCTCATGAGGGCAGAACCTTAATTATTTCTGTCTATTAGGGTTCATTTCCTGGTCCTAAGCAGAGAGCTAGTACCTAATAAATACGAGCTAGTAACACAATGATTTAAGCTACAGCAAAATAGTACTTAACTGCAGGGGAAGTTAATATTTGGGAATCAACCTGATTGCAAGCACCCATTGTGTAAATGGCAAGGAAATGAAATGTGCATGTGACCTATTTTAACACCTTAATATTTCTGGGGTATTTTTTCAGGGTTGTAGAGAGGGGGGAGGTGGTCGACCGAGCTGCTGACAACCACACTGAAAACTTTACCAAAACTTTCTTCGTAGCTTAGGCCTCCTTTTGGGGAGTAGGGCTGTGGAGAGGGAGATCCCAGTGTGCTTAAATATCTTTCCAGGCTGTCTAAAATATCAGGGGAAATAAGCACAAGCCCTACATTGGGATTGCAGCTGTGCTATTGAAATAAATTGACGGATCTGAAATCAGGCAGGTATTTCTATAAGCTGTGTAAGCATAGACTCAAATGCATTTGTGGGCGAGTCATACAATTAATACTGTAATATAATTCACCTTTAACATAGCTCTGGAAACCTAAAATACCCGCACGTGTAAATTTGTGTGTATATATGCACGTGCGCGTAAAATACACGGGCGTCTAAAAACTATGTGTAAAATACGTTGGCGTACGCCAATTCCGTGTGATCGTGCGAACAGGAAAGTTTGCACGAAGGATGGAAGCGAGAGATGGCTGTAAGTGGGAAAAAAAAAAACCAGGTAGCGGGCTGACAGAGGGACGTGGGGACGGACGAGCAGACCCTCCTTGGGGAGCTCGACGCAGACGGACCCAGACCGGCGGGACCGCGATCGTTTGTGGCAAAAGGAAACGCAGTCTGCCTTGCGGGACAAAAATAGGCTTTGCCGCGCGACGCCTGGGCTGTGGAAGCTGAACTCGGGTTTCTGGCTGCGGAGAAGACCCCACTTGCCACTCGGCTCGGCTGAAGGATGTTGCCCCTTGCGCACTGGGGCAAGCTACAGGTTTTAGTCCCTTCCCTGGAGGGAGATGCCATTTAGGGTAGATCATTCTCCGGTTTATTTTTATGGCTCTATCTTTCTCAGTTGGGTCTTTATCTTGGGGCTACAGCTACTCGTTATTTGTTCCCCCCAGTGATTCCGTGCAGGGAGAAGAGGAATGCGTGTGTCGGGGGGAGGGATGTAAGCGTATGTAAAATGTGTAGGGGGGTGTGTAAAATGTGTGAAATATGTAGTGGTGTCTGTGTGCGAGTGCATGTGTCTGCTGGGATGCAAGCACGTGCGTGTCTGTAGGGATTCGTGCATTTGTCAGTGCGTATGTTTTGACAGACACGGATACGCAGATGTCATTTCTTATCAAACAGATGTTGTTGATTTACAATCAAATATTCCTGCTCCTCCTAATATGGCAGTTTTCCCAAACTACTGTACTTACATGTTTCTGCTTTGCTTTTGTTTTATTTGCATGATAATTTCTTTTTCTATAAAACAGTCCTATTTTTCTTCAAAGGAAAGCAGTTAAATTCAGGTCTGTTTTCTCATAGGGAAATGCCTTTAAAGCGAGCAGTGTGTCCTGTTTTATTAACTCCCAGTTCTATTAATATTATATTCTTTCTCCGAATCCATCAAGCAGAAGTTAAACTTGATTTTATAGCATCCACAGCGGAGTTATAATTTAAGGCATAATTTGGCGAGGACTCAATTTGGATTCAGTTTGCTTGTCCTGGTCGTGCCAACAGCTCCTATTTTAAAGGGCAGGGAAGTATTTTCTTTTCTCCCTAGTTACAGTGAAACACTCTTTCTTCTCCAGCCTACCTCTGCTCTCTGCGTCTCCCTTGCCAACTGCTGGACGGAGGAAACACAATCATTTCGCGCAGGTTTAGGAGCTTCCTACGTACATCCCCAGGAAAGCATCCAGGATTTATCCGGGGTGTTAAATGACCTTTCTCCACTTGAAGAACAATGATTTCACCCTGCCGAGTGCAAAGGAGCCATCCTACCTGCCCGTAAGTACAAGTACAAGCTTGTAGCAATCGCTTTCTATGCAACTGGGGGAGGAATTTGCTTTCTTTCCGAAGGAAAACTGGCTTTTCATGGGGCTCTGCCCCAGAGAGGGTCTGCGGACAGCTGGCAAAAGGCATCCCTAACACATCTGCTGAGAACTACCCCAGCCCTGCGCCTTCCTCCTCCTCCTCCTTCCTTGCTGGGTGGGGAAGCCCAAAAGCGGAGCAGGGGAAGGAGAGGGGCAGCAGCCCCACAGCGGGGTCCCCCCCGGAGGGGCAGAGCGGAGGGGGACAGCAGCGGGGACCCACACGTGTCCACCCAGCGACACCCCAAGAAAAAACTTATTTGATTTTAATTTTTTTTTTTTTTTTTTTTTTTTCCGCTTGGGCAAACGGGGAGCTGGTTTCAGGCGTAGAGCCTCCCTTTCCTTCCAGGGCCTTTTTGCTGCCAAGCCCGCAGCCCCCCGCCGACCTCCCCGCAAGGCCGCCCGCCGAGCGGCCGGGGAAGGAGCCCTTTCCCAAACAAAGGGCCGGAGCCCGGCCAGCCCGGGTTATCAGCGGCCCGGCCACGGAGGGGAGAGCCGGGCTCCCTTCGCCAGATTACAAGTCTTTGACCGATGGCGGGGAGGGGAGAAGATAAAGCCAACTTCCTCGGTTGGTCGTCTCCTCTTTGAGCAAACCATCCTGTTGAGCTAATTCCCCTTCGGCTCGCCCTAAGCCCCGTCTTTAGATGCTTTTTATGTGTGGCCAGGAATAACAGAGGGGATGGGATGGGTGTGTGGTGAGAGGAAAGGGGAAGAAGGGAAAAGGAGAAGGTGGGGGGGGGAGGAGAAGGGGAGTGAGAAAGGAAAAGGGGGAGAAGAAGGCAGGGGAAAAGAGATGGGAAA
>JAVJGG010000088.1:2808554-2846335 GCA_035590195.1 Aviceda cuculoides | reverse complement strand
CCCACCTCACTACAACCCCCCTTCAGGCAGTTGTAGAGAGTGATGAGGTCTCCCCTCAGCCTCCTCTTCTCCAGACTGAACAGCCCCAGCTCCCTCAGCCGCTCCTCACCAGACTGGTGCTCCAGGCCCCTCACCAACCTGGTTGCCCTTCTCTGGACACGCTCCAGACCCTCACCCTCACAGGACCCCCACCTGGCTGCTGCAGGCAAAACAAGCCACCTTCTAGGACGTCACCCCTGGCTGTGTCCTTTCAGCCTTGTCAAATAATGCCACAACAGGGACGGTGTCTGGAGGAGCATCGGCTCTCCATCAGAGAGGGGAGACGGAGCAATGCTGCAGGCTGGGAATGTGCCTTCACAAGCACAGAGCGAGGAATGGGACATTTTCCACCCGGCCGCAGCGCGTTGAGGCCTCTCCGGGGAGGTCAGTGGCTGAGGACCACAAGGGAGATGCTGCACCCACACCCAGGCACTGGTTTGGCTGGAGAGAGAGGCTTGGGGTGGGAGCCAGGGGTGAAAGTCTCCTTGCAGGCATGCCAGATCTGATAGCTTGGTAAAAAGCGCAGCTTGTACATGCAATGAAATGAAATAATATGCAATTAGAAAGATGTTTGCTGCAGGCAGAAAGATGGCAGGAAGGACTCCGAGGACCTGCTTTCCCTATAGCAGGATGTTTTCTTGAGACCTCAAGACCCCCTTCACCATTGTACCACATTCAAACGGAGATCTAGGTATGGGTTGCTCAGTTTTAAACACCTCAAGTGCTGTCCTACTGGTATGACCCAGCCCTTTTCCCAGGAATAGTAGCAGCATTCAAAGCCTTGCTTACACTGTGCATGATCTTGCCTGTTCTTCAGCCTGTTTTGATGACTCGCTCTGTTTCCACAGCAGACAGGCCTGAAAAGATACCCTGCCTTTGAATTTCTATCTAATTCCAATAACATCAGCATTATGTGGTCCTCAGCGAACTCTAAATGATCCCTTTTGTACAAAGAGTTTTGTTCCTTCAGATTCACCATAGAGTAACTCCAGACTAAATGTCAAGAGAACAAATTAAATCCAAACCTAATCCCATTCTGTTTGTGGTGCATGACTTGAGATTTACCCCCAAGAAGAACAGACCCACATCCTAACCTAGCAGAGTTAACATACTGAAAATCCATCCCACAGAGCCTCTCCTGGACATAGCTTTTCCTGTCATATACAAATCAGAATTTCTCTCTGCACTTCAAGTGTCATATTCGTAGATACTCTTTGCATTCCTGACAACAGCAAATTACTCTTCAGAATCAGCTCTAATCTAATAAATTTACAAAGAGTACAGGAATTTGTAAGAGGGAGAGGGATGCTCTCTCTGGCACAAGTTCAGCTGTATCTGTACAGCCGAGGCAGTCACGCCTCCATTAATTTTCCCATGAAAAGTATAGTACAAATAGTTGTGCAAAAATTTTGCAGTGTCCTCTATTTAGAGACTAAGTTACAGATGGCCTTGGGATTTCTATATGGGAACAGGACCCTGTCTTGAGGGCTTTCAGTCTGGACACTGTTCTGTTTTTAAAAAGCGGTATTTTTCTGCGATACCCTTCACCTCTCCCTGCCACACACAGTTTAAGGGGAACAGTTTCCTTTTATTTAAAACAATTTTTCACTTGTAGGGGGAAAAGAAGATTTCCATTATACACTGTCAGCCAAGGAGTTTGTGTTGCCTCTGGACAGGTGAAACACCAGGATGAAAGGGCAACAAAATTGTTTGGTTTCCCCCCCCTCCACCTCCCGCATTAATGCCAAAGGACAAGGAATGGGGGAGAAGAGAGGGGGAGTTACCCCAGGCAAAGCTGCTTTGCTCTACAACCATCCAAATACCCTAAAGACACTCAGAAGGGTCGAAAAGCCTCCAGTTCCTTTTGGTTACCCCCATTCCTTGGCTCCTCTAGGAAGGGTCAGGGTGAATTTGGGTCTATTGCAGTAGCACCTTCCTCACGGCCTCCCCTGCAGACACAGTTGTTCTGCAGCAGAGGAGGGGGCGGCTTTGCTCCGGGTCCTCCTGAATGGGAAGGACTATTTCTGCACAAGGGAAAGCAGGGATTGGGGTTTAGGTTTGTGCCTGTCATCTCATGCTCTGATGCAGTAAGGCTGGAGGAAGGAGTGGATTTCTGGGGTTTGACTCTTTAAAGGACTACTTTAGAGTGCCTCTCCTTTACCCCTGCGTCTCAAAGCAAGAAACAGGGAAAAAGATCACACCTTTATTTTTCTTCAGCTGGCAACACCTCAGCACCCCAAAATCCTCCGCATTTGGCCTGAAATGGGTTATTCCCAGTTGCCAGTAGGCAGGGTTGGACGATGACCTTGTTCCGTCTGACCTGAGTGCAAGACAGGGCAGGACTCAGGGCCAAGGTGTGGGGAAAAGCCAGGCTCTTCACCCCTCAGCCAGGTCTGGAGTTCAGTGCAATCCCAGGACCCAAGTACAGGTTTGCTTGTGGGCGACGTGGGCGGGAGGAAAACGCTCTCCGACATGAGCCTGTTCGCAGCCAACAGTAAATCCACCCGGGAGGAGCAGGAGTGGGAGCAAGCCCTTTGCAGAGACAGACCTGTAACGCCAGTTATACAGCACCTATGCACAGAGCTGAGCCTAAGGCTACACTCTCACTGCTCTTCCAATTTCCCAGTTTTATGCATTTCTTCCAAACTTTGATGAAGGATCTACCGCTCAGATCCAAATCCTTGCCCGAGGCATCGCAGGACAGAGCGAAAGTTTCTTTCCGAGGCTGGATTTCTCCATCTCCAGCCTGTTTGCGCTGTCCCACCCACTTCTCAGCCCTTGCCAGGAACATGGGTTTCTGCAAGCTTGTTCTTGTGCAAGGCAGAGTCCTGGAAACGTCAGAAAACGTGCTTTGTTCCCGAGTTCTGCCTGGGTGAAGGCCGGAGGTGGAATAAGAGGACGCGCCCAGGGAAACCCGGCTTCATGCAAACGGGCCTGCTTGTCGCCGAAAACGGCCACGTTCGCTGGGCCTTTTCCAGCCATGCAAAACAAGCAGGGGGGAGACAAGGTGCTCCCAGGCCCTGCTTTAAGCCATCGCCCCGCCGGCGCAATGCTGGGGGCAGGACAAATAAGATGCTTTTATTTGCAGCTCTGTCTCCCAGCTCCTGGCAGGACTGCCGGCCCTCCGTGCCGGTTCGGCCTCCGCCGCCGCAGGCAGAGCACAGCAGCCTGCCAGACTCACTGCTGGCATAAATAGGCCAAGGTGTTTTCCCTTTGCTCCCTCTCGCTCCACCCAAAGCTGGAAGAGACCAGACGCTTCCTTGCAGGCAGGCATGCCGAGCTCACCCACAGCCCTTCCATCTACTCTGCCAGCAGAGACTTCCCAGGTGAGAGATGAAAAGCAGATGCCATAAACCGCCTTGGAATTCAAGTCCTGTGAAACCAGAGCTCCCAAAAAGGACTTTGTATTGAAGGGGGGGGGGGGCTTAGCGAGAGCCTTGAGACCAGACATGCTCCCAGCCTCTCCTCAGACCTTGCCTCCAGGACACCACCACTCAGTTGGCTTCTCTCCAGTGCAACTGCCCTGATTGCAATCTACGCTACGAACAACGGTTGCCTTCCGACAGAGGCAATGTGCTGCCCTGGCTATTGCGCTCCCTGCAGGCCGACTACACAACGGTGACAAAAGGACAGTCCCAGTAATAAGCTGCATCCGTGGAAGAGGAAATCCGAGTGGTCGCGGATAGAACACAAGGAGTTCAAGTACCAAGACACCGCAATTAGGCTCACATACTCGGTTATTTGAGGCTTCTTTGAACATCCCTGATTTAATTACGAGTTTTCCTATACTCCTCTATTCTCCCCACACCATGCTGTGACTCACGGCTTGGACTACTAAGCAGACCAGGGATTCCCCATAGTTGCTGGAGGTGACACCCCCAGTATCAGACCTCCAGGTGTACACCACACTGGATGGACACCTCACCTGGCTGCATGGCAAATATACAAACACAGGGAGAGGTTTCCTTTAAAGGGCTGGTATTACAGTTCATCTTGGGACTCTACTGATGACAACTCACATGAGCAAATTCAGCTACCAAGTGTCTGAAAGTTTCTTGTTCGGCCTCAGAGCTGGTTGAACTCCCCACATGGGCAGCGTGTCCCCAACATGACGTTTTACCAGAGGATATCCAAGAAGAACATCCACCCGTCCTCTCGCCCACAGCTGCTCTGCTCTTGTGACACATTCCCATGTCCTGCAGTTTCCCAGATGGTGATGGTGTCTGGCCCATTGATTACAACCTTGGACATCTTCCCCTAACCGCACTGCTTCAAAACAAGCTAAGAGGCAGAAATCCAAGATCTTTTCATTTCGAGCTTCAAAGAGGATCTCAAAAACAAAAGGGAACACTTCGGTAAAGCATGTATAAACAGGGAGCATCTGGTCTTTCCCCTGGCAGCACTGAGCCTTGAGAGATGCAAGAAAAAAAAGTTACCAATAAAGTCAGGTAACAAAAAGGATGTCTTGGTGTGGGTGCAGTCCTTTACAGCCCACTGAGTGTTAACCTGCTTCCTATAGAGGCGAAGCCCTGTACAGAGCAAGGGACACCCAGTTCAGCTAGTTGCACACTTGAGCAAAGCAGCTCTTTGTTCTCCAGCCCATGTGCTCGGAGGAGGCAGGCAACCAGCTGCTTCTCCAGGGATGCGGCTACGCAGCGAGATACTGCAGCTTAATCGAAATGTTCCTCTGGGTCAAGCGGCAGAGCCAACTGCTTTCTTAACGTAGGCGTCTTCATTTCAGGAAGGAAGAGAGAATCAATTAACAGCCTCTGAGCAGGGAAGTCTCCTGGTGAGCAGTCGTATGTATCTTGGAGATCATGCCCCACGCTCGCTCAGAGCCCAGCTTTTAGTGCACCTGGGACAGCCCTCCACTCCGCTGCCTGCGATAACATCATTGCAACCTCTGGCTTCACCCTGCAGGTACCAGAAAACTTCACGGTGGAACTGTAGTCCCACAGGAGCATTTGCTGAGGCAGCAGGAAAAAATAAAGCTACTGACAGTGGCAAAACGTATCTGGTAACAAGGCTGCACCTACTCGGCCAGGGCGAGCAACAGAGCGCATCCTCAAGAGATAAGTTACTGTCTCTCTGGAGAGAGATAGTCTCCCCCTTATCATATCCTGGATGAATACTTTTTTTTTTTTAAATACTGACATCACAGAAGCTTCACAGCTTTGTCTCTCCAGTTTACTCCCTCACAGTTCCCATTTTCACAGCTCAGCTACTATAAACTAGCAAAGAGATGCCTCTGCCCCTGTGAACTTGGAAATCTCAGGGACAAAGCTGAACTGCAACTCAGCTCTTTCATCTCTGGAGGGACAGTTTGGAAGTATTTCTAAAAAACCTAGCTCTGACTTTCCTCAAACCACCTAGAAATTCATATGGTCCCTAATTAACCTTGTCACAAAGCTATAGCAATAAGTCCTTATGGTACCAGTAGTGTTACTACCTCAGCTCCATCTTAATAACCAGCAGTATGGCCATGTATCTGGAAGTTAACCAGTGATTAGCTCATATTATCAAATTCTTGTTCCATCTAACCCAGCTCCTGAAGTGATCTTTATTTAAAAAAAAAAATGCTCTCCGCCCAGGTAATTTCCAAACAGAACACCAAATCACTAACATCACTGAGCAGAACTTATTTCACAATTAAGCCTTTTTATTTCTGTGGGACAAAGAGTCCTTGCTGTAAATCAGGAGATCAGAATATGGCCTGCAGGGTTGAGAGCTTGGGTAACACCTAGAGAATACCAATACATTCCTGACATGATCCTGATAAATAATAATGAACATGGTATAGGTAAGGAGATCATTATACACAGACTTAACTACAGGTGTTAGAGAAAACTTGTGAAGTATATTAAGGGATTTAAAGGTCTGCATGGATTGCTGAAAAGCAATTGTCCAGGCAGAGCAGAAGACAGCACCTGCTTGAGAGCAGTTGTAGATGCCAGCCTTTAAGATAACTTTAAGATAACAAATGAAGACATCATCCAATTGAAACCGAAAGGGTGTTCAATAAACCAAGAGCAGATTGCCAACCTGAAGTCTGAAAACTGCTACAGTCTCTTGAGTCAGTAAATGTCTAAATGTACAGTATATTCTGGAGTCAAGAAACTGAGACATCAATTCTGACAGAGCGTGAAGCCCAGGTTCACCTTTCCTTTCTCCAAGAAGGACCAGCTCAGAAACCCTGCCTTAGTATTTCAGAGGACTTTGTACAGAATTAAATCCATTTCTAAGCTAACAGACCTGCTATGGAATCATTTACACCCCTTTATACCCCAGTCCTTGTTAAGAAATGCCACTTAATTTGCTGCGTTGCAAACATGTTGCAAGAACAGACACCCATGGTCTAAGGGATATCACCAAGTCGCATTCAGTGCCTCAGATGTATTTTCTGCCGTAAAGCTGTGTGATTGTGTTTCTTTCGTTTGGGTTTCCCGTACCAAGGTGAAGAGGGATGGGGAGAGCAGTGAGAGACTAGAAATGGAGAAAACCATGCTGCCTGCCAAATCAGCAATACGAGAATCACTAAACTGGCACAAACTCTATCCAGTATGAGCCCCTGAAGCAGCTCCTGACAGGGAGTACTTTTTTTTTTTAACCAAGACAAGAAGTGCTGTCCCAGCATTTTGGGGGAAGAGATCTGGGGTAAAACCCGGACAATCAAACCTAAAGCTGTGATCCAAAAAAACTTCTGCTCAGCTGTCACACGAGCTCACGATACACTCCCCGATGCAGCTGGCAATATTGCCAGAAGCAGAACAGCTTCTGTACAGTCAGCCCAGACCCATACAAGAGCCAGCTACCACAGAGAAACACAAATGGGCTCCAGAGGACCTGGCTGAAATCCCAGCATATACTGGTAAGCTAGGCCTTCCACACGCTGCACCTACTGGAACCATTTTTGTATCATAGCTAGTGGCTAAAATATTCATCCAGTGCATGGGAGAGCCAAATCCAATTCCTTTCTGAGAGAAATACCTAACTGCCAGCGCAGAGCTGCAGCCACACTGAGCTTTACAGGGTTTGGTGGGAAGTTGCCCAGCTTGCTCTGTCCTTCATTCCTTCTTAAGTCAATGAGCTTCCAGAGAAGATAAAGGCAACAAATACTAAGCCAATACCCCTTTGACAGCAAATCCTGTCTCATAAAACAATAAGCATTCCTCAGTCTGCTCTGCTTAAACCTTGCTGCTTTCCCAGTGCAATATCAGAAATAGACTTTAGCTGTCACTCAAGGCTCTGGTATTTTTAAGAATGGCATCCAGCTACGAGGGAAAGATTGCTCAAGTCCATTTAAGCCCTAGCTACCAATAGTTCCTGCTGCCAACCTGCATTGCCATTACATGCCCAGCACAATTCATCAGATTTATGCCTACAGAAGTCCCAGCTTTCAGAAAGAAGAGGGCTCTGAATTCCCTGGAGCATATACATCTGGCCTCAGCCTCTTTGAGGATGTTTTCACTAATTTAGATTAAGGAAATCATCAGGCCATGGGTTTGATTAGAAATGCTGTCAAGCCTCACTTTACCTCTCAATTCCATCCCTCCCTCCCCACATAAAGAAGAGCAGGAAGAGCTGCCTTAGTTCACCTTCTATTTTTGTTGAAAACGGACATCAGTTTTGTTTCCGCTAAAAGTTGGAAACCCAGACGTGAGTTTTGGTGATAAGCAGAATGTAAAGAAATGCACTTCTTGCCAGGACTTTGTGCTTCTCTAATAACTTCAAGAAAACCAAAAATCTAATGCAGAGCCAAAACATACCCCTTGGTCTCACATGGGATCTGATCAAACATCTAAAGGCATTTGAAATTCCAGGAAGGGAGAGCTTCCTCATTCTTAAGGAATATACCAAAAGGTACAGAAGGAATGAATTTGTTTCATTGCAAGTCCCTCATGATTTACCCCCATGATCAATATAACCCAAAAGCTTTGAAACAGACTGAGTATTCCAAGCACTCACCTGCAGTCTATGGGAGACACAGGACACCATTCAATTAAAAGATAATAAAACATGCTATCTTTGGCATTTGTTTGTTTGAAATTCAAAAGGATTTTCAGCTCTGTCTGCTTAGCCTATCTCCTACAAAAGCCATAAATCTCTCTCTTCCAGCTAAACCAAACCATATTCTTACGTTTAAATCATATGAATGAGCTCAAAGACCAGAGGAATTTGCAAGCGCCAGCCCTTTTCTTCCTTCCCAACATACCCTGTGGCCTTTGACAAGTCTCTAAGAATCCAGCTTTCAGGAACACAGAGACTTCTTGTCTTTCATTTGGGAAATGTTTTTTGAAAGACACTCGGCTGTTGACCTACTGGTATTTGCACAAGAGCGTGCTAGGGCTGAAAAGGATGTCTTGGTCCCATAAATGCTATTAAAAGGCAGGGATATGCCATGCTTACCTGGGTGATAGCCAATACACTTCTGAAAGTCACCCTGAATACACAATTGGGTGGAGGAAAGGAGTCACTGATAAACAACCAACTAATATGTGAAACAGGCAGCAGAGTATCAGATCATGGCAAGAAGCACTGAGCAGAGGAATAGTGAAAAAAAGTGAAATTCTGGGCAGTTCAAGCACAAGAAACAAGCAGCACATCTCCATCCTGGCTGTACTTCCCTAATCCGAGGATCCTAACACACATCACCCACCCTTCCTGGAAAAACACCTTCCCAATGAAAGATGGTCCTGCAGTACAGGCCCCCACCTCAGGGGGAAAATCCTCCAAAAAGATCAAGACTATCAGCTGCAAAAGGCACCATTTGGTTCTCATGGAAAAAAAAAAAATCAAGGTGAAAAACCATGTTCAAACCCAGGAGGCTCAGTAGTAACCACTCCAGAAAGCATCCTCCTGCAGAGAGCCTGGGATGTGCCTTGCCCCAAACAGAGCCCACTGGGCACGACTCGGAAGCGGAGCATCGGACACCCCGTTGTACCATGAGGGTGCCGAATCCAAGGCTTCGTCTTAACGGGCAGGAATCAGCTCTGACACTTTGTTGGTATCCCGGGGTAGTCTTTCGATCTCAGCTTTGAAATGAAGGCAGTAATTGCCTTTGCTGTTTAGGCTTTAAACATTTTGGAGGAAGATACAGGCTCCTTCTAGATAACCAGAGGTGCCATCTAAAAGGAGAATAACACTGTCTCCACGCTAAAAGCAAACCACTCGAGTTTGTTTCAGCAGAGGGTTTAAACCCTCACCACCCCAACACACTACAGTAGAGGAGAACAGGAGGGAAAGCCAAGAGCAGAAAATCGAGAACAAGGTGAAAAAAGGCCGCTTTTGCAATCCTTAAATATTTTTGCTTCCCTAAGGATTCATCATCCCTGTTCCAGACAAGCAGCAGTGAGGTGGTCTGCCCCTTCAGAAAGCTTTGCATGATAAACAGCAAGAACATTCTGCTTAAGCTTCGAGGACTGAGCGTTCCCACAGGATTCATGGATGGCACGGCTGAGCCAGAAGGATGCATTTAACAGTTGCTTAAGTTCTGGCACCCGCACATATTTCCTTATGATAAAGTCCAACACAGGCAGCCTTCAGATGTTGTGTAAATATTGTCGGCACTCTGGCACAGCTCTTTTTTTTTACGATTTGTTTTACACAATCCCCAAGTGTTTCATAAACACTAATTATATCTCCCGATTCCTCTAAATGAGCTGCGAGTGCTCCGCATATGAGGAAACTAAGGCAAAGTGAGGATCGCTGCTTCCCACCAGCACATTGGAGGCGGCGAGCCGGCTGAAGGAGCTTCACCTCCTCCCACGAACGAAGCCCCTACCTAACATAAGATGGCATATTTACTGAGAGTTAGCACTGTTGCCACCTCAAACGCGATTTGAGGTTTCTAGACCAGCGGGGTAGGAGTTTAATGTTACGAGCTTCTCCATGGCCAGCTTAAGCTCCCCCCTAACACTGTAAGGCTCTTCGCTTTCACAGCATCTTGTCATAAGCTGTACCATCTGCTGAACTCTTCAAACTGTGTACAGAGTTCCTAGACAATGGATCCTATCCCAACTCCCTAGCTAGATCTTGCCGATATCTTCAAAGCAATAACAGTACAACCAGTTCTGTCATGGCACAGATATTCCTCCTTTGCGTTTTGCCCCAGTGCATAACTAAACAGGCTGAAGCTATCACCTGGGTCCGTATTTTCTTAAAGACAGCTCTGTCAATTCTTGTGCGCTTGCCAGGCATATCCTAGTGCCAGCAAATATCAAAAGAACCAAGGGCTCCACAAATGAGGTTGGAGTCCCAAAGAGTTTCCAGGTGAGTACTACCTATGTGCAAAGCTTTTGTTTTATGATTAATGACTTATTTGCAAAACAGGAGCAATAAGCCCCAGCACTAGAAGAACACGCATCTAGAAGTCCCTTTGGTGCAGAGCACTCCTGTTTTCCATCGTCTGCTACTGAATCTATAACTACATGTTGTTTTGCAAGGAGTGATGGGCATTATGAAGATGAACTGAGATCTTAAACTCAAAAGCATTTTGTGGAAGATAAATGGACACGATATGCCTGGCAAAGAGTGAGGCCTCAAGTGCTTCCTTATCACCTGGAAGAGGATATTTCAATAACTGGAAAGAAGGGAACATGACCAGCTGAGCTCCTTTCCTTCCCCTGGAGCACACAGAAGCAGCAGGGAGCACTGCAAAACCACATCATCTCACATCACAGCATGCTGCCCAACAGGGAAGGCATTTCAAAGCCAATGGAGCATGAGAAGTAATGTTGTGTTTTCTGCACTTGGAAATGAAACCAGCCTTAAAGAGAGGTTCATAGGTGGTTCTACTAAAAGAAAAATATAACTATTGATTTTTGCTAAGCCTTGTCAATTCCGCAACAGTTACCCATCCCTATTTCAGACAATAAAACAGTATCAAGCTGTCACTGACGGGGAACACACCCGCAGCTCACAGGCGAGCTCCGGTGCCAACACTGCTGTGATATTAACCCAGCGCTCAGAAGGTGCTCCCTTCAAGCTGAAACACAGCCCGGGCACGGAAGATTTTACACCAGCCTGGAGAAAGGCTGGGCTGTCACCGGAGCCCTGGTTTTGCAAAAAGCCTTCACTATACTTTAACAGCCCTAAGGAGGATTTAAGCTCATCCAAGGCTCCACGTCTGAGCCAATTCCTTTAGTTCTAAGGAAAACGCAACAAGATACTAAATTTGCTGCCAACCTGCTCAGTCATTTGCCCTCCTGATCCCATTTCTCCTCTGATCTTGGTGCTATAGCAGCACTGCTGAAGCCTCCCAGGACCTGCAGCCGACAGGCCGACGTGGCTGTGCCGCCGAGGACTCAAAACAAGCCCGTGCCACAAAGCCAGCAGCCTATTAGTAGTGCCTGGCACAGGTCAAGGACATTTTGGCAGGAATCACCACGGCAACCCATTTTCCTGCACATTTACCAGTTAGGTGCCCATTGCACGTCAGCTCAACTATAGACAGAGACCCATGGCCTCTGCACCACCCTCAGCCACGTTTCCCACCAGCTCTGCCTCTCAGCCCTTCCTCCTCTTTCCACACGATGGGCAAACCCATGAAGAGAGGAAGGATTATCATTTATGGCCCTGCAATGCCTCTTAGGGACAAGAGTCTGCCACAACAGGCAAGTTCTGCGTCATTAACCGGGGTTGTGAGCTCTCAAGAGAAAGGAACTTGCCCCAAAATATAGAAGTAAAATGTAGAGGTAAAAAAATTTGCCTCAAAATGTAGAGGTAAAATATGCTGCCATGAAATACGCATAGATCAGTTAACGGGGTGACTTTTAAAAATATCCTAAAGTATCAGAGTATTACATACGTAATATAGAGGTGAAATGCTATGTACCTCATAATTCAATCTCTACCGAGAGGTCTTATACTGGGAGAAATTCCTTCTCTTTACAGGAAGATGTTACACCTAAATAAGCTTGTGTAAGAGAAAAGAGGGATAAGCAACTTCATTCTCACTGCAAAGCCCAGCTGACAGGAGTTTAATACCCAGCATTAATTTATTTAGGCACCAAAACTCTGCAAACATTTACTGTGCTCTGACACGAAAGCACCAGGATTTGGGGCATAGGTCATGCTTTTACTATGCCTGGCACAAAAAACTCCGCTCTTCAATAGCATGAGAAAGATATAATAAGACCAAGAAGCCAGGACAGACTGTTTGCATTAGATCCACCTCAGGGGCACAACGAACCACTGAAGATAAAATTTGCATCCTAGATTTCTTAACACTTGTTTTATGATCAAATTGAATGAGAACCACAGATTCACTGCTGCTACCACCACTACTCTGGGATAAAGCAGCCTGTCCCAACCCAGCAGGCAGACCTCAGCTTCAGTTCAGCAATAAGCATGTGCACGCCAATGTTTTGTAATTGGAGTGGTTTATTGCATTGCACCTTCCATGAGGATTAGACTCCTAAATTCCATGCTCAGACAGTTAGCAAGCCTTGCATTACTTGTGGCACATATACATACCTCCAATCATACACTTTACGCTGTGCCCCAGCATTAACAGGGATTTGGAAGAGGCACTAAAAGGAAAGAAGCAAACCCTACTGCGCTGTTATACAATAATGCGGTGTGGCACAGAGGAGATCCAGCCCTTGGAGGAAAAGTGAGGTTTTGACTATTCTAGCCAATCTTTCAGTGTGGGCAACACAAGCCGTGGGCCAAAAAATCCTATTGCAGCTTTCGTTTCTACCTGCCACTTGAAGACAAATCATGTCACACATTCTAGAGATTAACAAGCAATAGCATCCACTTGTTTCTATGTTTGAACCATGAAACAGGAAAAGCTTTATGCTATCGTAAGTAAGCAAAATCACAATAAACAGTACATGGGAGGGGGGCTTTTAAGGCACCCAGAACTGGGCTTTGTCAGCTCTTTGGTCCAAAAGCTATATTGGAAAATCCTTAAGAAATCATGAACCACGACCTTAAGTCGTCCCTTGAACCTAGCTTGTCTGGCACATTGAACACCTAGATCTTGGTCCAGATGGGAAGCAGTAGAGCAAAACTGATGGAGAAGGAGTTTAAACTGGTGAAGAAAAATGTTTCTAAGTTTTTGTCAATTCGTACAAAGCCTCGGATGAGGGGTGCAATCTGAGCAGAGACAGCCAAGAAGGACTGCACCCTGCAGAGGCTGAGGGGAAGCCAGAGGAGCTCCTGACCTGGGGAAATCACCATACCCGATTTCTTCTCGGTGCAAGAAGCCTGTAATCAAAGCAAACAAACTTCTCAGAGGAAGGTGCAAGACACTCACTTGCTTCATTCTTCCCTCTTTGCAAACGGTAGTATTTAGTATTCACTGCTCACATCAGGCAAGAGCATGGAGTAGCCGAGACATCATCATGACCAGGGATTAACTCAGGCACACCTGGGAAGGGAGTCCTAGCACTATGGACCCAGAACAAGCCTGCCTACTCTGCACAACACACCCGGCTCCACAGAGGAGCAACTGTTTGAAAGCTCTGCATCAAGGGGAGGACGCTTTTACACCTGCTATTTCCCTCTCTGGAAATGCAAATAACCACACAGGCTGGGAGGAGCAATTTGACATGCTCTTTGTTTTATCTGCCTTTCCTGCAGGACACAAAGTGACATGTGGCTTGTGGCATTACGCAGCCTTCAAAAGCTTCCCCACCATTGCAAATTAATTAATCTCAAGGAGGGAAGAGCACACCAAAACAAAGCAGCCTCTAAACAGAAATGCTGCCTCCGGGGAAGTTACACTGCCTACTTCTCCTACCTCCTCCATCTTACCCCTTCATAAAACTCAAGTTCAAGTCCCAACAGGCACCACTTTTAATGTTCTCCATGCTGCACAAAGGAGCAGGGTACACGTGCTACCGAGCCAGAGTTACACGCTGCCCCATCTCCTCCCACTCCCAGTACCTCCCCTCCGCACCTCTGTTCACCCCAATTTCCAGAACACCAATTTAATGAAGACTAATGTGTACCCTCCAAACATACACCATATACTATTTCTAGAAAAGAAGCATTGCCTAATTTTAATATTAAAGGATCATTTTTCCCCACCCTGAGCACATGAAGTTTAAGTACTGCTTAGCAGACAGCACTGTGTGCCTGTTCCATTAAGTCATAGAAATAACCCCAAGCTCCACTTACAAAGCAACACAGCTCTGGGTTTTTTTCCCCTGTTTGTTCCCCAAAACCAGCTGCATGTGCAAGACTGCTCTAGGTACAATCAGCTGGCCATATATATAGGGCATTAAGAGGCTACAAAGGTAGGGATAACTCTTCATATAGTGTCAGATGGCTTGAACAAGATAAAACGTACAGAAACTAAAAGATTTACATTTATCTTTGTCAAGCATTTTGGTGATGACTAATGGGATCACAAGCTGGGCATTCAGATTCTACTCCAAAGGTGACCAACACTGAAAAAAAAAAAACTTGGCTATTTCTCAGCATATAGAACAGGGCAGAAACAACAAGACAGGCTGTGTATAGCCAAAGATCTGAAACTCATATTTGTCTAAGTGTGAGCTTAAACCATTCTTGCACTGGTCCCAGAAGCAAGGCAGCTTAAGCTTCCCTTGCTTGGGGTCAGGAGAGGCTGATACATATCAGATTCTCAGCCTTGAATAGGTGGTTACACCACCTTTAGGACTATCCTTGCACTTCAACATCGTTTTGGGACTTGCAGGGAGCATAACAACTTGGCCATTAGGACATCCTAGCCCTGCCTCCTCTCACTTTGACTTCAGCCCGCTTTAACGCTCCCAAACTCCCCCCGCACCTCGCCGCATGACTAAGTACAGGACTAAAGCACAGGAGATACATTTCCTGGACTTTTCCTCAAATTACTTGCTATCTCATCGTCTTGAAGGCACTTTGCTCTTCGGCCTCTAGCAACCGGCACAGTACTGAGATTAGCTGGCCCGTTTTGCCTCTTTCTGCTTGGAGAGGCAGGAATTTGCACTCTTACCCCAGTTATGGATCAATCCTCCATCTAGCCACAGGAAAAAAACGCCTTTGCAATCTGTAACAACTCCATGATTTAGGACTCGAAGCCTTGTTTGACTAACAATCATTGCACAGCAGCCCTGAGAGCGCCTTTTGGGAATATGCCAAATTCATATTTCTGTCACTTTCCCCATCTTGCATGTCCATATATCCGTTTATACTCATTTCATTAGTAAATCGCCCCATCCATTTACTTAGCTATTTGTCAGTGTGGCTGTCACTTTAATTACCTCTGTCTACATGGATTGCTATTATTTGTCTTGTTTGCAATGCACCATCCACCAAAATACATTCTTGCCTTAACGATAGACACTGATGTTATCTGTGAGCCTGACCCAGGGAGCAATGCACTTAGAAAGACAAACTGTTTCAAAGCAGATTTGTGAATTATACTGCCTCGTTAAGAACTAACATCAATGACATCCCTGGAAAGCCAGTGATCACCACTCACCTGAACAGTAAAGGAGTCTCACACCATGGACATCGCCCACCTCTACAGCTACATGGGACACAGTACTGGGGTATGGCACAGCTATCCAAGCCTGTTGCAATCCATGGACACACACCTGAAGCAACACAGACAGTCACAAAGCATTGAAATTCGGCTAGATTTGGGTCCATCTCCACCTGCAGGTACCCTCTTCCAGAGCTTTTCTTACATGTATCCACAGGATGGAGCAGGGCTGCTTTGTTGTGACACTGCAGGGATGTCCTTTTCCATGCGAGATACCCAAAACACTGTCCCTCCAAAAAGGTCATACCCCACACACTAGCTCTGCCTTAACTCTTTCCCTCCACCTTCCTTTCCCTGAGCACCTTTCACCAATAAGCAAGCACACAAACCACCTTGCATACATCTCCACCTCTCTCTTGCCCATCTCTCCTCCTCCTCAAAGGCTCCCATGGCAGAAACGTGCTAGGAAGTGCAGTAGGAATTCATAGGAGATCCCTTGTATGCTTTTGTGTGCAGAGACTGGCAGCCTGAAGCCTGCGTGCTTGGATCAGGGTGCCAATTATGGAGAAATCCCACTCTCCAGGGAAGGGACCTCTTCTTATCCAGCAGCTACGACAGAGTTAATCTGCTCTGGGGCACAAGGTGCTTGGAGGAGAAGCAGCCCATCATCCACATAGCCAGTTCAGCAGAATTTGCTTCAGAAGGCACAACATGATCATGCTGCCCACCTGGGGTCCTTTTCAGTCTGCTCCTCACACAAATGAGGATTGACTCAGACCAAGACCTTGGGCACCAGCTAGTGATCCGTAGATAAGCAGTAGGGAGAGCATAACCATTTTCAACAGATCATTCCAGCTGTGGTCAGTCCACATGTCTCAGCTTCTGCACACCACTTCCACCCGTGAAGCCGTACACAGCACCAGCTGGGAGGCTGTGCACCTCTTCAGGCCTCAGCTATAATCCACTTGGAAGCACACACCTTTGCAGAAACCAGTTCCCTCAGCTCCTTGAAAAACAGCTTATAAAATAGCCCCCCTAAGCCCAGCTGTAGCAGCCAGACCCAAAGTCCAGACTCCAGCTAGGACAATAGCCCACACCAGGCAGGCATAATGGGGCCCACACATCTTTCCCACTGTGTTTTCCCAGCCCCCAGTTGTGGTTAGAGTCTTTCAGTGCTCACGTGCAAACCCACCCCAGACATTTCAGCACAGATCTGTTGAAGTCACCCAGTTATTCTAGCTGCATTTTCTTGGTGGCAACACTAGCTGGATCACTGCCCACCTGATAGTGCCTTGCAGCTTCTGCACCAGCCTCGCACTCGTAGGGTCACGCTACGGACCAAACCGCACTTCCAAAATGTCCTTTCCTTTTACCAGGTTATTGCCCAGCCAGATCCATCCCCTAACGTGCCCCACGGACGGCGAGGTCCGTATGGGACACCTTCAGCTGCTCTTGCTGCTGATGGTGCAACAACTCCTTAAATCTCAGCAGGTATCAACAGCAAGTTTTCTTCTCCCTGTGATCTCTGGGAGAGAAACACTTAAACCAGAAGGACTCCAAGATACACGGTCCTCTTCACAAGCCGATCCAGCCCCTTAGGACAAGCTTAAGGGTTCAGTGGGGAGACTAAAGGCCACAAGAACTAGTCTGTCACAGGGAAGGAGCTGCCGAGATCAAGGGCATAGCCAGTGTCTGAGGTCCTTAAGAAGGTGGGAAATTTTCTCAGTGAAATAAATGCTAAGCATGATCTTTAAGGCGTGGAGAAGTGACAATTTTCTCTTTAAGGCAGGCAGAGGATTTCACGTGATCTTTTCCTGAGAGGTACATGCATGGGTGGAGGCTGAGAAAGAAAATCCTCAACCCTGGAACAGTGGAGTACTGCCAGTTGCGATGGGTTTACGATAAGCTAAAACACATCCATAAGCATTCAACTTCAAAAGCAGGGAAAGGAGGAGGGGAGCTGCACAGAGTCAAATGCCTCGGGCATCCCATTTTCAGTCAGCGTAAGGAGGCTATTTTTAGAAAGCCTGCATACACCTACAAGAGTACTAAGACTGGAAAGGAATTCTTCCTTGTAATGGTCCCCTTCTTCACACCACCTTACAGGCGGCATTTCTACAAGAGCCACTCCACCTTCTGTCCCCAAGGAAAGCTGTCTGCAACACATTCTCCCCAAATGAAAAAAATATCAAGACAAAAGACATTATTTCCAAAAAGCCCTTCCAAATGTAGATGCAGACAAGCTTTAGTCAGGCCTCCGTTTCCCTCTGTACGACAGACTCCTGCCCACTTCCCATCTCCTGTGGTAGTTTGCATTAGCCTGTGGGAAAAACAGCCAGAATACCCAATGGAGACCTACAGCTATGGTCTGCCATGGGAGACACAGACCAGGTGGGAAACCTGTTCATGAAAAATAGACACATGAGACACCTGAACTGCAACTAGTGCACTAGTTGCTTCAGGGGCCCTGGAAGGGAGATGGCTATCAAACCCAAACTGACATTTTCCAACACTTCTTCACATTAAAGAACCACCAACTCAAAAGGTTACAACCTAAAAGCACACGCTTTGCTCATGCCAAAGACAGTATTACAGTTTTCGATGGGATGAAAAGTGTGGGGAGGGCCATGGTTTGGTTTGGGGGTTAAGGTGCTTGGCTTCGTCTTTTGTCCTGTTTTGCTTCCAGCTCAGAGGGACACCTTACCATCAAGACAAAACAGTGGTAAAAAAAAATAATGGAGCCAGGTTATCCACCCCACCATTGACCATTTTCAGATGTCTGAATATGAGAAGTTGGCCAAAGGGGAGACCTGTAGGACACAGCAGCTACGCACAGACACAGCGGAGACCATCCAAGTACCTACAGCCTCACAGCAACACAGATGACCCATACCCCCAGAGTCTGACCCACAGCCCCAGAGTCTGACCCACAGCCCCAGAGTCTGACCCACAGCCCCAGAGTCTGAGCCTGGCATCCCCCTCCTCCTCCCCAGCCCATCACCAGCTGAGAGCATGCAGCAAACATCCCTCCACCTGGCCAGCAGTGGAAAAAGAGTAGGATGCTACAAGTCTTCTCCTTAAATGAGACGCCACCTTTCATTCCAACAAGCCAACTGTCTTAACCTCCTAAAAAAAACAACCCATAACAAACTTGCCAATGATGATCTTTTCTTCTCCCCTGCACCTCTCAAATGTTAGCTAAGTGATGGAGTCCTCAAAACATGAACACACACTTCCAATAATGAACCACCTTGAATGCTATATTTCAATCCTTCTGTTTCTGCTAGTCAGGAGAAATTCCACCAGGGTCAATAAAGCTGCATTCCACACTCCCCAAACCAATCCCAGTTGATACTGTTTTGTACCTTAATCCATGAAGTTGCCAAGCAACCCAAAAATCCCAAAGTCTCCCTACCAGGAGCTCACTGTCACAAAGAGGTTAGCGGGGTTCAAAATTTATATAGATAACTTCTCGATGAGAGTCCCTAGTAACATCACAAGTGGTTCAGAAGAGCCACCAGCCCCATATGCTTTGGGTTGATAGCCGCCAGCTCAGAAAAGAGCTTATCCAAGGGCTAAGATACCTCATCTCCCTGTGATGGTTTTTTCCAGGTGACTTTTCATTTCTGTTGCTGCCACAACAGGACAACCGACTCCTCTGACCCTCAAAATACATACAACAGTGCAAGGTGGCACAGCTCCACCCCACATCTATAACATTGCTCCCTGTGTTTCTAGTTTCCACAATTTGTGCAAAAAAAGCCCGCAAAATAAACACTTGCTAAAAAACAAGCTACTGTTCTTTGTCCTTGCACACACCTGTTTAAGGTATAGGTACAGTGAAGGTGGAGGAGACAAGTGAGGACTAGAAACACATCTCATTTTTGTCCCCAACTTTGTCACCAAAACTGATCTGGGACCAACCCATTTTCCTCTTTCCACTATCTCTTCCACCACAAAGGAGCAGGACATTTTCTTCCCCTCCAAGTGACCAAGGAAACACTCTTTGGAAATTCCTGCCTGTTCAAATATTTTAAGATGGCAAAGAGAAATCTTCTCTTGAAAGCTTGATAGCATCCCTTTAAACGAGCATTGTGGTTTCAGCTCAGCATTTTCTTGTTTGCATGCTAGACACACTTGGATGGCATCATGTTTCCCAGCTGAACCCAACCACATCCCTGCACCTGCATAGCTAGCAGCAACATGAGAAGTCTTCAGCACGCAATTCAGATAGAGATCTATTCAAGCAGCTTTATTGATGTTAATGGAGTTACTTGGGATTTACACACACGTAAATCAGAGCACAGGTGGATGATAAATTCTTGCAACTGGCAACAATATAGGGAAGGCCAATTTCACCTCTGGTATAACACTACTGATGTCAAAAGCCATGCACCAAGCAGCAGCTGTGTTCGTAAGCCACCTTAATCAAGCAAATCAGTTCATTGCAAATAAACCTGCAAATTCACACAGCATCACTCACTAGCTCCAGCAGTGAGCTACACAGGTTCAGGATCCCACCCAAACAGATTATGTTGCAAGTTTACTGCTTTAAAGTACTTCCTTAAAATAATATTTTCACCAGACTTGGACACGCAATAGGCAGCAACATTTGTGCACGGTCATCCCATCCTTTGCAAAGACACCGCCTTTGGACATGGATCATCTTGTAGCAGCAGTTGCATTCGAAGCTACAGCAGCAGCAGTCTGGGGAACTATAACCCTAACTGGCCTTCAAAATGAGCCTGTCGGTCTGACACACAAGTATGGCAGCTGGTAAGGGCTTTCAACCAAAGACAAGCAGAGTTGTGGCATTCCTGTGCACGCCACTGCTCATCCCTCAGTACAGCTGACTGGGAATCGGGATACTTTGTCCCTTGCATCTTAAGCCTTTGCCTTCTTATGTTGAGGTTGGCAACCCAGTTCCTCATGGTCACTAGAGACCTGACAAGTCACTCAGCAGTGTTTTCTTCCACTTTCAGAGGCCTATAAAAACACTCCAGTTTCCTGGACCTTTTCTGACCAGAGGAGCAAGAAAGTCAGCTTGCGGTAGGGATCGTCAATACCCAAGAGGAGCTGAGCAGCAGTTGACTAATGCTCTCAAAGCCTGGTTAGCCAGTGGATCCTGAGGGTAATGACGACCTAGGCAGCACAGGCGGGAAGCAACGAAGGTCAAATACACAGGAGAGATGGCAAATGGCCAAACTACAGCTTCCTCCCCCGGCTACGGGACACCAGTCTGAGTCTTGCAGCAAGACTCAGGACCTTGGAAGTCAGACAGCCAAGCAGGTCATGACTAACAGGGACAGCTAGAGACACATCTCCGAGACGATTGCAGAAATATTAATTGTGGGAGTCTCAGGCTCTCAACCCTTCCAAACAGCAAATTCATGGGCAGGTGGCCTCAAGATGTCCTCACTTCTCCACCTGGCCACCAGGGTATAGTCACTCCCAGAGGCCACCACTCACACTCCCAAGGTTTAACCTCCTACTCCATTAATTGTTTGCCACCCTGCCATGACTAATCTGGATTTACAACCCGGAAAGCAGGAGGGAAAAGAATCTGATCAAAAGGATGATCCTCGCAGCCAGAAAACAAGAAAGAGCTGTGTAGCCAGTTGTTCCAGGACACTTAATCCATCAAGCCTTCGCCATTCTACCCTTGGGCTTAGGCTGAGTCAGTTATGATTTGCTTAAAACCATGAGAATTCCCTCCTCCTCTCAAAAAACAGCCAGTTGTAAAGTTTGTCAAGAAGGGGGAAAAAAAAAAAGCGGGACTCACGCTACACTTTTTACATTACTTTTTATTACTTTTACAGTGGCTGGTGATCAGCCAACTGGCAATTCTCCACTTGTGGCATCTCTATGCTTCTGAATGCCAAAGCAAACACTTTCTTTTATCTAAAAGCCTTTGCCTTCAGCTGGGCAAATTTGTTCTTATGCTGCCAGTTACACCACAGGTCCAGGACCAATGAGTCCCACAAGAACCTCGCTCAACATCTTTTGGGGCTAGCTGTGCAAAAACACCCAAGTTAAGCCTTGTTGCAGTATCACTCTCCTACTAGGAGGAAAGTGGGAGTTTTGGGTCCAAACACTTTTTTCAAAGAGAAGCAATAGATATATTGCAGCAGAGGCCAAGCCAGCATCAGGAGTCATGAAGCATCAGTCACTCTCCTTTTATCCAAGAGAGGATATAAAAAAAAAAAGAAGAAGAAATGCCCAGTTCATGAGCTGCTCAAGTACCCCAGTACACAAGGCTTTATCCTCCTCCTATCCCCCTAAATCCCAGCTTCTACCATTGTGGGTCAATCACTTGCTTTGGCACCAAGATCCAGACTTTGCCAAGACTTTTTTCCACTCCCAGGAGCAGAGAATTTCCCTTGGCTTCTAGATCTAACACAACTTGGGCTCAACCTTTCTCCAGTGCTCTCCACACTTTGGAAGTGATCCAGTACCCCCCTGGACTCACAGAGGTTTTCCGTTGGTTTTACTGAGTTCTGGATAAAGGCCTTAAAGATGTTTTCTTGCTTTTTTCCCCCCACAGCTTAGCAGAAGTCAGAACCACTTTGCCTGCAGTTTTACAAGAGGCAGCTGGTGAAAGGTTAGATAACCAGACAACATAGCCAAACCCAGGGGAGTCTAAAGAAACCCCTATTTGTGGGCTTTTATGCCAAGTTATTGCTTACAACCTTCTTTTCTCAGGAAAGGGCTGTCTATAAGCCAGAAGTTCCTTTCCTCTTTATCTAATGATCAAGTACCCTTTACAAGACAACTCAGACACCAACCAGATGTGCATTTTAACTGCAAGTTCATGGGGAAAATGGCAAGAATCTACTGCAGAAGCATCAGGTAGGAAAACTGCCTAGCTTGCAAAGTGGGATCAGCCTTTCTTCACTCGCAACCTTCTAGATCATGTTCATCTTGAGCCTGCTTTTAGCTGAAGATTGGACAACGATCTAAGTAGGTTGCATTCACAATAGAGATGCTTTGCTGGCCCAGCAGGAAACATGAACACCTCATAACATCTCCAGAACCCCTTCAGATTCCTCGGCAATATGAGGCAGAAACATATAGTACCTCTGTACACAGAGCAGGTAGAATTTCAGGAGTCTGAGCAATGATGCCCACAAACCTGAAATAGAATATTCTTTTCCATCACACTCTTACAGGAGATACTCCTCCTGTCTTGCCCCCTGCCAAGAGAACAATTCAGAGAAGGAACTAATCCTATAGTCTCCAAAGCAAACAAACAATTTTCAGTGCCCTCTTCAGGGGTTAAGCTTGAAACCCACTCTGAAAACCGATTTTAGAGTCTGCGTACAGCATGTTGTAGGACAAGGAGAAAAAGCTCAGTCCTTGTAAGCATCTCGCACAGATGCTCTCACTGAGAAGAAACAAAGTACGGAGGTCTTGAACCACAAAACGTAATGAAGTGCCGGGCAAGAGATTGCCTCACCCAAATTCTTTGGTTATCAAACACTGGATGCTCTTCTCTGGACCAGAGATAGGATCCCAGAGATGGTTACCAGCCAGGTCTCTTCTATGACTTCCTCCACCTTCTGGACAAGCTCACACACTCACACACCGTAACAGGGGGAGATTTAGAAGAACTTACTCTAAGAGTTACAGGCCACTTGAAAAACCTGCCCTAACACAAGTCTATTATTGTACGCCCTGTTTACTTAAATTCATTCCACAGCCTGGGAGACTTTGCACAAGGAAATTTACAGCTCAAGTTAATAGAGCAAAATGTAAAACTGCTGGCTTTTGGCTGAGGCTGCAAGCAAAGGACAGGCACAGGTTGTGACTGGGGGTGTTTTCACAGGGCCACTGACACAGAATGTGTTTTCAGGGAGTATTTATTTTAAATAAGGAAAGTTTATACAGCTTGAGAAAATTATTGGGAAGGAAATTAAATCTCGTTCTGTTGCTCTTCCGTCTCACCTTGACACTTGCAGTTCTCCTCCCTCCCCCAGGGCTTGGTTAGGGCAGGTTTCACTTGCAAAAAAAGAAATTGCCTTCCTCATGCATACCAATTCACAACCAACTCATGGACCAGCCTTCTACACCCATTTTTAGGAGAGAAGGGGCAAGCAAGACCCACTCCTCCCCTACCCTGACCCCAGGCTGCAGTTCGGGAGCACAGGGATACGTGGCATTACGAGGAGGTGGCATCCTACCCCAAGCAATCTGCAAAAAGACGGGTGAGACCCAGCAGTTGGGATCCCCCCCAGGCAAAACTACCCCCACTCAAGCAGGGGATGGGAAGCGACCAGCTTTCTTCCAAAGCTCCTCCAGAAGCAGCGGAGCGGATGCTACCCCTGCCTGGGAACAGCCCTGCTTCAGAAGCCGCCGCACCGGCAGGGCTCTTGGCAGAGCTCGGCATTCCTTCTTCCAGCCCAGGCACGGCACAGCCGCCCGGGGCCGGCACAGCCTGTTCCTCTCCTGCCCCAGACCTCCCCAGCCCAGGGAGCCGAACCAGAAACCCCAGCACCGTGCACAAACAGCCACGCGGCGGGGTCCTTTGGTGCAACCCTGTCAGTATTTAGAGGTATTTTCTTTTTTTTTTGTTGGTTTTTTTCATCCTTCCGGCAGTTTCCGCACCACCTCGTAGTGATATTTGCAAGGGCTCCCATGAATATAGCAGTAAAGACTTGGACATTGGACACACTTGCCGTCATGCTGGTACTATAGGGTGGGAATGACGTAGGATATAAGGTCAAAAGGAGCCATTTGAGGCAACACCACCCCAGTTTCCTCCAGGCACAGCCATCCACACTATTCTCCATCCCAAAGGGCCCACTGAATCCCCACTTCCCCCTCCTGCATCCATCACGCACGCCACAAAACACTCCTCAATTCTCCACATTGCTAAAAGGCCTGAAATTCAAGATACCAAAAGCCTCAAGATGCACCGTGCAATTAGCCGGGTGAATTCCTAGCACACATCCCCCACAGTGCCTCGATCACAAGGGATCCAAACCTACCACCGCTGCCACCTAATAAACTCAGCAGCAACCAGACTAACGAAGTCTGGGAGCAAAATCCTCACGGCGATGTGTTGGTAGGTTCGCTTGCCTAATCCCACAAAACTAGTGGTCTGAGCAAACGTTCAAGCACCGGAGCAGGACCTGCACCCCACAGAACAGGTTCAGCTCGACTCCAAACGCTCAGGAATCATTCCTGCTCTCTTCTGCATTTCGCCTTCCAGAATTTCCTCCTCCCGTAAGTAAAAAAAAAAACTTTAACAGGTGTCAGGCAGGGCATTTTACTTCCCATCAAACACCGCAGCGGCAAGACAGATTGACTCAGCAGGTACTTACTATGGTTCCACTGGAAATAAACCTCCCTGACATAAAAGCAGCAAAACCCAAAGTACTGCAGCTTTGCTGAATCCCCAGCCCAAAGGGGCTCGAAAGCAGGTTTCGGTTTATCTGTCAGAGGGCATTTATTCAGTGAACAGCTGTTTTTCAGGATGCTCTCTAGAAACAGCACTGGGAGGAAAATAAAGTCTCTGAATCGATATTTGGGGATGGGCAGGGGTAACACAAAGCTTTTCAGGGAAAAAGCTCCTGGCTACAGAGACAAAGTGTCTCAGGCTTGTCGATCCCTTTCTGAGCCATGCTTGTCTGAATTTATCTATAGTTACCTGGGGTTTCTTTTCCTAGCAGATGTTATCGCAACTCACACTGGTTGTACCAAGACCAAAATATTTGTCCTGTGGCTAAAATCTGGATAAAACGTCCCAAACCGAGTAGGTTCAGTTGTGCCAGTTCAAGCACAGGAATGGATTTCGGGGGTTGAAAGCTGCATTTCTCACCTGAAAGACCTGAGCTCTGTTACCACTGACAGCCAACGGCCACAGACAAAACTGCAGCTTGTCCTGACGTTTCCATCCCAAGGTTGGCTTGCTCTTTTGAGCAAGGGGTCTTGTGGAGGAGCCTCCATCCTTTCCCTTTGAGCAACTCCTAAATCAGACTGCTCCCAAGAGCGTAGCGATTCCCTTCTGCACACCATCAATTCCTGCTGGCATCAGCAGAGATGACAGACAGCTCTTAGGATCTCTCCAGGGCCTCAGCCTGCATCCTTCAAAAAGCAAAGTCATTGAAGGCACCTCGGTCCTTCGACATCGGTCACTTCTCTGGGAGACGGGAGGCAGCAGCGCCTTGTAAATTCGAACAATAGATGGCACAGGGTTTTTTCGGAGCACTTGGAACCTGATGACTAATTAACTCTGACACCCTTAGGTGTTATTAATCCCACTAAACAGGGGAGGAAACCTAGAAAGGAAACCAGACAAACCCTTGGACCCAGTCCAGTTTGCCTTGGGAGCAAAGCTTGGCTTGGAAGAGCAGCACGACTCGCCTCGGGCCCCACAAGAAGTCCATATCAGAGGGAAGAGGGACGCAGCTTCCCTGTCTGCAGGAGACCAGGTACCTCCCCGGCCGGCGGCAAGGTGCGAGGCAGGGAAGAAGCCTCGGCAGCCCCGAGGGAATTCTGCCCCGCAGCCTTCCCCGCCAGGGCTCGTACCTGCCCGTGGCACTGCGAAGCCTCCGAGATCTCATTTTAGGGCAGACTTTTGTGCCAACGCGTCCCAGAAAGCTGACTTTGTGGCAGCTCCAGACAGCTCCTTCCCTACCTGCGTTTCCCCTCTTAACTGGCTTAGGCAGCAGCCAGTCTCCTCCTGAAGGACCACCAGGCTGGGCTCGTTCTACGGCATGGCCCAGCCACTGTTTTACACTTCCCCAGGTTAGCGATTTTTCCTATCTCATCCATCAGTGAGGCTCCATTCATTAAAGCCTCCACAGGAGCTCATCAGCACCCCAGAGAGAAGCACTGCTCAGCTGTAAGCACCCACAGCTTCGCATCCCTCCTGGTTCCCAGGGGCTCGGGTTTGAAGTGGAGGCCATAAGCACACCGCAGGCTCTACGCTCCCCTCCCGACCCTGGGAAGAGACCACTTGCCCCCTCAGAAATGAGCACAGCTACCACCTTTCCTTCCAGATGACCTGCAATTATACCAGGACCTAAATATCCAGCTGGCATGACCTGGAGTTATACCAGGACCTAAGTATCCAGCTGGCATCCTATTTCTAATTGAAGTAGCAACTATAACTATAACCAGAACAAGACACTTAGGGTCCCCTTGCAAAATCAGCCTTTAAGGTTCCCCTGCACACTGGCAGAAAGGAAAGGCACCTTGTTTCAGCATCCCAGGTATAAGATGGATTCCTGAGCCCAAGTCCCACCACTGAGGCCAGCGGGCACCAGGGTTTTACTCATCACAGGGCTGCGTGTGTCATTGACCCTGACATGCAACTTCAGGCATAGTTGCTAGTTTGGTTGTAGACAGGAGGGTGCTCTTCATGGGTTACCCAGGGCTCCAAGAACCCCAGCTAATTTTCTCCAACCTGATTAGGACCATAACACCCAGCCACGCAACCTCCACCCAGGCTACAGAACCACCCGCATGTGCCAGGTTTACCGGGCTGCCACCCATTTCACCCACGGGTGCCGATTTAGGGCACGACACCAAAACAGGCAGCTCGCGCCATTCCGAGGAGGCGGCACCGCACCTGCGTAAGACCCAACAGAAGGTGCCGTGAAAGATAAGGCTGGGGGGGTGGGGGGGGGGGACACCCTGAGTGCTCCCCTTGTTCTTTCCCACCAGTGGTGTTTCAGCTGTTGGGAGTCTGCCCAGGCCAGCCCTTCCCCAGAGCGGGGAGATGCGGAGCCCAGGTGCCTGCTGCAGGCTGCCCTCGCCTCCTCTCCCTCGGGCCCCGCAGCCTGAACCGGCTTCTTCCTGGGGCCATCTAGTGGCATATTTTAATATAGTTTCTTCAAACACAAGCTCGTTCACCTGGAGTTTATGCAAACACGGCTCCGAGCCTGATGTGCATCCTTCTGCGTCGGAGAGCAAACCAGGATCCCCAGCGCCAAGCCCTTCCTCTGACAGACCAGGAGCAGCATATGCCCCCTTTTCTCCTCTATTTACTACCTTTATGTGCAGAGCATAGAAAGATTCTTAATCCAAAAAGATGTTTTCCCCAAGGCAGTGGGCTGATTAATCACAAGAAAGTCATCTGGGTCACCAAGCCTGGCACCTCACAGCCAAGCCAGAAGAATCACGACTGCTCTTCCAAGGGGGTTTTTCCTCCTTCAAAGTTAAGGACTTAAACACCTGTGCCTCTACATCCATTCTTTTGCCAAAGCAGGCATTTTCCAAATTACATTTCACATAATGCATATATACCTGTTCTTGTGCACTAAGCTCTGGGTCAGAAATAACCTCCTTTTGCCTAAAGCCATTTAAATGGGAGAAGAGATTTCTACAAATCCCACCCAAGCCTACAAAAAGCATTCCTCAATCTAGATGAGGCTACACCAGTGCTCAGATCAGTGAGATGCTAATGATCTGCCTCCACACAGCAGTGGAGCAAAGTCCTGATGTCTGCAGACCCCAGCCCCAAGAGCCAGCCCCAACAGATGCGAGTCTCTAACGCGGCGTGGATCAGGAGAATGAGAGCAGCCCTGCTCCTGCACACAGGTTGCAACAAGGGACTCGGGCCAGGTCTGCTCTTCATACGCAGGAAAAGATGTCAGGAGAGACTGGGAAAGAGTTATTTGCAGGGTGCTGCTGGGCTCGCCAGGGAAGCAACACCATTTCTTTAGGCGCAACCTCTCACAGAGCGGAGAAGACTGAGCCCAAGAACAGCCAGGGCTGTAGTCTTGACCCCCTCCCGTTGCTCTGTTCCCTCAGTGCCAAGGCAGAGCTCTTGAGTCTATTCACCCATTGTAAACCCAGCAACTAGCTCATCAGCCCTCAGCTGTAAGACGTGACCATAACGAATGCCCTTCTCACCATCTGGGACCAATAGGTCATCAATAAGTCAACAGGAGGCCAGCATTTATATAACGGATTGGCAACAGTTGTGCAGCTCCTTCCTCGTGTCCTTCTGAAAGGAAAATAGGCTCCTAACATGAAGACAGCAGATATTATTATACTTCTAGTTTTCACCAATATTTATGCAGACATAGACTATTGGGAACATAACACAGCCTAGGAGGTTGTGTTGTTCACTCCTACATATAAGATCTCATTGTCTAACAAATTAAAAATTAGTCCAGTGCATTAGTTTTCCCAGAAAAAGAAATACTTATTTCCTCAGCGATCAAGAACCTGATACTGCCTTGTGGCAAAGACGAGCACATTCTGCAGCCCAGTGACAAGAGGCACAAGAAGCAGTATCTACAACTTTGAAGATTGCAATGGCAGATAAGACCCTTCAGAGGGATTATTAACCACTAGAACTAGTCAGAGAAGTGGGGGTCTGTGTCTCCTACAGTCCTAATATCAAGTCAGGACAGACCTCTGGAAGACCTTTATCAGGCTCAAACAGGAGCAGCTGGATGAAGCTGAACAACCCATAACACAGAAGGTCAGATTAGAACAAAACCAGAAGGTATTAAATGGTCCCACCAGTTATGTTCCCTCACAGAAGTGGGAGAGGAGCAACTCCTTGGCCTCATCAAGTGAGTCAGGTGCTCAGGATGGTCTGACAGCCTGGCAGCTTTCCTGCCAGTAGACAGACTGGGACCTACTCTTCCCAGAGCTACCTCCTCTCCTGACCCAGGCAGGTACACCAGCAGCAGCGTTCCTGTTAGAGAGCTGCTCCTGAGCAAGACAGAAGTCAAAAGCACTTCTTGGCC
The DNA here is from genome assembly GCA_035590195.1 of Aviceda cuculoides. NCBI lineage: Eukaryota > Metazoa > Chordata > Aves > Accipitriformes > Accipitridae > Aviceda > Aviceda cuculoides. Next base: position 2,817,145 of record JAVJGG010000088.1, on the reverse strand, counting down.
ATGCCTGCCCCATAGGAAGTAACGCAGATCTTAACTTTGAGACTATTCCAGGAATAACACCAAGAGCTACGTGCAGCTATCGGAGCCCCGCTTTCCCCACCTCGTGTCTGAGTAGCTGATGTGAGTGACTGCAAGAGCTACAGCAAGCGTCATTCATGTACCTACCCTCCAGTCTTGTTTTCCTGACCCTTGAAGGTCCCTTGCTGTAGATCAGGTTGATTTTACCCACCCTTTTCCAGCACCAAACAACAGGTTAATTGGATGGAGCTGGGGTCAGCTCCAGATCAGTTCTCCCTGATTTTGAGCAGACCTTCTCCTAATCCCAAATGGCAGAAGTTTGGTCCTGCCTGAACTGGGTCACCCAGCCAAAATAGGCTTCACATTCTTCAGTCAGTACTACCTCCATCAGCTTGTCCATACCAAAGAACAGGCTGTATGACTGAGAGCCTAAAGAACAAGACATAACCTGTCTTGGAGCTCTGTTGGACATAGGCAGCCAAGGGGACATGGCATATCCCACATACAAAATGTTTCTGTTCATCTTGGACCCTTTAAAGGCTGATCACCCTCAAGACCTGCAGGGAGGCCCTCGGATAAAGCCTTTGCCCTTCTGTTTGTTATTCAAGCCCACTTGCAGCTTAAGGCTCACACATGTGAGAAAGTTGTAACAGTCAGATGTAGCCATGCTGCCAATAAGAAAGGAGATTTTTGCAAGTTCATGGCTCCTAAGACAACCAGCAGCCTGTGCAGCACCAGGTTTTGCTGGTGGGAGGAGAGCTGCCCACACCCTGGAAACTTTAGTATTAAGGGAGCTGAGCAAAAAAGCTTAGCCAAAGCTAAGGAGTCCATTCTTTGGTGCACCCTCACGCAGTTAAACTGCCTAACCCTTTGATCCAAGATACTGGCATTTTTCATGCCTACACCACTGATTCTCTGCAGTGCTGGAAGAGGAGAGTCCTTCCCACAAGTCTTATTACATCCTCAAATTCACCCCATAAACCTCAAATCACTCCCACTTGTATCTACAGCCAAGGAGACCCACTATCCCAGGAGCCTCTAGAGTCAACGAGCACAGAAGATCACGGACGCTCTGAATGCTCCCCTCAGGAGGGCATCTCCTTCCATCACACCACAGATCCCAGGACAAACAGGTTCTTAACTAGAAGCTGCAGCTAAACCCAACTCCAAGCCCAGGTGTCTTCAGGAAAAAGTAGACTTCAGAAATATTGCAGGAATAGCACTTATTTTCAGTAAAACCAACATAAACAGGTCTTTAAATGCATAGCCTCATTTAGTAACTCTAGCAGATGGTCTCCTGGCTATTTCCCCACGTAATGCAGGCCATTGAGCACACTACAATGAGAAGGGGGGAAACTGAGGCTATCAAGCACACCAATCATCAGTGTAGTGAGAACCAAAACTGAACAACCCAGGCTTTAGTCCGGCTTTGGAGACCTCAATTCAGGTCTCTACTCAGGCACAGCACAAGTCACTGACTCGGTTCCCAGCTCATTTTGCAGTTAAACCTCCCATCACAGAAAGGGTAGCTGGCTGGCCAAGCTGGGCACAGGGAAACTCACCCATTGAGGGGCAAATAATGATATTCAGCCAAAGCCGCAAGCTACAACAGGAGGATAGCTAGGATTAACAAGAACAGACACCAGAAATTCGGATGGCTCCATCCAGTCCTTCCCTCCACACCCTTCCAAGCTTTTTTCCATTTTGCTTCATTAAATCTCTAGAGGAGGTTAACAGGTTGCTTTAAAGCCAAAAGATCACTATTCCCTGGGAACAATTTCTTAAAAATAATATTTATTTCTACTCCATTTCAGACCGAACAAGACCACGGTGTTGAGTAACACCCAGAAGCTCCTATCACAACTCCTACCATATTCCTGTATGCTGGTTACTGACAGTACTTGCCCTAGGGCACCCACAGCCCCAAGTGGCAATCGTTATCAGCAGATGGCTGTCCCAGATTTACCGGGGTGTGCCTTGCCAAGAATAGAAAATTACACATTGATGCTTTACCTGACTGAGGTCCTTAAAAATAAGAAACACCGTAGGTAGGTTGGGGACTTCTCACATAAGAAAGCAGGTGTTGAACGGACCAGCCAGGCTGGCAGATGAATGCAGGATGATAAAAGGCTGCCAGGCCAGCTAGAGGCAGCGTGTCACTAGTTTATCAAGTTCCTTCCCTTCCAGCTATACTCCTGACTCTGGAGCAGAATCTTTGCCACACTCACCCCTGAGTTTCAACATCCTCCCCAAATCCAGGCCGCCTCCTTTGTTCTCCAGCCAAGGAACTCCAAAAATCAAAGAGCGCAAAAGACTGATACCGCAGGACCCCATGTACAACTCAAATCATTTCACATCCACTTTCAGGTGCGGACCAGATTGGCTACAAGCTCTTTGCAAGGACACATTGGCACCAGGGGACCAAAAACCAGGTTGGGCTTGCTTAGCTCTAGTTCGAGTCCCACAGACAAGCAAGGGGAAGTCTGGAAGAGCCTCAGCGGGGAAGGAAACCCACACACACCACTTGCAGATTTGCACACAGCCAGCTTTCTCCTCCAGACTTCAGTTCCATGTAAATCACGGTGCTTGTGTCTCTGCTCGTCACACCAGTCCCCAAAGTAGCAGAAAGCAGAAGTGCCGAGCCCCCGGAGCCCTCTGAGCCACAGGGAAGGCACGATCTAACACAGAAAAACACCCACCTCGCAGCTCTTCAGGGCAACAAAGAAACCACAGGGCAATCCTCTCCACCACGTCCCCATCGCTTCCCACCGAGCCTCCTACCTCCAGAGGGAATCCCGAGCTCCCCATCGCAGGGTCCATCCCGCAACTCCTTCCCCACCACAGCCTTCTGGAAAAGAGACCCTCCCTGGGCCTGAGCCAAGCTTATAAAGACTCAGGCCCCTCTTCCTCCCTGCAGCAAGCTCACACCTTAATTTTAACTCAACCCACCGCAGCTGGTTCCCTCTGCTCCGGCTGGGGAAGGGCTGGCGCGGGTGCAAAGCCCCGGGTCTGCGGCACGAGGGGCAGCGAGAGGGCGAGCGGAGACGCCAGCGCTGCCGCCCGAGGAGAAGTTTTGTGCGGGCCGACGACATGTCGGGTCCCGCTCGAGGGTGGGGGGAGGCGTGTTGGGGGGGGCGTTCAAGTGATGTGCCGGGAATACAGGGCGGCCCTCGAAGCCCTTGCTGTCTGAGCTTAGAGAGCGTGTGTGTGTGTGTCCCCCTCTGTTTTTCTGAGAAAAATAAGGTTTAGCCCCAAAACGGGTGTCGTTTGTCAGAGCTCGTTTCAACGTGGGGTGAGCCCGATGCGCAGAGGAGAGCTGGGGAGAGCACCGAGGTCCCCAAGCCACGAAAGCAGGTTAGAAAACATCACCCTCCATCACTGTGTCCTCGGGGCGAGGGCACGAGGGTGCTCGCCGACCCCAGAGTACAGAGCCAGATCAGACCCTGCCTGTTATTTCTTCCGTCGGTTGCTCACATTAACACCTAAAAAGCTGGTGGAAATGCTTTTCAAAGGGAAACCTCTGTGCGCTTGGAGTAGTCTCGCCCCCTGATTACACTGGGGTGATGTGATTTAAGAGGAAGCCGAAAAAGCAGCAATTGATTACCCGTAAAACAGGGTTATAATCCAATAAATAAATGATAAATCAGCGTGTCTCCTCTTAGTGAGGAGCTGGAGACCCAAAGTTCCCCTTGAAGGAGCTGAACAGAATATCCATTATTCAAACCGATCGCAGCTACCCAAGTGGAAAGAGCAGCTGTGCCTTCATGTTTCCTGACACTTTTTCTTGTGCGTTACACCATGCTCGCTGAAAACAAAGTGATTTCGACTTGAGATAACTCATTAAGGAAAGGCAGGGATGGCTGTTTTCCAGATTACCTAACCCCTGTCAATTCGGATCAGAACCCGCCACCCAAAGAGCAAAGTGGGGTTACTTCGATAAATCTCAAATTAATCCTTCTGCTCCCAGCGAAATCGCTGCCCTTACATTCCCCCAGAGCTCTGTTCACACAGCTTCGCTAAACATTCGCGATGCAGTCGCAGGACCATCATCCTGGCTCCCCTACCCACCGCTCCTGGAAGCATTGAGACTCCAAGGGTTTAACTCCTTCTGAAACCTTCCAGGCCGCTGGAACCCGGGAATTACCTTCCGCGGAAACCCTGCTCGTCCCTCCCTGCCAAACAGCTCTGACGCCGAGCTGCACACACACAATTCAGGGGCCTTAATGAGAGCGCGCACCAGCCCGGGCAGAGACAATGGGCATTTCTCATCGCTCGTCAGAGACGGTCGGAAAGTAGGACAGCACTTTCTTTGGAAGCCCCGCTAGACCTGGAAAGCCACTTCCCTACAGAAGCCCTGGGATAAGGTCCCCTCTGCCCTGGTCCAGAAGTTGCACTGAAACATATGTGCCTGCTACCAGTTTCTTAAGCGGGGAGAGTGTCTTTTTTCTCTTTCCCTGGGAAGGCTTTCTTCCCTATTGTGTGACCACTGCACATTAAAAGGCAATCAATATCGTTCCCATTGTTTACCCTGAAGTTTGATGCATGTCTTCCTGCTTTTACATCCTTGTTCTCACATTTGAGTGCCCCCCGGTTCCACCAAAGCAAGTTGATCTCTGGCCCAGAGCGAAGCGTTTCATGCGAAATGGCAGTTTCTGGTGCAGAATAGTTTCGCAATGAGGGAGGAGGCAGAAAACTGAAATAAGGATATAATAAGACAAACTGCTCATGAAGAATAGCTCTGTGTGTGTAAGAGAGAGCAAAAAGTCTAAGACAAGCTGGAAGAGTATGAATAAAACTGAAGTACGAAAAAAAAGATTAGTTTTGTGCTTGCACGCATTTGTAAATGTATATGAGTGAGCAAGTGGTGAGGGTAGCGTACGAGAAAAGACGAAAACACGGAAGCAAAATAGCTCAGTACGTGTGCGCTTGTGGATAGGCGAGGGAGGATGACAGAAACCCAAGGAGACAAAGCGAGGGAGGTTTTGTGCCACGCAAACCAGCCGGCGGGTGCAGCTGGGGGAAGGCGACGGGTCATTTTAAGAACCCGCCTGCTCTCAGAGCGCAGCTACACACACCTGTAAGCCTCGGGGAGGTTTCCTACAAAAATGCCAGGCCTAATGCCGCTTCCCTCTGGATGCCCAGCACCAGGGTTCTCATTCGGAGTCCCCTGAAATCACCAGGAGCCGCCGTGTCGGTGTCGACGGTAGTCTTGCACACTCAGCCCCCCCCACCCCCCCCGATTATAAGCGAACAGAAGGAGGGTGGGCGCGCAGGATTTCCAGAAGCAGCTCTTCTTTCTCAGACTCCGAAGAAGAAACGCTTTCAACCGGTATCTTTTCCTTTTTAATGCCACCGCTTGCATCCTCAGCGTTTCTCACGCCCGGGCAGTTGGGGATCCCCTGCACCCCCCCCCACCCCCGCCCCGCTCCCCTTGCCAGCCTTGGGGAGAGGCTTCCCCGGGGGGATTAGGGGGGTGATGGATGCGGGGGGGTCCCCGGAGCCGATCCCTGCCGGTGCTGCCGGGCTGTCCCCACCAGGTGGCACTCCAGGAGCGGCTTAGCGGTGCGACACGGCCCCGGCCCCGGGAAGGGCCCCGGCTCCAGCGACCCCGGCCGCGGGGGGCACCCCCAGCAGCAAGGCACCCTCCTCCTCCTCTTCTTCCTCCTCCTAAACATGCGGGCTGCTGGCACGGGCTATGCGGGGCCCGCCTGCTGCCGTGATTTCCCGAGTCCCTAATTTCGTTATTTCGCGGTTTGGGGCTGGCGTGGGAGGGGAGGCGAGGCCGGAGCTCCCTCCGTACCCGGAGTCAGCCGGGGCCGCGCTTGGGGACAAGCCGGTGGCAAGGGAAGGACTCCGGCACCGCCGAGCCATCCTCCCCACAGCAGAAATTTGGAGCCGCGGGATGCCGGGCTGCAGGGAAAAGGAGGCTGAAATTTAGGGTTTATCTCTCTTCCCCATCCCGCCCCCGGTTAAATATTTGGCAGAGGGAACAAACCAGAAAGCCGGCTGTAAAAGGGGTGTGAACACAAGCACCGAGGCTCCGGGCCGGCAGCGGAGGCCGGGGGGGGCTCCCCCATGCTCCCCTATGCTCCCAGCTCCTCGAGGGGTGACGGGCAGGGGCACCCAAACCTGCCCCGGGGGTGGCGAAAGAGCCCGGGGGTGCTAGGCGAGCTGCGATTAATTTACCCAGGACACGCGATAGCGAAGTTAAAGCAAAGCTAACCGAGCCACAGATACCCAATACACCAGTTAGAGCCTCCCGGCCCCAGTCTGGTTGTGCTCGGCCAGGCGGGACGGAGCCTGGGAAAGCCGGGGCCGGGGGGGGGGACACGACGGGACACCCCGTTCCCGGTGTCCCACACCGCACACGTCTTGCGCCAAGTGAAAAGAATGCCGCGCAGAGCCTCGTCTCTTTGCACTATCTTTATATAATGACACACACGCATATATATATATATACGGATTGGAGCTATATAAATATTTGAAATACATAAAGCTGCTTAGCGCTTTTATTCATGTTATGTACGGAGAGCGCTACATCTAAATAAAGCAAGACGCAGCTACGGAGAGGCTCTGGAGCTACGCACATGGTATGTCTGCAATCGCAGAAATGCCTGCGTGGAAACACGGCCGGCGGATTGCGGGGGGGCAGGAGCTGCTGCCCGGCTGTACCCGCCGGTCCCCGCCGCCCGCTCCGTCCCGGCGACGGCGACAGCTCGCCCGGCTGCCCGCCGACTGGGGCGGCTGCTCTTGTAGGGGGTTTGGGTTAGTTTTGTTTTTTGTCTTTTTTTTTTTTTCTCCGTAATTCTTAAGAAGATGAGGAAAATAGCGCCAGGTTCCTTATGAAGTACAGTCTCTGCCGGCCCAAGGCGCCGTTTTCCAGCGAGGAAACCCTTCGGGGTGCAAACCAAAGCCCCGCTTTCTCAGACCGAAACCGCCGCCTTTTCGAAGGGGTCGTCTCTAGCTGCGCTCCCACGCGTGTTCCCTCCCCGTGTTTCACCAGGGAGCCCTTCCCGGGCGGGTTATTCCTCCGCTTCTGGACAGGTTCCTGTTGAGAAATCATATTTAAAACAAACCAAAAAGCCACAAGACCACCACCACCACCGTGGTGCGGCTCTCGGGTTAACCCCCCCCCGCCCCACTAATGACTGACGGCTGGTGCCACTGAGACAAATAAATACATCGTAAGGAGGGCAATGGGTCGCGAGTCGTTTTGGCCCTAAGGTGAGATTTAGCAATGACCGCCCATTAAAACAAGCTTTTCACTTTTCCTAGGGGTAGCCCCTACCCCCACCCGCTCCAGCAAGCGGAGCCTCCCGACCTGTCTTGTATTTGTATTTCAGGTTTGGGGATTTTTATTTTTTTTTTCCCTGTTTGTTTTTTAGCTTCGAGTCGGGAGAAATGGAAACCGGCTGAAAAGAGGACTCGGGAGAGCGGAGGGGTTAAAAAGCGTCCCTTAAAAATCCACGGGGAAGGCCATGGATGGACAGCAAGGGAAAGCTGGAAAAAAAAAATTTTTCAAGAAACCTGTGAAAAATAAATGCGAGAGCGCCCAGGAAAAGTTTCACGGCAGAAGGGAAATAATCCTGCCAGACAAATTTCCCAAGGAGCGCGACGGGGCAGCGCGATCGCGGGGGGCTGCGGCGGCGGGGACCCCCTTCCCCGCTGCCAGAAGCGCGATTCCAAGTTTTGCAGCAAAGCTTGGAGCAAACCCTTCCAGCTCCCTCCCTGCCGCCTCCTCCTGTCCCTAGAAATGTTCCTTATTTCACCGATCCTTCAGCCCAGTCGGTGGGATGCCCCAACCAGGACCCCCCCCTCCTTCCCCGGAGCCGCTCCGCTCGTACCTTCACTGGAAGGAGCAGGTCCGGGGGGGGGGGAAAGCACCACTGGCTTTTTTCTGTCGAGCTAATTTCCTCGTTAACTTTATTTTGTCAGTGGCGCTTTGGCCGCTTGCAAGGAAATCAAAGCTTGAAAGGACTTCGGAAAGGAGAGAAGCCGGAGGCAGAGGGGGGCTGCTCCGGGAGGGGAGGGGGCCGGGGGTGTCCGTGGGGTCGGGTCGGGCTCCGCACAGCCCAGCCCGCTTGCCATCAGGGTTGGGGTTGGGGTTTTGTTTCTTTTTTTTTTTTTTTTTTCAATGCCTTCTCTAGGAAGGGTTTTATTTCGGGCGAGTGAGGGGAAGCTGAGTTTAGTGAAACCAACGTGAAATTCAGCAGGAATTATGGCCGCGGTTACCTGCGCTAGAGGTCGAACTCTGTTTCGGTTGAGAGAGTTAAAAAAAAAAAAAAAAAAAAGGTATTTTCTCCAGAATAATGAAATCATTTAAAATTATTTTTTTTTTTAAGAGGTGGAATAGAGAAGGGCAAACCCAAAGATGATGTTTGGGTGGACCCGCCGCAGCCCTCCGGGGGTCGAAGACCTGGAACCGGGAGCTGGAATATCGCCTTGAACGGCCACTTCAAGCTAAGGGCTTCGCCTCGCCACGTTTTTACACATTTTAATTGTTCACTAATAATGCGGGTTTTGGGGAGAAGCACGTGGGAAGTTTGGGGCTGGCTGGAAAAGAAAGAAAGAAA
>JAVJGG010000088.1:2759448-2776531 GCA_035590195.1 Aviceda cuculoides | reverse complement strand
CCGCAGCCCTCCAGCGGGGCTGGGCGAGAACGACCCCCGCCGCCGGGGCAGCCCCTGCCCGGCGCTGCTCCCCTCCTCCCCGCCAGCTCCCAGGGCCACCGGGACAAGTGTCCCGACCCGTCCCGTTCCGTCCCAGCCCGAAACGGAGCTTGGCAGAAGATGCTTCTGGACAACCCTCCCGGAGCAAGGGGCAGAGAGGAACCCCTCCCGGGGTGGAGGAAGGCGAAAATGGCTAGGCTTTTAGGCAGGGCACCTTTGCCAAAAGAGAAAAAAAAAAAAAAAAAAAAAAAAAACAGCGCAGCCCCGTCCGTGCCCGGGAGCTGCTCTTCGTCTCCCGCATCTCCCTCCCGCGGGGCCGGCGACATCCCAGCGCAGCCCGGAGCATCTCCGCGGCCGGGCAGCAGCCTCTGCTCCCGGCCTCCTCCGGGCCAGTAATTGGGTGTGCTTAAAATCCACCCGGCTAACAAGCCTGTTGTCCTCCTCACCCCACCCCCGCGTGTGAAACATTGTCATTAGGCGTCTAATATCTCCATCGCTTCCAGGGGGGAATGGGAAGAGGCTGCTCGAAAAAAAAAACAAACAAAAGAAAGTGTGTGAACTCCCAGCGCCCATATGCACAGCACAATGCAAAGCGGGTTAATATCAGTTAGCAGTTCTGCAGTGACCTGTAAAGTTGCCTCTCTGGAAAGATTCTTGATGTATTACTTAACATGGCTACACAGTTATCTGTCTCGGCATTAATGCGTCCATTAAATCACTGTTGAGTAGCATCAACCTACTCCCGAGTCTTTCTGTCCCCTGGGAATATGGTTTCTAAACAGGATCAAACATGTGATGCTGACAAGTCATGAGATAAGTTATAATTAATTAGAGTTTGCTACATCCACAGAATGGGTACTTGGGGGAGTGGGGATGGACCGGGCCATTAAGGACTTCAGCCGGGAGGGAGGATCTATAATATTGAGTTGGAAAACAAGAAGAAGTAATAATCAAAGGTGGCCGAAGAAAACTGCAAACCTTTAGCTTTCAGAACTCAGTCAAGATTAAAGTCGCTCTTGATGGGAAACACACCATCCCCTTCTTAATGAAAACCATGGGGAGACCGATGCTGCGGATGGCTTCTTAAAAGAGGGAGAGAAAAGCCTCGCTCCAGGTTCGAGGACCAAAATCACCGGCGCAATTTGCAAAGGGAAGAGGAGAAGGAGAGGAAGGAGCCGGGCGAAGGGACCCGCTTTGCCCGGCGGAGCGGGGAAACCGCATCCAGGGGTCACGTCCCCACCCGACACACACTTTGGGGTCGTTGCGCAGATGTTCCCCTGATTCAGAAAGGCCCGTAGCATCGCCCCCCCCCCCGCCTGCCCCAGAGTGCCCTGGAAGCTGCCGAAACCCCTCTCCTCCTGGCAGACAAATGGCCCCCCTTGCCCTGGGCTGGGGCCAGCCTCCAGCCCTCCCCCTGCCTTCTCTCTGCTGGGAATGACAGTTAAAAATCAGACGGCAAACAAGTGGATTTTGGTCTGAGCTGCAACAGCCCTTATTTGCTTTGCTTTAACAAACAGCTGGGGGGGGTTTACTTTCAAGCTGGCTGTAAAAGCCCCACATGGGAGGGGAAAGGCAGAGGACAGAGGTTAACCGGCGGCATGGGGTGTCTTTTCATGCCCTTTGCGAGTCAAAGCGATGGCTGGGTTTATTTGCTTGTTCTCTGCAATAAATGGGAGCCCTTCAGGTGAGAAGATGCTGGAAGGGTGGAATGACAGGACAGATTTACACCTGTCCTTACAGCTTACCCTGACAACCCCATAGCCTACAGAAATGACCAGTGGTGCCGCATAGTCTGGGGAAGCCAGCAGGTTCACTCTGCTTTTTTTTTTCTTCTTTCTGCCCCCCCGCCCCGCCTCGCTTCTTATTCCCTTTCCCCTTTTTCTTACGGCACGACACGAAGCGCGGAGAGATCGTCCCGACTGATACGCTCCCCCCCGCCACCCCTTGCCCCAGAAAGACAAATATCACAGCCGACCCCATGGAGCCCCTTCTCGGGGCACCTCCTTGGGCGCGCAGGGTGCCCCGGCTCTGCAGCAACCACGCTACAGCCTCCCGCTACGCCACCGCTGCATCGCTGGCCTCCTCCAATTCTCAGCTGTCCCCCTCCCAGCCAAAAAGGCAGAGGGGAGATAACCCCCCTTAAGTCCTGTTCCGCCCCCCCCCTCCCCTGCCCAAACCATCCCACCTCGATGACAGAGGCTGTCCAGATGCCTCTGGAATCTGGCCGGACCCGGCTGCCATCTTCATCTGTGGAGAGGACAAAGGCTGCATTCCCCATCTCCCAACCCAAGGGCCTGTTGCCACCTCCTAGTGCCTGCTGAAAGCCCTCCTCAAAGCCAGCTCTCAAGCGTGGCGTCTGGTGGAGCCAGGACCACTCAGCCCTGCATTCAGCACCCCAGGACGAAGGGCTGGCTGCAGCCATCCAGGCTAAGAGCACGGGGGGGTGTTGCTGAGGGTCCCGTCCCCTCTGTAGAGAGGGGCGGAATGAGTTATCGGTAGCCCCCGGCCAAAACCGTCTTGTGAGCAAGCAAGGCAGCCCAACATCTCAGCACCCACCCTCATGCAGACACCACTTGACGGGACCTCTGGATGCTCTCTTCCAGCGTGGGTGCCTTAAGTTACATCCGAAGAGCCAAACGTAAAAGCCACGCGGCAGGGCAGCGCGTAACTGAGGTCTCCTGGTGGGTCCCACACGCCCACGTTGGGTGCCCACGTTCCCAGGACAGAGCTCCTGCGCAGCGAAGTGCTCAAACATGGGATGCACAGGATGTAGGACGCCACGCGTAGAAGAAACACCAGGTCCTAAGCTGCTCCAAGCACCTTCATCTAAAGTTTGATAAGTGCCAAGTTCTGCTTGGGATCTCCAGCTGCCATCCCCGCTCCTGCAATAGGCAACGGAACCAAAGTCACCCATTCTTACAAAAAACCCAGAGAAGGTTTCTCATCGCCCCGTGCCTACTCTTAGGCTCATTCCGGCGATGATTTCCCAATTACGCAAAGTCAAACAGTTTCAACAGAAAAGACTGGGAATGCCTCACAGGAGGAGTCTTGCCTCCCCGGGGCTAGGAAAGTATAGAGAACCTGACCCAAATGAGGCAAGCGGGGTGGGGGGGATTTGCAAACAGGTCCCTCTGCTCATGGCGACAGCCCTAAGCCCTGGGCTGGGGTTATAGCCAGAGGCGAGCACTCGAGATTCCTCTAAAATCTTTGGGAACATCTAAGGGTTCGGCACTTCTGAAAATCTCTTAAGGCTTCTTCAGATGCCTGGAGAGAGATTTCACAGCTTGCTTCCTCTTAACAGCTGAGTTTCAAGTCTCTGGCCAGAAAAATAGGCTGTGCAACTTCAGAGCACCTTCTCTAGGATAATTAAGATTAATAACTCACCATTTCACCTATGATACACACCATTATTGCGTAGTAATCACGAGGTAATATCTTCCGTGGTAAAACTCCCCCCAGTGAAGAAGACGGACAAGGATATCACGAAGGGGCACGGGGGCTGGGGAGAGGAGTTAAACCTTTTATAGCCTGGAAGGAGCAGGGGTGCCTCTCCCTCCTGCATTCCCTTTCGGAGGTTGAGGCTTACTGGGACGATTCTGCCAATGAAGACCTTGCAGGAAGCAAAGAGGCCAAGAATATCCTTTGGAAACTTAAAAAAAAAAAATGGTTTGGGTTGATTTTTGCTTTTCCATTACGCTTTTTTTGGCTACCGTTTTTGCAGGCTAGGCACAACGGGCAAAACCAAGGCAGGAGTCAATGCCCAGGTAACAGCACCGGCAGAGCTGCAGCAGCAGCGGCGCAGAGATGCGCCTGGTTTCTCATCCGCAACGTGAATGCTTCAGCTCAGCAGTTTGCATACGACTACTCTGTAGAGTAAATAAATGCCTTTCAGGGAAGAGGGAGAGATGCTCTTTGGGATTGTCAGGGGCAAGAAGAGGAGGGAATACGATACTATTTTGAATTGTCTCTTTTCCGGCCGCTCTGGAGTTCATGGAGTGACATTTAAAGGGAAGCATCAATCCAGGGGCCTGACCGTGCAGGGTTAGACACCACAGTGCATCTCTCCGTGGAGGTACTTGGCCATTGCCGGCCAGAATTCCAATCTCGGCTCAACCACAAAGTCAAGTTCAAGGTCTCGTCCTCATTGCTTTAAACGATCTGGACCCTGCCTCTTGGAGAAACCACTTCCCCTCCCGTATGCTGGGATCACTGGAGGCGCTGGAGTTTATACCAGGAGGAGGTTGCAAAGGGGAGAGTGCTGACAGCAGGCTTTGCTCGGTGAGAGGCCCTTAGCAAGACAACCCACTTCTCACCTCCATTTACCAAAGCCTGGATGTGGTTACCTCCTGGTGGAGATCCACTTTTTTTCCGTCAAGGATTTCCCAGACGGGAACGCATGAGTGTTCCGACCTGCTGCCCTGTCAGGTCCCAAACACGCTGCATTTCCTTCCTCCTCCTCCCCTTCTGCAGAGCACACACAACACATCCGAGGCATCCCAGAAGTGCTGGGTTTGCCGCATCTCTCCGAGATGCAGCCTATCTGCATATATTCAATGACCGCGTCTGGGAAGTCTGGATGTGTTCAGCCTAGACATAATTTCCAGGCACGGAGAAAGGTGTGCTCAGAAACCTCAGACGTTTTCTAAGCCGACTCAAGACCTGCCACGATCAGATAGTTTGTCCAGCCAACGAAGTCCTGAAGATGGAGCACGTGGATGGGAAACATCAGATTTGGAGGAAGTTAAGGACATTCGGAAGACACTTCCGAACATGCAGTTTTTCTTGCATGACACACAGGGTCACTCTTGTCAACAAATATCCTATTTTAATATTTCATTAAACTTTCATGGTGTACTTTGAGTCCATGATATAGGCACAGTCAACAAACCTAAAAATCAATTAATCAGTCCCTAAGCGAATACCCACTGAGAGAGAGAAAGGCTCCCATTAATTTCTCCAGACTTCAGGTCAAGCCCTAAATGTATAAAGATCAAAAGACCTGGAGATTAGCTTTGAGCAATATCATCAGTGGCGGGATTTCCAAGGGCCACACTCAGCCCCTTGCAAGTAGATGGGCAAAAAAATATCGACCCAAGATTTTTTTTCGTTCTCTTTTTTTGCAATGAGGCAACTTCTGATTTTTTTTTTTTTTTTTAAGAGAAAGGAAACGGTGAAAGAAGTTGTTTGCACTTTTCACCACAAGTGATAGTTTTCCTAGGGGCGCGTGCGTGCCTTGCACACACACATCCACGCACACACATCGCTCCTAAGTTCCTGAGAAGATGAGTGACAGCCAAATTGCCTTGCAGCCTTCGCTCTTTGCGCATCTCCCCTGCCAGGTCTGCGGCGAGAACAGGTGGCTTTCGCACCTAGCGCATATTTCTCCTGGCTGAGTGTTAACAGTGAAATCAAATCCTTTCCTTTGACCTAGGAATTTTGATGGGAGAGGGAAGGGTGCCTCGTTTGAGGGGGTGTGGCACTTCTTTCCACAGGAACATTTATCATTTCTCTGCTGAAAAAGAGACCAATAACCCATACCCCGTGCCTGTTATTACCCCGTGAATTCAAAGGTGTCTCATTTTTAATGGGCCCTTAGCAATAATGCAGGCACCTCAGCATTTATCATCTCGCCCTGACACCTTCCTTGATGCAGAAAGCTCCTGAATGGCACTTCTAAAAGAGGTTTCGGCAGAACGAGCCGTGAGGGGTCTTGTAGCTTTTCCTATAGTCGAGCAAAGGGAACACCCGGGGCACGTTTTATGCCTTTGCGCAGGAAAGAGTGACGCAGACACCCTATGTTCTCCTCTCCAGTCTACCTCCAACGCCAGGCACAGCACAGGGGATGAAAATCAACCTCTGAGGGCCTCATCTCCCTCTTCAGCGAGGGCAAGAGGGATGAGACACAGCGGCGTGGGCAGGAGAGCCCTGCTCCCACCTCCTTCCCACATCCCGCGACGGCATCGGAGCCAGCCCGGCGCGGAGATGCCCCTGCACAGGGCAGAACTGACCCAAATCACTTCCCCTCCCTCCCTCAGCAAAGCAGAAACGAAGGGGTGAATCACAGCTTTGACCTACAATTTGAAGCCTGCTTTTTTCCCAGGGCTTTAAGGAAATCTCATGTTAAATCCATAACCGAGTCCTAAGGGAGACAGGCAAAACATCCTCTGACACAGCTGACCTCCTTTCTCTCTCTCTCTCTCTCTCTCTCTCTCTCTCCCTGAGAAGATGTTTTTCAAGGAAAGGAGCCAAAAATTCAGCTTAGGGAAATGAGCAGAGCCTGGCTGGGTTGGTAGGGCTGAGCTGACTTCGGCCAGGCAGGCGCTGCCTCCCAACCTGCTCCTATGCAAATCCCACCACCGGCACCAGTCTCGCTTTGGCAAGGCTGCTTCTTTCCTCCTGGTAGCCGGGTTTGCGCAAATACAGCCTTGCCACGAATCCATTTGCGACGGCCTTAAATGACAACAGCTGATTTTGACGCTCACAACAGTAAATCTTCCATTTTGCCCTCGGAGGGTTTGGCAGCGCAGTGTTGATTTTCTTCTCCAAACCTCGCCTGGCAAAGGTTTCCCTATCTCATAGCCTCATGCAAGCACAACGCTCTGTAATTACCGGGTCCGGAGTCTTTCATTCGAGTGCCTTCAAGGACTTTGAAGCATGAAGGATTTTGACTCGGGGGCCCTTGAGGCAAAAGCCCAAGGCTTACTTTGCCCAATTTACTTATGAGTAAACTGAGGCACAGCCGAGAGGAACCTCTAATTTTCACGAGTCTGTTCATTCAGGGTTCCTCGTTTTCCACACTCCCAACTCAAAAACGCCCTAAAGGCTTCAGTATTCAGGGCTGCTGAGCAGCCAAATATTTGGTGGAAGGATTTTGCAGCGCTCCACAAAGTCAACTCCATCATCTTCCAAACCACCCACTCGGAAAAAATCAGGGCATCCAAAACTGGCGGTTTGTTACACTCAGCTGATAATAGGGTGTGTTATTAATGAACCCCAAATCTCAACCTTTCTCCACTTTCATTGAAGAGATATCTAGAGGGGAAAACAGGAAAGCAGGTAATATCTTCCCCCTCTTCTGCCCGAGAGCTCAGTGTGTGGGCAAAGGGTGGGAGGAAGGGAGGGAGGTATTTCCAAAGGGCTCCTCAGCGCCGGCACTCGCCAGGAGACGCCTCTGTCGCAAGAAGCGCGTAAGGCCACGAGCACCCGGAGAGAAGGAGCGGGGGCTGGTTCCCAGCAGATCTGCACCCCCGGTGGATTGCCCGCTTTACCCGAGTTAGGCGAAGGCTCGGGTGTGAACTCGGCCCTCCTTCGTCCCCAAGGGTTCCGCGCGAGGGGTGGACTCCCCGTTGAGTGGTTTCTCCAGCACCCAGTAGCGCGGGGACACCAGTGACAGCTCTGTCGCCCGCTCTGGGTACCAAGCAGCTGTCCCCAGTGCGGACCCTCAGGCATCTACCCAGAAATGAGCGCTTGCTGTAACGCCCACTGTTTTACTGGGAATCGCTAATGGTCTCCTCCTCTGTCCTTACTGCCATCTATTTTCACAAAAGTTTTAGGAAACTTTTACCCTTTGGTCAACTTTGACTGAAACCAACATTTGCACTCAGAAGGTACTAGGGGAAGGGGATGGAGGAGAAGGGCAAAGCAACTTAAACTTCCTTTCCTAGCAACCGTCTGAAGAAAAAAGGAATAATTGTGTATTATCCACATACAGCCAGAGATGATGTTACAGGAAAAAATCCATCAAAGACGAAAAGGAGATTCAGATATTCAAGGAAGAGGTTTCCAAGTTGACTTATGATTTTTCCTCCAGGTTCTCATTGCAATAGGCACCGTGCAAACACACAGTGAGAGACAGTTTCCTGCACTAGATATATTAAAATCTAAGCTGCAGAGACAGAAAGAGTGTGGGAGGGAAAATGCGAGGGTGAAGGCGAATTGAACTGACTCACCCCGGGTTACTTATCTGGTCAAGAATAGAGGCAGAGAGAAATAATCCAAGGCTCCAGAGCGCCAGTCCAACACTCTGTCCTTCAGACAAGGTTGCTCCCACCTCCCCCTTTGATCTGTTCCTCGCACCAGGGAACAAGGGCCACCTCCTATCAAACTGGGAAGCTAGGCAGCAGCCAAAGAGCGGCAAACGGAGAAATACCAAGAGAAGACCATCTGAGAACGCCAAATACTTGCGAGAATAAAGCGTCTGTTGCCAGCAAAAAGACCCCGACGGCGTCCCGTGCGGGCTGCAGTACGCCAGCGCGGTTCCCCAGCAGCCAGGGCTCTGCTCGCTAACATCAGGATCTGCTCCACGTTATCCGTCACCAGTGCCAGGCGGAGCAGAGGGGAGCTGTGAGCTCGGGCAAGGCCACAGCCCAATCCGGGGAGCCCCGACACGGGGTCCCAAGCCAGTGATCTGGATGTCTTGGGCAGCGAGAGAGAGGGGTGATAAAACCAGAATATAATGCCAAAATAGCGACGTCGATTAACTGCTGGGAGTAAAGGAAAAGAGAGGGGAATCCGGTGCTGGTAAAGGTGAATTAAACCTTCCTTACCCCTATGAACCCCTGAAAGAGTTAACAAAATAGTAGGAAAAGGAGAACAGAGATTCTAATTTATGGAGAGGTTCAAAGGGCTTTTGATAAAGCCCTTCAGTAGAGTCTCTGAAGGAAATTTTATAATCATGGGGTTGGGAGATAAAGTGCTGTCATAGATTAAAAACTTGTTGAGACAGAAAACAGAGGAGAAGGAAATAAATGGCAAATGACCAGCATGGAAATAATTTAGGAGAGGTGTCCCCAGGATGAATTTGGAAAGTGGTTAACTGTAGTATGACTTTATGACTAATAGCAATTAAACCTGGTAGAATAATAAACAGAAGCATACTAACAACGTCGATCCTGCACCCATTGCCTGCATGTGCTGCAGAGAAGGGTCTGATCTAGAACAACCCATCAGTCTTTTTTGATCACTTCAGGGGGGAAAAAAAAAAAGTGTTATTATTCCCATTCATTCCCCATAAAAGTAAGAACAGAAACATTTCAACGACACCCCTCCGTCCCCACGCTCCTTCCACGGGCAGACATTTCGAGAGCACACTGACAAAGATTACCTGGCACCAGCAAAGCGGAGGAGCAGGATTTTTTTGGCTTTCGATGGCAATAAAGTTTTCAGCGATTCCCTCCCCCTCACTTCTCCCTCCCTTCACCGACTGCCTCTCCGGAGCTTGTACGGGCTGCGACCCACTGGCTGAGAAACACCCACGGGAGAAAGCAAGCATCGCGCTTTGCTGGCAGCTAAAAACTCTTTAGTTAAGTCCAGCCTAGGTGAGAATTCCTGCAAATACCAGGGAGATCCAGCAGTATTATACAGAAGGGTGGGATACCAGGAATAAAGCGGAGCGGCGGCTAGGCGTCAGTCTAAACCAGACTTTACCAAGTCAGTCCCTTGCGTTTGAAAGGGTTGAAGCGGTCCTGCCACCAGCCGCCTCTTGAGAGCAGCTCCCGCTGCCCCCGGGGACCCCCCCCTCGAGCCCTCGCCCGCTCGGCCGGCCGGGACCACTGGGCAAGGAGCCCTCCAGAGCTGAAAGGTGCTTTGTAAGGGCTGAGGATGGGGATTTGCTTGGCAGCAGCTCGGCACCGAAGCCGTTCTCCCGCGCGCTGCGAGGAGATGCTGAGCGTCTGCCGGTGCCACGCGTGGCACAGGGCAGGCGAAGAAACTCGAGGCATCTTTTACCAAAATAGGTGCAGAGCAGGTGACAGCGAAATGCCCTTCTCCCGCTTCCCAAACACAGGAAAACTTCAGCTACCTGGGATGCTTTCGGCACGCCGGCTGCCCACCACCTCGGTAGCTCTGCTCTGAGACGCGGGCTTGGGAAAGACCCATCGCACCAAGTCCAGCCCCTTGTTATCCGTGGAAAAAAAAAAAAAACAAAAAACCAAACCAGTGTGGAGATGAACCAGATTGCACTGTAAGTTTCGACCGGCCTTTAATCAAGTCACGCGATCTCAGGATAATTTGGAAAGAAATGAAAATTGATACATTTTAGGCATGCTGAGGGCAGGGAAGGGAAAGGCTGGATGCGGCTGCTGCACGGGCATGAAAGGCGGCATGGATATTCCCGGCGGGTCCGTGCCCTCCCCGTGTCCCTGGGGAAGAGCAAGGCAGCTGCTCTGAGCACGAAGGTGCTTGGCATTTTAAAAGAACCGGACTCTGAGCAAGGAAACAGTTGCAGGAATATTGATTGCACAAGATGGCTGGTTGCCTGCCTCGTCTTTGTGAGTCTTTCTATTTTTTTTCCCTCCCCAGCGCGCCCACAACGCCAGCCCTTTTATGACAGAATGATTTTAGTGAGCCTAAACACAATGTGCCTTACAGCTGTAATTCTGGGACTCCTCGAGCATGAATCATATGATGCACGGAGCTGATAGTGGGGGCAGAGGCATTTGCTTCGTTTCCAGACAGAGGGATGGAGTCAGACTCCATCCGGCTGAACCAGTGCTACCACCGCTCCCGCACCTTTTTCCAAACACCACGTCAAAGCAGGGCCAGGTACATGTACGAGCCCTGTTTACTAAAAACCACCCTCCCGAGCCGCAGTGCGCCTGAGGAATCAAAGCGCGGCGCTGCCGTCGAGAGCTCAAGGCATTCCAGTCCTTGGTCTCTTGCAAAATCTCATGACCTTGTGTAGGCAAGGCCACAAAATTCACTTGTTCAACTTCATTCTCAGACTTTCATTGAGTTTGACTCAGGGGAAAAAAAAAAAAACAACTCAACAACAAACCCAAACCATAAAGCAGCAGAAATAAAAATAATACCAAAGGGAACGGAGTTTGCGGGGAGGGAAATCTCGCTGTCCTTCCCTCCTGCCCACAGCTACGGCCGCCGGGGACCCGGTGGCAGAGGCGCTGCGAGCTGTCACGGCAAGTGACGGAAAGGCTCGCCGGCGGGATCACGCCTATCCCGGGAAGATGGGCAGCGGGGGCTCGGCAGGGCACCGAGGGGAAGCTGGGATGGGCAAACTGGGGGTGACTACGACTCACTGCTACACAAACCCCCACTTCAGCCGCAGCCAAGGGGCCGCGGGGGCAGGAGCCTTCGTAGCAGCCATTAGGTCTTAATTTTTTAAATTTTTTTTTTAAATTTCCATCCATTCTTTTACTCCTTTCTAAGCACCGTCAGATCTGAATCCGTCCATCCAGACCTCCTGGAGAAAAAGCAGTAAAGAAAACCTTGGGAAGGCGATTTGAGAGGCAGGGAAGGATCTAAGAGCACGCACAGGTGCCTTCCTCCGAGCAGGACCGCGCGCTTCTCCGAGGCCCAACGCACGCTGGCATCGTTCCACTGACTTCAGAGAAACCCTGCTACCTCCGGACCGGATTCATTTTCCTTAAGCAAATGCTCATGACACTTTTTTTCACTCGCTCTGGCGGAAAGCAGCGCTGTCCCCACCGTCCTCCTGTTATACAACGCACCTCCAACCCTTCGCTTAGGTTTTATTTATGTAGCCTCACTCAGAAGGTCACGGGCGCAAAAAATACACGATTTTTACTATTTGTAGGTCATAGGATTTCACAGGTATGAGTGTCCTTTTATAGCATAGAAGCAAACAGCTAGGAACATGTTTTGATTACCCTTTAAAACTTCCAATAAAGGTGTTAAAAGGAAAGAGTGTTTCTTTGTGCCGTGTCAAGCCGTAATCTACTCCATATCTCACACGCACGCTCTTCCAGCAGAGCGCAGTTGTTTCAAGTCTGTCTCCAACGCTGGTTTTTTTTTTTTTTCCCCTTAAGTAGCGCTTGTATAACCAGCAAAGGAAAAGCAGAAAAGCCTATCTGCGACTGCCTTTTTAAAGTAGCAACTCGATGTTGCTGTTCTCCTGCCCCAAGGAATTATGTACGACGCTGCTATGGCCTTCCCATGGGAGGCGATAAGAAAGTTTGGGCTCGAGTTACCAGCAGAAACGCCGGGCTGGTGACAGAGAACCCTCAGCCTCCTGCTAGCGAGGAGCCGCCGTACGCCTGAGCCAGGATCCACAGCTCCCACACTCAGCTTTCTCCTGGCCGGCCGCGCGCAGCTCCGTACGTCCCTCCATCGGAGACGGGGACACGGGTCGAGCCGCGGGGTCTCGCGGCGTGTGGGTCCTGCAAAGCGCCCAGCCTTGTCTCCAGCCCCACCTGCAACGCCAGAGGAGAATTAGGGGGCCCGCAACTAGAATTAGGGGAGGCAAAGAGCTAAGCAAGCTGGGGGGGGGAAACACTTCGGAGATAAGCCCGGGCTTCGTCTCCCTTTCGCCGAGAGCTCCGGCGAGAGCAGGGCGAGGAAACAGAATCCTTCTTTTTCCCTTCAGCTATTTGGCGCGAAGCTGGAGGAGGAGGATGCTTCGACGCCGTAAAAACCATCCCCTAATCCCCCTCCCACTAGAGAGAGAGTTGTCAGGAGCGCCCGTCCTCCCGAGCCTGCCGACAGCCCGCGCGTGACACCTCCGAGACGCAACTATCGTTCGCCGAGATTCCCAAACCTCCCATCCCCGCATCCCGCTCATCCTCTGGGCTCCTCGCCCCTACACCCCGCTCCGAGGCCGCCCGCAGCCTCCGCCAGCGACGCTTCTGCTCTCTCGCCGGCCTGGCTTAAAAGCCACAAGGCAAACACGGTTTAACTCCCGATCAGCTTAAAAATAAACACGCGGCGACTCTCCTAAAACGGGAGAGCCCAAACAAATAATTATCACCTCCCCCTTGACTCTGGCTAGCGGGGCCGCAGGGAGCCGGCTCCTCTTTCTGCTCCTGTGTGGTCTCCCTTATAGACAGGCGAACATAAAGGACTAAGTCACTGAAACTTAACGAGTTACTGCTCGTTAGCTGAACCGCCTTAACTGCCTGCGTGCGCGCTCCCTACGGATAGTTGGGGGCGAACGCCTTTTATTTGTATTGGGAATGGGCTAGGACAGCATTTTCCAGCCTCGGAGTCTCAAGCTGCTTCCTAAGAGGTTTGCAAAGGTAACTGGAAAAGAAACCGCTTTTTTTTGTCACCGGGGTTGAACCGCCAACTTGGGGATCCGCACCCAGGGGAAAGAAAAAGCGTCAGGGGGCTGGCAGAGATGGAAATCACTGGGCCAAGAGCACGCGCTCGGCCGGTTGACGCAGCCCCGCCGATAAGTGGTAACTCCCGATGTTTAATCGCACGCAACTACCTGTCCGTGCTTTTATTCCGTGCTTTTTATTCCGTGCTTTTATTCCCCGGGGGCGAGGAGTGCCTCGAGGAGCGTCCCGATTGCAGCAGCCGCTCGCTGCTCTACACGCAGCGCAAGGGCGTCCAAAGGGGAAAGAAAGAAAGAAGCGAGCAATTAATATGCCCCTTTCAGAGGAAAGTTGGGAACCGCCAAAGTCGGAGGGTTTGCCTACTCCGGAGCAAAACCGTGCTCCGGCTCTTTTTCTTCTGTCTCTTTCAGAGCGCTGCAAAGCGCGCCGCCTTCAAACCATTTTTGAAGCGCCACAAGTATTTTGTAGGAAAGGCGAAAGACGGCAAAAGCTACAGGGGGGGTGAAAGGGAAGGAGGAGGCTCTGCTCCGGGTGACTTCCCATTTGGGATGGGGTAGGAAGAGCCCCACGGACAGTTAGCGCCGAGCGGCTGGCAGGCCGCGGCTTGTCGGCGTTGGCCCTGCCCCTGCGTCAGCGGAGCCGTAGCCGGATAATTACACTTCTGGCTCTCTGGACATTTGGAGAGAGGCGAAGCTCGAGGCGCAAACCTAAAGCAAATCGCGCGCCGGCATCTGTGCGCTAATAAGGTGCCTCCGCGTTTTGAGAGCGTGAGAAATAAACCGGCTGGGCTTTAAAAAGCAGGAGGATGAAGGGATGACAAACGTCACCCCCGTTGGATCCTAGGGCGAAGGGAGGGACTCGGGGCCGAAGCCTCTCGGCGCGGGGGCTCGGGGGGATTCTGGTTTACGACCAGGTTTTCTCTCCATCAGCAAAGCTTTTGGAGAAGCGGAGTATTTAGGAATAGTTGAAATCTTTGGGTTGTGTGGGGTTTTTTAACGTAGTCTAACTCGGCTGGGATCTCGCATCTTCTGTAAAATAGTACAGTTTTGTTTCAGGGTGGAAATTTCATATGAAATCCAAATATACTTTATCATTCTTTTCTGTTGCCAGCTCTTTTATTTTTAATAACTTCTGAGATCAACGAAGCAATGCTGTTTTCAGAGAATGTTTTGTACAATCTGTCCAGATGTTCTAACACCAATATAGAAGTATTCCAAGAAAAGAAGGCCCTCTCTTCTGTCATTACAAGAAATATATTTGCTATCACATCATTGACAGATAACCCCCCTTAATGATCAGCAGAAGAAAACATCAATTTTTATTTGTATTTTTGTAAATCTTTCTCTATGCCATCTATCTAATGAACTCACCCCAAACAGCATCTCCAACTGGTGCCGCACTATCATTTATACTGCTGAGCTAATAATTTAATTTTCATTGAGGGTGCAGGGGGGGGGAAGATGGAAGGAAAGAGATGATTTTACTAAATTGCTTCACTTTGGATAATGTTCATCCTATGGCCGCTTCTGATTTATATCCGCCATCGACATTTCCACTTTCTTAGAAATTAATTCCCTTATTTGAAAGAAAGAAAAATAACCCGACCGGCTGCAAAAGGAGCCCAGGACCGTGGCGTATTCAACAGGGCTCCACCGAGAAAGGTCAGTACGGCATCTCCCACGCATTTTCCTGCCCGAAGGGCAGGTTTGGGGCCGGCTGCTGCCCGCCTCCCCCCTCCTGGTCCGGGGACGCGGGGCAGGAGCGGCTCTGCTGCCCGGGGGCAGGCAGGGCAGGGCAGAGCCCTGGGCCAAGGCGCAGGTTTTTCCTCCTCCAGCTCTGCCCCCGGGAAGGGCTTGGGAGCATCCCAAGGGCTACCCGCCGGGAAGGTCCCACTGCCGGTGCAGGGAGCGTTCGGCAGCTCCGCTGGGGCTGGCAGAAAGGCGGGGGGGAGACACCCCCAAACCTCCCGAAAACCCCGGTTGTCCGAGTCGACGCCGAACCTCAGGCACCCAAGGCAGGGTGCTGGCTGCCCCCTCCCTCCCCCCAGGTCTCTCCCTGGGCGAGCGGGGACCCGACGGGTCCCGCGCTGCCCTCGGCCCGCTGCAGGCTCCGGGGGAAAACGGAGAAGAGGGAACAACCCAACCGAGGTGCCATTAAAGTTAATTGTTTTTATTGCCGGTTTAACAGTGTCTTGTAAATCTTTTTATGACCCAGCCCAGGAACACCAGTGAGGCCTAGACTGGAGTGGGAGCAGGATGAGTAAGGGAGCGAGGACGGGGGAAGAGCAGCTCTCGCTCTGGTCTCCCCCTCCCCGATCCCCACCGCGCTGGAGAGCGGCGAACTTTGGGGCCACGACACCCAGGAGAGACTCTTGGCAGCACAAAAAAGGGGATGGAACAAACCCCCAAACATTCCACGTTCCTTCCCCACCCAGACAAGACCCCAGCCTCCCTTTTGCCCCTGCGGAAAGCTCGCCTGGGCCCATCAAAGTTTGTTCGCTCCTCGCAGAAAAGGAGCCCACGCGTGTCCCGCGCCTCGCGGGGACGCCGCCGGACACGGAGGAGGAGCAGGGGCACCTCCTTCAAGTCCCCATGGAAGACGGGAAAACCCCTTTGATCTTGCGTACTTGCAAGGAGAAAGCTAATCCCATGTTGTGATATAAGTACCAGATGCTTCTTGGAAGAATTATACTGGGGCACAGGGTTAATGCTCCAGCTTTTCTTTAAAGTGTCCTGTGGATTATTCCCCGATTAAAAGGATTGTTCCCCAAACGGCTGGAGTGTCAGCCCGGCTGTTATTGTTGTTGTTGATACATGGGGCGAGAGAAAGGACACGAGGGGGAACAGGGTGTTGGGATTTATTTCTTGCCTCAATAACCTTTCGCCCCCCCCCCCTTTGCCCGACCCCTTTTCTCCCTTACGAGCTCACCAGGGTTGGGTTGGCCACTGCCAGGGCTGCTCACCCAGAAGGGGAGGGAGGGAGGCTGGGGAAAAGGATGCTGAGAGGGTTTTTTTTTTACATTTTTGGGGAGTCCAATGCATTGGGCACCCACCCGTGAAACCGGGGGGGGGGGGGCCGGGGGCACAGAGGGGGTAAACGGGCTCAGCGCCCTGCGCCCAGCCCCAAATCATCCCCGCTCAGCGCAGGCGAGATGCGGGAAAGACAGAAAAAAAAGAGGAAGAAATATTTTTGCCTCTTCTTGCTGCTCCCGCTGCTGAAGGCAGGCGAAGCTGCAGGTCCTTGCCCGCGGGGAGCTGCCTGGGAGCGCGGCCAGTCACTCCACACCCACGGAGGGGTCCCCCCCGAGCCCCCCGCTGAACAGCCACATCTCCCTTCCTTACCCCCCAGCTCTGCTTTTTTAAATTTTTTTAGATTTTTTTTTTCAGTCTCTACTGCTTTTGACTCCCGGTCCCAGCGAGATCCGCATCCACCTGCCCATCAGTCGTGTCACTTCGACCGGAGCATCCTTCGAGCCTTCGCTGCCACCCCCGGGACACACAGGGGCCACTGCCACAGTTTGGGGGGGGGGGGAGAACTCCCCCCGGGCTGGGAGGGGAAGCTGGCAGCAGGCTCGGATGGAAAACGATGGGCTCCAGCATCCCGCCGCACCGATCCCCCAGCAAATCTCAATTTAACCCCCGTCTGCACCCAAAGAGGGAAGGTTTTGGACCGATGGTGTTGCAAATATTTAAAACCAGGATGGTGTCGGGCTTGGAAAAGGGGGGGGGGGGAATGACCTCTTCCCAAAAGCAGCGAAGGAGGGAGGCACAAGCACAGCATCCCCTCCCTCACCTCGGCTCTGGGGGTCCCCTCCTACACCCCTCCCCAACTCCCCCCCCGCTATAGGGGGGGACACACCAGCAGAAGAACCGCTATCTCCGGGTTAGGGAGCATCGCACCTCTCTTTCCTCGGGGACACCAACGAAATCGCCCCCTCCGAGGCGGTGGGAGAAGCGCTCCCCCCACCCGGGGCTGCCCGAGCACCGTCTCTCCTGGGGGGGGGGCTCTGTGCC
>JAVJGG010000088.1:2686014-2755492 GCA_035590195.1 Aviceda cuculoides | reverse complement strand
CCCCCCCCCCCCAGGCGGCACTGGGAGCCTAATCCCGGCTCTCCCCCCCCCCATCCCCATCCCTCCTCCAGATCCGTTTTCTCCAAGGAAAGTCACAAGGTAACCACGGCTGGCTGTAACCTAAGAAGTGAGGATGGCTGGGAGATTATTTTTACATTAAGAGCTGCCCGAAGATGCGAACGTGCCTTCCGATGAGTTTTGGACTTTGGGTTTTGACGGAGGCGTGCGCAGTCATCTCCCGCGAAACGTCCTGCCCCGAGAGCGCTCGCTGCCATCCCCACGGCATGCCGACCCGGACAGAGCACCCAAGGTATAAAGAGAAATTTAAGCTTCTGCTCTGAAACCGATCTCCTTTCCCCTGGATCACACTTTTGATCTAATTTGTTTCTCTGTCCAAATGACTTGGCTCAGCCTTCCCCCTGAAAATTCGGTGTACAGTTGACATCAATCATGTCTCAGTCTAGGGAGGGATAAGGATAGAATATCAGAGAGGTGACCATGCATGCCACATGATTCAAATCATCTCAGCATTGATTAATTGGGTTCAATCTGAGTTTCAGAATCATAACAACTGTTGTTCCCCTTCACGTAACATCAACAGGGCCTTTAAAGCAGAGTATCCATTTACTCCAAGGCATGCGATGCATTAAGACCATCATCTTCTATTAAACCTTAAAGGCTGGATGAATTTTAGACAAACTCAATTAGCTCAAGATGGTTCTGCAGTGATTAGACATTGGTACCCCTTCCCCTTCATCAAGGATTTTTCTACCCCCTCTACTTCTTAATAGAAAGGGCAAAATATTTTGACATATGGAAGATGCATGCATGCCTTGAGACCATCCTATTGCTGCACTGACCGTGCAGGTAACCTGCTGAAACAAAGGCAAACCCCCTCTAAAACTTGTATAGGAAATATAAAAACATGACCGACTCTCCCCTGGCTTTAAAGAAAAACTCTTTGGATATCTGAGAGTTGGGGCAGGGAGCTGGAATCAAGGGGAAGCAAGAGCAGACAGAAAACAGCGTGTTTCTGCGTTAGCCAGGAGAAGATTATACCTCGGCCTCAGAAGAAAGAGCGAGCCAGGCGGGACTCCAGGCCCTCCTAAACGAAGTTATCCCTGCCCCTACACCCAGCAAGAAGTCGTGCTTGGGTTAGATAGTTGCTCACCAATTAACTACAGCTAAAACAGGACAGAAAAACCATCTGGGCGGACGGGGCGGGGGGGGGGGCAGGGTTTGAGATGGAGACTACTTCTGTGATTCAGGTTTCCATATGTTAAGAAAGATGAGCCATATTTGTGTGTGTTTGATTCTTATCTACCAGCTGGGATCACTCATCCGGGTTGTAACTGAAATAATAATGATTAAAGAAAAGCATGCCTGCCTTGTAATGTTGCAAGCATGGGCCTCCGCATCACATATATTCAGCCCCGATTGAGGAATGACCTATCACAAACGCAGCCTTGAGCAATCAGAGGAACATCATTTCTAATTACTGTTTTGCAAGCTGAAACCCTATTAAGTACTTCCCTGTTGTGCCTATTATGACTGGTTCTACACTTAAAACAAAAGCATCCTTTTTTTTTTTTTTTAATCGTTCCACTTTGCGTGGGAGCGATATCCTTGTGAATCAGCTCAGGGACTGGTTGCCTTTTTTTTTTTTTTTTTTTTCTATTTACTTCTTAAGAAAAGCTTGGAGGCTCTGGTTGCAGAGATTGAGTGAGATGAGTGTCGCGTGAACGCTCCTTGTAGCGGGGAGGGCCCAAGAACTGCGCTTAAACCAGTCCTCCGGTTTAAGGCATGAGTATTTTCAAGTAGAGAAATTCCACAACCAGACTTTTAGGAGAGTTTTAAGACAAGTTTACTCTGAAGTTCCATCCGCACAAACTGCCAGGCTACGAGTATGCCAGCGATGAAAACGGATAGATGATTTTCCCAGGATATAAATGGATATCCTAGAGCAAAACACACGCTAGGCGAAGCACGGGGGATCCCATCGCCCTCCAGAGCACCGAGCAGTCACACCGCTGACCTGACCCGGTACATCGTCTTGAGCCGAACGGCTGATTTCTGGTTTTGACCGATTTTACCCCTAGGAACAGCATAGCAGGGAATAAAACAAACCCCAAAGAAACAGTAACATTAAACGCGCTATGAAAAGCATAAGCAAGGGTGGGAGATGGCAGCAAACGCTCCGAAGGGACATGCTCAGCTCTGGGACCGGGACTCCGGAGTAGGGAGTTGTCTCTGTGCTCACATAAATGAATCAAGCAAATTAATTAAGCAAATCAGGGCGCTCACTTCAGGCAGGATACCCAACTGATTTGGTCAAACAACAGAAACTGGTGTCCGGACACGGACACTCAGCAGGTCCACGTGCGTTTTACTTGTCAGTCACTAAGGCAGAACCAGAGTTCGGCTGTCTCTGGCTTTCACGTCCAAAAAAAGAGAATTCCGCTTGCTTTGCTTTCACAGCTCTACGCCAGGGGAACGAACACACGTCACGACTACCTGAAGCCACGTTTGAAAGCAGCAGAATGAACGGATGAGCGCACAAAGCCGGATAAGTCCTGATTTTCAGGCCAGGCGACCTCCCGCTCAGGCGGAGCTGAAGCAGCCAGCCCCCGTCGCTGGATTTGGGCGAGACCTGTGGGACATCCCACGATGGCGCTCCATGGGGGAAACCCGGCAGAGATCCCTCCCCGACACCAGTCAGCGGCCGCTGCTGACGTAAGTAATGCTGGAATATGTAAAAGATCATAAAAAAAGGAACTACTGCTAAAAATACACAGCCCCCAGCCATTTCATATATATAGCCCAAACCAGCAGACACTTTCATCTAGTTTTCACTAGACAGACTGAGTAGCATCCCTGTACGTCCTAAGGGGGCTGAGAAAAGAAATAGGGATGCATTTGAGATGCACTGGGATAGAAAAGGAAAACCAACTGGAGATTCCCATTTCAGCCTTCGCAGCCAGACTGGCAGGGGCGAGGAGGACAGGGGCCGTAAACCAGCAAAAAGCTGCTCGGTTGCCGATTCCCAGTTCCCTCGCGCGCTCACACAGGCAGGGCTGGGGGCAGAGCGGGGGCACAGCATTAAAGACCGAATTGTCCATCGCCCGCAGGAGAGGGCCCGTGCAGGATTGTACCGGCAACCCAGCACCGGCACTGCCCGACCTGCCAACCTTAACGAATCTGTTAGGGGGTCACGGAGCAGCAGCAGCTCTTTCCTACGGGATTAAATGCCCGGAGAACCGTCTGCTATCCCGGAGAAGAGGCGAGAATCTCCCCCAGCCCTTTGCGCTCCCAGGGATGGAGGTCTCGGGTGCCGAGCGGGTAAATCCCAATACTGAGGCTTGCTTCGCTGAAAAAGCAAAACCTTCTTTTTTTTCCCCCCCAAAACCTCTACTTCTAGAGGAAAGATTTCCCAAGTGCTGACGCCACGCGCAGAGATTCTTCATCTCCCTGTAATACAAACCATCCATCTGCGTGGAGTGGATTCCTGGAGGGCTGTTTATTTTCTCTCGCTTCTTTTTCCTTCTTTCGCATCAGCTGCCTTGGTCCCTTCCCCCAGCTCTTACGCAAAGTCTCCGACGAGAAACCGGAGACGGAGGCATCCCCGCCAGCAACGCCGTTATCTCCCGCTTTGTGGTGGGAGGGGAGCACGGCAGCACCTGCGCTGCCCAGTTTGGGCCAGTTCTTGGGGACGACCCTCACGTTTCCCCCCGTACCGACACCCACTGCCCGCCGTCTCCGAAGGGTGCCAGTCTCCCCCCGGCAGGAACGGGCTAAGTACTCGCAGCGGACTCCTCCAAAGCAGCTGAAGGCGAGGCAACGAGAGAAGGAATGCACTGAACCAGACCTGGATTTGAACTTTTAAGTCTCCCTCTCGCCGAGCATAACTTTTCACTTTGAATTTGACTGATCCAGTAGCTATAAGCTACGGAGAAAGAGCGCGTATGTAAGAATGTATCCATCCCTCCGGACTTTCCGGGAACTCCAAGCTGGTGCTGCCCCAAGTTTGTTCCGAGCCTCGATTCATTTAGCGTTCACCAAGTGAACTATTCCAGGAATGTGCAAGGATCAGTCCCCAGAAGAGCAGAGCGAGAAGGGGGAGGCCATGCAGCAACGCAGCATTTCCCCCAGCTTTTTAAAGCAGATTTCTTTTCCCTGCCTTCCAGCCAACTTCCCCTATGTGACCTGAGAAGTTTCCCTAATAAAAATATAGATGTAACCTTATCTAAAGTGAGTGCAGCAAATGTACTAGGGATAATGCGTAATTAATAACAGAAAAATAATGTTTCCCCTTTTATTAAATCAAGGCCTCCCCTGACCTCTCACCCTTATATAAGTGCCTTTAGTTTTATGACAGCAACGGACAAAGTTATTGTGTGTCCGTACGTGTACGCACATCCTAGCTGGCAAGGGGCTCACCTAACTATTGCTGGAGTTAGTTTAGGGATTTTTTTTTTTTTTTTAAGGTTAAAAAAAGAAATGCCTCCAGTAGTTTATATGATGCTTGGCCGGCGAATGAACTCAATCAGTGTATGAAACTAATCTGGTTCCACCGAGGAAAGATTCTGCCTCACGGTCCCAGCGTAACAATATCTATTTACACACACGCACGCGTATGAGGATTGCTTTTGGGCTCCCTAATGCATTTCCAGGCTTAGATAGATGCTTGAGGAATGTATCAATATTTTTATATATTTGCAGCATACAAAGAGAAAACAAAGAGCAGTCGAATTCCCTGGAAGGGCTCAGCATTTTTTCGGCTGTAACGCAGTAAAATCTTCACTGCTTACAATGCAGCGTTTCTTCCCTGGCTGCTTTTCTTGTTTTAATACTCGCAGACCCTCAGATCCCAGCCGTGACCGTTGACAAAAATGTATTTATACAGTGGGAGAGAGAAACTAGGGAAAATTAACCATTTTGCACCTGAAAGCGCATCGAGACTTTAGAGAAATCAATAAATAGGAGGCCAGCCTGGTTTTCTCCGCCGTTCCCCCCTTCCCCAGCACGCTGATTGCCGGTAATGTTATCTAACTCCAGAGGTCATCGGGCTCGTCTGATCTACGGGTTTCCCTTCTGATTCATTACGTTCGATGCACGGATCTTCCAGGAGTCAACCCAGCAAAACCCTTGGGTTAATGGAAGCCACACCAGCTCCTAATCCAGTAGCTTTGAATCCTTCTGTTTGTGTTGGATGGGCGCTGTGCGAGAGCCCCCTCGCCCAGGGTCAGGGAAGTTCCCTCCGAGCACCAGCGGCAGCGATGTGAACCCCGGGTCACACGTTTTTCCTCCGGATTTACCAGGGACTCCGGCAGGGAGAGAAGGAAGGGACGGGATCATGTCCCTGCCATCATGTAAAGCCAGTTGGATGCAAGCCCCCTCCTACTCCTATGCTTATTTCGTTGCCTAATTTCGAGGCAACTAATTTTGAGGCAACGAATTTCAAGGCTCAGCCCGGAGCTGTGCCTCTCCCCCCCAAACGTTTTTCTCTCTGTCATTCCCCGAAGCGCTAAAAGAAGCGGAAATATTGGATTTCTTCACAATTTTCAGCCCAGCGCTTTCCTTAAGGAGGTGGAAAACTCTTTGGCCTCAAACACACAGGTGCGAGCCAGCCCCTGGGTCTCAGTATTTATCCAGTCAGCCCCTGTGGTTCGAACGTATAAATCTGCACGGAGATAAACGCGTCTTTTAAGCGGCAAGCGCTCCAAGGTAAATGCTCCTGTAAAAGCAGATATTTCCTCCGCTCTCCTGTCGACCTGCCACGCTTCCCCAGCTCTGCCTGCAGAAGGGTCGACACGGGCCCCAAAGTTGGGAAAGCGGGAGGGCACGTCCCGCTCCCTCCTCTTCCAGAGCCGTCGCTCGCTTGGCTTTCGTCATTCAATCGAGCTAAATCCTGCCACGGTCCGCGGACGGAGGAGCACGCGCCGAACTATAAATACCCTGCCCTGCATTTCCCCGGTGCTCCCCCGCTTCCCTCAAAAGGCGAGTCGAGGGCGTATCGCTTTCTAGCCGGGCTCCGGCAAAAGCGTTCCCAGCCCTAGGACCTGCTCCCGGGAATGGGGAGAGGGGACGTTTCGTCTTTTGACCGAGAAGGGCCGTTTGTGGGCACGTCGTTTGAAAGGCAGCTTTCCCCAACGCGTAAGGACCCAGGCGGCATGCGATAGATAGGCGCGAGGGCTGGGGGGGCCTGAAGTTTTCCTCCTTTGCTCTGTATTCCCAGGGGAACGCAGCTCTTTGAAGAGGATAAGGGCTACTGGGAGGGAGCCTCCAAACTCGGGGGAGCGCAGAGAGCAGCCCAGCTTGCCAGGGCTGCATAGCTGCCCACCAGCAGCAAACCGGTTTTGCGCTGGTCAGGACAATACGTGACTCAGAGAGGTTAAAATGGGATCGAGGATCCGGGGTATCTCCCTCCAAACGACGTAACGCAGCTGACGGAAAGGAGCGAACCCCGTTACCTTCCCCACCGCTCCCTGCTCTGCGTTTCATCTCTCTTCCACCGGCTGCGGGATGCACCGACGCACGCTCCCCTCCCACCAAACCCGGCCATTTATTTACTGTTTTAATAACCCTCCTGTGCCCACGCAGTACGCAGACACCAACGGCTGCCGCTGCCTTGAAGAAGGCGCTTTCTGTCTTCCAAGTCACCGTTCGGGTCCCATCAATCTTAAAAATATTTTGGGGAGCACCAAAACAAACCCTGCACACACACACGGCGAGCTGCTTTCCAAGCACACGAATACTTTCAAGTTCGACAAAATGTTTCATTTTGGTAAGGGCAAGCTCTTTCATCTGGTTTTGGAGTCTCTTTGTTTCATTATTTCTCTACGGGTTCCTCCCTGAAAGGAGTTAAAAAATAAAATTAAAAAAATAGCTTTTTCAGTCTGAAAACATCCAAAAAATGTATTTTGCAAAGAAATTCCCTATTCCCGTTGGGTTTTGTGGTGGTGGGTTTGTTTTTTTTTTTTTCATTATGCAAAGTTCTGCCGTCGGCAGCAACGTTTTGTGAAGAAAAAACCTGGTTCCACCAAAATAGCATTTTCTGATGAAAAAACAATTCTACTGCATTTCCCCTCTCTGCAGAGATCAGTGCCTGGGACCGAGCATCCCTCCACCGCTCCTAAAAACCCCGCTCCAAGAACTATGCACAACCACAGCCAACTCCATTTTAGAAACAAATCTGCTCTGTTTACTGATAAATATTTATTCAGATATTTACCAAGAAAAACATGAAAGGCAAATCCAGCATCTGTACTTCTAATATCACTCGCCGGGGAGTATCACTAAATACACTGGGGCACAGGCATCAGAGGACGGCTTTGAGATCACCCCCAAATTTGCTTGTGTAAATCAGCTTTTTCCCCCCGCTTTAAAATCAAAGGTGAAATTCTGATTTACTCCGGAGGCCGCGGCATCTCTGTCGGCTGAACGTTGCAGCCCTGCTCAGTTGCTCTGCAAAGCGTTATGTTGTTATGACTCAGAAAAAGCAAAATAAGGAATTTACACCCCCACGGGGAAAACCCCGCATGGGGGTGACGGGGGGGGATACCTCCTCCCGGGGCAGGGGACCTCTCCCAGGACATCCATAGGGGACTGGCTGCCGTTTCCATTTACAAAAATGTCCTGTTGTGGCTTTTTATTCCTGACTTTAGGTGAGCCTCTTATTTCTGATTTACGCCAGCTAGCGAGAGATGAGGGCTGGCCTGTGTGACGGTGTACAGCACTTCTTAATTTACGAGTATTATGGGCAGTTACTGGAAGATAATGGGTCTAAATAGACCTTTGCTGCAGCTTATTCTATCAGATGAAACCATGGTTTCATATACATGGAGGAAATCGGCTACAGTAGCAGAGCTCAGAAAAAAATGTATTATAATGATACAAATAGAAATAATAAAAGCATAAGGAAGAAATGCTCATGAACCCACTGAAGAAATGTTCCCAAGCAACAAAGTCCCGACAATTGTAAATCTCAAGCCCACAAAGTTTTATCCCCATACTTAGATTTAACGTTGCTTGCCCTGAAGTAGAAAATAGCTCCTGGTCTGAGTTCAGTCTCTGGTTTGAAGGTTCACAGCTGAAGCCTGCCAATTCCGAAGTGTCTGAATAGGCAGAAAATTAAGGATTTTAGCTAGGGTACTTTGTTGCCAAACACCAAACCAGAATTTTCTCTTTACTATAAATTGGTATTTATCTTTCTGTATGATACATAAAAAAGCAGATTACTAGAGCTAGAAGAACCAAAGCCGCCGCTCCCCAAAATCACAGGAATAAGCAAGCGTTCCAGTTAAAAATTACACACGTTTTTTGCAAGAAAGGGTTTTTTGTTTATTTGTTTGCGACCAGCTAGGAAATTCCGCAAAACCCAAGGAAACGCCCCCAAATGAGAGTGAAAACGATTGCCTCGGGCTTTCTTCAGGACTTTGGGGGATACCGAAAAAGAAAGAAAAAAAGATAAATTACGAGGTGGCACCTGAAAACCCGCTCAGCTTTCAGCGCCGAGGAACGTAAACGCGTTGTTTTGCTTACTTCCATCATCGATTTCAGGAAGCCGGGAAGGCTGCTCGGAAAATGGTTCCCCAGCCCCAGCTACAATGCAGTTCCAATAATAGACGGCGTGGGCAGATGCTTAATCATCTTCAAATCATGTTTCGCTACGCCAGATCTAAAGCTCTTGGCCCGCGGTAGGACACAGTTAAGCTCCCGTTTAACTGCAGAGTTGCCGCGGGGCTTGAACGCAGTTGTCCCACCACGCGGGCAGAGTCAGGCCCCCGACGCGCCGGGAATACGGGCAGTCGGGGGCTGTGATTGACGGGCGGCTTGGAAACTCGCCGCCGGAGCGGTTAAATTACGAGGGGCTGGGGAACTGTTTTTTCCTCTTTCTTGACCGATTTTTTGAGCCTTAGAACTTGCGCCTACGCCGAGCGCTCTGCGCTACGTTCCCACCTCTGCCCCTTCGCTTCGAGGCGCAAAAGAAGGGACGCCTCTCCTGGGGCAACCCTGGGATCCTCAGCGATCCCGTCGCGTTCCCGAGAAGATTCACAACCTCACGCTCACCATCAACCTCCTAATTCCTGCCGGAGCCGAGAGAAGAGCTCGCTTGGCTGTGAAACCCGCTCCCTCCGAGGGGGCACGAAGCGGCCGGCCCCGGGAGGAACGGCCGTAAGACGTCTACGCCTTCGGCTGGGCCATCCGCGGCAGCGCCGCGTGAAAAGCTTTGGCTCGTCTATTTATCGCAACCGCCCGCCAGGGCCACGAGGCGCAGACGAAAAAATAATCCCTGCAAAGAGCCGCTGCTGCTCAGGCGGCCGGTGGAAACGGCACGAGAGGGCGAGCGGGGCGGGAAGGGTTAAATAAGCCGCGCGTCGCCTTGTTGCGACTGGAGTTTGGCCAAGCTGTGAGGGCTGATACTGCTCCGTCGGGATGGGTGCCACGGAATCCTTCCTGATCGGGAATGCTCGAGGCCTTAGTCTCGCGTCTCGCCCCGAAAGTCACCGCAACAGCCCAGCGACCCCAGTTCAAGGCAATAACTGGGTGTTGAAAGGGACGGCAGCCGGCCGGCCTCTCCCCCAGCACATCCCGCCGGGCTGCCCCGGCGGAGCTGGACCGTCGGGGCCGATCGAGGGGCCAGCCCTTGTCCCGGCTGACCGGCCGCCAGCGCTGGCTCTGGCTAACCCTCGTCGGCAGCTTCTCCGCAGAGTCGCGATGGAAAACAGCCCTGGGAACGCCCTCATCCGCGTCACAGCCAGGGGACGCTGCCCGTTCCCCCGCCGTCGGCCACACGCCGCATCCGCGATCCTCGGCGCTAAATTTTCCGCTGGGGGTCTTTCTCTCTCCTTCTCCCGCAGCGCGAACTTTCGTGCAGTTGCTCCTGGCTGGGTAAAAACGAGGACACGGCGGCGCTGAATGCCGGGCTGTGGTGGGGATGCCACCGGTGGACGCGAGCTGGTGTGGACGCTTGGATCTGGTCCACGCGCTGTGGCTCTGATTACAGCCGCCAGCCTGGCTCCTCCCTGCCAGCCCCGAGAGGGACGCCGGCGTGTGGACGAGGTGTACGAATCCAATAAAATTAACACCCGTCTCCCTCCTACCCCCATTGCTTACTTTGGGAAACGGGATACAGGGGGAGTTTTCTGCAGGGCGCTACCCGGGTTTATCCGAGGCGTGCTTTTAAACGGGCTGAGCTGTGCCAGTACAGAATCCGTGCGATCGCTCCGTGCCTTTAGACGGGGCTCGGGATGGGCCCGTGCCAGAAAGTCCCACCAGCGACAGGGTTTGAAGTCTATTTGGTTGAACAAAGCAAACTCCTTAACAAAGGCTCTTTCTTCAGGTTCAAGGCTAGCGTGTTTCTGCTTGGCTTCAAATAAATTTGGGACGCTTCTCGGAAAGCACCCTGGACCAAAGTGAAGCGAGCGGCAGCATCAGAGCTCAGGCAGCTCGGGGGTTTGTTAATCCATCCAGGGGCTCAAACCGAGCTACTGCCGAGCCCCGTTAATCACACGCACGCGTACACGGGGCAAACGACGGTTTGCTTAAACCTCTGTGAAAGATGCTCAAACTAACAGGTTTTACCTTGTATTTGCCGTAGGCCAGGAATACCCCCGTGGCCGGTTAATACGCAGCAGCTGAGTCCCGGTAACTCAATCGGGCGCCTGAACCCGGTTCGGAGACCGTCATACGAGAATTAAAACACGGCAATAAGCCTCGTGCGTGGGGAAAAGGCAGAGGAAAAGCCCAGCAGCCCTGCTGCAGCCCAAGCCCAGTGCTGCCCAGCGCTCCCACCCTGGCACCTGGGACCCGACTCTGCAGCCGAGCCCGGGGAAGCCAGGCTCCCCTGATGCTGGTTTTTGGGGGAGGATGCGGCTTTTTCTAACTTCACGTGATGACTCCTGAATTACACCGGCACGGGCCAGGAGACGTGACCTCTGCACCGGCCACCTCCACCTCTGCAGGAGCTCAGGGCTCTACACAGCTCTTAGCACCGCGAAGCCGGAGCCGAGTAGGTAAACCACAGCTTTTTCCCTCTGATCCCCAACCAGACTAACTTAGTTCTGTATTTTCAACAGGAAGGATTTGTTCCAGGATCCAGAACAGTGCCAAGCATTTCAAAAAAGGTGAAAAATATGCGCAAAAAACCCACTCATAAATACCTCTGCTCGACTCGGGGCCAGCCAAGCAGACGGCAGCGTGACATTCGCGTAGCAAAATATTCCGGGAAACAATTAATGCGGGAGCCGGCTCAAGAAAAATACGCTCGCCGAGTCATTCAAGTAGCAAGACCAGATGGCGGGCTGCCTTCCCCACCGACGGCACTTCTCCATCGCGCTGCCCCGAGCTCACCTGAACGGCTGCCAGCGGCTGGCGGGGACCGGCGAGCGCCG
Organism: Aviceda cuculoides; assembly: GCA_035590195.1. Classification (NCBI taxonomy): domain Eukaryota; kingdom Metazoa; phylum Chordata; class Aves; order Accipitriformes; family Accipitridae; genus Aviceda; species Aviceda cuculoides. Next base: position 2,744,099 of record JAVJGG010000088.1, on the reverse strand, counting down.
GGGAAAAACCAGCTCTGCTAGAGCCATCGCCAGGCAAACGCCGAGCTGGCTATTTCTTTTTCAGCTGTGCGGTAAGTCGGGTTAAAGGGTGTTAAAAATAACGACCTGGCCAGGGCTGGAAGAGGAAGGGTTCAAGAGTTCAGCCTGGAAGCGGAGAGCCAGGGCTTCTGCGGGGAGAGAGTAACCACGAGCAAGGGAAGGGCAAGGGGGGGAAAATCCTCTTGCTTGCAGGAAGCGCCGCTTGGGGTTGCTGGCAGAAAGGTCTGCCCAGGTGTTACTCAGCCGTAATTCCAAGGGCCAGGATTCGGGGTGGGGTGGGGGGGGAGGATGCAGCCTGGCTCCTGGCTCGACAGTGGGAGCTTTGTCTCGGTAGGGAGCGAAGGAAAAGGCGACGTTTCTTGCTGGGCTGCTCCGGGCAGCCCTCGCGGTAGTCCCACCGGTCCGAAGGGACTTTTGGGATGCAGAGAGCAGTCCCTGCCCCGCAGCGCTACCAACACGAGGGCGAAGAGCAGCGTTACTGCTGGGAAGGGCAGAATAAACCACCACGATAACCTTCCTGACTGCAGGAGTCAGTGCCTCTCGGTGTGGCGCGGACCCTTCGCCTATCTTTGGAGACCCAGATAACCTCTCCCCATTACAAACGGAGGCGCTCCATCAATCCGGAAAAACAAAGTGCAGCCCCAAATCCCCCTTCTCAGGGTGGGGGGGATTTTCCCGCCCTGGATGGCGCACGGAGGGCGCAGACCACGTGGATCCGCGGATGCCGCCGCTTCGGCTGCCGGGATGCAACGACCCCATCTCAAGCCCCAAGCAGAGCTCCGCGCGCTGCGGGACGGCCCCAGGCGGGGCACTGGAAAGGATTCCAGCTCCGAAAGCTCATTTGGTGGCAGTGGGCTTTGTGGATTTGTGGAGTAGTCCACAGAGAATGAGGAACACCGAACGCCTCCCGCACAGATGCTCAGGGCATCCTTAACCCCGGGCAAGTCTCAGAGCCACGGCGGGCATCCCCCACCCCCCCCCAGGTTTGCTTTTTTGGGTGCTGCGCACCTGCAGCAATACCAGCCCCCTCTTCAGCCCTTCGATCCAGAGAGGCTATTCTGAACGTAGGATGGAAGGTGGGAAAAGTGCACAGGAGAACATGCAGGCCCCCCCCGGCGGGATGGGAAGGGCACCCGTACTCTCTCGGGCAACACACCGTGTAGTGCAAGACAGGGAAAATCACCACTACCGCTCTTCTCCCCTCCACCCTCTGGCTTCACTGTCAGTATCTGAGATTTCTGCAAAATTATTCACTGAGATTTTGCCTCCCAGGAGAAGCTCTCATAGGATTAGGTGGCCCCATCGCTCATTCCAAATCGTTTGCCTCCCTCTTGGAAAAAGGATCTCCTCGTTTATTCTGGATTCTTCTCTTTCAGTGGACTTCCCAAGCCGGGACAAAGTTTGCGCTGCTTTTACAGGGAACGTGGAGAAAACAGGAGTCATTGGCGAGATTTAGAGGAAACGAGGGTTTTGCCTCTTTGAAACAAGTTGAAACCAACCCCTCTTGGCCTCTACCCCTCCAGACGGCTTCTCTGCGACGCAGCCACGGGAGGCAAGCACAGACTGAGCAAAGGCTCCTCTCGCGAGCACCCCGGCTCCCATTGAACCCAGCGCCTTCCCCGCGGTGCGAGCGCTTCCAGCTTCGACAAGACGTTACATGCAACGAGGACGAGGTGTTTGATGAATCATTTGCAGCGAGGGGGATTTTTTTTAATAAAAAAAAAAAAAAAAAAAATAAAATTTACATTCCACTGCAACACCTACAAGACAAACAAACAGACCGAACCATCCGTGAGCTCAGCTCACCACGTAATCACATGCTACCCGGCTCTTATAAAATACTGCTTAAGTGGCGAGAACCCCTCTCATTTAGTACCTTGCTATGATATCGGCTGTGATAAATTAGCAGGTGTCTTTAAGAAACACCGTCTCCCAGAGTTAATACGGGTGATAAGTTTTATTTGCGGTCCTTCCCGAAGAGTTGTGGTTAAAGCCAGTAAAAGGTAAAAATGGCAACATGAGTATTTTGCTAATGTAGAGTAAAAAGCGTCCCCGTCACTAGCACGTATTTCTATCGCACACGAAAAGAATAAGACCTGAAAACAGTAAGTAAAAGTCCTGAAACAAGCTTAGGTACAGGGCAGCCGTCCGTAGCAGCCCATCATATGGGATCTACAAACAGGAGGAATTATCGCAGTTGTGGAGCAGCAGTGACCTCGCTTCTGATTCCACCGGGACGACCGAGAAGCAAACCCCCAGGCGAGAGGGAGAAAGGCACCGAACTCCAGCACTGCCCGTCTAAGGCTAACTCTACGCTTAACTTCATCCAGAAAAAGGCACTGAGGGTGGGGAAGCAACGCTGCACCCTCTGCTATTCACCTTTTATGCTGTGCTCCCAATCGCTGTCAAGTGGGAAACCACTTGAAGAAGCAGCACTGGGGAAGGTGGGATAAAGACCGACTCGTGTCGCGCTCTTCAGTCTAAAGCGACGTTCGCATCACCACTGAGAAAATAAGTAAGGAATTAATTAAAAAAAAAAAAAGATTCACGATAAACTCTCAAGCTTCTTTCTCAGCTGGTCAGCATTTCTACAGCCGGGCATAACTGTTCCCATCTCCCTGGAAGAGGGTGGGGGGGAATAATTAGGATATCCACTTAGCACGAAGATAAAAACCCGACCGAGATGCGGGAAGCCGTGGAAAGGTGCTTCCCCCGCCGCAGGCTGCGCTGACCAGCCCATCCCCGCCGGGATGCTCCCACCCCCCATCGCCTTTAAAAACTTTCCAAGTTCCAGCCAGCCTTCCAGATTTACGATGTGTTTCACTTTTTGAACACCCTTGGATCAGACTGGGGTGATGAAAGCCCGATAGGTCTGTAGATAGCTTTTTGTATGGAGAGAGTATATAAAAGATATTGCCCCCCTCCATACACACACATGCACTCCTCTTCCCCCCTCCCTTGAATGTGTCTTTTCTGAAAACTTCAGCCAAGTCCATCCATGCCAAGAACCTTCCCACACTCCACTCCAGCCTCTGCTTTACTTAAAATTAATTCAGAGACACAGTACCAGGGACCACAGCCTTTGCTGAGTCTTAATAAGACCGCAAGGAATAGGAAAGGGGAAAAAAAGGGAGGGGGGGAAAAAAAAAAAGAAAAATTGCAGCAGTTCTTGTAACTAAATCTGTTGGAGTTGTAAGTGTGGTAAATGCGTGTTCCTGCACTATTTGGACGCCTCTGCTTTGCCTTTAGCAGCTGCTGTAATAAACTTCCCAGAAAGCATTGGATTCACAGAAGTGTTACTAGAAACCCTAACAGAAACCTAATGGAAATGATGTATCAATGCAGCAAACCAGGGAGATAAGCCCTGCTACAATAAAGAGAGACTTAAACTAGGTTCCCTTTACTTGGGAGAGAAAACAAAAATTGCTCTCTGCATTTCAGAGGGGAGGAAGAAAAGAGGGGGGCTGAGATCTAATTACGAGTGTCTTGAAATTCCTTCTGCATAAAGTTTCCTTAAAGAGCTGCCAAAAAAGCAAACTCTTGGAGATGGCGTTGAGGTGCAGCTCTCAGCTCAGCTGAAGTGCACGCGGCTTTGCCCTGCGATGACAAAACATTTAATTATGACTAGCCCAATGTCTTCCACATTTGGAAACTGGATTCTTGACACACATAATATACCCCATGCTGACACGACTATTTGGCAAAAGCCGAGCCTGTGATCTCACATTAATTGCTACACAAATATACTTATTGTGGGCATGGGTTTTATATGGCTGAAGCCTCCATTTGCACATGTTCACAATAAAAACACTTCCCCGCCCCCTGCCCCCCCCCAATACCGATTAACTTTTTTTTGGAGAGCTTTTTTTTTTTTTTTTTGAGATGCAGTTTTAATGGCATGAGAACTGTCTGTCGGCTTCCATTACCCCTTTGTTCTCTTCGTCTCTCGCTTTATATGTATTTTTATAAGCCTTTTAAAGCCAAGTCTCCCCGTCCTTAATTCTTCTCTCTCTTTACTTTTGTTTTTATTGTAGGGCATCAATAGAAACAGAAAGATTTCGCTGGATTAAAGACGCGGCTGTCGCTTGAAAGCAAGCCCACTGATAGAGATCTTATACGATCTCGCCCTTTCTTCCATCTAAGGCCTTTTGCGGGGAGACGGGAGGACGGCGACCCGTTTCCCCTTAAACCGGCGGCTGGAGGTGCAAGACACCCATCGGCGAGCGCGACCCTCCACCAAAGCCGGCCCGGCGCTCGCCGGGATTGCTCCTCGGTGACGTCATAGGCCTCGGAGGTCACAGCTCCCGTGACGTCACGCGCAGGAACGCGCAGCAGACGGTCGGAGGGTTTCCCGGTCGGTGTCTCTCCGTAGGAAGACCGGAGCTCTTCACCTGATTTCCCACAAAAGACCCCACGGAGGGAAAAGAGGCTTTACCCTTGGCTCTCAACCCCCTTGCCAAGCAAACCAGTACCAAACCACCCAAATTCACCCTTCTCCAGCTCCTCCACGGCACACGGTAGCCACGCTGCGAGCTACTAATTCTGGCTCTGCTGCTCATTTTCCCGGTGACCCTGAGCATCCTACCAAGCTCCCCGTGAGCCCTTCCAGATCCGGAGGCAAAGCGACAGCTAAACAAAGCCATAAAGCCCCACCAGGCTGGGGAAAATCCTAACGAGAAGCAGGCTTGGAGATCCAAAGCCCAAAAAGCTATTTAAAGCTGGGAGCTACGATCTCCCTCACCCTCCGACAGCCCTTGCAAAAACCCCAAAGGGGCTGCCAGCAGGTGGAGGTCCCCACCATACCCCTCCTTCCCCAAAAAAGCTTTGCGGCACAGCAACGGCTGCAAAAAAAAAAAATTAATTTTTTTTTTTTTTTCCCCTTGCTTTCTCAGTACAAAGAAACTGTTTATTTAGAAAGATCAAGGAACCAAAACCATAGGCAAATCGCTCTTCTCCTGGTAAGGCAGCAAAGCATGCCCGGCCTCGCTCGCGTGTTTGCGCAGCACCGCCGCGCGTGCGGCGAGCGGGACGCAGCCTCCCTCCCTGCAGATGCTTTCGTAGTTATCCCAGCGCTCGTCCGAGAGCCATCAGCTCTTTCAAACAATGACCAATTTGTTCCCCGGGGTGGCATTTCCTTATGATTCATCCCGCTTTGCCGCAGGCCGGAGGGCTGGGATGCTAATACCAGAAGGATACGCTCACGTGCTGGCCTGAGCACCACAGAGAGAGTTTCCACGACATTCGGCGGAGAAGTCGCTGTCACGAACCCCAGGTTTTGCAGAGAGTCACCGTTGCAACGGCCTCTCAGAGTGGAAATTGTGTAGAACGGCAGTTAAGGGGGGAAAAAAAAAGCCCATAATTTCAATTCGGCAAGGCAGAAGCGTCTCTCTTGAGCAACAGGATGTCTTCTGTAAACATGAGGCTACCACAGCTGTTGGAGATATGAAGTGCTGCATTAAAATGTTTCATTTTATCATTGCTGAAATGGAGTGAGAAAGCTGAAGGGATCAGTTTAGCCTTTCCTCTCCCCCCCCACGCTGCCAAAAACCCACCGAGAAGGGTGAAGCCTTTTTACTTTAATGGACGTTCATTTTCCAAAGGGCAAGTATGCCTCTAAAAAGGTTGCAGGCGCTTCCCCCCCACGCACATACGTGGGGCTGCCAAGTCATAATTTTAACAACAAATCTTTTTATTTGCCTTTTTTTTTGTCTTAAATCCCAAGCACTTGGGATTTATGCAGTGTATGGGAAGCAGCTTTCATGACAGGAGCGAGTTTTCACACGCGATGTTTGTGCGGTTTAAGCTTTTCTCTGCGAAGGAGTGGTCCGGCAACCGGCGAACAAGCAAAGAGAGCAAGATGAAATATTTTCGGTCCCCTGATTATTCAGTATCTAATCGCATTTGACCGGCGGGGGTTGGCCACACTGCACGCATCCAGCCACCCGCGCAGCTCCGATAGCATCTGCAGCGTCCACGGCCCATTGGTACAGTGCAACGACAGGATTTCGAGCAATAAATTATCTTTTAGAAGTAGCTTATCGTGGAGACGCCATTCATCTCCACGAGCTGGACCAAAACCAGCTCCACTGGCTGGAAGTTCAAGCGAGGGCACGCACGTTCGCTATTTTTTTTTGACCATCCAATTTTGGGGTTGCAAAGCCAGACATTAAGCTGGCTGAAAGTCTAGTCCGGCGAAGCATTCTGAGTTGGCAAAGGTTTGCTGCTGATTTATGTGGCGCAACAGCTCAGAGCCTGGGATGCATCCATAACATTCGTTCCATCTGTCGTCAACGCAGATTCTGTTCTCCACCGCTCGTGCTGGCAGGGCTTGATCCGAGATCTGCCGCTCTCGCTGAGGGGGGAGGAAAGGGGACGGGAGAAGAGGAAGCAAAAGTCTCCCATTGGTGCCAATGGCTTCGCAGGAGGCCTCAAGTTCTTCAGATGCCTCCAAGCATTGTTGCTGGCGTGATAATCTTTGGCAGCCCATTTAGGCGAGGAAGGGAATGAGCGGTCACACTGATTTTTCAATACAATTTCAGAATCGATCTTCCCCAACGGTCTCATTTCAGGCCCCCACACGCCTGTGCTCATAAAGCATAAAGGTCCAGAAAACCATCTAGTCCTCTCCGTCTCCTATCCTTCTTGCTCCTTCCAGGCAAATCTTCCCTATGACCAATCCACGCAAAACACTGACTCCTTTCAGACCAGTTAAACACCCCGCTAATCTACGAGATATCTTCCAAGACGACGAGCAATTCAGACTAAGAAGCAAAGGGAGCGTTTATCTTGGGCACAACAAAAAAGTCCAATCTGCCCTCGAGATCTCCGGCACGCCTGGGGCTCGCCGAAGTCGACAGGGCTGGAAGCTCCATCCGCAAAGCCAGTGCCGTGCGCCGCGCTGGGATTCACACCAAGCGTAAGAGGCCTCTTCTGCAGATAAAGATAGCTGAAGCATGAGCCAGGCTGCAAGCCAAGATGCTCTTCCCTCCTCTTCCCCCCTCCCCAGGTCTGGGAAGGCTGGGGATGGTCCCCCCCCCCCCCCATGCGCAAGCCGTACCCGAGGCCGCGCTCGGGGTGGGGCGATCCTCCCCGCCGAAACGCTGATGATGCGATTCACCTCTGCATATTACCTTCTGGTTCCTCGCCGTTCCAACGCCTCCGACATCTACAAAAAGCTGGAATTTCCTGCCCGCTCAGTGGTGCAATTTCAAATGCTTTTTGGTTTTCGACTGCGCTCTTTAATCTCAAGCCAGCTGGGCCCGTGCGTTAGCGTGAAGGCTGAAAGCTTCAGAGCTTTGGGCAGTTAGTTTTCCAAAGATCTCACCTGTGGGTGGAATGGTTTGCTGCAGCTCTGCATTAAATTAAAAAGAAAGGCGCACACAAAAACCATGTGTCTGAGCTGCCGTGTCCCCACTGTAGCGTGGAGAGAAGCTGCAGGCCAGCTCCATGGTCCGATTTCCCTTCCAGAGAGGCAGAAATGCAGATTTAGCTCCTTGTGCCAAGAAGGGCAAGGAGCAATTCGGAAGAGAGAGCTGCAGGGGCTGGCAGGCACGGCACGGTGCCATGAAGGGCCTCCCCGGCCCCTCCATCGGGGAAGGATGGAAATCGAATTAACCTGCCTCACGCGGGCGTTGGGAGGATGCCTTAAAAGAGAACACACGCTCTCTCAACGTTTGTCCCCCAAGACAAATGGATACTATTCCCCCACTTCCCACGAGAGCTGTGAAGAAGGATCCCATCGTAGGCTCTCCTGCGCTACTTCCAGCCCTTGGCATCACGGGAGGCTTGCGGAGATAAGACCGGGGCCGCTGTCTGTGGCAGAACGAGCAGCCCCTAATTTATACGAAGGCTTGGGCAAGATGTTTCACAGCCCCAGACTGCGGGGACCAGATCATCAGCTGATGCAAGGTAACATCGCTGCTGAGAAGATAATAAATTGGTACCAGTTCACGTCAACCCAGGATCTGCTCAAGGAGCACGGACAACTAGAACCAACATATGCACCTGCTGGAGCCGCAACAGAAGGATTTGAGAATTAATCTTATGATGATAAGCCAAAAAAGGTGTGTGGCAGAGAAGAGAGGGAGGTATGGGGAAGTCCTGTTACCCTGCTCACTCTACCATTTAAGAAAAAAAAAAAATCTGTTCATGCAAAGAGATCTGACAAGAGCTACAGCAAAATGGATGAGGAGCTGAATACGTAAAAGGCAAAACCATCACTGAAAATAAATTCAATTATTCGGTTTTGCTTAGAGAAGCAACAAAGTTTCTGACATGTTTGTTATTCAGTCTGTCATTAGAGCTGAAAGATGTCTCAATAATGTTGAAGTTACATTTTTAACATCCACTCTCCTCCAAGCAGTTTGCATATTTTCCACTACGTTAGCTGATCAAGCCATTAGTTACAGTTACTTAAAAATAAATGAGCTCTGTATTTTCCTTCCTCCACACTCCCCATTGTGGAGCTCAACAGCAGGGGAGGGGGGAGAGGGAAGAAAAGTATTTCGTTTGCAATGAAACAACCCGACAATAATGGTAAATGCTCAAGTTCGACTGTGGAAGGCGAGCACATCTGAGAAGAAAAGGCAGAAGCATCTCTCGTCAAGCAAGGAACTGATAAGGTCCTAAACGGCAGCAAAACATGCAAAATGAAAACCATATTTGTAAAAGGAACTGCAGTTGGGAGGTTGACAGCATCTGACTAAATCCAGCAAGAACAGAGGCAGGGTGGAATTTCGTTGAGTGTGCTGATACGCATTTACTTGCCAAAATGAGTTTTAACTAGAGCTATTCTTTCTGCTCTTTACCCTAATCCTCCCTCCTCCTCATAAAAAAATACCGTCAAGTCAGTCAATTTTCATGAAAAGGTTTCTGGTTTTACCCAGTACAGAAAAGCAGGTAATATTCATTCTTCTAACCCCTCTTTCCCAAAATTCAGCCATAAGAAAACCCCAAAGCAAAACCGACAGTTTATGTTTTGACTGTTGAAAAACAGAATCTGAAAGCAATTTTGCTTTGTTAATTAAGCTTAAAAAAAACTGCAGAAAATGAAGATATTTTCTTCCATGCAGAAAATAAAGGCAACATATTTCCCCAACTATCTGTGAACTGGAGAAAAAAAAAAACCACTAATGAACTTTCAGGGTAGAGGAAAATCCGAGCACGTCAGGAAAAAAAAAGCACATTGCACTAATAGGTCATTGGGCAATTCTAACTCAATGCAGGCTTGATTGTGGGATACAGATTTATCCAATATATCGACCACTGGGTCATAAGAACAGCCTTCGCACCCAGCACAGAGCAAGTCTCCAAGTGCTGCCCTCTCCGTATGGCAATGGCCCACTGAGATCCAGCCAGCTCCGTCGTGCTGCTCTCATCGGTCGCTTTAGGGGAGAAATAAATAAACCACCCCCTTGCTGCAATAGGTAACCTTATTGTTTTGGCAATAGAGCGGGCCATCCTCGCACCCCATGCTGCAGAAGAAGTCACCTCTCTCCAGGTGACGTTCTCAGCTCATACCGTACCGCCAGTGACCACACAGCACCACCAGCTCACCTGTCCCATCGCAGCAGCAGGGCTTCCAAAGTTCACAGTCAACGGTGAACCACAAGCTCCTCCATCAACAAATCATTGCCCCGTTTGACTTAACAAACAACTACTTATGTGAAGAAATTAGGATGAATGAAAAATCCAATCGCGGTTGCTAAAGAATACCAAACCCCGCAGACCAACGGTGCTCCAGGCGGTGGCTTGGAAGTCCCTGCGTTACGGGTTTCTCCCTGACTTTGGAGCACATGCTGCTGCCACATGTCGTTCGACAGCTGGGGCTTTCCAACTTCTTGTTTGCCAGTGGAAGATGACGTGACTTCCAACATGAGTCTGCAGGACCAGATCCTAACAGGGCTCTGCTGCAGACCGTTTTTTAAATGTTTGAGGGTGCTTACAGCTCTTTTAGAAAGGCCCTTACTTGTAGGGGGAGCTCTCGCCCTTTTTGAGACTATTCCCCCCACTAAAGTCTGTTCTGCTCAAGTGCGTTCTGGCTCTGTCGTTTGCTTTCAGAGCAAATAATACCCATTTTTCTGCAGGTCCTCTAACCCAGCAAGACGGGGAAGACTCACAACATCCGCACATCAGACACTTCTTTCAGCTACATCCCAGCACAGTCAGACTCAAGTCACGAAGCTTTCGGGAAGCTGAGGACACACCGACCAACCCCTGGAAATAGCAGGCAGTCCAAAGTGCCATGCTGGGTCCTGACCAGTTGTCCCAGTTCCAAAGGGACAGTTCTGGGGGTCAGTCTGGCTTAGGCAGCGTACACAAATCCCACGCATGCGTCCTTCATCTTAACCGCACCCTTGATGCTGGGGTGTGAGAATGCTCAATCCCCTCCAGCTACAGGGGAATTCCCAAGCAGATGGTTAAACTGGATTTCCAGCTTCTCTGTAGTAGCAGAATGGGGGTAACTCATCGGGGCGGAGGTACGGAGCCGGCTCACGTTGCCCAGTGCATTGTGCTCTGAGCAAGTCAGAGGTCTATCGGTCACCAGTTTCATTAGCTACAGACGAGGTCGTCCCTTGGCATCCGCAGACCATCTCGAGACCTTCATGCGAGCCCGGTAATTATGCAGAAATATTATATAAATAATGAAACACGTTATGGAAATGCAGTGCGTTTTGGCAGGGAGAGTCACAGGGACCTTCTAGGAACCGGAGATTTGAACTTCACTAAAATCCCTGGGGAAGTGGATACCTAATTCTCTTAGACTTTCCAAAGGTGCCAGGCACATTAGTACCAGACTGTCAACTCCTGTGCTTCTGGAGTCCGATGGCTCCCACCAGACAGGAGCGGCAGGCAGCAAGCTGAACACTATGTGCTTAAAACAAAGGCCTGTAAGTCAATAACCTTTGACAAAATAAAGTTGCTCATTTTTTGCTGTCACTCACAGGCTGCTGCAGTGTTGACTCTGAAGGGTAGGAGAAAGGAAGAGGAACAGAAAGTATGTGAACAGAGGGAATGAGACATCGAGGGGAGGCAGCAGCAGTGGACACAGCCCAGCCCTTGCTCACGGGCATGAAATGAAGGTCAGGGATTTGGGAATATTTCCTAGACCAGCAGTGTCAGCCAGGGAAAGAAGATCTAGGACGTCCCGTCCTCCTGTCCCAGCCCTGGAAATCCTCTCCTCGTAAGCAGGTTTCCAGCAGCTGCTCCTTCCCATGGTAGAAGGAAGGGTAAGAGAAAAAAACCAAAATCAAAAGGTACTCAAAGCAAACCCACACCATGAACAAGTCTCTCTGCTTCACCTCAGACTTCCCTGCTGGAGCATAGTAACCCATTTATGAACGCCTTTCCTCCCCAGGCGGGTTGCATTTTCACAGCTTTGTTAACTTCTTGCAGTAAGACCCCGGGACAGAGAATCAAAGACCTGCCCTGCTACTGATTACGCCACTGGCCTCAACATGCAGGCCTGGACCCAACTTTTCCTTTTCTTCCCCCTTCCATCCCTAAATCCATAAGAGATTACATTTATCCCTTTGAGGCCACCGGGGTGGATGGGGAGAAGGTGAAGTACTCCCGTATACTTCATCCTTCGCTCCAGCAGCTCCATTCCCACGGCTCAGTTCCTACACCTCAAGGCAATAATCCCCATTATCGTTTCAGGAGCACCCATCACTGCAACCAGCCACGCTCTTCCAACTCTCCACTACTTTTTTTGTAGGGACATCTGGAAAGACTATGGAAATATGTTCTCTTGAGCCCTCGGGGCTTTTTGCCTCTATTCTCAGCACTAAATCCTGGCGCAGAAAGCTTTTCTCACAGTATTTTCCACGTTCAGTGTGTAGAAGGGTAGAACACGTAGTACAGAGAGCAGTGATGGCCACAAGAATCCTCAAGGCTGTTTGGTTGAAAGGTTGGGTGGCTCCCTGCCTCCCCCCAGACTGATTTGACCAGGCCCATCCAGTGTAAACACCAAAACAAACCTTACAGCCCACGCTGAGTTAAGACATTTAGATCTTCTCGGAACAGTCCAACCCCCAAATCACCGGGGGTGCCTGCATTGCAGGGGGATGAAACACCCACACGCAGCTCTGAACCTCGGGACTACCGCTTATCTTTCAACTTAGTCCTGCTCTGAACCCATGGACAAGGATAGATCTTTGCAATCCACCACCAGACCTCGGCCCAAGATCTTAAGCTGGGGTCAACGTGCTATATTGATTCATATCAGCGGAGCTTTACAGATTTATTCTAGCTGAGAATCTGGCCACTTATGACTTAAATAGTTTTCTGAAATGTATCCAACAGGAAATCCTAAATCAAGAACACTCGGCATTTTGAGAAGATTCCTCTCCCTCAGATCCAAACCCAACAAAAAGTTTTGCAACTTTTTCCATTTTAGGAATAAGAGGCTTTCTTCTCATATCTTCCTTTCCTCCCAAACAAATAATCAAGTACACAGGAGCCCAAAATATTTTTCCCCTCTGTTCACTTTATTCAGCGAGTTGACACTGAAGCCAGCACGTTTAAAACTGGCCAGCTGTGTTCTGACCAGCTGACACTGGAGGCCACAGCTGGGACAGCCAAATAGGCAATATTCCAGCTGCAAACAAATGAGGCAACACCTTCGGAGAAGGGATCGAACTGCGGGAAATGGCCACGATTCAATTCAGAGCTTCCCTGCTGCTTTTCCAGTGACAGCTGCTGGTGAAGGCCAGATTCTCAGCAGGAGTAAACTTGTCGTGCTGCTTTGACTTCCCCAGGCCTGCACCAATTTACACCAACCCAGAACACGGCACAACCTGGTTCATGTTTAGGCTTTGCTCTGCTGTCTCCTTGTTATCATCCGTCATCTGGAAATAGCTGCGTTATAGGAGAGAGAGAAGGAATAACAACCAAAATTTGTCTCGTCCAGAAATGGTTTCCTGGAACTTAAGTCTTTTTTTTTTTTTTTTTTTTCCTGAAAGGAGATAAAGTTGTTCATTGTTTGTCTTGGCTGCCTATAAACTCATGCTGCTGAGAGCAGCCTTTGATCAGAGGGCTATTGGGAGGCTGACCCTTGACAGCCAATCCACTCCCTGCTCTTTCAGTCTCACCAGCCCAGGCCTGACTTCCTTTTTCATAAAAAGCCATTAAAAAAAAAAAAAAAAAGTTACACATATATTATCCAACAGCCCTTGCAGCAGTTTAGGGATCCTGATCTAACTAGCTTACCGACAACTGCGGTATCGGGCTAATCCCTTCCTCAAGGGTTTCTGTGATGGGAATGGGGAAGGAGGGAGTTCATGATCTTGGATGTCCTGCCACGAGCGGCAGCAACTCCATCCAAGCCCGTGGTGCGACAAACGTGCACCAGGGTGTATCTAACAAATGTGCTCTTTATAAGGGACAAATCACAGCCCTGTCAAATGCTGCCAGAAGCCTGAGCTTATTTCACGTCCTCTTTTCCCACTGAAAAGTTTTTGGACATTTGTGTAGGATTTGTGTGTTCCTGTGATCTGGTCAGAGCTCCCAGTTCTAACTGGTTTGCTGCACATCCAGAACATTTTTACAGCATGTGTTGCCCAACCGCGGAGGCTACAGGCATAAAGCACATTCTCTTCTGACACCTAGCAGGGAGTTTTCCTACGTAAGTCAATCTGTGTAATGTGACTCATTGCTCCCACACTTCATGGAAGTAGCAGGCTTAGTTTATTCTAGCATACCCCGGCAAGGACAACCGTATTCCCAAAGCACTGGATTTACAAAGCTTATGTAAACTATTTGAGGTGTGAGCGTGATCAGGGTGACGCTTCCCAGCAATTCCCCGCGGAAGATGACGGCTCACGCCCTATCTTCCTCCCCAACGCAACGACGTGAAAAACCACTGCAGTTGACCTGTGAGACGCAGGGTAGCAAGCAGGGATTTTTAAGAAATGAAAAGATATTAAAGAAAAGTGTGCCTCTTATCTACCAGCATGAACAAGTGAGCTTTGAAAGCTGGGGTGGTAGAATTACCACTAGCTGGATTTATCAGCCACCTCCATCAGGGGACTCGGATGATCTGGTATATATCAGATGATATCCAGAGGACTCAAACAATAACCTTATCACCTCCTACTTGTGATCTGGAAGTCAAGCTTTCACATTCTTTCCTCCTGAATTCCTACATCGTGTTTGTGCTATCAACATCTCCAGTCCAAAATCAATGCCACCCACGCTGGCAGCAGCACAGTTACGTTGACTTGAAAAAAAAGTTCCACTGGTGCAGAAATACTGAATGTCAAGCTACCATTTAGTCTAGAGTCAGGAACGAGACATGTTCATCTTGTGCTCAGTCTTATCTGATACATTAGCTATGAGAATTATCGGACAAGCCAAATGTTCAGACTAACATCTTGCTGTTGCATCTGGCCACATAGTTTAAAAGTCGAGTTCCAGTTAGTTGTGGTCTGAACAGATGCAACAGTCAAAAACCAGCTAATTATTCCCAATTCACACATAACAATACCAAGGCAGAGGAGGGAAATATGTGACTGGTCTATAGTTTCTCAGAAAACTTGTAGCAAGGCCAGGAAGGGAATCTGGTTGCTTCCCATAAGCCAGTTCAGCTCTAGCCATGACATTTTCCCTTCCACTCCAAATCACCTACAAAACCTGGAAATATGTACTTAGGTCTCCCATTTTGGTTAAGATGAAGCTACCACTGGGGAGTATGGGACAGCATGGTTAAAAATCATGAGCCACATTGAGCTCTGCTCCCATTTGAGCATCCTGGCCATAGAAACACATTAGCTGGGACTCGCATGTTCACAAACCCAGTTCCCATGATCGCTGCCATGTATTTTCCCCCACATCTACCAAAACTCTTCCCAGCCCTTCTAAGAAAACTGTAAAAGCCACAAAACCCACAGCATACCACAGCAGAGCTCAAAAAGTATTACCAGTGTCCGGAAGTGGATGTATGTTACATAAAAATACCCAGAATGACAAAATACAAATGTAAATCAACCCCTTCCCAGCCAGCCCGCCCTTCCCCCCCAAACTCAGTATTTTTTTTCTCTAACTATTCTAGGCTATTTACCCAAACCCAACCATTTCAGAAGATCCAGTGGTAGCTATGGGACAAGCTTACCACATGTATGATTTGGATGTCACAGCCCCACCGCTGCCTTTTGAAAATCAAAATTAGGGCTTGTAATACTGAATATCTTCACACTCTTTAAGGTTGGGTGTGCAATTCCCGTCAAGAAAGACACACCCCAAATCCCAGCAAAACAAAGACACGTGAAGGGTCTGGCTGCGGGGACACTGTGTCTAGGCTTCTCATAAACACACGTTTTTCTTGTTAGACTCCTACCAGCATATAACGACATGGAAAAAAAAAACCCTAAATAACGCTCCACAGAGTTATTCCAGGATGACGCTGCCATGACAAGGCACCCTTGTGCCACTCTACTCGTTTGCAATGTCACTAGCAAAGTCCCCCCCGGATGACCGCGAGCTCGGATGTATAACGAACTGCGCTCTGACCCTCCGCTTCCCTTTGGTACGTACCCGGAGCCAGAGGGGATGGCAGGAAAAGAGCTGCTTTCCCTACTGGCTTTGCAGGTCCGGAGGGAGCTCGGGCTGCTGAGCAAGCCGTAGGGATTGCTTCAGGCCGGTGGGCTGGAGAGCCGGACCCACAAAGGAGGGGGATGTGAGGGTCACTGGGAGACCTCACGGCTCCGAGGACTGAACGTCAGCTCCTAAAATAACGAGCATCCAAGCAAGCACAGAAGCTAACACGCCAAGCTAGAAACTGCCCAAAATAGGCAAAAGGAAACTTGGAAATAAATACGCACTTAAACCACACTATCCTCCAGAAATTCAGGCACTAAATGACTGTGCATATGAATTGCTCATGCTCTAGGAGATCAGGGCTTCGAGCTCTCTTCAGGAATTTTGGGAACTATTATTCTGTTCCGTCCATAGCAAGAGCTGCTCACGAGGGCT
Organism: Aviceda cuculoides; assembly: GCA_035590195.1. Taxonomy (NCBI): domain Eukaryota; kingdom Metazoa; phylum Chordata; class Aves; order Accipitriformes; family Accipitridae; genus Aviceda; species Aviceda cuculoides. The sequence goes on along the minus strand of JAVJGG010000088.1, from coordinate 2,728,091 downwards.
CTGTCAGTCAGATAACGTGGCACCAACTGGCTCCTCCTTATCAAAAAGAAAGTGGCTAAGTTCAAAGCTGCTAGAAAAGTTAACTTAGCCCCACTATAACCAACCTTAAAGATGAGGGCCATGGACATCAGACGGGAGAGCCTCACAGAGGGCTGAGGGAGGTTCAGATGACACCACCGTGTTGAGTTTAGCCGTTCCTCTGCCATCAGTTGGCTGTAGGAACCCCAACAGCCAGAGGGACGCATAATTGCGGGCAGAAATTGTGCACGTCCAAGAAATGTCCTTTGAAGGTCCGGACCTGGGGTCCATCTTTACTCTTTGACAGTCAGGTTTAAGCATCTTTCTGCTACAAGGACTTAACGTTATTTTTACAAGATCTCCTTCATTCCTCCTCTCCAGCTCTGTAGCATGGGTTCATTGCAGTTTTGATTATAAGGTCTCCTTCAGCTTGCTCTGGGACAGCCAGGATTCAGAGGAGGCCCTTCAAAAGGTATTTTTCAGGATTCACACAGTTTTGGGGGAGCTGCTTTGTGAAAGCCAACCAACAACGTAGACCTGATACCTCTACGTAGGGTGAACACCCCAGGGCTTCTGGGCAAGGGCTCGTGTTTCCAGCTAGTCACACGCACAGACAAGGGCGCTGTATTATTTCCAGGCAGCTCAGCACTAACGAACCTCCACGCGCTCAGCCAGGACACCAGTGATGTGGGTCCTGCTTTCGGCTCTACCGCAGAGCGGCAGGATGTCTAAAAGGAAATCACGGCTCTATGTTCTGGTTTCCTCATCTGGAAAATGGAGGCGCTGATCTCAGAATCCTTAAGGAAATCATGCCACAAGCAGATCAAGAAATAGATAGTACCAAATCAGCGTTTTGCGATGCTACGGAGTTATGACACAAAACAGCAGGATGTCAATGCAATTTTAAAGTGACGGAAAATACATTGACAGAAGCCCTTTAAAGTGTAACCGAGAAGAAAAAGGATGGAAAGACCAACCAGTTTCACATGAGGGGAAAGCCGGGAATGCTCCCTCCTCCGTGCCCTCTCTCCTAAGCAAAACAAAAACATAAGTGAACTACAAGAGGGACCTGTTTCAAATCTGAATGGAAAAATCAGACAACTCTCCCATGGCACTCACAGAGCAGAGGTTAAGAATGAGGGGCACAGCAGAAAGGGGAGATGCAAGATAAGCTGCTTAGATTCACATCTCCCCATTTCCTCCGCTTCGTAAGAACTGGGTCGTATTATAAACTTATGCAAATGTGTTTACTTTACATTTTATTTTGGGCTTAGCCATGCAGTTGTCAGCCTGTATCAACATGTCAGTCTGTTTGTGCAAACAATCATTCCTTCATGGAAGGATTTCAGTAAAACCAGACAAAATGTTATGACATGCAAAAAAACTTCCTAAACATGACAATAAAAGAAAAGCCGCTAGAAGAGGATATGTTTTCCCTACCAATTACACAGCTTAAAACAAAAGAAATCACTCAGTACTTTTCTCCCCCCCCCGCCCAAGGACAGCACGGTATCGGATCGCATCGTGTCATATGCTTTCACGAAGTACCACGTTGCGGGAGGGGAGGATTTGCAGGGTGGGCGCCGAGAAAGAGACGCAAAGCCCATCGGCGCTGCCCGCTCCAAGCCACCCAACACCACGAGCCTCTCCATCTCTTCCCCATATAATACCCACAGGTGCTGGAAAGAAGTGGAAACAGCCCCCTGCAGCCATCGGCAGCAGGCACCAAGTTTGGAGAAATCCTAGCCCCGCTGCGGTCCCTTCAGCCTCTTGCAGAGGATGCAAGGAACGGGCGAGAGAGGACACGGGAAAGATGAAAGCGGTCTGATGGTGGGAAGGCAGCTGCAGAGAGCAGGGGACAGGCTCGGACCGATACGCCGGTGTTACGTTTGTCCTGGCGACAGCTCCCGGCCGCCCTCCTTCCCCGCTGAGGCGGCAACATCTGGCCCCGCTCTGTCGTGTTCTCCTGCCGCGCCAGGCAGCACCTCGGGGCGCTCCGCCAGCCCTGCGGCACCGCTCAGGAAGACAACGGCGTCGCAGCTTTCCGAAGATGTGACGTGGGGTCTCCGGCAACGCGCTCGTGGGTCGCAGGGACAGAGATAAGTCTCGGACCCGAACTCCGAAGCCTGGCGGGTAGATAGGGGGGTTATGCGGCAGCGGGTGCTGCGCAACGGGCGGTCGTGGGGCATCCCGCGCGGCCGGAGCCCACGGGTCACGCTGGAGCGGAGGTGCCTTCTGCCGCAGCTATCACCCCCAGGTCATTCATTTTTGACCCTTCCTCCCACCTCCCCCACAACCATGATTTTATGAATCCTACCGGCGATTACGACATTAAAAAAATTCTGGACTAGCTCCTTACACAGTTTGCCCAGATGAGACTCAAGTCTGAGGCCAAGCAGGGAAGCGGATCTTCTCGTTTTGTGAATTCCTTCTGATTTTTCCTCCTTTGAAGCATGAGTTTGGTTTGTCAGGGGCATCTGCTGATATTTTCTTCCAGGAAAAGAGATGCAGTGGAGACTCCTTCCCCACTCAAGTACTGATACCGAACAGGTCCTGAGCATTAGGGATCGCGTAGCGTAACAAGGAACAGCAGCACGGGGCTGCGGCTACAGCCACCAACTCCCCTTGGCAAGCCAAAGCCCCTTTTTTTCAGAGCTACTTTGCTACTCCCACAAAGGAGGTTTTACACCTTTCCCTGCGAGCTTAAGTACACCGCACTGTCGCAAGGCAAAATAATAAGTGCTAATTTAGGAGGAAGTGCTACTTCGCTGCAAAGCCCGTAGCGCTTGGCGCAAACTCCAACACGCCCGGAGCCTCCAGCCACCGGGACCCGCTACCGGAGTCCCCAAGGAACCACCCAGGCTCTTGGCACGAGCTCCGCTCTTGACGCAAGGTTCAGCTACGACTAAGGCGAGAGAACGCGCTTCTAGAGACGCCTTCAGCTAGCGAACACCGACTGCGGCCTCTCCGTTACCCTAGGAGCTCTCGAAATCTCTCAACGAATAATTACAAACATTCGGAGCGTGAAAGCGGCCCCGTCCGAGACGGCAAACGCGCCGGCAGCGGCTCCCAGCTTACCTCCTCGCTGCAGAGCCCCCCCCAGGCAGCCGGCACAGCCGGTACGGCTGCTGGGGCGCAGCCGGCCCGGCCGAGGAGCCACGGCCGAGCCCCCGCCGGCGTGCGGACCCCAGGCAGCCGTAGCCCGCCGCAGCCCCAGCCCTGCCCCGCTTCCCCCTCCTCGCGTTGGGAGGCCGGTGCTCCGTTCCTCCGGAGCCTACGGAGGGCATTGGGGGAAAGGCGGTGGAGGATTCCCAAATAATTCACGTCTCAGCCGGCACGTGGGTTGGGTGGACAATTTGGGTGAGCTGCCCTGGCGGTGCTGCCGTGGCCTTTGGGGGTGAGGAGCTGCTGCAGGCGGCAGGGGGGGGGTGAACACCTAAGCGCTAAGTCTGCAGGGAAAGAGACCCAAACCACGAAGAGAAAGAGGTTTTATCCCACCCCTGTCAGGCAGCCCATGTCTTTGTTGCAAGGGATTTCAGCTAATGTAATGAGAGTGGTAAGGGCACGGAGGCTAGCTTATACACTGACTGCAATCTTGTTATTGTCAGCGAGCTGAAGCGGCCCGGGGTCAAGAATCACTAATTAATTACTAAATGAAATGTAGCTTTCGGGGCTCAGGTCTTCCTGCTCTGCACGCACAGCACGCGAGAGCGGAGACGGCTCGCTCGGGCACGCGGCAGCGCCCGGCCAGCCCGGCACCCTCCGATGCTCCCCTCCGCGCTCTCGGACCCGCGGCACCGGCACGAACAGCCCAGCACCTTCGTTCTCCAGGACAGACCTGAACGCTCAATACACCCCTAGCGACCAGTCCTGCAAAGTGGGGTGGCCGAGGCTAGCAAAGAGCAAGGATTCCATTTTTTTCTTATTGCTGAAACACATGGCCAACTTTGTGGACGTACTGCGCTCCCTCGGCAGCCTCCCTCGGTTCCCGGAGCAGGGAAAGTGCTTTTTCAAGCTTTTGTCTAGTGGCCCAGAGCATTCCCCAACGCTACAGCGGAGAAACCGACTTCTAGGGGCTGGGAGCCTTCGCACCTACTCTTGGGTGGTAGGAAGAGCCGGACTCTGGCACTGGTAGAAATCAGCCAGCGTCTACTCCAGAAACGTACAGTTCCCCATTCCCTGCCACAGCTACCCATGCCATTCAGACTCAGATGAAATACAGGTTGGGGTCCGCGAGGGCCGGCTCATCCCCAAGGACACCTGCTCAAAAATAAGTTGAACCGTAAGCTGCTCATTTAATTCTCCGTGTTATTATTTGAAGCTTTCGTGAGCAGACGAGGTGGGAACTGGCACCCAAGAGGGAATTTAAAGAGCAATGTAGAAAGAGCTCTGCAAGCCACAGTGAAATCTGCCTCATGCACGGCAGTGCCCAGGACCGGAGCAACAGCAGCATGTTTTTAAAGACCAAACCCAACGTATGGCTCGTGCATTTGGGTCCAAGACCTGGCTGAAATTTCAAGCCGTCCAAAGTCTGGGGGTTTGTCTCTGCAGAGTCCCCGCAGCCACTTTTAAGACCTGGCCCATCTTCAAAACGGGAACTGCTACTGGTAGTTGTGTTCCCAACCTATTAGAGGGAGAGGGTCTTGGCTTTTGCCCAGGCTCGCTGAGAACCTCTTATCACAAGAATCTAAATTAGAAAACTAGGACAAGACTTCAAAGTTATTGATAAAAGGAAGCCAGTGACCTAATGTCATTTGAGTTTTCAGGCTATGCTTCTCCACAGTAAGAATATTTCTTCTGTATATTTTGGAAGAAAATGTGTTCTTTTTCTAAATAAAGTTCTCAGAAGAACAGTAACACTTCACATCTCAAAACATTCTCATCTCTTCAGTATAATTTAAAATCTTCAGTGAAGTTTTACAGAGTTTCCCATCAGGCTGGAGTTACCAGCCACTGAACTCAGTGCAAGTATCTTCCTGGGGCAGCTGGAACAGGGAACTCTGGCAACACCATATTTTCATTTCCCACTGAGGGGTGGAAAAGTAGCTTTAATTCTCTCGATTAGCCTTCCTGCCTCGTTCTGCATCTACAGGCTCTACTGCACCCCCAAGACGCAAGAGAGATGAGACGTGGACCAAGCCAACCTTGCTTTTGTTAGCATTAAGAGTCTCCTGTCCCCTTCCCTGCGCTGCCATCCACCTGCCCAGCCTTTAAAAGCTTTGCCTCCTCCCTGAGAGAATAAATACGCTTTGTAGCTTGACCTTCACTCATCAAATACGGGTTTTGGCAGACTTGTGAGGGCACAGGCAGAGCAAACTGCGCAGCAGATTGCTTTTCCACGTGGAACGGCACCGAAACCAGGCAGTAATACCTCCGCTCGCTGAGAGAGGTAGACTCACTTCCAAAGAGAGAAACCACTCTAATACACCAAATACAGCTTTGGGTGAAGGTGGAATTGTAGCCGTGGTCACTGAGCCACCGGAGCGTTACTCTGGCTTCTGCGAGCAGAGGCAGCAGCAAAGTGGTAGTGGGGCACTACAAGCCTGCAGGTCGCTCTAAAGCATGTACCACCCCGTCTTTACTGCAGTTAGGACCTACAGAATAGACATTGGTAGCTGGTATTGACTTGCCTTCGGCTCTTTTAGGAAATATATCCTTCGACGTATTTACATCCCAGCTCTCACACAGAAGGTTTCAGGGTGCGTTGCTCTGAAGGTATAGACGGCTTGTATTCATGTATAAATAAGGTCCCTTTTTTCTCTTTAAGGGTCCTTTCACAAACCATCCAGCTCTCAACGGCCAGTCGGTCAAAGAGGAGGCTGTAATTAGCCATTAGCAGTCACAGCGACAGACTTGCCTCCTTGACCAAATGGAGACATCAAGATTTTCCGAGCGGCCTCGGGCTGTCTAATTCTCATCCCTTTGGAAAAGAGAGCAGTCCCCTGCCTCTGAGTTACAAACTGAAACTGTTGCTTCACCTGAATTCAGCCAGGAACAACTAAAGCTAACAGATGTATCATAAGGGTGCCGCACTCAGCGTCTGCCATGCTAAATACGCAACAGGACCATCCTCTCAGAATGACCTCGCAAAGTATTTTAAAAGCAGAGAGCACAATGCAAGGTATCTTAAAATTATTGAGCCTTAGAGATGTTGGGAGAAGGATGCAGCAGTTTCCTGTTGGTTTCTGATATAAACTAAGCTAAGTCTTGCATTGCTCCTGCTCTGCTCTAAGCCTGCAGATTATTTAATATCAAAGGGGAAGGCTTCAACCTGGCTGAGAAACTGCAGGAATTCAGAGTGACCTGGAGGGAATTACAAGAATGCTGCTTGCTGATCAGATTAAAGGGAGAAGTGGCGGGGCTCCCAAGGGTCTTCTTATTCAACCTTTGCTGCCTACAATACCGTGCTTTGTTTCTGACTTCTGCTCTTTAAAATGATTCAGGTTACTGCACTGGAAACCTCGCTGCCTCGGGAGGCTTGTCTCCATCCCCATTTCCCCAGGATGGCAGGAACACCTGGCAGGAGTGAAGCCGAGGGTGGATACTCAAGTGCCGGCCCTACACATATTTTTGCTTCCTGTTGCCCCCAATACGTTCAAAACTGTAGCATGCCCTTTTGTAAAAGAGCAATAGCGTTTAAAATCATTCATTCACCCTCCCCAAGGCCAAAGTTGCAAATCACGCTATGAAGAAGGAAGGTATCTCCAATGTTTTTTGCAAGTCTGCAAGATTTTTTGTACTAGCGACCTGGGATGGCTTCAGGGGAACATTTTAGCAAGAGCAGGGATGCACAGCATTCCCTTCATTTAGGTATTTTCCCTCTTTTTTTAGGGCCAAAGCATCATGAGGCACCCTACACTGCTGCCTGCTCCTCCAAAGGAGAAAGCAGGGTCCTTCTTGAGAACCACCTCCCCCCCAAAATTCACCAAAACGATGTAACGCAATTAGAAAGTCAAAGACAAATCTGGTCAGTGATGTTCCTGCCGGATTAAGCTGGCTCTGTAGACAGGAGGGTAGAAAAAGAGCACTTCACCAGAGTCAAACAGAAAGAGGAGACAGGCTGCAAACACAGTTTGTTGTTCATACGCTAGAACCTGTGGGAAGAGACCAGAATGGCAGAGGTCGGTATGACAGATAGTTACACACATCTCACAGCCTGAACAATTCCCTCCGGCTCTCTCGGAACTCTGAACTGCAGGGCTTTTTCCTCCTAAGAATCCTTTTTCACACTAAGGGCCACTTGACAGGACCACATACAGATGCTCAGCAGTTCAACCTTAACACCAACTTCCACCAAGCAGCTCCACTCTACATCCACAGGGCAACGCCTCTTGCTCATCTCCCCAGTGAAATAATTATTTTAAAAGGCAACTATGTGGTTCTGCTTCTTTTCCTACTCAAAAGCCAAACCCAGGATCCAAATACGCCCCGATTTAGGGAAGCTCATCAAATTCTACTGTGTGTCACAACCACCCATGACTCACTGCTACTCCTAAGTATCTATCAAAGGCAGGGCAAGTTAAGCCAAATCCATCCCTCAACTCCAGCGATGCTACTTCAGCAGGATAAATCTGACTCACTGAGCCGGTTGCCGAAGGCCACGCGAACTTGGTTGCACTTCCTCCTCGTCCGCAGTTCTCTCTCATTCTACTCCACGTCTTTAGGTAGCAACTTTTGGTGGAGAAGCCTTTGATCTCTGAAATTTCTGCTCCGTTTCCCTGGCAACAAGTATAACCCGCGTGATAGTGAATGAACTCTATTGTGTTCCTCCCGTCGCCTTCTTCCCCAAATTACTTCTACCTGCTAACGCTAGCAAAGCGAGGCCATCTGCACGGCTTCCACCTACCTTGAGAGAAAAATTAACTGTAGAAATTTGCCTTCCCCCCAGCCCCTAGAAAATGAAATAACTTAATGACTCGGAACGATGCCCTGAAGGAGGGCAGGTAATTCCAGGGTTCATCACTGGGATGAGGACGCTCTGGTTTACCAGCCACCCCCTCACCCCTGCCTCTTTCAAATCAACAGAGTATTTCCCTTGTTTCTGTTTTGATCCCTGCATCTGCATCGTTCTGGTTTCCACCGTTAGTCTAACGAGCAAAAACCAGCCTCGCTCCATCCCTCTCTGCTCCCGAGGAGAGCTTTCAAGGGGGATAAATTAGCGTTGCAGCAGGGTGTAAATGGGTTCGAAACGCACAGAGAGGAGAACCTGGCTGAACACGAGCCGCCGGGCTCCGGGCGTTCGGCACGCCGGCTGCCTCGGTGGCTTCCCGGGGAAAGCACGACTCCGGGCGAGTGGCGCAGCAGGGCTTCGTCGTTACCCGCCGTGAAACTCAAGAGGGGGGGAAAAGCAAAATCAAAGGAGAGCAGGAGGTGAAAAGAAGGCAAAAGGGTGCCTTCAGGGCTCCTTTCATGCAGTTCGCTTGACGATCCACCAGTCAAGGCTCCTAAGCAGGAACAGAGACGCCATTCAGGACAAATCTGGATGTTATCCCAGGGCACCAGGGACACCACTACAGGGAAAGTTTTGACAGGTGAAATGACCTTAATATAATTAGCCCTGCCAGCCCCTCCTTCCTCTGCCTCCTTCACCTTGCCATGAAAACGGTAGTCTTTTAATGAGATCCTTTTTCCCCCTGTAACGCAACACCGCCGGTTCTCCAATCTTTTGCTCGCACATTTCAAACGGGACGTACGTGACCCCCTCCGTCTTCGCTCCACCCTCTCACGCCCGGCTCGATGGACATCTAGAAATATTGCCATTGATTCTTCTGCTGCTGACTAGGGTGGGTTTTTTTGTTAGAGAAAAGGCTGAAAGGAACCCTGGTAATAGAATGATTTGGCCTGCAAGTCAAACCCCCCTTGATGAACAATCAGACACAAATGTCAATAACAATTAGATTGGCCGAGGGCTCCAGTCACTTAGGACTTCAGTTTTCCGTCTACAGTGCTCAAAATGAAACCCTCAGTACTGTGATCTCCAAATCAAGTTTGGCATCAGGAATGAAAAGACATCAACAATAATAATATTAAAAGGCTGATGGCAGAATAAGAGCAAAAGACAGACAATAGGGCTGTGTGTGTGTGCGCGCGCACACACATGCGCACAGAGGAGAGGAGAAATAAAAAAAGTGAGAGCTGATGTAAAAATCCATCAAGATATGAAATCAGTCCTGCCTAAAGAATGATCTAAACCGCCCCAGCCTCTCTTCCCAGACAAGTTCTGCTCCTCTGGGCTTTAAAATTTCCACCTCCTACTGTCCAACATATCAAGCACGGGGAGCAAATGAAGGGAAGAAAGCCCTTAAGTGCAGGCTGTATTTTTTCCTGTTCCTAAATTGTAAATATACAGTGGAGGCAAGAAATGCCCAATCTAATTAAGAGCAGTTGAGAAGTATGGAGACAGGGTCCTCCCAATGGGAATGCTGCAGGTTATAGAGGTTAAAAAGAGGAATGTTCTGCCTAATGAGGGAAGTTTAACATCGTGAGCACGCTTCCCACCGGTGAGGCAGGCTGGGAAGAAGGGGATTAAAGACATAGAAGACATGGCTCCACAGCAAGAGCAGGTGTGTGCTTGGCTTCAGCGATGACTGAAGTGAGGACAAGGTGTTTTAGGTTTGCAACTCTGGGCAGCAGCTCAAAACATGGTCTGGAAGGGATCTGACATTGAAACCGTTATCCTAAATTAAAAGACAGCTCGCCTTGCTTCCCTTCTCCCTGCAGGTGTGAGGCTCTCGGAGGTGGCTGTGCCAGACCAGCCACCGTCGCCCCTTGCTAACACCTGGGCACACAGTACTAACTCCCCTAGCAGGGATATTGCTCCTAAGAAGAGGTAATACGGAAAATATTTCAGTTCTTGGTTCACTGCACACAAGCTGGAGCACACCGTAGCTGAGTCTGGACTGACGGCCATGGTACTGCAAGGCAGGACTGACCCACAGCCTGGCTACGTGCCCCAGCTATGGGGATGCTCCATCTTCCACCCCAGATGCCCCTTTTTCACCACGTATGCAGGCAGGGAGGGAACCAGGAGATCCCTCCATCCCAATGGCCTGGGCACCGGGACAGTAGCACGCTCCACGGACTCCATCTGTCCACTCTGCAGACACAGCCCACGGGTCTGGGCTGCAGCGGGTGAGGGAAGGAGACAAGGACATCTCGTGGGGTGAGCGGAAAAGAAATCGCGCTGCATGGGGGAGATGAGCACCAGGCAAGGAGAAAAACTCCAGGGACTGGAGATTCATCCTCTCAAATCCCCTCGGATCGTAAGTCATCTCCACAGAGACGCTTGCAGGCTCTCACGCAAAGCGTATAAGCCGTTTCCTATAATGCAGTTCTTGCAAGGACCTATATTTAGTCCTGCTATTTGGTGATTTCTGACAGCAGGTTCAATGCCTCGCGGAGCACATGGCTGTCACGTTACAGCGGGACCTTCCACCTTCTACCAGCACCAGGAAAGCAAAGGTCACGCGCTCCCTCAGCCGTGCTTTAGCCATAGACACCAAACAAAACGGGAAGGCTGCAAGGTGCAGTTCTCAACTTGTGTAGCATCGTTCCCTGATAAAGCACTCAAGCTTTTTCTAGCCATAAGGACCACCTCTCCCCTTTCGGGGAAGAGGAGCAGAGAGCTGACTGGGTTTTGTTCATTTTTGCAGTTATATAGCCACTACTCTAAGAATAAAAAAGAAAACCTTCCCACCCCCCGCTCTGTTTTTTGTAGAATTTCAGCTACTTGGAGATACCAAATCCCAGCTCCCCTTTCACACTCCTTCCCCGAGCTGCTGGAAAGCCTTCGTCCCCAAACCACCTGTACATGAAAAGAGCTGAGGGCCCAGCAGCTATCCCGGCCACGTCCCTGCATGGGCTCGGCATCCTCAGCCAGGTGCCGAGGGGCAGGATCCCTACTCTAACCGCCCACATCTGCCCTCGCTGTCCTGCTCCCTTACACCCTCCTGGCCTCACAACCCCCGTGATGGAGGCTCTGCCGTTAGCCAGCCCTGGTTTAGAGACTGGAGATGCAAAAAGTGCCACGAAGAACTTTTTTGGAGCCCCAGCTCAGGGTTAGATACTTACTTCCCGTGAACTCCAACTAGGGCAACGTGCCTAAATCCCTGAGCCAGATGCCTTGCCTAGGAGGGACGCAGGAGCTGGTGGCAGCGCACAGATCCCAGCCTCGCTCTCCCTAAGCTTTCAGAGCGCTTTGGCATCTCCTACGGTTCCTGCAGGAGATCAGAGGCGAAACAGAAGTACACGAATCCCAACAAAAGAGAGCTGTTGCCCTGGAGCCCCAGGAAGGAATTAAACACACAGTCAAAACCCCTAAGAAAATTGAAAACGCGAACTTGTGCAGAACAAGCCGTTTGGCAGCAGGTCCGAGGAGAAGCTGGGATCTCCCACCCCCGCGATCTCCCCCCCACAGCCACCCCCGTCCCTGCGCCGGGCAAGTCCCAGCCGCGTGGGGACAACGGCGACCAGCCCCGGCCCCCAGCCCCGAGAAGAAGGCAGATGGCCTGCAGACCGCTTGGCGACACGTCTCCTTCCCCGTTTTCGCGGCCGGGCGTCCCGGCTCACGTGGCAGCGGAGGGGAGGGAGAGCACCGGGTCCTCGGGTGCGCGCGCTTCGGGAGCACAGCGGCTGGGGACAGGAGAGCCGCCGACCCCTGCGCAGAGTCTGCCTCCTCCCTGGCACCATCGCCCAGCACAGGGGTCACTGGTCCCTACTGGGCCCTTGGCTCACCATGGCAGGACGGCCGAGCCGCTTGGCTCAGCGTCTCTGTTTGAAGGCAGCGCTTCTCCCCGTGTCCCAAGAAAGTTAGCAATGAATTCCTGGGAAGCGGCTGTTGCTGCAAAAATAAAGTCTCCGTTATTGCTAAAAACCTTTTTTCATCTTTGAGGGGAAAACACATACCACATGATTTCCAAAAAGGAGCTGGTCTGGTTTACAAATACAGTACATTAATAGCTTTGTAAACATTTATTCAGTATGACAGCTGACTGCAACATGTGGCATTAATTAGAAGACTCAGCAATGTAGCATATTAAGAGCTAAGTTAAATCTGAATTAGCTGGGTTTGTTGAGACTAAACACCCGTGGGGGAAGTCCTCGGATCTAATACATTATGACTCACTTGACACGGGAGACCCACAGGCCCGATTCCCAATACACTGGGGGGCCCTTATTCATACTCCATCTCCACACAAGAGCTGCAAACTCTCAAGATACCATAGATCAGAGGGTGTTGATGTTGGGAAGTTGCGACAGAACGGGGCGCGCGAGTCCCTGGCTCCCAGCTCCCCTACCCTTCCTAAGGAGGTAGCGGAGACAACACGAGCTCCCTTCTCCTTTCCAGGCGCTCCAAAAGAGCACAGACAGCAAGGACAAGGATTTTACGGTCCCTTGGGCTTAAGGCTCTTGCTCAACACTCCCACGCGACCACCTTCCCGGGCACGGGCGACACGGCTGCCGCAGCGTGCGCCGCCGAGAGCTTTTGGTTGACGGCGCAGCCGCCCGGGCCGCTCGGCGTCACCGGTGCCACGAGGCGCTGGCTGGCGGCTCTCCGCTATGCCACCGCCGCGCCGGCTCAAGCCTGCAGCCCCAGCCCGCCGCTCTGAAGTCAGCCAAGGGCTCGCGTCCTAGCTCAGGGAATCGGGACTCCTTGCGGAGCCCTGCTGCCTCGGCGGGGTTTCAGGCCGGCGTGTTCAGGAGCTGCAGCGTAGGCCCAAGGAGACGGGGAATCCCACATTCCTGGTTTCTCCTCTAACCTGTCCTGGGGCTCGCAGCACCACCGACCTCCCGGCCCCTCACTTGCTTCATGTGAAAAAGCAGCGAGAAATACTTGCTTTGCTGTCCTCGTGAAGTTGGCGCCAGGACTATTACAACTGGGAAAGCGTTGTGAAATGCTGGTACGCTCGCACGGTGTTTCATGCATTGGTGGGTTTTTACCACAGCTGCGACAGGCTGAGCCGAGGCCAGGCAGGTCACAGCAGCCACACTGAGCAACCATCACCCATTAGGCTATTTCTACCTTTCAGATCCATCTCTTGTGTCATTTGCATTACAGCAAACCAGGGCAGCTCACTGACAGCCAGGGAATTTACATCAGAGCAGAAGTGTTTGAATTTCAGGAAGACCAGAAGCAAGTTCTCCCTCTCAAAGCAAGAACTAGTTGGGATTACATAGTTGGGTAAAGAAGATGGACCAGTGCGGCCCAGAGCGTCGGGAGCTACCATGTCTCAGCCGATCCATGGTAACAAATACACCAAACCCTGTTTGCAGGAAACCCTCGTGTAAATATACAGGCTACTGTATATAACGATAGATGTTAGGACAAATGCAAGACAAACCATCTTGGTTTGCATTCAAGCCGTAGCAAGATGATGCTTTAAGTGATTTAAGACACTGTAGCCCTCGGTAGTCCTCTTTCTTCTCACGAAAGGTTGGCAGAACAGACCACGAGGTCACCCACCAGCCCTCCCAGCAGGCAGGTAGAGTCTCAACTTCGAACCCGAGCTGGGAATTGAAGCAACAGAGGTAGCGGGGTCCCTTCTGCCCACCCCGTGCAAAGCGGGCAGGCACACGTGGGCGGCGGAACGGGCGGTTATCTTAATTGCGAAGGGTTTTGTAGTTCGTGAGTAATGCCTAGACGATTTACCCCCAAAAGCAAAAACAGGGACTGGTCACAACCGGCTGGTGCTGCAGGATCCCATCCCAATTACTGGTTCGCAGAGGAAGGTAACTAAGGCGAGAGGCAATGACAGATAAGTTGGTATCTCGGCAGCAACACTAGATGTCTAAAAGTTTATTTGATTAGAAGCATTTATGAGAGCACCTCCAGAGGTGCTGAGTCCCCACAGCCCCCGCTGATTCAAACCCTTGTTGTTAGAGCTGGATAAACCATCTCAAAAGCAATAACGTTATCATCTGTGGCAGTTCCAGCTTGCCAGATACAGTATTACTGATGTTAATTGCCAAAAGCAAATAAAATAAATCTCTGCGCGGATCTGTGCTCTTCATTATCCTGTATCAGATACTACCACTCTTATCCAAGTCTCTCCCCCTTCATCCCTTCACACACAATTTTATCCACCATAGATCTGCCAGATGGAGAATAAAACTACTGATGTGTAACATAGACAACTATTTCTATAATTTAAGGCTCTTTGTTCTTATTAATGTTGCATCAAGGTATGCCTCTCCATTGGCCTGCAACAATTGTTTTTGAAATAGGTCGCCAATAAAAGTGAACAGCAGAGGACAAGAAAACAAGAGATATATTTATTACCAAATAAATTGTATCATGGTGTTTCTATTATAACCTTTGTTTTAACCTGAAATAATAGAAAGGGCTGGTCAAAAGTTCAATGTTTGTATGGCAAAAATGTCCGAGATACCTACATTTCAAATAACTGGCTTGTTTTCAAATTGGCATGAAAAGCCCAAACCCTCAGACTTTGGGGGAGATGAAAGCTAATGAAAATAGTTTATTGTGATCCCCCCCATACTTCTTTTCAATAAGAACTGACGCTCTAATTTCCACTCTAGCATTTCAAATGGGGCTCAGCTCTTTCATCCTTTATATTATAAATAATGTGTAGTATAATGGAGGGCAGAATTAAGTCAAGAGGAAGTTTTCAACTTTGCCAGAAAGAAACATTCTGATATGTTCCAAATTTTTCCACAGTAGAATGAATTCTCAGAAGAAATAAAAAAAAAAATCTCAACTGCTGTTATAATAGTTATTGGTAGAACTAACAAACACCAATGATAATTCTCTTTGTATGGCAATTTCAAAGCTATCTAGGTCTTGTACATGAATAAAGTCTTCTCTAAAGTAAAATAAAACAGAATTGCCTACTCACAACTTTAACACAAATCTCTGGATATTTGATATTTACTTAAAGGCCCCAGCTCCAGGAAACGAGCAATTACATGAGAGTCTCAGCTCTCATTAAAAGAAAAAAATAAATTAAAAGAAGCAAGTTTCCTTGCTGTTGCAAGGAAAATCTTGAAAATATGACCCACGTACATCTCAAAAGCACAAAATCCAGAAGCCAAATAAAGAGACTTCTTACATATGAAAACCTTATCAGCTTTTGATGCCTATCTCATGATTCTGGAGCATTTCATATGAGCAGAAATGACCACTGAATCTTAATATGACCCTTTAGATCATTTTCCTGCTCTTCCCCTTACCCTTTGACAGTACATCTGCAGAAATTGAGGTCTAAAGTGCGGTTCCCTTTGGAAGGCACGTTTGGAAATCCAGTAATTTCCCCACACTTGTCTGAAACAAAGAAAATAAACTCAGGCGCATCAGGAGGATGAAGCCGATTTCAAAGTACAGCCAAACCTGTCAACCCTTAGTTTGAAGAACAAAGCCTTATTCAACAGCTTAGACGCGGTGCCGAAGAGCAAATCTCCAAATTGCAATTACATCCTTAATAGCGCTCTTCTGCACAGGCCTTCTCCATCGGGATCGGAAAACGAGGGCTGCACATCCAACGGGACAGCAACCACACGGGACACTAACTTCCCTCACAAAGAACCAACACGTTTAAGGCGTAATCTCTGCGTTTATGTACATGGAGAGGAAATCTCCTCTGATGCCCAAAGTTAGGGATGATGAATCCTGCAGCCCCTTGAGATGGGCGTGTGTCCATCTCGCTGATAAGTCTGGAAAGCGGTATCCACCCTGCTGCCGAATCTGGATGAAATTAAAGATCTCAAAGTGACTACAACTTTTATATAAACTGACAAGCAGGAAAAGGAAAATACAGCATATGAGCACTCACGTTTTCCCCCCACTAATAGTATTCAATACCCAAAGCTGAAGTAGCGCTGCTGAAATACTCGGGAGGTAGAAAGCTGTGTATGGAAAACAAAGGAAAATTTGGACTGCGTGTACGGATGCATACATACGGCTGCGCCTGCTCAAATTATCACTTGCCATATTATCAGGTCATTCTAGATGCTGAGACTTAAACCAAAGCAATAATATTGCAAGGCTTCCAGCAACACATATGGTGAGCTCCTCTCTTCCTTGAGCGATACCGAGGGTGGTATCTGCCAAGCCTGCTTTAGTTTTAATCCTTCAGTCACGACGAGCGCGTCAGTGCTTTAGAGCATTGCCAGTACGACCAGAACCTCATTCAAGTTTGTCATCTTTCACCAGGACCGTTGCGCTATGAATATTCCTGCGGCGTGAGCACTGGCATGCCAGCACTGAGAGGACTTGGGACGTGTTCACACGCGTGTGCGCCGCCCCATATCCGTGCCCTGGGAGGGAAGCAAGTTCCAGGCGCTGAGCTATTCTAACAACTCCTCCATGTGGGAGTGAATATTCTCTGCTTAAATATCCCCATATGCCCGCACAGCCATCTCCCTTCCCGTAGAGGAAAGGGCTTCAATACGGCCTGACGCAAGCCCATTACAGTACTGGTCCGTCACCCTGGTTCACAGGAAATCCGGTAACCTTGAAGGTTAACCAGTTTCCCTAACTTCCCAACCTCTCTCTCTGCTAGTAGTGCTAAGTACGAACCAACAACCAGCATAAAATGAAGGCTGTCCTTCCTATAGAAGCATAGCTGTCCATCATAAACACAGCTCCCACTCCTCTACTCTGAGGAGTAATAGATTCAATATTTTCTATTTTGATGGTCTTTAACACTGCAGTGTGAATCTAAAGATAGGAGCCAGAACAACATTACAATTGCAGAAGACTCCAAACCTAGAGAGTCAGGAGGTCTGGTTCTAATCTTCAATTTAACACCAGGGTGTAACTTCAGGCAAGCCTGGGTTTCTTTTTCATTCTTTGATTGTTTTCACTGTAAGCTCTTTGGGGCAGGAACTGTGTCCCATTGTGTTGTTACAGGGTGTAGAACAATGGGCCCCTGACCTCAGCTGGGGAATCAAGAGATTACGAGAATTATTTAGAGGAAATATGCGGTTAAACAAGGAATTGGAATCAGACCTCAAGTCCCCGTCAAGTGCCAGTACCAGATGACTATCCTTTTTTACCCTTCGTTAAAAAAAAGTCATAATCCACATTTATTGTTGTCCAACATTCGCCATTTTTCACACGTCTGCTCGCCTGCCCAACATCTAAGAGCCTCCGCCTTCCCCCGGCTCTGCTGCCACGCTGGGTCAGAGCCTCTTGCCTTGACAGCATCTGCAGTGGCATTGCAGCTCGTTCTGCTTCTGATAAAAAGGGTATCTGGGGAAGGAAGCACAAGAAGGAAATCAAAAGGAAACGCAAGGGCTCGCTGTGTTTGTGTGCGCGCATGGGATTCTTCAGCTGTACATCGGAAATTAATTCCAGCCAGGGTGAACTCTGTGTGGTCTCGCTAGCCATCCAAGTCAAACTTCAGTTCACCCCGGCTGCCAAGTGGAGTTGTGGAGGAGAAAAAGGTTCAAGACACCGTGGAAAAGGAACAAAGAAGCGAAAAAGAGTGAGCTGGTGGTATTTTTCTCCAAGGTTCCCCCCCCGCCTTTTTTTTTTTTTTTTTCTCCTTTTTTTTTTTAAACAAACCACCTGGATTTTAAGATCTGCAGAATCCCATTAAATGGCTTTTACTCCTTCATGAAGTGGAGGCGTTTGATGAAAAGGGGTAAGGGGAGAGAAGTGTGTCTGCCTGTGGGAGGGGGAGAGGAGGGGGAGATAATGGGGCATGGGAGCCCTTAATTTCTCCTGTCTCCCCTGCCGGTAATAGGGCTGGATGTAAACACTGCTCTGGTGAACGTTGGAGAGTGATTACAGGATAGCTGGGGAAGGAGGAAGCGTTTTGAAACCACAAGTAGGAAAGCAGCTCTTTGATGGAGGGTTGGTAATTTCTTTTTTCTCCGTGCCCTCCTCCCTCCCGCAGCAGCCCCCCTTTCCCTCCGTCCTCCACCTTCTGTAAACACGGCGGCCGAAATTAGACGTGGGCCAATCTGTTAAACGTTTGAAGGCGAAGCGGGCTCGGCAGCCGCTCGCACTCCATAGGACACAAAAGACAGGGCTAATAACGCTGTAACGGGCTTTTTTTGGTCTCGGTCGTGGAGACAGCTCTCCTGGGCAGTACGCAAGGAGCCAGAGAGGAGGGAAAACACAAACGGCTGTGACACAGAAACATCGTGGAGCGGGACCGAAGTTCGGAAAGCGAAGACTGCACGTTCTCCGCAGGCATCGCCCAGGCACCCAAGCGCCGACGGCTGAGGAAACAGCAGCTCCGGGGTGTCCATGTACATGGAAGATCCAGAGATGACCCTACCAGAGCAGACCTGAGGTCCGTCCCAGCTCGTGGGTGCTTAAGGGGAACATTACCATATCTTAACACCCAGATGGGTTCTGGAGCCTGACGTTCAAACTTCGGGCCTGGGTAAATCAACTACTTTGCTCCGCTTTGGTTTCCCTCATGTGGAAACGGGGAGGCAATTACTCCTTTGGTAAGAGCCTGCACCCAGTGGCTGGGAAGAGCTGGGCATTACTGATCAGGCTCCGTGTGGACGTGCAGTTCCAGAATAAACCACCCACGGGGGAAATCCCTCGGCATAAACAAGTTAATCATCTGTCCTCACACACGAGGTTTCTGTGTTCCTAAATACTAGAGATGCTCTTGCAACTCCCATCCATCCTCACAAGGAAAGGCAGAGAGAAAAGAATGGGAAACTGTCTTTTCCAAGAGTTGTACAAGATCTGGGGCAAAATTCCCCACCTTAGCCTTGCTAGTCCTGCGAGGGCTGCTCATTGCTGCTCTCTGGACCATACGCCTCCAGAGCAGAGCTGGCAGGAGCTCAGTGCGCATCCAAAATTCAGCGTTTGCTTTCTAGTGCACATCAGAGAGCAGTTTTTCCTCCCGGAGCCAAGGCCACTCCTAGCAAAAGGCAGCGATTTTACAAGGTCAGGGATGAGTTCAGCCTTCAGGTTGTTCCTAACCACTCCAGAGACTTTAATGGGAGTTAAATACCCCTGTTCTACAAAATCCCATAGGTACTGGCTATCTACCCCAGCCTCCACCCGGAAGTTTTTCATGGATCTCAGACGGTGATCTGGCTCTAACCAGTTTTTAACCGAATACACTCTTTAGCTAGACGGTATCATGATGGTCTTTTAATTAAATCTCCTGCTTAATACGTCCACCCCCCCGACACCTAATACTTTTTGCCCCAGGCTCGTAGTGTTTTCTTGCATGACAGCACCACCACGAAAGCCTCCCTTTAAACAACTGTAAATGATGAAGAGTACACATCCTGTACTAAATACGCATGGTTTACAAGCTGGAATAAATACACTAGACAGCTTTGTTGCATGTACAGAGCAGTATCTATAAAAAGGTCATTATATTGCTATTGTTTATTCATGTAAGTTTGCTTAACCAATATATATATAAATATAAGGCAGCCCAAAAGCTATTTATGTGCAGGCCCTTTTGTTAGTCTTTTGTTAGGTCTCCTTCAATGCAAGAACTTGTGCATTAACTATAGGAACAGACTAAACCAGTGATGACATGAGAACTGACACAGAACGTCCTTCAGCCGAGGTGGCGCAACCCCAGTTCTCCCAGACACCTACCCACTGCACACCCTTTCCTTTCTAGCGCTCTTCTTTAAGCTCCCTGGTCCACACATCTGGAACAGTTGAGATTCCAGGCTATAATTGGAGGCTTTCAACTGCAGTGCAGCTAAACCCCTCTTTTGTGACCATCATACAGAGTTCATTGCTGCCTTCGGGTGTCTGCCATCCCATGAATAAATTAGCTACCATAAAAAAAAAAAAATTTTCAAATAACTTCTGAGACTTTGTTTCAGTTTTTATCTCTACAAAGGTCTCTTATCTGTTGTAGGCTCAGCAAGAACCCAAGACTAAGTGACGAAGCAGCATAGTTCTACACTGACAGTTCCCAAACCTCCTTCCCTTTCCTTCCTGTCCTCTACCCCCTTCCTCCTCTCCCTAGACCAGATATCTCTGTTTCTTTGAATAGGATAGAAATAAAAGGGACGGGCAAGTAGGAAGCTACTTTTTTTTCTTTTTTTTTTTCCCCTTCTTTATCTGCTTATTTCTGGTATCCAAATAAAGCTCTGGAAGGTGGGGAAGGCCAATAGAAAATCTTATCTATAGCTATTCTCTTCTCTCTACAGTGCAAATTGACCATTTTCTATTGTTTTAAAGGAGCAAGCTCCCTCTGTTAGATATAACTGAGGGCAGATGAGCCCCCAAGCCAGTAACAGGCAAAAAAAAAAAGGTACAGGGAGACTTGCAGCAGCCTCAAGCAGGACACACAACACTTCCTAGTCATCCCCAGATCTTGCTCTCTTACTCTAAACGTTTTCTCAGTCCACAGCTAGCTGGGATCAAGACCCGGGTCCTGAAGGCCGCAGTCTGCAAATGTCATCTGAATCTTTCCCAACACCAATGCCAGAAGAATTGTATCAGTGGATACCATGACAGGATCCTCTTCCAGACAGTGAGCCAGATGGGTCACGGCTCTCCACCACCAGACATTCTCCCATCAGCCTGATCACACAAGACGGGCTGGAACCAGTTCCAAGAAGTCCAACCCTCCGATGGAGACTAGGACCTTCTTTTTCCCACCCCCACCCTCCGAGTACGGGATTTCCCACCCCGTGCCCTACGCGAGCCCTCCTCGCAGCCCGGGCAGGCAGAGCGAAGGCGGTGCGGTGCAGGGGAGCACCGCTCCGGCAGGCGGCAAACAATAAGGCAAACGGAGCAAGTCTGCGAAGCGGAGCGCAAAGGGCGACGCGCGGCGGGACAAAGATCGCTGTAGCATTACAGCATATAATAATGTGGGAGTTGTTCGATACCGTTCCCCTTTAAAGCCACAGCATGTGTGGCCCTGGCACTTTATGGCTCCTGAGACCAGCGCCCTGTACCAGAGATGCTCTCCCTCCACTCGAGGCATCTCCACGGCAGCAGCGGCACAGAACCCGCACAGGAACCAGTAGGAAGTTTGCTGTCTTTGCTACCATAGGTACCATATTCTTAATTACCCTCCATCATACCACTTTGCTTTACCTTTTCCTCTGTCCAAAGTTGGCCCATGGTCTAATGCCACTTTTGTTAATGAACAATCACGAATTAGCCATAAAACAATAAATGGCGCCATGAGCTCATTAGACATTAACAACACACTGAAGTTCGAGCATGTTATCTCCACCAGAATATTACAGGGAGCGCTTATCATTTGGGGAAAGCTGAGCTGTGGGCTCCCGGGAGGGTTCAAATGTCATCTGTGGAAGAGGAGGGCGGGAAGCAGAGTAACTGGAGATGATCCATCTCAAAAAGGCAATAACTGAAAACTTAAGATATGAAAGCACATTAGTTCCCACAAACGGCTAAGGATTAAACCCGAGCACAGTTATAGCCAGGAGCATACAGCCAGCCAAGGTGCTGGAAAGGCGTGATGTTATTACTTCCAAGGGATGCCATTAAAACTCTGTTTACAAACCTAATGTGCCAGGGAATGGGTCAAGGAAAGAATTATTAGCAACAAAGCTATTTGATCTCTTTTATGATCCAGTGAGTCATATCACTTCATACACTAGAAGGTGAATAATGAAAACCTCAAGCCTCTTGATTTATACATCTGTCCAGAATCCTGTGTTCTTTAACCTCAGATGCCCTCTTAAGTGTGATTCACCCTAAATCAAATGGAAGATCGAGTGCTATCATCCACACTCTCTCCTCCCACTCACTAATTGAAATGGTGATTGACATCCTGGTAGAATAAAATACCAGTGCCCAGTGATGGATGGCCGGGGCAGAGGATGGGGTCAAGATACAGGACTTGCAGATATAACTCTGTTCTCCTCCCCATATGGGATGGTCCCAGTTTCACCTAACACTCCCTCTGGAATGCTAGAGACCGAGTCACTGAATAATTTAGGCTGGAAGGGACCTCTGGAGGTCATCTGTCCATCTGGACGTACTTTAGTGGGGCAGATCCGAGAGGATACGAGATCCTTTCTTTTCACGACACACTCTGATTGCTACAGCTTCACCAAAGGCATGTAACCATGATCCAAACCGGCCCAGAAATTGCATCAGAAAACTCCAGAGTCCAAATGTGTCCAATACTGAGATGTTCCTTAGAGGCAAGCTAGTCTCAACAAAATCCTGACATAAACCACGTGGGTTTCCAACAAAAAATCTGCTGCATTATCGGTCAGCTCGTTCTCCCAGCTTCTCACGAGTCCACTGCTGAGCAAGCTCCGTTTTTAGGTTCCCACAGCCCAGCAGGCTTTAGGACTGTAAGAAAAGCAGATTGTTCTGCAACCAGAGTATCCTGGGTCCCCAGGGTAAGTCCAGAGCAGTCGTCGCAGAGAACTTCAAAGCCCCGACTCAGCCCTAGAGCTCTGCAATGGGCAGCTTCTTCCACGATGAGCTGTCTGGACAAAAAGCGACTTTGGAGGTGGATATAGAGCTGGGGGGAGCATCTGAAGAAGTTCAGAACACAACTTCATTTCAGCAACAATAAAAATAATAATTAGAAAACCAAGGGAAAAGAACCTGCTTAGTAGCTTTTTGTTTGTTTGTTCATTTTAAATGTTTGGTACACATTCCAAACTTCAAGCAAAGTATCTCTTATAGTGGCCAGTAAATTTTTTTTTCCCCTGTCATTCCCCTGGCCACACAAACAGTTACAGAGGAGATGCTTTCAAGTTTTGTGAAACCACTTAGGTCAAACATCTACTCTTCTTCAGAACTGAATGCCTCACTAAATGTGAGCATGTTCAGTAAGAAGGTAGCTTTCATTCTGAGCTATGGGAAAAACGTGGGGGGGTGTAAGAAGCTGTTCTTGCTGTTGAAAAAGTAACTCCAAAGTGGCTCAAGGCTACAAAAACGAGTGAGCTGATTTCTTCGAATAATCTCATTTTCTACCAATATCATTATTAAAAAGCTAAACATTCCCAAAATGTTAAGCTTTGAAAATTTTCTTTTCCTCCACTCATCCCCACGATATTCAGGACAATTCGAGAAAATACCACTGAAAATATCTGAGGGGAACCAAAGGCCTTACGAATTCCAGCACATACGGATTTCCATCCTTCCTCACTTTCTAATAGTTTCACAAATATCTGGAGGCAGGTCCAACCCTGGAGGTTTTGAAGGGTTTCCAAGACGCACGGCATAACGTACTGTGTATCCCTGGGCCTTGATCAACTGCCTTTGCTGCCCAGCAGAGAAATCATTGCAGGACATTTGTGATTTTCTGGTCTGTCCCACATTATTGTGTCCGTTCTGTTCATCTGCCACAGTGCTTACAGTGTGACGATGGGTGTGAGGCAGTTTCTGAGACACTGAGAACGCTTCGTTTTTGCAGACTTGAGTTCTTTGCATGAGAGACCAACAAAAAACCCCCCAAACAGACCCACAGGGTTTGCCGATATCCAGCCCCTGGAGCCCATCCAAGATCTAGACCACGGTCATGTTTTTCTTGTGATGGGTGAATGCAATGAATCTTGACATTGTGAACATTACATTCTGCGTTACAATACACAGTTTTATTGTTATTTTTTCCACAGCTGAAGCCAGGAAGAAAGAGAAGCTGAGCTGAAGGAGCAAGGCCATGTTTAAACTTCAGCAGTTTGTTAAGAAAGCTGAGCAACCAACCTGAGATCTCTCTTTTGCCTTGCCAGTGCTTTTAGTTTCCTTTTTCAAACCTACATACAGTCCTTGAAATTTTCCCTTTTGATACAAAACTTTCACAAATGCAGAACAGGACCCAAACTGTGGTGGATTAGAGGGATGAGAGCTGTACTAAACACCACTTTTGAAGAAGGTGCTAACACAGTGGGATTAAATAATCTGAGCCTACCAACAGATCAGTGATGGTGCTCCACCTTCTACACTAGGCCCGGTTTTTCAGGATTGGATCAAATCTGATCTTTTAATTTCTGAAATTCTGATCAGGATCCAAAGCATACACCTCCTTTGACTCATCCCTGCAACGTTCCACCAAATGCTGAAGTCAATATATTCCAATTCAGATTTCAAATAAATTAATCTACACTTTAGACGCCAAGTCTGAAAATGGGCTGACGGGCAACAAACACGTTCCCTACCCACGAAACCATTTTGCCAAGCTGTTCAAGTGCTGCCCGTGACCTTCACAGCTGCAGTTGCTGCCGCAAGAAGTGCATCCCGGCAGAAGTTTAGGAAACACTGAGTATGGGATCTCAAAGAATTTTTGAGGAAAACTTACTCACAGATCACCTCTGGACAGCAATCCTATATTACAAGCTAGGCCAGACTTAGACAGCTGTTGGGAACAGCCAATCATGTTCTGCTACTTGTAGAGAAAAGTCTTCCCCAGTATCTTGAAAATGAGGCCTATTAGTTCTTGTCTATCCTCAGACCTGGAAAATTAGTAACTACTCTCTTTCTAATACCCTTTACAAGCCGGAAAGCCCTCATAATGCACAGTGTAACCCAGGAATTTCCACATTCAGTTAGAACCAAAAGCCATGTAGTTCCAGTTAAGAGTATTGGACACCAGCCTGCTATCTCCATTCTGTTTGGCAGGACCACACAGAAACGGGATTTAAATATTTATTTTCACTTCTTCGCCATCTAACGTAACAGCCACATGTAGTAGTTAACAACTGTGTTGTAAGATATGAGCAAAACCATTGAAACCCGGGGTTTAGATTTAACCCGCTTACAACACCACCGATCGCTGCGAGTCACAAATTATGTCATTTCAGCAGTGGAGCTACTGCCAGCAGAAGGATTAGCAACATCAGTTGTAATGAGCCACTTCATTTTCAAATAACATTTAGAAATTTACAGTGCCTGGGATTGCGATGATTAAATGGATAACAGAGTTGAATACACCGGATATGGATCACTTCTAATTTTCCACTTATATCCAGTAACCCATCATAAACTATCCAGAGTCCTTTGGTCTTCGTTTCTCTCACACCAGCACATTTAAACAAAAAAAGATGATCCGTCACTGAAGTTATAGTAGTGGAAAACCAATGAGAGATAAGAAGCTTGCCACAAATTCCCAGACTTCAGATGCCCTGTTTCCAATTCTGGCTATGTTGGGGAGAATTAAGAGAAATGCCAATGAAGTGACACAAAAGTGAAAAATTAAACCAGACCTAAGGAACATGAATCTATGACTTTTTCTGATTTAGAGAGTCCATACTCATGTATCCAGTTTCACAAAATTCATTATTGCCTATTCCCACAAGTAAAGACTGGTCCCATATCTAAGGACTAAGACCTCAGACTGAGAGCACAGCTGGTTTAAAGGAGTTGAGACACAGTAATTATCTTGAAAGAGCAGAGATCTAAAGAGAAGTATTGATTTTGATGACTCTCTCTTCATGGAAATGTCAGAATGTTTGTTACGTTTCTGCATTATTTACCACAATAAAAAAGTTCAAGTGACTAATCCCCCTGACAAAGTGTTTTGGTAATATTAGATCCATTTTTTTTTTTTTTAAGTCGGCCTGCAGGACATGGTAAGTTTGGCATTTTATTCCAAATGGGAATAATCTTTTCCTCCCTCTCAAACTACAGAATTTCTGAGGGAACAGAAATTCCTCTTTGGTATCTTCTGTACTACATGTGGCTACAAGGAGGTCTTTTACATGAATTTCTAACGTTTCCTTTGCAGTTTGAGCCACTTAAGCAATTACAATGCTATTGTCTCTCTTTCCTTTTTCAATTCCATGTCAAATCTGCAAATGCAGAAATGCCTCAGAATGGAAGTCAGCAATTCAGCTGCCATACCCTTCCTCAAAAAGCTCACCCTTTCAGCTTTAGTTACACTAAAATTTAAAGTTCAGTTACATTAAGTTTATTACCAACATAGTAGTTTGGGTCAGTTTTAATCCAATCCACCTACCATAAGCCGTGACCTCCCCAAAACAGGCCAATCCACCTGGAAAAATTAATGCTTCTCTCTTTCTTTCCACATTAAAGTAATGACATAAAATAATCAGATGCTGGAATGTGTCTTGGCATGAACAACAAACACACACAGCTAGCTTTATTAGCTGTTTCTCTGGAAGAAAGCTCCAAAGGCCCTACACATATTTACTAACGTGCACTGTGAATGACCTCAGATCTTCCAGGCCAGGCCAGGGCAAAAGCTCCTTTAAACATCTTTATAACTCACTTTATACTTGACTTCATTACCAGCAGGGAAAGATGGAAAAACATTCCCATCGCCTGGGAAACTTGTGGAAAGGGGGATGATGTATTGCAAATGGGGACTTGGCATAGCGATGCCTCCCAAAGTGCCTGCCACAGCGCGTGGGGTTTTTTTTATTTTTTTTTTTTCAGCTGGTAGCATTTAACAGGCCTTGCTATTTCAGAGACAGAGAACCGCTTGGGATCCGGGCACATGCCTCTGCAGAACTGGAGGGTTTCATGGTTGCTTCTCCATCCTGGAACTGGCAGCTTTTGGCGGGGGGAAAGTACTGATATACCCTGCTCTTGGGATGAAGGGTACACCCTTGGGGTAAGGTGTTCAGCAGCTAGTCAGAAAGGCTATCCTGATATTCCGGCAGCAGAATGCTACTGTCCCACTGGCCCCGGCAATAGCTTGCTGGTCTGGTTCAGCGGACCCTCGCTGCATCGCACAAGGGAAGACGCAGGTGAAGTTCCCCGGAGTTACTGAAGAGCAAGCATGGAAGCAGAGGAGTATTGGAATCAGCAGCTCTTGTGGGAACTATCGCCAGCTCCACTTTCCTCGTGTCCTGAAGCGGTGCGTTGAGAAGCTAACAGGGATCTACACCATCACACTCAAGAGCTGTAATCCGTTTTGTTCTGTGGCCGGAAAATCCCAAATACAGGGAATTTGCTCCCATCAGCCAGACGCTTGTACAGTATCTGACCAGAGGGAACTCTGTTGTAAACCAGGGCAAGATCACAGGAGGGAGGGATGCAGAAACATGAAAGAAGGAGAAAAGAGATTAAATGTGCATATGGTTCACGGGGGAGGGAAGAATAAAAAATCTGATCCAAAGGTAAAGAGAAGAGCTGGGTCACGGTAGACAGAAAGCAGAGCAATGCGTAGACACAGGCACAGATGAAAGAAAGAGGTGGAAAGCAGAGCTTGCTTTTCTTTTCAGCTTTTCTTTGAGGAGCTGGGGTCAGCTGAACCGTGTTCCCCTGAACCAATCCCACTGACCAGGGAGGGCAGATGCCAGCCAGTGCTGAGGTCCTGCAAGAGTGACCCCAGTTGTTCAGAAGGGACACCCGAGACAGGGCCTGCTCCTACAGCGGCCCTCAGAAACAACTGGAAATTGCTGTGTGCTCTGCTACAGAGAATCCAAACGGGAGTTATGGCCCAACAAGGACTTTTAACAGTAATAGACAAGAAGGTGCACTGCTTCTCAAGCCATTCATCAAACAAATGTCCATCGCTCGGGCCCCATCTCTGGCTGACCTGGGATTATTCCTCTATCAAGACGGGGCACCAATGCCATTGATACAACTTGTCATCAGGACTGAGAAAGTTTTCTGCTGGCCATCGCGACAGCAAGAGCAGACAGCTATCAGCTATCTGGAGATGTTCCCAAGCCTACAGCATTCTGTACCGCTAGATCTCAAAAATACTTTGCAAAAGCCGTCAAATATTCCTGTTTACGCTACAGATTGACAAGACTCTGCCCCACTTTCTTCAAGTTCAGCCCACAGACCTAAGTCCAAGTCCCAATCCAGTGCTCTGACCAGCAGGAAACATCGCCGCTATCTCGTATGAGACAGTCTGCTCTTATCAAAGCATATGCCGGACCACGGATGGCAACTCTGGGGTCGTGTAATAAGGGGTCATTTAGCAAAGCAATTCACTGAAAGATGAAGCCCAACGAGGACTTCTGGCATTTCAGACACATGGGTAAAACCTTGAAAGCAAAACATTGTACAGCTTGAACCTTGAAAGCTTCTCTCAGAGAAACACCACTGCCAGGGCCTGATGGACGGAGCGCCTTACAAAAGACTTACAACCCAGTAACTCCATTCATTCAGTGGCATGACTCCCCATGATGTCAGTACAAATACGAGTAACGACAAGTCTCAGTCTCTGGAGAGAGGTTTAGAAGTCTTCTCTTTGAAGACTCCTCATAAATGAAGCCTCAAAGTTCCATTTTCTCCCCAATTCTCAGTCCACCGCATACACAATATTTAACAAAAAAAAAAATCCAACACTTGCATAAATAAAAATATAAATGGCATCCTGTGTTCTCTCCCACACCCCATTCTTCCTCCCTCCTCTTTCCTCATTGTTTGTTCAACAGGATGTTGGCTTTGCTGCGAGGTACACCAAGCCATCTGTCAAAAACATGGAAATAGTTAACAACGCGCGCGCACACACACAGAGGCTGGAACGACATGTTACGGAGCCTATTTAAGGTCAGAATCGTAGGCTGTGCTTTCAGAGAGCAATCCAAGCCCCAAAGCTGTGTCCGCTTAAACCAAATTATAGCTTTTCCCTTTTTACAAAGGGAATGGCACTTTGCTTAAGTGGTAGCTCATCTGGGATACGCCAGAGCTGACAGGACAGCGTTCTGGGAAAAGCGGACTCTTCACAGGAAGATCTGGCACATACGGGAACAACCGAAGTAGTGTGGTCTACTGGAACTTGGAAATAGTGTCCTTCTCGTGCATATATGAAGGTACGAGGGAATGGGAGTGACATAGGAACATTTTTGGAAGTGTTTCTACTGGAAACAAAAGATAAGAATAAATTATTAGAGATTTTTAAACTTCAGTGACCTTTTTCAAACCTCCCTCCTGAAGTTAGACCAGCTCTTCATACAGTACTGTTCTAGGCCAATTGTTTGGCTGTTGCCCGTAAACAGTAGGGACTATTAACAGATCCTGAACTGGTCTCAAGATGGGGAAGACAGATCTGCCCGTTTTTGAAATAAGTGGTTTGAAGCCACATCTTGATTCACTAGACCCTCCAAAGGAGGGGGGAAGGGAAAAATATCTGATTCAGAACTGGAATCACGCATTAGGTTGATTCCCTTGGCAGAACTTCCAGCAACTTAGTCCATCTCAGTCCCAGGCTGAAATATCCTATATCTAGAAAGGGACCAGTAGGTCACTCCACAGTTTTTTAGTCCTTGACCCTGCTGAGGCCATCCAACAGAGCTGCCAAGTAGCAACAGTTGCAGAAGCATTTGTTCTTCTCCCTTTTCAGAAAAAAAGTGACACCCCCCCCCCCCCCACTTCTTCAGTGGTGGGAGAGAAGAGCCAGATGGCTGGACCTGAGCAACGCACATGACGTTGGAGGTGGAGATCTAGAGGTGAAAGGTTCCATAAACTGATTACCGGGAAAACACACAACTGGAAACAAATGCTAATAAAAATTGCAACATTCAGAGATCAAACGCCTTAAATCATCACATTTCTTTAATTTAAAAATGTGGGATAAAAGAAACTAAAAAGGCTCTGCAGCACATTTAAGCCAACCCAGTATTTTCCAGGCGGGTCCCTAATTGATTTCACAGCACAGGTCTAAGAAAGTAGTTATAAATTAGCACTAAACACAGATGGAAGACTTGTTTTCATAAGAGCACACCTAAAAAGTCATTCTTTCAAAAATGCCATCAACAAAAACCTTGTAGCATCAGAAAATTTACTTTATCCCAGAGCTTAAGTTAAAAGCATTTGAGTCGGAATATTTCCATTTACTTTCAGCAGATTTCTATTGGCTTCAAACTTCGACATCACCGAGAAACACAGCGACCCTTTATTCAAAGGGTCTTGTAAGGAGCAGGCCAAGAAACACCAGCAATAACAAGACCTGGTGCTGTTGCCCAGGTCAGGTTTTTGCCTCTATTACAGTCAAAACAGTGATAGAGGGAGAAGTTGGGTCTTCATGTTTCATCCAGCTTCAGAAAACCTTCTGGAGGTTTTATGAAGCCATGGAAGCACCAAACTCCCTGGGTACTTCAGAGCCCCATCTAGCCCAAGTTGCCCAGTTTTGGGGGCTTTGCAGCGATGCCCATACTCTGTTCACGCCCTCAGTGCGCAATGATCATAAACAAAACCAAGGCAATGCTCTAAATGCTAGCACTAAATAGAATTAGTTGAAACAAAGTTTAACGAACAAAAATACAACCGAAATGCACATCAGCATGTGGGGATTTGGGGCTAATCAGAACCAGCTCGCCTGTACTTCCAGCTCCCACTCAGTTTTCAACCACTGAAAATGAAAACCTTTCCATTTTTAAGAAGCTACAACTTTCTGACAGCAATTTGACTAAAGTCAAAGAGTTTGCTTTTGTTGATTATTTTCCCCAAGAAACGCTAGACTGCTCCTGATTGGTTTACAGAACACTTCTGTATTTGGAGAAAGAAAAAGGCCCAAGTAAAACTAGATGCTAATGGCTTCTCTGGTACCTGGCCAGGATACAGGGTTGAGCACTACCTGGTCCAAACTCCACGCGCTCACAGTCCTGTGTGTGGATTGACACCTAAAGCTCAACGCAGGCTCCTACAGAACCTTCCTGCCCTTGCAGCAAGAGACTTACAAGCCCTTTCAGGATCCTGGAAATATTTGATAATACTGTAAAGACAGATTTACCCAGAAATTGAGAAGCCAGATAGACCACATCCATCTGCTCCGCAGAAATGTCCACTTTTGGGTTGCCGTTGACGATCAGCACGGCCCACTTCTCTTTTCTGGCGTTTCCCAAGGAGCACACCAAGTTTAGCCTGGGCACGGCCTTACGCCAACACAAGCCAACGTGACACAAGGTCAGACTCCGACTAGCGCTCAGGTCTGCACTCAGAATATATTGTAGATGTAGCTCATCTCCTGCTCATCACCCAAGCCTACAGCTGAGCGTTGTCTCTTCCCCTCTCATCCAGTAACAGCATTAATGCAATAGGAGAGGTCACCGCTAGTTCCAATACGATTGGAATGGAGGAGGCTTTGCGTAACTATACCCAAAACAGCTCAGTCCTGGTAGCTGCCTGGCCTTATCTCTCCTGCTGGCCTTTGTTTGCAGATGGAGATGATACTCGAAGACTTCCAACGTATGGTTTGCCAAACCAGTAAATTATGGTCTTACTCACGTATCCTTCCAGGCCCTTCCACATGCCCCTGGAGGATGGCAGAAGTTACAGGGCCCTCATTTGTCATTTTTGTCATTTGTTTTTTTCCTCCAATGGCTCCCCTGCCTCTATCTAATCAGGGGGACGTTTCCTGTCTTTGTTCTCAACCATTCATCCTGCGGGAATGATTATTATCATCAAACAGCATTAAAATAGAAAGCCTGGAGCCAGCACCCAATTAGCATGGAGTTAGGGAATCCTGGAAAGGAGCAACGGAAGAGACCACAGACAGCGCGAACGGCAAAAACGGGCATCGACTTAACGTGCCATTCAATCACAGCATCGTCCCCATCTCCAAATATAAACCCGGGCTTCAAACTGAGCACGGGCCAAGCTTCAAACCAATGTCACGTACACTTGGTACGTCACCAGTAGGCCTAGAGAACGATGCGAGTGCCAGTCTGTCCACCAGTTTAAACCTTACACAGACTGGGAGACAACCGCTCCAGATCTCACAATGTGGGAAATCATTCATATATCCTTTGTGCATCAAATCTCTGCTGACAGGAAGAGATGGCAATTCTCTCCCGAAGGAACTGTGAGATAATGGAGAGGTCCTCAGGGTGTACAGATTATTTTAAGCCTCGGATCCATATTGGAAAAAACCTATATTTCTGCCTGTTGCCTGATCAAGTTCCCCACATATATCCCATCCTCATCAGAGTTGGAAGTAGTTCATACTTGCACTTAGTTCACAAATACGAGTGAAGGACCAATGACAAACTGGAAGACTCTTCCAGGCTGTAGGGAATTGTGGTAAGATATGACCAAAAATATGGCCGATTGCTCAATTTTTCCTCCAAAAGTGTCTCTTTTTTTTTTCCTTCCTAAGAGAACAAGACCCAACATTTATGGTTTTACTTTTTATTTTTCGCAGAAAGACCTATCGGCTTACCAAAAAACCTCACTTTGCCTTGATTTTCAACTGGAAATCAGATTCAGTAAGTTAAAGAAGTTGGTAATGTCTTTATTAGTGTTTTCAGCACTGAAAATATTAGTTGTCTGAGGCGAGAAATAAATATTTTTAAACAAGGCCAGTCTTTTAACCCTTGAGAAATAGGGATTTTTCCAATCTTTCGCCAAACGATCTTCATCTAAGTCACTTAGGACAGTGCAAGGCAAGCTCAGCAGGAGCAGAGTTCCTGCCTCCCCGCAGCCAGGTTACTCCAGCGCCCCGCAGGCACAAAAGTATGAGCACAGCAGATGGGACACGATGTCCTGCTGTCCCCCTTTGCGCTGGCACAACCTGACCAGCAGCGCGCTTGAGACACGCTCCAGGTCATGCACGCAGGGACAGGCACGAGGTCCTGCCATCCCTCCTCTTCCTCCAAAGGATCTCTGGTTCGGCCTCGCCTCCCCAGTTCCCTCACCTGTTAAATAGGGATGATACTTCCTTTATATGCTGTAAAAGAAGGGAATTTCTTACAAGCACGGCTGTGGTGTCCCAGAAGGCAGCATGAAAGCAGCTGGACAGTAACGGCCCCGAGCTGGGATCCTGCTCTGACTTTCTGCATAGCTTTGGTAGACCGTGAATTTCTTCCTCGGAGACCCTGTCTGGAGGCCTAAAACCACTTTATCAAAGTGGTTTTGAGGGGACGCTGCTGGTTGAGAGCCCTGAAAACATGAAGTGCTGTTTACGATAGCTTAGCTGACCCAAGGATCTGCCTCCAAGCATAAAATTACAATCATTTACCGGAGAGATGCCAGGACCTGTGGATCGCAATGGAATCTTCAAAATCGCCTCACCAGAAACTGAAGCTGAGTAAAAGCTTCTCCTAAAATCTCCTATGACAAAGCTAGCACAATCTGCGTAACCCTCTGCATCACTGGCTATTGGATCCCAATGCCCGATATCGTTTCAGCTCATTTTAAGAGGCAAATTCCAAGTGTTGACCTCTTAAGAAGTGGGGAAATTCAGAGCCAGTTGGGCCCGTCACTTTGCTGCTGGCTAGAAAAGAACCAACTCGAGTTTAAAAATATAAATACGTTCATAATTTGAAAGTTTACTCTTGTGATTATGTTCGGCCTATTTGTTTTCTTTTTCCAATCTTGTTTTCCACTTTCTAATTGGAGGAAAATAAGAAGTGCTTGCATGCTTAAAAAGTACAAGTCTGCAAAACTGAATTTTTTTTTCCTTGCTCATCTTTACACACCCTGGCGCCAAACCCTATGCTGGTGTAAATCATGTACTTGATGGGAACTTTGCTCATTTATATCCAATGCGAATCCGGTCTCCAGTGTCTCCAGATAATGATCTTGTTGTGTTTAATACTGCACAAACGCATAGGATGATGCATTCCCTGTCTTTAAAAAGTTTGTTTAACTTTTTATGTCTCATCTTCAGTCAGAATAGCAAACAACGGGAGGGAAGGGTGGAGAAAGAGTGAGATACTGGCAATGAGATCATGCCGTGCAGAATCCGGTAAACTCGAGGGTGAGAAGTCTTTCAAACACCAGTCTATCTCTGCAAAATCAACGGGAGGAAAAAAAAAAAGAGAGGCTAAATTTAACCCCTATTCTATTTAAAACCCATAGGCAGCATCTCACATAATTGCATTATATAAACACAATTGTGTTATATTTACGGTTCTAAACAAAACACAACCCCCCCCACGGCACGACCGAAAGTCCCACCCTGCTACGGCATTTGCCCGCTGAAAGAGCTGTAAACAGGGAGCAGTCCTGGAGCCCAGCGCCGGGCCAGACCCCCGTCTCGGCTGCGCTGGCCGCCCACCTTGGCCACAAAGCAAACCCAACCTCCAGGAGCAAACGGCTCCCAGTTTGCTGCTTGGACCCAGTCCGAGTCCCGCTACCCTCTGGGGAGGACGACGCTGCTGCAGGTGCGGCGAGCTCTGGGCATCTGAGACGAGCTGCTTTGGGGGTGCCAAAAAACCCACCGCCACCGCCGTGGCACAGGGGGAGCCCAAAATGAAAGCAAGGCACCAGCCTGCAACCAAACCGCTGGATACGACCCTTGCTCAAGCCACTCAGAATTTCCAGCCCTTCTGCAAACACCGCTGGAGGCTTCTCCAGGAAAAAAAAAAAAAAAAAAAAACCACAACAACCCACCCACCCCCCCAACAAAATTCTTAGCTGCCCACTGAAACATCTGCTTGCCAGAGACAGCCAACCCTGCGTGTGTCACCGCTTTCTGAGTCACACGGGAGGCCCGTACCAGTTTCTCTGCATGGGTTGCATAGAATTAAAGTGTACAATAGGGTGGGAACATCCACCACCCAATAGACTGTAGATGCAGAACTACAGCCACCGCTGGAGCTCCCACAGCACCCTTCACATTCGGCGGCAGGGCTCGAGGTCAACCCGGCAAGGGCTTCCCAAGGTGGCCGAAACGTCGGTTCGGCTGTTGTGCAACACGTGACGCCGCCTGCAGTCGTATCGAAATAAACCTTGACCGACATGACGCAACGGTCTTGGCACAGAGGTGGTGTAAACACTCGCCCCGCAGGCCACAGAAACAT
The DNA here is from genome assembly GCA_035590195.1 of Aviceda cuculoides. Lineage (NCBI taxonomy): Eukaryota > Metazoa > Chordata > Aves > Accipitriformes > Accipitridae > Aviceda > Aviceda cuculoides. The sequence goes on along the minus strand of JAVJGG010000088.1, from coordinate 2,693,513 downwards.
TATCCAAATGAAGGAGGATCTCTTTGGGAGAGGCGTACCAGGAAACCCACAAACCCCTATTTCTCCATACCACTGTCCTGGTTTCCCCACTCCAATTAACTCACAAATCAGGTTGGGTTTATAGAGGACTTTTGTATTCAGACTCTTGCACAGGACAGAGTAGTTCCTCTCTCTGGATCACTGGCACAGGGACAATGAGCTCCTCGTCCTCACTCCTGCTTCTACGAAGCTCTGCTGTGGCTTGATCCACATTAGTGTTTTCTTTTTTTTTAAAAAAAACTTAAATACAACCTTAATTTTGTAAACACTGTTCATTGCAAGCTGCATTTTGGCTCCCCAGTTGCTCCAAAAAACTAGGCTTTGCTTTCTCTCTCGGGGGTTCGACACACTTTAATCCGAGTCCTCTCACTTTTTTTGCGGTGGCTGGGACCCAAAAGCACAACAGTTGTGTTCACTTTTCAGTTTGCCTCTGCAGTTTCTACTCGAACGAGGTATTTTGCAGCTGATGCTTAGCTCTGCTCCAGCTGTTTCTAGGCAAAAGAAGTGGCTAATGGGATCAGGGACCTGACCTTGGCACTCCAGGCACGTAAGCATTTAATACTGCCACCCGATTTATAACCTACCAGACACTCCTGTGGTGATACCACTTTGCAGCAGCATCGCAGCCACCAATTCGGAGGTGATAGACGCTGCTTTTTAAAAAGGCATCAGCTCTTCAGGGAGAAGCAGGAATCCAATTATAAAGAAAATTAATTTCTTTTTTGCCATCATTATCCTCAATCTGAAAGAAATCTCAGACAGAATGACTAAGCAGGCTCCAGCCAACACAACCTCAGCTGCTGGAAGCAGGGAGGCAGCCTGGGAGGGGTGAAAACAAAGCAAAATGGTCACAGACCCCCCCGGCCCAAGCAGGGAGATGCTGCCAGAGCAGGGGACCCTGTGCAAACTGCTCAAGAAAAGGGGGGAGCCCCGAGTCCCCCCAGAACACAGGGATGCAGAATAAAAGCTGCTCCCTGCCAGCGGAAAAATCGAAAGGCCGCGTTCCCGGTAGCAACACCGCCTTCGAAATACATTCCCAGAGGAGTCCTGCAACATCGGCTGGCGGACGACGGCGTGAACCCAGCTAGGAACACCGGCAAGAGGAGCCAAGCTCGGAGCCGGGAGGACAGACAGACGGACAGCTCGGACCTACGGGTGGTTTACACACGCCAAGGCAGCGAGAGCTCGCCGAAACGCTGCTCCCTCCTTGACTTTAGGCTCTGGCTAAATAAAGCTGCATTGTTTTGTATCAGGTTCTGCTCCCGCGGTCCCGCTGGGGCTGCGAAACAAAGGGGGCTTCATGCGGGACAAAAGGGGACTGTTCTACCTAATGAGGACCAGTTGAGAGGTAGGGAGACAGCACCCTCTCACCATCGGCTTGCGGGCCGCCGCCGAGCCCTATCCCCCTGGCTAATGAAGAGCAGTTGAGAGGTGCGAGCGGGAGACAAACAGGGACGTCTCTTAGCAAAGAGGGGGCCGGTCTCCGGAGACGCCAGCGCTGCCGCCCTGCGAGGGCGAGCCCGGGAGAAGGGAACCACGTTTAGGTTCATCTGTCACCGTGATAGCTCCTGACCCGCCAACCTCCCAGGCCTTGCTCTCTGACCTCCGGAGCTGACCTCTCCTCAGAGGCACTGGTGCTCAGCCAGAAGTCCCCTATTGACTACCTGTCAGAGGGCACCTGCTTAAGGAACCCCACAGAAATTAAAGTCGCAGAATGAGTCACGAGGGACTGTTTGAGCTGGGAAGCCAGCATTAGTCCCTGGCTGGTAAACCAATCTCCCTAATTATCTGTCAGAAGAATCTCTCTTCTTTCTATTTTCTTCCCCCCCACTGTCCCCTTCCCAGTCCTCTCTTCTCTTGGACTCGTTATCTTAATTTCACATTAACCGAAGGGATTAAAAGCACCTTGGGAGGGGAAGGGAGAGGCAGAAGCTGAAGAAAGAGACTTCGAGGCTTCCACGTTGGGCCCTTGCAGGAGCTCGGGCAAGCGGACCGGCAACGCCGTGAGCCGCAGAGCTGCCGCGCTGGGGCACGTTTTCACATCCAGCCCCCATCGCCGTGATCCACTCTAGGATAAAAGAAAACAAACCCTCGGCAGAGCAATGTAAACCAAGCCCTGTCCGAGGGAGGATGTATGGCTGTTCTTCATTTCCCCACCCTCCTCCCCTGCGGTGTAATTTTATACAGCTGCACTGGAGTGTCTCCGCTGCTCGCTGGTGTTTGTCGTCCTGGGCACATTGGAAAGGGCTGTCACGGTGCCCGGGACACGGCTGAGCTTGAGGAGCTGCTCCCAGCTCCCAGCTGGGCAGGACTGGGCAGGACTTCATCGCGCGGGGAGCGGTACCAGCCCCTCCAGCGCTGAGGCTGCAGCTCGGCGGTCGAGGTTGACTCGTAAGAGTTCATCGAACGAAGATTTGTGATCCACGACTGTTTATTAGTTTTCTTCTTAGCTAACGCTAAGGCACAGGAACGTCATAATTCACCAGGTCTGGATCCCTTCCCCCTTTTGCAGCGTTAATGCCCCTTGCAGCCTGATCCGTGCAGAAAGGGACCGGCTGATCCTCCCTCGCTGACGGGACGTAGCTGGGAGCGCCGCCGTTCCCATCCTACAGGGGGGCTGCAGATGGCAGAGAACAAGTCAAAAGCTGGGCTTATTTTCTTCAATTGCTTCCTACGCTTTTTGGTCCGCTGAGACACAGGAAAGCACATCGGCTGGACACAACCCAGTATCTTTCGCAAACTGCATCGCCACTTTTATGAAGTCTAAACTGGGGGGGGGTTCCTTCCCCCGAAACTCTTGATCCAGCACTCCCAGCAATCTCAATTAGTGTTACATCTGAAGTTCATCAAGTGCCATGTTACCAAGATACTGTTGAAACCAATGATAACACTGATGCTTTTTCAAACAACTATTTTTTCCTTTTTTTTTTTCCATGCGGAAAAATGAGGTTAATGGTACTCACTCACCCACCCTCCAAGGAAGCCAAACTGAAGTCTGCGCATTACTTCGGCTTCAGGAAACTCCAGCAAACCCCCCTAGAATTTGAGTGGAGACCTGAGCAATGCTCTCCTACAAATAAACATCATCGCCATCAGATCCAAAACCCCTTTGCGGAATGCGGGATTGCATCTCCCGTGGCTGCGTGTCCCGATAGCCCATGGTACTTGGCATGAGGCAGAACACCCCGACACATCCAGCATTAAGCAGCTATTCCTCTGGAAAGACAATTATTTATTATGCCCTGAAACACCTTACAACAATAAGAATTACAACAATAGTGAACAAATGAAAAAAAAAATGAAAAAAATACCCTGACAAAAGCCCCAACCTGGGATGTAATTTGCTCCCAACCCCAGCGTTCGCTCTGAGAAGCGAGGCCAGGTGGGCCCGACCGCCTTTCCCCCGAGGATCACATCCATGGGTTTACAACGCAGGCAGCTAGCAGGGAATTTTCACATGGGTCTAGGTTTCCTCATGAAAAATTTTGCCCTGTACTACTCCTAACCCCTCCGAAAGCCAGGACTGCATTTCAGTTTTATTCACAAATCTGGCTGTAACCCGTTACTCTGTTAAAAGGCCAAAGATTTAATAGTATAGAACTCCACAGTTAGTCCCATTGGATTCCACAGGATTACTTTTGTGGCCAAGTACTAGCATTAAGTGTGAATGAAGACATCAAACTACGGCCTTAAGTGTCGATGATTCATCGGCAGAATTCCTAGAAGAGAGGGAATCCGCACAACAGCCTCATAGCTGTGAGGTGACCTAACTAATACGTTGTTACGCAGATAGGCGAGCTGCATCCTCTGGGAGAAATGGGAAAAAAAATATATTGCCTAGCGGGGAAGTCACTGAAAGCGAGAACGTTTCTCGCCCCGTTTCTGTGCAAGATACTTACGGGCTGTCAAACAGCCCCTTATTCCTTGGCACGGCTGCTCGGACCAGGGAAAGGAGGAGCTCAGCCAGGTGCTGGCTGCTCCTCTCCTTCGCCTGCAAGCAGGGCTGAGCTCACCCACAGCTAGCCAGCTCACCCCAGCATAGCTGGTTTAAGCAGGAGAAACGGATTTCTCTTTCCCTGCCCCAAAACCTCACTAGCAAGCAAATAAATGCCGGACTAAAGCACAGGTCTTGGAGCTGACGCTCCCGTCGCACTCAGGATCAGGTATCTCCGGTCACACCAGTCACCCCTTAACGAACCCGTGAGGGTTTGGCCTTTGTTTTATTGGGTGAAAACATTTTCTCATGGTCAAATGATAAGGAAGCTTGATGCAATGGGTGACAAAGGACAAAAAAACCCCCAAAACCCAACAGTGGTAAAAAGAGATTTTTCACATATTTTCTCCCTGTCATCTGCCAGGAAACTGATAAAACTGGTTTCAGAGGTAGTTTTCATTCAAAATGCAACCGTATATCTTCGGATTGAGTAAAACCAACCCTCTAGCGCAGGCACGGAGGGAAGGCGGCATGTCCTGCTTAACGGCCCACAGCCGTGAGAAGAGACTGTAACCAAAGCCGGGAAAGCGAGCAGCAGAGTTCCTCTCTCCCTTCCCCACCGGCACCTACGAGGGACATAAAGCGTCTCCAAAGACCTGTCTGTGCTTTCATAGGTCTGTGGTTTTACTAGCGGTACCTGCTGAGAAACGTTGTTCGCTTCGAAGCAAACGAACACAGCAAATTTTGGAAGACGGACAAGCCATTGAGCCTCAGAAATGGGAAAAAGCATCCTCTGGGCTTTAGTTTGGAAACACCAATGGGCCTGGAAACCAAAGAGTTAGCAGTGATAACTCAGCCCACCTTAACGTAAGGACCCTTCACCTGTTCTTCACAGCTTAGTCTGCCTTTTTTCCCTACCAAGGACACGTGGGAAGGATCTTTCTTTATCCTCCCAGGGAAACTTCATGCATTTAAAACAGCATCATTAAAAACAAACCCCTTGAAGTAGAGTGTGAGGATGAAAAAATGGATCATCAGCATTGCCCACAGGACATACTCAACAGCCCCAAAGCCGGGGGAGCTGTACTTCTCAAGGCCTGGAAAGTATCTTTGTTTCAAACACTTCTCTGTGGATTAAACCCCACGCAAACTCCATTTGCTGTAGTCAAAGGCAGCTTTCCCGAGGAGCATGTCAGGGTTTTCAACACCGGCTGCTCTTGGGCACCGCAGCCAGGCAGAAAGCAATGTCCCCTATCTGTCACAACTTCCAGTGTGACAAAACTCACTTAAGATTTCCATTTGGAGAAAACTGGCCAAGATTTTGAAGTTTTCTACAAAGTAAAAAGCCCCAGAGTTTTCCATTGGGAAGAAACCCACATCTTCTGTGTTCTGGTAAAACCAAAGCCCTCCCATGGATGAGAACAACTCAGCGACAGTTTGGTGCTGAATACCAAAGACCGTAAAGGCGACCGGCTCCTCCTCCACGCTCCCTCTCTGTAAGTCATCACTGTGGGAAGTCCTGGCCGACCTCCAGTCGCCCTACGGTCTCTCAGTCCCTTTTTGAAGAGGTATATAGACATCATCCATTCCCTTTAAAGGTCTGTTACACCTCATGTGGGGTCACCAACCTCCTTTGCTCCCTGTAACACCAAAAAGTTTATTTACTATAATAGAAAAAGCAAGATGAAGTGAAATGCTAATGCTGAAATGACAAGATCCTAGTGCACTGCGACAAGAGCCTTTTGACGTTATCCAAACGAAACACGAAAGCTAAAGGAAGTCATGCCAACTTCATCTGCTGGGAAATTTAGTTGAAGCTGACCGTCTGGGAAAACATTTTAATTTTAGCCAAAATCTGTTTTTTTCTTTTCAGTGTAACCTGTTTGTGTAGAGGGAAGAAAGGTTGGACCAGTTTTGCTGGGAACACATTCAACAGAGACCCATGATACTGTGTACTGGGCTGAATTTTGCCATAGAAACATGGATACGCTTGGAGGGCACCTGCAGAAGACGACAGGGGTGCAGAGACCCACGTTCCTCTGCCCATGCCCAAGCTGGCTCCCATGACAAGCAGCCTGGAGTGGGCCAGGGCCACCTTTTGTCTCCTTCTACCAGCCTACATGCAGATACTTTGCTTGTACAACAGTAATGAAATCAGTAGGAATTTTTATATTTCCAGTAAGACCGGGAGAATAATTTAAATACACATGTTGATGCTGACAGTCACACACCTTAAAACCCATTAGGAAGGGCAACGCTGCATGTTTTTAAAACCAAGCATTTGTGTACTTCCTTCCCTTCCAATGCCTTGGAAATGAGACAGCACAAGAGACAAAGAAGGAACCTGCAGCAATATCTCTTCCCTGAATGCACAGTAACGATAAACAAACCCCCGAAGTCCAAGTTAAGAATAAGAAAACACACTACGGTGGACGATTCCACAAACCCAAATTTCTACTGAAGCACCCACTTGGCCAAACTGTATGTGTTTGGAGCAGGCCGGGTCTCAAGTTCAGTACAGATCAAAAGTCAGAAATAGCAAAGTGTCAAGTTTTACACGTAACAAGGAAAACAAGCATAGTTAATACCACGGGCGAGCAAAGCAGCTGAATTAATGATGTCTCAGCCAACTTACAATGTGAAGCTTCCAGGCTATGCGGGTTGGGTTTCCTGGCCTTAATGTTGCATTTAAACTACTTTTGCAAATGTAACAGGCCAGAACTGTCCCCTGTGCTCAGAGGCCATGCGTCCAATTTGGCTTTTGGCTGCGCAGCCTGAGCTGTTAGTTCAAGTTGCAGAGAGAGATGTGATCAGGGAAATCCCTGACACAGGGCACCACGCGAAGAGGAATTCACTAGAGAACTGAATTCCTGAGGGGCTCTGAGGCTTAAGGATGACCCTTGTCTTCCGTCCGGGACCACATGACTCAACGCTCAGTGCCTCGAGAGTCCTGATTTTTTAGGAGAGTCTTTTGCAGAAAAGACAAATTTCCTGCCCCAGCTGTACACTTGCACGCGTTGGGCTCCAGAGTCCCTTGACTCAGGTTCAGCTGCGCAATCGAAGGGACAACTACCATGTTAACATCTGCACTGGGACCTTTCCGACCCCTCTTCGGAGGGCTACAGAAGAAGCGCTCTCTGCTTCTGGTCCCCCAAATAAATAGAGAATTCCCACTGCCTCCCTCCTCCTGGGACACCACATCTCTCCCAGACAAGAGCTGCTGCAGATGCGGAGCCGGCTCCGCGCAGAGGAGCCAGGGCTCAGCTCGGAAGCAAAGCCCCAGGGTATCGTTACAGGCCCTTTCTGCCAGCCACGGAGATACAAAGACACACCAACGCAAGGAGGGAACCAGTCCAGAACCCTGAGTTTCTTCATCAAGAGAAACTGAAAAGCAAGACTCCTGCTTAAGCATTTGAAGGACGCCTTCGAGCTGCTGAAGTCCTGAGGTCCAAGTCCCCCACCTGCATCCCTTCAGATGTTCCTCCGCAGCACTCCTCCTTTTTTTTTTTTTTTTTTTTTTTTGCCC
>JAVJGG010000088.1:2670404-2685914 GCA_035590195.1 Aviceda cuculoides | reverse complement strand
TCCGTCTTGCCCCTTTCTAAAGGGGGTGAGGAATTTTTGGAGCAAGAGGGTCTTGGTTTCTGAGGGCGACGCCTGTCGTCCCCTTCAGTTCTTCCACAGTTGGAGACTAATCCCGAATCAGTACAAATCTTCCTCATTTAAAGTGCCACTGGGTCAGGGTGTTTTGAGACCTTCCATTGGACGTGTTGCCGGGTAGAAAAAAAAAGAAGGAAAAAAAGCCAGACACAATAGAGACAAATCATGAACTTTTTTTTTTTTTTTTTAAATTCAAGATTGGGAAACCTCAACCATAGCCCCAGCTGGCAGAAAAACAGAGAAATACATGTGCATTTTATCAGAGGTGTCTATTTTCCCTTGGCTTCCAAAATGTCATCAAAATAACAGCCCCCCCTTAAATTCAAACCCTCCAGTTCTACACGCCTTTGATGTAACTGTCCCTTCTGGCCTTACAAATCTGTGGATTGCTACCTCTTACTTATCTGCCTATCAGTCTTGCTCCCGCATCCATATACATACAGATGTTATCTATCCGTCACATACAGTATGTGTCTAAACACAGGCGATATTCTTTCTTCTCTTTTTCGCTGCGAAAGAGATAACAGGTAGGCAGACAGACAAACACATGTAGAATATTAGCTCTCGGTCCCCGTAAGCTTATCTTATCAGTTTAGTCTAAACCGCAACTCAGAGCCTTTTGCTCCGAATTGCAAGCGAGCTGAAGCTTTAATTTGGAAAATGTGGCATTGGGAAGAGAACCCTGACATTTGGCTTAAGAGCTCAAGAGCGGCGCTATCAGCTCCCAGCCGCCTCCCTGCTGAAACCACAGCCCCGAGAAAAGATGAAGCTGTCTGTCCCCTGAAATCCAGAGGAGAAATAAAAAGGTTGAAAGGGAAAGAAACGGCTTGGGATAAGATGGGAAGTTTTAGATCTCGCAGGAGGAATGCTGCCGAAAATGAGAACCATTTGAAAGCTCTGGGGGTTATAAAGTGGAATTCCCACTCATACAGTACACAAGAGTTATTAAGTGTGTATATGAGACTCCTGTTTTACTTCATGTACATGATTATTTTATACAGGGAAGTTTGGAAAGAATTATAGACTGAGCCTGAGGCCAAGCCAAGAAGCAAGATGAGCAGCAGCAGCAGCTAAAGGAGAAAGGTTGAGCTGGCAGTGGAGAAGCAGCCGGCCAGACAAGGGTTATTTATAGCGCCCGGAGCATGGGAATGTTAATTGAAATCAATCAGTGGCCATGAGGACACTAAGTTGGAGTGTCAAGCTAGAGCAATTAAAAAGCCCATCTCAGGGGACGAGCACGTCCTGACTTTTTTTTGCATGGGATGGAGATTAAACAGCCATTCACTTCGGAGCGAGGAAGAGACAAGACGGTTGCACTGCACGTATCTAAGCCAGGAAGGGAGTCGAACTCTCCTACTGTTTAAAATCACCCCTGGTAGCTCAAACAACTGTGCTATCCCTCGTCAGGTATTTCTATCGGGAAAACGGTGGGTAGAGGACTTGGATAGTGTTGCGGCGTAGAGGAAAATGGCCGATTTGCCAAAAAAGACAAAAAAAAAAAAAAGTTGCTTTGAATTGTATTTAAGTCCCATCCCCTCCTCTGTTTGGCAGTGCTGACATTTGGCAGCTCTGACATCTGACCCAGGGCAGACAAAGGACAGCCAAGCATTTAAAGCATCCTTTGGTCTGCTGTTGTTGCAACTCAATTGTGTCATAATTAAGTAAAAATTGTATTAAAATAAAAAGTGGAGTGCTCTGCAGCAGGCAAAGGAGAACAGTATTTGGCCGTTAGGGCGAAGGACCTTAAAGTGAAAACTATCGCGAAGGGAGTTTGCACATTAAGTGGGTGAACGGAGAGGCTGGCTGGTACCTCGGGTTTTACCAGATGCCAGGCAAAGGAAGCAAAAACGGGAAAATTAAGAGGAAAATGTAATGCTTTAAGAACCAACACCACCATCTTGGCTAAGCCGGGTGTCAAAAATGGCTTGGGCAGCAAACCGGTGTGAAACTAGTGCAAGTGAAACCAGAATCGATACGTATTTTAATTGCACTGTTTAAATTGTTGACAGAACGCTTCCCGTGTCTTCGCCTCCCGCCAGGTAAGGCGAGCGCTCTGTTAGCTCTCCGATAAGGCCCGTGTGTGCTTTGTGTCCTTTTATTTATCAGGGAGATAAGCCCTGACTGACGAGGTTACAAATATTGGGAAATCCACAAACTGTATTTTAAGTGCTGCTGGAAGGGGGAGGATGGAGGCTTGGCAGCGCTGCAGGTTGTTTGGAAAGAGCAGAATAGACTATTTTCCTCTTTGGAGGACCTGGCAAACCGACTGCAGGAGTCCCGAGGGAGGATCTCCTCAACACCAAGTTCACTTCATGCCTTAGAGAAAAATCTCCACACATTTCAGCTGAATACAATTAATCGGTTATTCACTAAAACTAAAGAAGTCCTACAGCTGTAAAGCCACCATCCATTCATACAAAAAAAAAAAACCCCAACCCAACCCCAAAAAACCCATGACCATCTTTTCCTTTTTTCCCCAAGGCTTTTTTTTTTTAAAAGAAAATTCCCGTAATGGCTGAAAATGGCATTTTCAACCCTAGCAAGGGTTGAAAAGGAACCAGATTAAACCCACAAGCGTTGCAGCTCCATTCCCGGGAATGCTAACCTTCTACGCACCAACGCGATTCCCTTTGAACCAGGACTTTTCGCAGAAAGGAAAGCCTCTTCCAGAGCCTGCCCGCTCTCCCCTGCCTTCACCCACCCCGAACTAGGAACGCGCCTGGCCCCGAGTCCCCAGGAACACGCAAACATTGGCCATGACTATCACCTCTGGATCATCTCTCCGGCACAGCTGGATCCCTGCACGCCGGACCCCAGCACCGGCCAGCACTTTGTACATCATTAACCCTCCCCATGTTGCAACTTCAAGGAAGTTCAATCTGACTGCTGGCAGTAAAACGCCCGGAATCTGCTGACACCAACAAACGAGACGGCGAAGAAAGCTTTGGGATTTTAGGTTCGGCAGCAAAGGGTGATTCTTTTCTTCCGCCCACGCGTTGGAATTTGGATGACGCCGTTGACTCAGTGGCGTTACTCCTGCCCGGAGGAGGAGGAGGCTCACGCAGGGAGCGTCTACCCAGGAGCCCTCCCCGAGCAAGCAGGTGCGCTGCGCGCTTCACGAAGCAAACGCAGCCACGGAGAGAAAGTTGGGGCTCAGGTTCTCAGCTGTCTGCTAGAAAAGGGCCTTAATACAGATTTTTTTTTTTTACAAGACTCGGCAGCGACCAACTCAAGAGCAACAACGGAGCGCGATTTGGCGTCGCTCGCGCCCGGATTCCTAGGACTGAGTCAGCAAAACCGTTTGCGGCAACAAGAATAACTTGTGTGTTGCAGCTAACCCTGCTCTTCTGATCCTTAAGGAAAGCCTATTTGCAGGAGATAAGTGCACACATGTATGTACGTGCGTGTGAGAAAAAAAGAAAACCTCTTTGACAGAGGTTTCTGTAATTAAGTTGGGGTTTGCTTTACCATGGCACCCCCACCTGCTACCCCTTGGCCACCCAAGTTGTAAGCTGTTTTGTTGACTTTAGGCGTTTCCACTTTTTTCATAAGCAGACTAAATTACAGAGGAATTTTCATTTGAAAATCTTTCATTTGAAGAGATTTCCAGCACCGCAGGGACAGTGGAGTTCGGTGTCTATTAGCAGAACACGGGAACACACGTGATTTTGAGGGCATATAAAGTAAGAAGCGTATTGTTCTGTATCTGTAAGCCGAGGCAATGGAGATTAAGGGGAGAAAAGCAACACATCGCAAGCACAAGGCAGAAAATTGCACGGCTCTCTGGGAATAGTCAGATTGCAACTGTGTTAATTTCAGATCAATTTACTTTTCCAATTCTTTGAATCGTACTAGTTTTGCATCCAAGACCAAGGAACTGGCACGGATGCAGAGAAGCAGCACCGCCTCCGAGACTTCCTCAGGAGCACCCCGAGGCATCACCGTGGCATCATTTAACAGCAGCAGCATATTTAGTGTTTCTCCCTGCTGTCGTGGCACAATGAAAAGGACAAGCCAAAATCTCTCATCAGGGGTTCCTGGGATTGCCTGATTAAAATTCTACTACCAGATGAGGGACTTCGCCCTGGCCTTTCTGATACTCCTCGAGCCCTGGATCGGGAGTTTAATTAAGGTCGCCACATCCTAGATGTCCTTGCACGTCCTCTTTTTACCAGAGATTAAAATCAATCTCAGCAAAGAAAGAGGTATCAGGATATTGGTTTGTGCAGCAGCTCTAACTAGACACCCAGGTATCTGGAAATACCACAGTGCCATCAAGCAAATCCATCCTTTGGCACATGCCGGATCCAGAACACACGTGCTGCACTGCCAATCCACGCCTGCGTCCAGTGCATCTTAGTTGGATTTATTATGCACACACCCCTACACATCTGCCTATATAATTCTGTCAGGAAACCAAGGCAGAAATATAGAAGCGCTGGGGTTTACCACTGGTGTTCCCAGTGACTTAGTGCAGATGGATCGGGATATTTCAGGAAACTCTAACAAGGGAATTCACCTGCCAGCAGCTGTTTTCCAAAACTTACTTTCAGGGAAGGACATATCTTGCAAACGAACACGCACAGACACTTACAGACGCACACTCCCGATTGCGCAAGCTGAACTCTGCGCTACACTATCAATACGCTTTGTGTATTTTTCGGGAACAATGTATAAACATTTCCAAGCAAAACAGCCTTCATTTAAGCTTGTTTACCAGGTGATGCTCCCTCCTTCTTGCTCAGGCTTCTGAGAAAACTACATTTAAACAGGAGGCCAAGTGAACGGGTACACTGCAGCCTCACTCCTTTGCCCATTCAACCCTCCAACTCAGGATTCAACACCCCCTAACAGATGGGAAATGGTAGAAGTCCTTGTAAAATTCACGGGCTCAGAGAAAGGTGCCAGAGGCAGTTGTTCTACCTGTTTATGAGATGTACTCTTGCTGAGATGTCCTTCCTCTACCTTAGCACTAAAATAGGTCCTTTCAAAGCCTTTTTGACTACTGCAGTGATTTGATGCCATGTTTCTTCAAACGCTTGGGTATACCCGCTCTAGCCATGCTGGTTTATGTCATTAGAAAATACCAGCAGCCTTGCTGCAAGAGCAGCAGCCTGCACACAGACCGGCTGGGAGCACCCAGCCTGGGCACAGCCTGTTTACCCATGCAATTGAGTTCAGGCTAAGGGGAAGGTTGGTCTCAAGGTTCTCCCCTTCCCTGGAGTACCCCAAATCATCACCCCTCTGTTTTGGAGAGCAGCCCGCGCTCAGAACACAGACAGCGAGTCTGATCCCAGCACGCATTTGGGTCTGCACGCAATACAAACTCCAGTATACGCCAAGAGTGACCGGACAGATTTAATTCCGTGACACGCTCCCCGGAGACACTATTTCACGCAGGTAAAGCGCCTGAACATAGGCAGTAACTGCAAGATAAATCCTTATCCACCCTCACAGTTTCTTCAGATGCCCACCGTGTGATGTGCAGGACTTCGGGAGAAACCCGACGCCCGCGGTGGCAAGCCGCCTGCCTTCGTACCGCGCCTCTCCCCACGCGCCGTGCCAAAACCCGCCGGATCTCTCTCGCCAGCGCGGGGGACCGCAGCGGAGCCGTGCCAAAGAAACTCCTTTGCACGCGTGAGATGCTAAATAAAGTTAAACGGCTATCAAGCCTCCAGTCAGAGGTCTGGTGAAAACGGCGCACCTCCTGCCATCAGAAATGGCAGGCTCTGGTTTCTGCTTTTGCTCTTTTTTGCTTCGGGAGCCCTGGAAGGGCAACCAGCAGCTGCTCACAAACCCAGCTAACGTGCCCACCCCAACCAGCACACCAAAAGTTTACCTTTCCCCTAAGGAAATGTATTGCATTGCAGGGCTTTGGAAATGGGCAATAGCAGAGAAAAAGTGGCAGGAGAAGGTTGATAGAGTGCATGACTGTAATCCTTTTCTTGGGGAACACCGTCCCTTCAGCACAGAGGGAGTGGAAGCTGAGAGAGACTGCTGCAGACTTGTTCCTATAGGGACACTGAGGTCTGCCCCAGCCCCAGAGCAACGAAATGCCCAAGAACAGCACCAAGACTTATCGCAGAATTAGGTTTGCTATTTCTCAAACTATGAGCCTGTTCAGTCATTCCCAACCTAGGGATCCCTGCAGTTCTCAGCCCAACCACAAGAGCCAACAGCCATCCAGCCCAGCCCAGCACGCATGCTGGCACTTACCGGTACTATTACACTATGAGGATCTGAGTCCCTTCACTAAAACCCCTTTCTTCCTTCTGCAGATGGGGCACAGAGGGAGAGGCATAAACACACAACAAAACATCTCAAAAAGCTGAAACCCATGATTGCCGTGGGTTTATTTTGCTCCAAGCCGAACCCGGTAGCATCCAAGACACGGCCCAGCATACTTGCTCTCACAGAAAGGTCTTTAGGACTGACCTAGAAGCTCCCTAAAAGCAAATCGGCTTAAGAACATGCTACTCGACACGCTGTCCTCATGAGCAGTGTTCATTATCAGAAATATTCAACGGCGACCATAAAAAGCTCCCCCACGGTCCAAGGCTGCTCCTCCGTTAGGGAGGACGGGGTCCAACACCAGAACTGCAGCGAAGATCATTTACGGAGAGTTATTTTCCTCCCGGGCTCCACGCAGACCAGAGGGCAGTGGAGAGAGCCAGCACAAAGCCCCCACCACCGCCAGCGGACACGCACTGCACCTGCCTGCCAAGATTCCCAAGGGATAAAACCCTTCAAGCCACCTCTGGGTTAAGGCTCAGAAAAAGAGAAAGCAAAGATGTAGAAGAAGAGAGTGGCACAGAAAGAGCAGCCGAAGCGAGGGCTGCTGCTAGAACGAGCCCGGGGGATCCGCATCCCCTGCTGCAAGGCTCAGCCTAGGGACAGGATTAGGCAGGGGGATAGCTGGGTTCATTCCTGCAAGAACTTTTTAAGCCTCTGACTTTTTCTGAGGCTTATTTCCCTCCTGCGGTCAGGGAGGAGGACGCAGGTGCAGTATCCTGCGCAGGCAGATCAGGGTGCTGCCCTCGCACAGCACCCATCGGCACGGCGGGATCCTCACCTAGTGAAAAGCAGCAGGTCCCCAGACTGAATTATCTGCGAAGCGTGACCAGGCAAAATGTTGCAAACCCTTCTCGGGGGATAGATCAAAGGCAAAGTAGCTCTTCTGTCCTGGTTGGGGGACACCCTTGGACCTCTCGAGACTCCCGTAACACACCCCGGGTCTAATTCTGGAGTTTTACTTCACTCCGCAGGAGATTTTTAGCTGAATAAGGATGTAAGTTAAAGCAGTGCAAAAGCTCGAAGTCCCTGCCTACGGACTGCACCGGGACTGCTCTGGCTTGGTCCAGCGGTGGGATGGAGGCAGCAGAGCTAAGAATCATCTCTGCCCCAGCCTCGTGCTCTCACCAGCATTTCCCACATCTGTCCCCATGTTAGGAAACAGCCGAGTGACCCTTTTGAGGGATAAATCCCTGAATTTTATGCCTGAAGGACAATTTCTTTCCCTTTCTCTGCAGTTCCCTCCCACTTCCTCCCTCCTCCCTGAAAGAAAGATAAACGACTTTGCTGGAGGAAAGGGTGAAATTTCATCCCGGATCAAAACCCATGAGCAGAATACCCATGTGACGGTTCGCAGAATGTGTTTTGCATGCAAATATCATACATGCAAAGTGAAAATGAGTCATTTCACAGCAGCTCTGGCTCTAGGCACCGACTGACTTCTCCTCTGTGACTCCTACACTTGTCTGCTTCCCCTCATTCACCAGCTCTGTCCCTGTCAGCCCCAGCTCCTGTGGTTTCCTCAGCCTGTTTGCCTGCTTAGGCTCCAGTCACTTTAGATAGGATATTAGCTAGGAAGGAAGGAGGGAGGGTTTTCTTTTTTTTTTTGCTCTTAGATTTGTTTTACATTCTGGTTTTTACAGCTTTGAGGTTTTTGCTCGCTGCTTTTGCCATCGGCTTCGGTTGCTGCGTGTTGGCTCCCAAAATCCAGAGGCCAACAGTTTCCAAAACACAGCAGCAGTATTTGTATTGGCTTCTGAACTTGCTTGGGCACGGACATGGCTTGGCTTGCTCTCCCCACATACACGAGCTGTTTTCTTTCATTATGGCTGTTAATTGTTTGCTTTTGAGATCTAGACATGGGGGCAAATCCATTTTACAGTAGGAGCGATCAAAAAACAGGAGGAAAAAGTTAAGTTCACCACCAGGTTTGTCTTGAGCTGATCACATACGCTTAGAGATCAAGGGCAGAATGAACCCTCTGCGCTCCCAGTCCGTTAGTGAGGGAGAGGGGAAGCTGGAGGTTTTGGCTGCCTGGATGGAAAAACAAATACGCTCCCACAAATGAGCTATTCTCACAGCCTTGAATTAGTGCTGGCAAAAGCCACCTAGGAGCAGCCTCACTGAAGGCAACGGGGCCGAAAAGATCAGAGCAAATGTTGGTGCCTTGAAGAAGATGCCTGTGGAAGGTTTAGCAGCCACGGCTGGGACATGATGCACAGGAGCCACGGAGGACAGTGAAAAGCACGATGACAAAGACAAGGCACCCCCTCCCTCCCCCCCGCCCCCCCCAACCACAAGCCAAACCAAAATCCTGCTTCTCTTAAATCAAACAGTAGCTAAAACAGCAAAAGGGAACCCAGGTTTCACTTCGAAAAGCAGAGCGTTAATATTACCCGGCCATTTTTCTGGCAGCAATGCAAACCCCAAAGCCAGTAAATAGCAGAAAGAATAAAACCCGACTGTAAAAAGGAGCGACAAGCCTTGGCTCTCACGCGGGCGTCCAGCCTGGCTGAACACACGGAGGGGTTGGGAGCAGCCATCGCGTTCAACCGCGAGGCTGAAACTATTTGTCTGTTGTTTACCTCCCCACCCCATGGCCTCCCCCCTCTTCCTCCCCACAACTGACCTCCTCCTCCTCCTCCTCCCCGCCAATCAGCCAAGCCTGCCAGCATAGGGGTTACAGCATGACATAATTGCAACATGCATAAACAACATTTGCCATTAAGGGATACTTTTAATGAGAAACAGAGCTGCGAAAGGGAAGCATCAAAGTGGCTCACGGAAGGAAACCGCCTGGAACAAAATCCTACTTGATGCCCCAATTAATATGTTCCCTAATTCTATTTCCTGCACTTGTGGTCCCGCAGCCTCCTTGCTTTAATTTCTTTGGGAGGATGGAGAGGAAGGAACCTGGAAATGCAGTGTCTTCATGGCTGACTTGATGTGCTGGCAATGCGCATATTAGAACAAATTAGAGAATTAAAAAATAACCGACGACAGACTGAGGAAATGTCATCCCCAGGATAATAGTATTAATTGAGACCTGGGTTTTGCAGGCCAGGCCAGCTTTAGAAAAAAACCAAAGCCGAAAGCTGGAGTAATATGACTGGATTAATTACACTGGGAGGTTTTTCACTCCACCTCTGTGTTCTGCCTAGCTTCGATCTTTAAAGTCGGTGACGCTGCTGTGCGCGTTAGCAGCGTCTTCCCGGCGCGGCAAAGGCCGATGTTTTACCGGCTTCGCAGGCACGGCAGGAGAGAGGTCCACAGGGTTTCCGCGCTGAAGGATGCGCAGGACGGCCGATCCGCGCTGGAGCCGACACAAACGCAAGCGCGTCCCAAGTGACTTGAAGACAACGTCTCTGGCAGATCTGTCACGTTGTGAATGAAGTGCAGCTGAGCACCTTATGTTCTCTTGGCCTTGAGTCTGACTCCAAAGAGAAGGGTAGAGTCTACTGTTTACATTAGTGTTTAACACATGTATGTTGTATATAGCTGACAGACTCCGCATTCAGAAACTAACTTGGTCTCTGCATCGGACGTCACTCTAGCAGGTATGGCCGATGATTCCCTGGGCCCAGGTGGAGACACCGGGATATATTCAGAGTAAAAGAAACGAAAACAGTTCCTATCGATTAACTACTCCAAAGCTGAGCACGGAAGAAGGAGTGAAAGAAACAAATAGCCTTAGGAAAGGAGAGATACTTGGGAAGATGAACCATCTGGTGAACATCTCTGTTTAACCTTCACCAACAACTTGAAGCTAAACAGAGGCAGAAGACTCAGAAATGATGTAAGCTTTTTTTTTTTTTTCCTTTGCCTGGATTCCTACGGAGACAAGGCTGGTGTGATCAGAGCCTGTCCACCCACAGTTACCTCACCATCTTCCAGCCACAGATCTTTATTTAGTTGAAACACTGAATTTTTCAACAGAGTAAAGATCTCAAAGCTACATGGTTCCTACAAGTATCGCTCTAGAAGGAAGCCAGGTGGAGAAGAGTTCCCACAGCGGTCCAAAAGAGGGAAAACACAAACCCTTAGCAGCCACCAGAGAATCCTACAAGGTCAAAAAAAATCACAGCAAGTCAGGCTTAATTTGCTCATTAAACAATTCCTTTTAGAAAAGTTTCTCCTTTCTCTGTGAGGCCAGGCTATTACTTAGATGAGAGCACTCAGAATTATCCCAAAGACAATTATTGCCTTCAAAATGCTGGCAGAAATGGGACGGAAAACTTCTGAGAAATCTCACATAGAAGCTTGCTTTCTGCAAAACTTCAGTCCTCACAAGAGGTACAAACAGCCTGAATGACCTCAGCTAAAATCCCTAACTATGATCACAGAAATAAAAATACCTTCTTTCACCCGTGAAGCACTGCCTGCGTGATAACCAGCTCACAGGATATCCACAAATCTATCAGAATAAAGAGTAATCTGATGTAGCCATCTGTATCTGGGCAGAGCAAGCAAGCTGCGTACGCGCTACTCGAGATCCTCAGCCACATTTCCAGGGCTTTGGTCTCCGCACTGCAAGAAAGAGCATATGGGGGGATAGTCCCCCACATTCCAGGGATACCGTCAGCTGGGGTTAGGATTTTTAAAGAGAGGAAAAAAAAAAAAAAAAAAAAGGAAGAAACTGGGACCAAAGAGATTGAGGAGCAAACCTCTTCTGGCTTCCAGCTGTTGAGAAGTTCCAACCAGACGTTAAAAATTCTGCTTACAGACTGCGCTGCCCAGCCTCCTCCCCAGCGAGTGCCGCAGCACAGCTATTGAAAAGTCAATTTCTGGGTAGGTCTGGTCCAACACCTGCCAGCCCGGCTGCCTCCCGCCCGCCGGGTTCTCTCCGGCTCTAAAGCACCCATCCCCAAGCTGCAGCTCCCCTCCTCCTGGATTTGATGGATGGGCTTTGACTTCTACTTCCAGGCGCTCTCGCCAGAGGTGCAGGCATCGAGCCTTCGGCAGCTCCCCGCACATGCGAAGGATTTCACAGAAACAGCCCCAAATCCGCGTCAGACTCGCTGGCTGCTGGATGGCATATGCACTGCAGACAGACGGCCCTTACTTTTCCCATTCTCGTTTTACTCATTTGAGATTTGTTAGGGAGACCAAAGCATTTGTTTATGGATACAAAAGACAATGACAGCTGGCTTAAATTCTTGGCACGAGAAGTGTTTTATGTTGAAACCAGTCTTTTTTTCTCTCTCAAAAACTAAATTTTTAGCCAGAATTTTTCTTTACTGTCGGCATTTTCCAAAGCCTGTTGGATTCTTTTGGAATAACTGATCAATATTTTTATCGAACGTACCAAAATTGTTTGCAAACCAAGAATGTATTTTTAACTCCTTACCGCAGCTGCTGCTTTCAGAAAGCAAACTTTGCTGTAATCAAAGATACGGTGGCTGATTGGTAAAATTAGTTTGCTAAAGAGATTAAAAATGGATCTAGCTTCTACAGCATTTCAAACCTTGTAAAGTAGCAACAATCTGGAATGACGGCTTTTAAAATATTTTTGATAAAATCTGTCACCAGCTCACACTGAATTTGTTTTGCTACCAAGAAAAATCTTTCTCCTTGTGGAGTTTCACATTTTAATCTCTTCCACATTGAAATTGGTGGCAATTAAATGTCAAAGTATATTTTACAATCTGGGCTCGAGTCTTTGCGGGGAATCTCAGAACATAACACTGAGCATTACATGCAAAAAAACCTAGTTTCTGAACATTTGCAGACTCTGCCATCCAGAAATCATTTCAAAACAGCTTTATTAAATATCAAGTTCACTAGAAACACTGGATTTCCCACTTACTGAGAAAATATTTAACATATGGGAAACCATTAAAACGGTACCTGATGAAGCAAGAGTCTGGGCAAGACTTACCCTTGGTTTAGGCTGAGATCAGGACTACCAAAACGTGCAGCCTCCAGTCGGGCTTTGGATCCCAGCTCAGTTTTGCCCAGACAGCACCCAGGTTGCCGACGAGCGATGCTCCCCAGGGAGACCATCTGTGTGCAGGTTTGGTGCTGCGGAGCTTTCTACACCGCCACCATTTCAGATGTTTCCAGTCCTGGTCAGTCTGCTAGGACTGAAGTCAACTCCCTGAGGAAATTTAGTCAAGTCATCTGTTGTTGGCCTGGACCCCAGCACGGCCAGTTCAAAGTTAGGGTGAGTTCTGAATTGTACTGGACTGGCCCACCTAAGAAAACCACCGCCAGCTTTCACTACAGTTTTCAGATAAACACAAAACTACGGGTAATTCAACTGTTTCTGTCACTAGATAGACCCAAGTGAGGTTAGAACTCACTACTTTGAGGCAACTTTTCCAAGTCCGGGGATTTGAAAACATAATTCACCTTAGGACAAGAGAAACTTATTACACCACTTTTTAGACAAGACCTGCTGCTGCTCTGTCAGTCCCCGAACGCACTCATTCATCTAAGGAGAAACATCAGCGAGTTAAAGGCTTTGGGAATAGAAAGCCAGGTCATGAAGGAGAATAAAAAACATAGACGCTTCCATCGCTACATCAGCATTTTCCTTCGGCGATTTTCCCCTACCTTGCCTATTGCTTGACACATCATTACCTGGTAATAGGTCTCTCAGCTCTGGGTGGGAATGGGAGTGGAAAGAGCTGCTGGGAACTTAAGGACCACAGCAAGCCGTGTGCTTAATAAAACCAGAGATGCATGTCTGGAAAAGGTAGAGCAGACATATAGAATTGCAAAAGAGGCCCTTGCTCACACGATCTGGGGCTCAGCCCTGCAAAACTGTTGAATGCCTCCTGCAACGAGTGGGAGTGCAAGGCGCTCACATGACGTTACTGGATCAGTCGCTCATTCATTACTTGACTCCTGGTTTTACTATTCTCCTTAATGGACTCCACTTCCTCTCTTTTCCCTGTATGTGTGCATTAAAAGGATCGGACCTCCACATGTGCTGACTCTCAATTGAGAAACACCCCATATAATCACAGGGAACTTTATCTCATCTGCAGCCTGCGACACCTTCCCACAGAGGATGTGCTTTGTACTGTCCAGTCGGGATAAAAAAATATTGCAAAACACAACTAAAAAAGACAATCATTTTCCTTGTTTAGATTTCACTGGGGCTGCCAGAAAATCCAGCTGGTTGAAGCATACTAAATGTGTTTTGCAACTATTTTCCTTAAAGTTTTCTTTTGTAAAGACTTGTGAACAACTCTGTTGTTGCCTGTTCACAAAAAAACCAACACCACTTAAGAGAATTTTTGCAGTTGTTTCTCTTTCTAAACCTATTCTCAAGAAAGGAAAAATTCAAAAGCTTAAAGCAGTTCATGGTTTTGGTTTTTACATAGACTTACATTTCAACTCAAGGTCAGGGCCTTTTTAAAGGTTTTCCATTCTTCAGGTGCACAAACTTTGAATGCCAACCTTCAAGTACGAAGGAATGAAACTCTTATCTGGGTTGCAGTCTTCCAAGACATCAAACTCTCAGCTGAAAAATAGATTCATCTATCCTAACTTAGTTAGACCGTGTATTTGGGCTAGCAACCCTGGTCGACTTGGTAGCCCATGAAGAGAAATGGACAACTCGAGAGACACGCAGAGGAACTGCCCTCCTGAGCCGCCTGCTCCTCTCTGCTGGCAGTCGCGGGAGATGACATTGGCTGGGTGACACTTAGCTGCCTCCTACTAGAGAAGTGAAGCTTGTCAATCCCATTAAATATTCCTGGCACCCAGACAACCCAATACTCAACAGTTAAAGAGCCTGCCTTGCTCTTTCTTTACCTCAAGACAGAAATTAGCCACCTGAAGTTTCTTCATTGCTTTCTACAGGCCGCAAAAATCAGCAGGCAAACTTCCAGCCTCACAACCCAGACTTTGGGAGTCACTCCCTAACCTCCCCATGGTATCAGCTGCATGAGATGCCATCATGGTCTGGTCTCACCCAGCAGGCAGCCACCCCACCAGTTAAGATTGCTTGTTGCTCTGACTCCAAGGAACAAATTGATCCTCTAGAGCATACAGTGAGGCTGCACGACAGCCAGTTGATTTTCATAACTGGCTCACATCTAGTCCTCTCTGCCTCTCCTCTCCAGCACGGGCTGACCCTCCAACAGCAGCAGAGCTGCACCTTCTCCCAGTGAAGCACTGGGTGCTGCCTGCCTTCCTGCTTGCAGGGCTGAAGCAGGGATCCATGCCTTCCTTCTTAGCCAGGGTTAGTACGACTTCATAGAAAGCATTACTATTACAAAGAATGAACCCACAAAATATGGGCATTCAAGTTCAACTGGTTTAATTTGGAAAAGCATCATAAGATTCAGGTTATCAGATTCTACTACATCTGGAGGACGGCAACTCCTATCGCAGGAGCTTAGCGTTTCTATACCTGGCCACAACGGTTTCCAGGAAATGTGGTGCCCCCTCCTCAGTTTTCCCCCACCCAACAGTTTGCTTATAGTCTACGTGTAAGGCAAAAGCTTACTTCAGATGTACATTTTTAGAAGGCACTTCACCTGTAAGAGCTCAGCTGTTTTGCCAAGAGCTTTGCATGACCAGAGGACTATGGAGTTGGGTAGACTTGGCAAGTCCACGAGAGCACATTTCTCCCAACGATAGCACAACGCAGGCTCCTTCAGCACTTGAAAGTAACAGAACTCGTACAAACTTCCTCCTCGATGCCCATCAGAATCACTCCCGAGTAATAATGCCATGCCTGGAGAAGCTAACAGCTCTCTGAATTTCCACCGTTTCAAACCTGATCCTCCTTTTGGGTGCCCTCATCACCCACGTGTATTTCAACTGCCAGCTGTTGGAGGCAAAGAGCTGGAACATGTCCACCACCTAAAAACTTGCAGGTGATCTACCCTCCGTCTGCATCTGTGCAGTTCCGTAAAGAAGTGAATCGGCAATCATAACGGGAAATGAAACGTCTCAGCCCTACGTGACTCAGTTTTCCGAACTGAGATCGCTTTCTTCTTCCTTCGTCCTTCACCAGTTTACAACACTACTCTAAGAAGAATCGAGGGATCTGAAGAAGTGAGATTATACACATGCATCTATATCTTCCTCCACGGTCACCTGGTGCGTGACGGAGTCGAAAGACCCCGGAAAGCAGCCACGCGAGCCAAACCCCGCCGGCGGGAGCCACCTCCCAGCTCAGCCCCG
>JAVJGG010000088.1:2659418-2669978 GCA_035590195.1 Aviceda cuculoides | reverse complement strand
AATTGTTTTCAGGG
This sequence comes from Aviceda cuculoides, assembly GCA_035590195.1. Classification (NCBI taxonomy): domain Eukaryota; kingdom Metazoa; phylum Chordata; class Aves; order Accipitriformes; family Accipitridae; genus Aviceda; species Aviceda cuculoides. The sequence goes on along the minus strand of JAVJGG010000088.1, from coordinate 2,669,964 downwards.
GAGCATCAACCACACAACCTCACGTCAGCCCCCCCCCCCTGCTCACAGCCCCCCAGCGCACACCCCCCACCCCGGCACAGCCACATGCACTATATAGGCAACTATTCCTTCCCGCCTCCCCAATTTTTCCTAAGTTCAAGATGAGTTGAAGGGTCAAAAAGGCAAAGGGTGTTTCAGAAGTTTAGCAGACAGCATTTGGTAAGGGGAAGGCAGCGGGAGGGGGCGGGGGGAGAGAAGAGAGAAGGAATCTGGCATGCATTAGGCTGAGCAGTTCCAAACATCCATCCTCCACAGACTTGTTACTTTCTTTCTTTCTCACAGGATTTTTTTTTTTTTTTTTTTTTTGTAATTTGTGGTTTATTTAATTTTTTTTTTCCATATCAGCCAACAACTGTATTTTAATCTCCTTCCCCCACCCTCCTATGCTGCCTGCTTGCCTCCAAAAGCACATGCTCGCTTGCGATATTCAGACTGAAGCACTCAGACATATCCTCCATGCTTCGCCAAGTAGCTGCTGCAAGGAGCTTGCAAGAGTTGCTGGCAACTTGAAAGGCAAATAAAATGCTCCATCGCGGACAAGAAAAGAGCTCGATGCAGTGAGATGCTCCGGTTCCACCAAAACGCGGCAGCGGAGGAACGGGGCTCGCTCGCCTGGGCTCGTGTCCCAGAGTGTCTCCCACCACTGGGATGCAGTAGTAATGGTGAGCTTTTTAGCAAGGGGAACAAGGTCTTAGGCAAAGGCCACAGTTGCTGCTGTACAGTTCGATGGAGTATAATTAGAGTTAATACCGGCTAAGCCTTTGGCTCCACAAAGTCTTCCAAGATGTAATTTTCCACAGGACTTAAATGTTGACCCGTATCTCGTTATGTTTTATGAGCCCAAAACAAGAACAGTACAGGCAACATATTCAAAAGAAAATAATACTTCCCAAACATCCAGCTTCCTAAAGCAAATCCATCTGGCTGACTGGACAGATGACCAAAGACCTCACAAAGATGTCAAGATGACATCGGTTGGGACTGTGGCATAAAGTGGGCCAGATCCGACCTCTGGACGCTACCTCCTCAACCTGGAGGAGAGCGGAAAACTCAGCCAGGCAAGGCAGCGCTGGGGGACACCAGCACGGGAGAGGACTTGTGGCACGTGCGTCCCTTTGCTGTCACCAGCCCGTCGGGCGCGACACGGAGACGATCGCTCTCTCGCATCGAAGCGATGTCACGGGGAGGGGAAGGCTGTGCATCGCTTTATTTCTTAACCTTTTCTGGCATGCCAAATATTTTCACTTTTGTTCTGGGTCAAGGAGTACTAAAGATGGAGTAGAGTGTTCGGCACATTGCGGAGGAGCTGTTGAAGAGGACCTGCCTTCTGCCCACCAGATGTGAGAGCCGAAAGTCGTGGTACGTGGCGATTAAAAGAGAACGAACCACCTGACCAAAGATCCTCTCGATCCGAACTACAAATCTTGTTTCTTTGCTTCTCGTAGGATATGACCCTGCTGGTCCTCCAGAAGTTTTTCTACCAACAGGAAACAAATAGATGAAAACCTGTATTTTAGTGGAAAGCCTCTCCCCCTTCAGGAAAAGAACAACCCAAACCCAACTCCCTCAACTTCTAGAAGAGAGGTGGAATGGCATATAAACACAAAAGCAGCAAGTAGAGAGGCCAGCTGAGAAAAGAGAGCACTGCACCCTGTTGCATGTCACCCAACTTCAGGTAGTATTGGAAGTCACGCTGCCTCTGTCTTATCAGCAAAAGAAACAGGTACCTCCAGAGGGCAATTGAAATCTCAGGTGGATTAAAGTGCCCTTTGGCACTAAGCAGTTCAATAGTGCCTGAAATTAGCCAGGATGAATCTGGGCCTTAATCAGCAAATGGACTTTTCATTCCGTGAAAAGTGTCAAGATTGCAAATTATTTTTCATTTCAAATGAGGACCAAAAAAATCCTACCAACATTTCATTTTCCCCATGATTTATTTTTAAATTCATTTGAGTTAATCAAAATATATATTTTCGGTCCCTTCAAAACATTCCCATTTAATTTTACACATCTTTAATTTGTCTAAATATAAACTGCATTTTAAAAATTAAATTTTTTTTCCCCCCAAGGAGGAAAAATAAACTCCTTTGGTTTGCAACTGCTAATGTCAGACCTCTGGCATTATTTCCCTCCTACATTTTTAAAAGAGGAATTCCTGAAAGCATATCCATTTGCACATAGAAAAATAATCACTTTTCATCAAGGTGATGACATTTTCTTAGAAGAAACCGGTACAGTGACATTTTCTCAACCACTTAGGGCTGCCATGACTTAACTACCCCATAGAGGAAGATAAGTGAAGGGCTGAACAGGGCTTTGGCGAGTGACAATTTATCCCAGTCCAGGATCCAGAGAAGCTGAACACTGCTTTTACTAGCAACAAAAGACAAGGTACCTATCCTCCTCCTAATATGTGCTATCATGTTTGACTACTGCTTAAATAACGTGGCTCTGTTAGGAATATCAATCTACAGCAAGAGTCTTCTAATACACAGTTCAAGAGGGAAGGAAAGAGGAGAGGAAAAAAAAATCCACCACCAAATTAATTCCCTGATAGTTTTCAAATGTTCAAAATGTCAATCTCCTGGCAACACCTGCACATGGCACATGGACCTTGGCTTTCTGGAGTCCCTGCAGCATCTTTTCAAGTAATCTACGGGAGAATAGAAGGATGTGGCCTTGGAAAAAACCCTCTAAGTGCATAAACAGCTGTGGCCACATTTCCTACGTCTGACATCTCAAGGTTGCTGCAAGAGGGGAGAATAAGGACAAACAAGGCTCTATAACAGGCTCTCTAAAGAAAAGTATTTCCCATGTGTTAGTTATTCCTTAAAGAGTTCAGCAACTGAATTTGTAGAAAGACTTTAGTTGCTGTCTGGTAACGGTTTTTTGCAACAGCAGTGGTGCAGAAGATTTCTGTGCTGCCTATCTACAAATACCTGTGGATAGCCTATACGGATGTTTGACTAGATAAAGTTAGAGATGTGGTAAAATACAGTCAAACGAACATCCTTACTCATACGAGTGGACTTACAAGGATGCTGAGCATTACACAAAGTGACCACAACAGTCAAAATCATTACTGAAGCGTGGGCATTATGCTAATAGAAGATAATCCTGAGGATAATCTACAGCAGTTTCACTTACTGTCATAGCTACACCACGTATAACACTTGGCATCGCACCAGTATGACCGAGGTGGCAAATAATTTCCAAACTGGGAAGGAAACAGTCCTTCTCCCGGGCAGATCGGACAACCCAGCGCTCACCTACGAAACGGTGCAACGAATCCAAGCGGCTGGTGTAGCCATTAGTGCTTTCTGCTTAGCTCATCACAACGCACAAAGACCCGAGGAGCGCTCCGAGAAGGGACGTCTGTACAACGCGTACCAGTACCGCACCTCGGCTGCGCGGGGGGCTGCGGGACTCCTCCGAGACCAGGAGCGACCTCCAAACCAAAAGCCGTAAGGCCAAGCAGAACACCCCGAGCCCGGAGGGAGCACAGGCACCGGACAGCCTCTCCGGCAGCTCTGAAATGTTTCCTCCACGCCTGGCTGGAGAAGGGAAACGAGAACCATCTATCCGTGACGTCCCCAGGCACCGAGACCTCCACCCCCTCGCAGCCTTCGCTGCGGCCCCAGCCGGTCCTGGGGCAGCAGAGGCTCGAGAAGCAGGGTGAAAACACCAGCGGACATCGACCTCCGAGGAGCTGCTCGGGAGCCAGCAGTCGCTGAAGCGAAGCCTCGTTCCTTCTCCCAGGCTGCAGGGGCAGGACGGTGGCAAGCTGGCGGGGACGGCACCAGAAAGTGCCTTTAGCTGACACAGGAGCGATCTGCCTACTGAAGGATGAGCTCGGACTGGTCGCATACCAGTGAAATTGCTCTTAAAACTTGTCTTGCTACACCCAAGCCCCGTTTTGCTCCCAGTATTCTGTTTGAGTAACCCCCACCCTCCTCACGCTATGAAACCCAGAGATAACGCTGAATCTAGGATGCATCTCGTAAGCACAAATGCAAAAAAGCCATTTAATAGAGGCAACTCTGAACCCTGTTTGCTGAGCACTTCATCAGGGAGCAGAATTGCTGCCGGGGCTGCGGCAGGTGAAGCCAGCTGTTGTGGAAAATGAGCAGAGAGCAAGAGGCTGAGTCTCCATCTATTCCCCTTGCTGGGCTCAGCTCTCCGTAATCCTCAAAAAGGGAGGAAACAAAACAAAACAAAACTTCTCCGCGTCAGCCTGTTTTGGCCATACATCCTCCCTACTGCAATGGCACTCAGACCATCACAGCAACCCAATGAAGTGTTGCTGTAATTAAGGTTTAATGGAGCTGCAAGACTGTGTCATAGCAAAGAGCCTTATAACAGAGGTGGAATGCAATTTACTACCCACCAGGTATAGAGCAATAAATCTGCAATATTTATTGGCAAGAGAGAGAAATGTGATCCAGAATTCCATATGCTGGGTTGGGGGGAGGAGATGAACATCACTTCCAAGGGGGAAAACTTCCTCGGCTGCTCTTACTCTCTTACTGTTGTGTCCTAGAACAGGGATAGTATTTCTGTGCTGGGAGCCATTCCTAAGGACTCCAAAGCACCTTCCGAGCTGCACGCAGACAGCACCAGGGCAGCCTGGCTGCTCCGAGGGCAGGGACTGGCAGCTGGTACCCTGTCAGTTAAGGAGGGGAGGGGATACTGTAGCTTACACATCTGGCCAACCCTGCATTCCTGCAATATGAGCCCCGGGATAATGTGAACACAAAACCTTGGGGCCAGCTCTACAGCTGGTGTAAGCTAGCAGAGGCATACTGATTTGCACCCGCTCAGTGGCTGGCCTCAGGGTCCCGTCCCCCCCTCCTTTTGCTTGAAACTTGCGGGCAGGCAGTAAACTGCATGTTATTCAATTTATTGCCCTCAGAAGGGGGAAAGGCTGAGCAGGCTGTGGAGTTGAGCCTGCCGTTCCCGAGAAATGGAGGCATTCCTAGCCTGCTGCTCAAGACCATTAAACTAGCCCTTCTGCTGTTGCGACAGACTCCAGGGAAGCATCTGTTGCACTTCCAGTGTACCAGGAAAATTTTTTTTTTTGGGGGGGGGAGAGATCACACTATAGTGGCATACTGAGTGCAGCGACACTGTGGAAGAAGTGGTGAGAGCATGCCACTGAGCAGTCCTTAACGCACAGAGATACAGAAGCACTAACTAGAGAACATCCACGTCTCTGAAAGGTCTTAAGTACCATCAGAAAGCATGCATGCACATGTAAAGGAGACATGCATCCAGCACATGCAATACATTGTTTCCTCTGTGAATTTTTAAGCTGAGAAGAAGGGATGCACGTATAGGAAGAGGGCACACTGTATTTTTCACTGTCCTGAGGTGGATAGCCAAGTGCCAATGTCTGAGAAATACTACTATTAGATAAAAGCAAAATGCAGAACTACTACCAGGTGGAAAAGCAACCAGAGAAAAGCCACAGTGCCCCAGCCCTGGAAGGTGCAGAGTACCTGTGCTGGAGACTGTGGGAATGACAAATGGCTAGTCCCTCCCAGGGGACCGGATTAGTTATTTCCTATGTGTCCGATAGATATTTTCTCTTTGAGCAAAACAACTAGCAGGTGGCTAGTCTTGCCTTCTGAATGGGTTGTGGCAGATGCGGGGCTGTGCTGAAGGGGAAGCTAGGGTTTCACATCCTTTAATTCCCTGCTAGCTGACTGGGTTGTTGGAGGGTCACCGAGATTTGTTTGTGTGCATGTGCGAGTGTCAGAGACCGAGCAACGAACAAGAGGGAGTTTTCCAGCAAGATTAATCCTCTACCAGAACTGGCTCTGTCCCAAGAGCGACTCTCAGAAATGCTGGCATAAATCTACAATTAATGCTGTTTGCTTCAATGAAGTTGCTTGGGAAGTAATTGACAGCAATGTTTGGCCCACTTGGTGCTGATCCCATGGCTTATGCTCTCATTTTCCTTCTCTGAATGAATTTCCCACATGGATTTCCTACTCCTCTCCACAGTTCAAGTATTTAGGGCCACAGAACTACATCACTCTGTAAGAGCGATTCCCATTCTGAAGACCTCAGAGAAGATGTGTTGGCAGCGATACAACTTGTACCTGGTACCATCTGTCATAACTTTGTGGTGACGTTAGTCCTCTGGCTCCTTTCAGCCGTGAGAAGGCTGAGGTGACAGGGCCACAGGGCCCTTCATGTGGTTTCAGCACGAGCACGTTGCAGACTGGCAGCATTTCAAGATAGCGTCCGAGTTCCCTGTAGACACGCCGGGCTGACAACCTTGGCCGTATCTGCCGAGGCAAAGGTTTCAAAGGCTCCTCCTCATGGGTCTGACTTCCAAGGTGAACAAGTCCATCGTTTATTGACCGAGGGAAAGAGGTGGTTACCAGCTGGGCTAAACCCTCCAAGGATCCCTGAGAAACTGTACATCTACCCAGAATGCAGACTCCCATCCTAAAAGGTGGTGTGTTAGCAGGCAGCTTTTTGGTTCATCACTTGGCATGGCGGCATGCCCCTGTGGTGTTGGTAGCTATCTCCCAGCCTACGGGGGCAGCAAAACCCAGCAGCTTTCAGCATATGCTTCTTGAACAACTCAGAGCAAGCATTTCCCACCCCCCCCAGTTTGCATGTCTAAGGGTTTCTTGTGGCCCTGGAGTATTCAGGTGCCATACACACATGCAATAGTGATAGCCTGTATATTGACAGGGTTCAGAGGGCAAAAATGAGGGGTTTTTTTCCATCCTTAGGTTTAGACCATAATTCTAAGTGCCAGGTCCCATCTGGATGCCCTGGTGTGCACCTTGAACGGCTGCTGGCTGAGCTGCATAGTTTTGGAATGCCAGGGTTGTCTGGAAAGGCTGAAGTCTTATTTCCTTGGCATATGGGAAAGGAAAATACAAGGAAGGTAAGACCTACCATTTCTGTAATACATTATTTGCAAAAATCTCTTTGCTTGCCCCAAGCTTCCTACAGTGATCAGGCCTCAGGTCACATTAAGGCAGGGGGGTACTGGCAGTCAGGGACCCCTCCTCAGCTCCCCAAGCGCTACAGTGAACCCCCAAGACATGGGGGTTTTGCTCTGGCCTGTTACACTCCGCTTGGCTTCCTCCACATACAGTGCAAAGTGCCAGAGGCCTCTTATGAGTCCTTCCAGAAGCTGAGACCCTTTTTTGGAAACAGCAGAAGACACAAAGAGGATGTTTGGGATTGTCCGCAGCCTCTTCCCACGACTGCCCCGAAGTCTTGCACCGTCACCATCCACCCCGCTCTTCCCCTTCCGCCAGGGGCCGAGGGCTGACCACCTTCACCACCAGCCGCTTCCAGCCTCCAACCCCCTACGACTTCAAGGCTAATACCAGACCGCCCGTATCCGTCAGCTCAAAGCCTCCATTTTGTTGGTCTAGACGATCTCCAGGGCTGTTCTCCTCCGAGCCAAACCTCCTCCATCCCTTGGAGCTCCCACACCAGGGCCTGGCTGTACAGCACCGAGGGCTAATCACCCTGAAACGAGCCATTTCTCCCCCGAGAAAAGCTCCGTCTCTGGCTGAGGGCAGAGACAGTTCCTCCTTCCTGAAGGCACGCTGAAGCGCTCTGTGTGCTGCCTAAACACAGCAAAGATTTTGTTATTGGGCTTGGGTTTTTTTTTTTTCCCCTCCCTCCTTCTCACTGCCTACAGAGCCAAAGGGCCTGTTTGTTTTCCTGTTACTTATCAGAAAGGTTTATTTGCGATTGCTTGAGAGGGGGAAAAAACCCTCCGTAGCCACAGGCAGACAAGCTCAGTGCTCAGGAACATAATGGCTGGAGCCCGCGGGCCCATATGCTCGCCATCCTGCGAGGTGGAAGGCCAGCTCTGATCACATCCAGCTGCTCAGGATACAACTGATCAGGTATGGCTGAATGTCAGAAAAACCAGGGTCAGGTTGACTGGGGGTTGTGGCAGGGAGGGGAATCGGCAAGGAGCTATTTAAAGTGTGTTGCAGAACTGGGAATTTTGCTGTTTGGAGATGTCAGGGCTGCAAACACAGACACGCACACAGTCCCCCTGAAGGGAGGGAGGAGGAGGTTATATTTTCCCTGTCAGCTGCTATAGCATCCTCTCTGAGCTTCATGAGAGAAAGAACTAAGCTTTCGTACTGCACTGAATAATTCCTGCATTTTTAGGTTCCTATTTCCTCCTTCCCAATGAATTAAGACCTAGGAATTCAGCTTGTTTGTTGTTGCTTTTGTTACTGAATATCCATGAAAAGCTCAATGTCCCTGGGAACTAATTAGGTATTAACCCTGCATTATTGCTGCGTATCAGCCATGGAAACATGCCATTTGGCTAAATCTCCTTGAAATATGGAAATATTGAAGGATCAGATGGAATGGCTAAAAAATAAGTTAAAAAAAAAAAAAAGGAAGACTTCTGGTACAGGGAAGGAAAGGAGGAAATATTTCAAGCAAGAGCAACTACATGGTATTCTTTTCTACTATTTCTATCAAATTCTAAACACAACTACCAGATAGGAACAAATTTGTTTGCAGAAGAATAATGAGGTCTCAGCTACCACTAGGAATTGTGTCTGGGAGAGATGTGGATGAGGTTGGGAGCTATATGGGGTCCATTCTAACCTAACCTCAATGTCTTCACTTGTTTTGTGCTTAGCACCTCACCACACCTCCAGTGTTTTGGGGCAAGATACTTTTGGGAGACCGCCTCAACCAGATCTTACCTTCAAAGACCTGAGCTTTCAGTGATGCCAGGCAATCATTTTGTGTTTTGGAGTATTTTCTTACTTCTATGCATTGCAGCCTTTCACAGCACACTATTGCCTGACACGGAAGCACAGACTGCTAATGGCATGATATGAGTAAGTGTGTACATATCTATATTTTATTACCCAAGCCATTTCAGGAATTTGCAGATAATTAACTCTGAATACTTATTAATCTATTTTCCCTCAGTAATCTTCCCATTTGACTTAAACCCCTTATTTGTGGTCCAAGCAGCAGCACACTTAATCACACTGAACAGGGCCATAGTGCAGCTTCGAAGAGTCTTTAAAATACCTGAAGATCCTGAAACCAAGCTGTCGGAAATAGGATTGCTCTCATCCAGCCTCCCCTTGCCACAATAAGCTACGGACCCTTCTCCTACGTCTTAGGAGAGACAGCAGAGCTCCTGACCCCTCCAGTGACAGGGGATACCGTACCCTCAAACCTCAACATTTCTACAACACTGTGTCAGCCTAGACAAACACTGACTCAAGTCAACACACCACTGAACCAAAATATTTTGATTTGATAAAACAAACTCAACAGCTGTTTAGACTTTGGTTGACCAGACTCACAATGGAGGTTTCCTTTTCAACTTCCCTATTTATTCTCATCTCTGCCATCATGCAGTTAGGTGACCACAGCCAAATGCATTCCCTTCTCCTTTCCCCCAAATCCCCTCCTTGCCCATTCAGATGTCCAGTTCCCCTGGATTGTCTCCCACCGCACACTTGCATGGACCCAACAAGACAGGACCGTAGACTTCTTCGGGAAACCCTGCACATGGCTATAATGAAAAATTATTATTACAGTTCTTTGCTTTCAAGTTGTTGTGCAAGCACTTCCCACAAAGCCAGTATGGAAGTGAAAAGCCTCATTTAAATTGTTAATGGGCTTACAGAATTCAGTGGTCTTCCCAAAAACATCCTTGTCTCCCTATTACAATAAAATAACCCTGCCTCTGATCACAGCTACACCCAGCCTCCAACTCCCCTTGCACAAAACAGACTCTTGAGTGCTCACAGTGGGAGGTCTATTCTCACATCAAATTAAAGCCAGACAGAATCAATTAAAGCAAAAAGGATGGGGTCTGCTGAGATGACAGAAGGCATTTGGGGCAAAATCTCACAGCTGAATGCAGAAGAGATGCCACTGCCCAGGCTTTCTTGTTCCCCCATGGAAGCTGAGGCCTGACAACATCTCTCCAGACAACTTGAGACTGTCAGTCCTAATTTTTTTTGCAGTGGCTCATGGTCCTAAATAGCAAGGAAGACTGAAGTTAGAGACAGATCGAAGAGGATATGAACATAGGAAATTATCAGGGGTGGGACTTTTAGTAACTGGGAGAGAGATGAATAATGGCTATGCTTCCCTCCATTACTCAGAGATGACTAATTCCTGTGGGGGTCCTGAGATAAGAAAACCAAACCCAGATTTTGTATATCGGCACAAACCTCACAGATGAACATATAATTTCACCTTCTTAAGACTCATTTTCCACCTTATACCCTTCCACAACCACCACCTCAGGATCTATTCTATGTATCTCCATTTATTCCTATAGCCCCTCAGAAACGCCCCCTGTGCCCATTCCTACCTTTGTCCTCCGGTGACCCAAGGCCATTCCCTTGTGCTCTCCTGAAGCCAGCCCTGTTTGCCGAGGGGAATGGCAGAGCACTGCAGCCCATACCCTCAGTAACAAATGCTGGCTTTGTAATTTTAACCCCCCTTCAAGCCATCCCCCTCC
>JAVJGG010000088.1:2628130-2659341 GCA_035590195.1 Aviceda cuculoides | reverse complement strand
TGGGTGCCATACATCTCGCAGCTTGGGGCACTTAGTTTCAAATTTTTTCTCCCACTAAACAAGATGTTGGAGCAGAGAAAGAACAAGGCAAAGAAATTGGCTTGAGAGGGGGACTGATACAGGCCCTGTCTGGTGGGGGAGGATTTTTCTTTGCTTCCCCCCCATTCCCTAAATTCTCCAATGTCCTGGTAACAGACGCAGATTTCCATGGAGGCAAATGCCTCTGCAGGCTCCTGAGATCTTCAGCTTCCACTGGGAGCAAGTAAGCAGCATTAGCTTTTATGAGTTTGCCTTGCTGGGCTGATCTGTGGTGTGAACATGCTCTAATTAGTCATTTAACTTAAGAACTAAGACTCCCAAGAGAAGATTTCAGAGGGGAATTCAGAGCTCTTCAGACTGAAATTATCAACTGCCTAATGCAATTGTTCTGCATCTCCTTTTCATGACCTCTCTCTGTCTCCCTCTCTCCATTTGACTATCTATTAAAAATAGGTCATATGAATACTCCCACATCTTTGCCAAACCATGGCTTGTGTAGTCTCCCCAGAAGTCACTCGGATAAATTCACATCACACTGTCTTCTGGATTTGGGCTGGGGAAAGGAAGAAGAAACGAATGTGGAGCTGGTCAGTAGCAAGTGTTGCTTCACATCTGCCTGATACAAGGAGAGGAACACAGAAGCTGCTTAAAAACTCCAAGCCTCCAGCATGCGAAGAGATTCTTAGAGAAGGATGCTCTGAACACTAGACTTGAACTGGACTACGTTTTAAGGATGATCCTGATCCAAGCATCAAGCCTGAGCCTGCATCTTAAAATGATTCTAGTGTTAGCTGAACATTCCCACTACCCTGAGACTATTTAAAAGTTTCTGTAAGCAACCATGATGGAGTACTAGTGTTTGCTACTTTCCTAATGCACTTCCCAGGGACTGGAAGACTTGGGTCTACAGTATTCCCAACTTCAGTACCACCACGCTCAGTAACCTTAGCACAGTAGTTTCCCCAGCTTGTACTCTTCCTGATAGAATCACAGAATCATTTAGGTCGGAAAAGACCTTTGAGGTCATCGAGTCCAACCGTAAACCTAACACTGCCAGATCCACCACTAAACCACGTCCCTAAGCACCACGTCTACATGTCTTTTAAATACCTCCAGGGATGGTGACTCAACCGCTTCCCTGGGCAGCCTGTTCCAAGGCTCAACAACCCTTTTGGTGAGGAAATTTTTCCTAATAGCCAATCTAAACCTCCTCTGGCACAACTGGAAGACACTTCCTCTTGACCTATTGCTTGTTACTTGGGAGAAGAGATCGACCCCCACCTCACTCCAACCTTCTTTCAGGAAGTTGTAGAGAGCAATAAGGTCTCCCCTCAGCCTCTTTTCTCCAGGCTAAACAGCCCCAGCTCCCTCAGCCGCTCCTCATTAAGACTTGTGCTCTAGACCCTTCACCAGCTTCGTTGCCCTTCTTTGGACACGCTCCGGCACCTCAGTGTGTTTCCTGTAGTGAGGGGCCCAAAACTGAACGCAGTATTCAAGGTGCAGCCTCACCAGTGCCGAGTACAGGGAAGCAATCACTAGAAGAGACAAGCAAGTGGCTTTGTGCATGGTTTGGAAAGTTCCCAGCTGGTTTAGCAAGGCTCTGTTAAGTCATTTAATCCCCTGAAAATATGTAGGCTGTGCAATTTTGGGCTTCACATCAGATTATCGTCCAACTTTGACTGTAAAATAAAACCTACTCTTAGACAGGTTAGCCTACTGGAGAAAGCAGTGATCTGGGAAACTTCTAGCAGGATTCAGATTACCTGACCAGGTAGCTCAGCTACAACACTGTTCAAGCATCCAGAACATTTACTCTCAAATCTTGCCTAATGCAGAAGGGGTTCAAATCTCATCGACACCTACTTCAGGCTGCGATATTCTCCCTTGAACCTGTGCAGAAGCTCTTCTACGTAGCTAAGCTATGGGCACCATCCCATATTTGGCCTCAATCCAGGTCCAGAGAGTCATCCACAGTTCCTGGGGCCAAACCACCTAAAATGCTCTTACCAGGTTCCCAGCTCAGCACAGAGGACACCATGATGCCCCTGGAGGCATCAGCTCTTGGTTAACTTCACAAAGTGCCATGTCATCCCTTTGGAGCAAGCATCTACTTCAGGCATCACAATGCCTAAAGCAGGTATATAAAGTAGGTATTACGATATGTGGGCCTGGATTGCTGATCCTGAAACTGCTACTGTCCGGCTAGAGGATTTGAGCAAGCTGCTTCACCTCTCAGTGCCTCAGTTTCCTTATCTCTAAGGCAGTAAGACAGATAAGATTCAAAGTACACTGCAAAGTGAGATACTAATTAGTTCTAAGTGTTTATGAATAAAACATGCTTTACTCAGAATGCTGAAAGGCTCAATGCATGGGTTGCTCAATGAAACTGAAGGCCTGCGAGATACAGAATAATTTGGCTAATTTGTATGCCAGTATTTGTAGGTAAAACAAAGCGGAAATCTTGGTCACTACCGTGATTCTACAAAATTCTAAATTCTTGTTTCCAGTAAATGATAGCCCTTCCATACCACCCCACCTCCAAGAGAACCTACCTACCTAGCACATGCAAAAAAACCCCATTAAAATCTTTTTGATGTTGCCACAAATGAAGTGTGAAAAACCTGCTGTAGGGTCAGCTCTCCCCATCTTCCGAGCCCAGCTCTGCAGCCAGCCAATATCACGTGCACCTATATATGATGGCAATATAGATCTGATTTGAGCGTGAAATTTTCATTAGTCCTTGCACTGTGCACACACAGAGGGTTTGACTGATCTAATAAGCTCCATGTACCACTGCCTGGCTGGCCCACAGCTGCACAAAAGAGAAAGGGGGACTCTGACTGGTCCTATATACCGCTTTTTGTATGTTCTCCCTGTCCTACTGAACAACTGAATCACAAAATCTCCTTCCCAGGTCCTCTGCTAGAAGAGAAATGAGAATGCTGTAAGTCCAAAGACCTAAAACCAATTTCCTTCCCAAACCTTTCTAATCATAGTGAAAACGATTATTTTATAGGTGAGGAAAAAGGTCTCCAATTTCTTCTTCAGAGAAGAAATTCCTCTTCTTTCACCACTTCTAGAGGAGGCCTTGCAGAGATTTAAAGTCTTTTTTTTTTTTTTTTTTAAACAGAGACTGTCAGACAAATCCTCAAGCTCTCTGGTTTCCCAACACACATGTGAAACCTCATGTCATATCAGAATCTCTTGGAACTCTAAGCTGGAATCAAAGGCCATAGATAAGACTCTTCAGAATGCAGTTAGCCAGCAGTTCACCTCATCTCACTAGGTAACCTGTTCTTCCTGTTCAGCATAGTGCCTATAGTAGCTTAACGGGCTCTTTTCAGAGTTCTCCATGGGTTCTTCCCCCAGGCACAGCACTGAATTTAAGGGGAATGGGTAGTACCCACTCACAAAAAGAAATTAAATTCTTGTACATCCTTTGAAACATTTTAATGTCATGTTAATAACATATTTTATTCCGAACTCTGGCTTCCCCAATGTTGCAAGGAGCTACTAATAGCGATTCACAGAAGCACAGAACACTTCGTTTAGCTCCTCTCACGTCATAGCTCTGGCTACCAGAAAGCTCTGTTTTTCTGAGAAGCCTAGTGAAAAAAAATACATTATCACCACCACACAACAAAGAATTCCAGCTGATATGGGGATCAAATGAATCCATAGACTGAAAAAGAGCGAGCTTTGCGTCAATGTAATGTTTCGAGCGAGAACTCCTGTGCTAGAAATACCTAAACTCAGCATTAGGCGGCAGGAGGTTTGCCAGGGAGGAATCCCACTCGCCACTGATAACAATGGTCCAGGATTTTCTCCTCCAAAGATTCAGATAGCATTCAGAACATGATCCAGTACATGACAGTCTAGTCTCACTGGACAAGAAGAGTCTTCACAAGGCTACAACAACCCTCTCAGCACCAAACCGTGGAAGGAAAAGGTTAGTACGAGGCCCACAGGTACCAGTGGAGGCTCTGTACCTCTGTAAAGAACACCCCCTTCCCTATCCACGCATGCAGGCAAACACTGAAGCCGATTTGCAGAACTGACATCGTTTGGCACAAGCCAGGCGAGGAAGCCGCACCTTGCCGAGCGCAGAGCTCCGGCAGCCGCCCAGCACCATGGACAGCACCTCCCACTGCCAGACCGCTCACCCGCCCGGCTTCCAGCTCGCTCAGCGATAGGGCTCTTATAAAAAAAAATACACAGTAGATCTCAGCAAGAGACTTGGTTTTCTTAGTTACCACGGACTACAAGTTGAAAACCCTCGCAAAAAGTGTCAGGAACCAATTCTGCTCATCCCGAGCGCTGGAGTTTTTCGGGGAGTGCGCATTAGTCCAAGGAATGCCATTGTCTCTGCTGAGTTCTGGTGAACACCTTCGAACAGTTCAGAGAACTTTACATCTCTCTGCTCTGTTGCAAACAGAAACCTGTTCCCCAGCCCATGTCCTGATAATCACTAGGATGTAATGACAGCGTTCAGAGGACACCTATGAACTGCTCACAGTTTCCACTGTCAAGTGGCCCCTGGCTTCCAAGATGCACTTAAAGGACTTCTGTGCAAAGGCCAAGCTGTTACACACGTACACACTCTGTTTACTCCACATCTCTACTTACACTATATGAATTCACCAAACAAGCAGCAGACAGTGTGATGGCGTCTCATTTTATGAGGTGCCAATGCCTTTTTATACAGCTGAATTTACAACCACACAACACTGGATATATATACATCACTGGGTATGTACATCCTTCCAGGAGGAAAGAAGAAACAGTACATTCATCTTTGCCATAGTATTGCTGCAAATGATTTTAAATACCAATGGCAGTATTTCAAGAACTAATTCGCTCACATTTCCAATTCTACACAGTTGCCTCAAAATAAGTGGACCATCGGCCAAGTTTAGCTAGCTATCAGCAGTCACTTTCACTTTGACGAGGAGCACATCACTAAGACACTGCAAGACCAGTACTCCTATAAGGCAGCTTCGTTCTGACTCGGTATCCAAAGTTCAACTTGGAGGATAAGGAAAACGAGAGAAATGGCTAGTGACAGTAAGCCTTGATAGGGTCATGGGCTTTGCAACAGCGTCAACATGCAGGCGGGTGAAAACATGACTCTCAAAGTAAAGGGGGAGAGGAAAGAAAGACAGGGAAGGGGGAGAGGAAAGAAAAAGGAAAGGTTGACGGACAGTTGGACTTGTTGAGGGTGAAATCAATTAAAGTGCATCAAATCCAGAATTCATGCTTTTTCAAAGTGACAAATATGTGCTGGAAACTGAGAAAGACAAGGGGAAAATAATGTCTTTGACCTCCCGGAGACCGGCTGTTCCTTCCGTCAGAGGAGCCAAAAGTGAAGTGAGATGCGTTCATGATAAATTGTAACAGCCAGGCAGCCACCTTAAAAAAGAACGAGGTGAAAAGGTTACAGAAGGGACCCAAAATGCAAAGAATTCAACCAAACATCAAGATAAATCAACTCAGGCCCTTGTGTACGTGTACCCAGCCTTCACAGAGCTGCTGCGGCTCATCTCAATTTGTTAGCCTTACTTAAAGTGTAAGAGACACACACACACACACACATCTTGTTTACAAAAGCTTTTGAAAACATCATTACAAAGGACTGACTCACTTCAGCCTTCCAAAGCTAAGGGATGCACTGACCATGCTACCCGCCATCCTATTTGTGGAAATTGTTAGACAATGAGAGCATTTCTTCGATGCACACAAGTATCACCAGCAATCCTGTGCTGAACTCAATTTAGCTGTGTTTTAACAGAAAGCTTCCAAAGAGCTAGATACTTCTCTCCTACTAAAAGTAAAATAATCACACTTCTGAAAGTTTCAGAGTCTTAGTACATCTTATTTTCTCTCGCACTTAGATATAATTTTCTGGTTTTGAGCTTCAAAGCACAGTACAAGTATTTTTCTGGATGCTTCCACGAGCATGGCAACTTTGGATGTTTTCCCTTACTCATAACCAAAAAATACCAACTCTGATAAGTACTCTCATGCAGAATAGTTGAATGCAAAGTTAAAATGCATATATATATATTAAAAAAATCAGTAAGCATACTATATCTACTAATAAAATATTTGAAACATCCCTCTAAACATTGTGCCCTGCTGGGAACATAAACATTTTCAACCCATTAAGTGCCCAAGCAAACATCTCCATCAAGGTGGAACTAAACTCAACATTAAAAACCGACAACAACATTAAAAAACGATACAACTCCCTCAACAGTGGTGTTTTCCACATAGGGAAGACTTCACAAGTATCCACGCAGTCATTTTGGTCAAAGTTCTCCTCCTGGACCAATTCTAGCAAAAAGCTTCCCCAGTGATGCATCCAGTGGTTTATGTGAACTGTAACAAGCCAAAGCAGCATTTTAGGGAATATTTACTGCAGTTCTGTGCATTTGTGCACTTCGGCAGGGTACACGCAATACACCTCCCATTCAAATGCTCAAACTTTGACTTCAAACTGACTCCCCACTTTAGCCCATCAAGTTTTCAAACACCAGCTGTTTGTGATATGTCCTTCTTAAACTTTTAATACATAGCCATTAATATAAACTATTAATACACCAAGATCTTCACACAAGAGTTGCCCAAGCCTTTCTGACTACTTATGACAACGGCAGACTGACCTTTGAAGAGGTTACTGAAGAATGCACGTTTGCTCTCCTTTCCTGAGCTATTACCAGCACTGAAGGGACTATATGAAGTAGTTTACAACAGTTCAGATACGACCCGTTAAGCCTGCTCACACTGCTGTTGTGTGCAGATGGTCACATTAGGTTGGCCCTAAGCATGGGAGCTATGGGAGATTCCTGACTGCAGCACGGAATTTCTCATGCCTGGGATCCCAGCTGGCACTGAGAGCTTATTGTTGCAAATGCTTGCACTGAGGGGAACGAAGCTCGCATTGACATTGTTGCTGCAAGGGAGCTCAGCTATCAAGTCCTAGCTGGCGCCCTCACAGCTCTGCCTTCAGAAAGCACTGGTGATCATCTCGCCAACTCCTCCTGACATAGACGTCCACCCCACTATTGTTGCATTCTTCTTCACGACAACCTTCTCTGGATGGTCCCTTCCCCGAAACAGCATGATTCTCTCAGGGAGACACGAGTTCACATCAACAAATTCTTCCCGACACTGCCCTGAAGCACTTTCGCTATGATCAGCTATTCAGAGTGATGGGACACACTAGTTAGATCTCTCTGTGTGTTTATCAATCCCTTCTCAGCCATTTTCCTCCGCAAATCCGTCAAATCTTTTTCTTCAAGCTCTGTGGGAACAGTTAGGAGCTATCTCCTCAGAGGTGCCTGCCCTGCCACTTGAATTTCATCCTCCTCCTGGAGAAGTTAGTTGTCAGCAGTCAAAGGACTGGCCGGCGCAACACAGAGGCGGCAGCAGCAGCGCTACTGCCAGTGCCCTCGGAGGGACCAGGTCCTTATGAAACACCCTTATGAGATCATTTGGCCCTGTGCAGGGGGCTGGCAGGAGTCCTTTTAACCCGGGACAGAGAAGGGACAATGGGAAAAGCTCAGACATGAAATCAAAGGAGTAAAGAGTCTGTAACAGCCCCCACTAGACACAAACAACTTGTTCTGAGCTGAGCCAGGGCAGGAATCAATCTGTTCCACAGGAAGACAGGATCTTAGAGGATTTTAAAGGACACCAGTCTTAAAAGTGTGCTGGACTTCACCTGTATCACAGTATTTCAAGTTTCTACTGCCCTTAGTCAACATAGCGCAAGACATTTAAATGGTACCAAAGGAAGAAACCATCTGTTACAACCCTGTGATGAACGTAAATGAAGCCACGTACCGCCACCAACAGATTTGGACCTTACACGTTTCCTTTTATTCTTCCAGGGAATGTGCTGCCTGAAAAGTCATATACCTTCCCTTTTAAATAGGGAGTATCAGACAGTCTGCCTTATATTGATGCTTGTAACCTTCATGGATGGCAGCGAATTGCCAGCCAGTCTAAATCTGCGTAGATGCTGTCCTACGAAACTACACTATGTAGCTTATATGCAGTTTGATTGTGCAGATCTAGGTCAGCATCCCGCATCCTGACAAATGTCAAACGAGAACGCTTATTTCTCCTTTCACACTTGTCATCAGCTGAGCTGGTTATCATCCCCGTTTTGCAGTCGGGGGAATGAAGCACAAAGCAGTGAAGTGACTTGGCTGAGGCCACTTTGCAGGCCAGTGCCTGATCCCAGAATCAAGCCCACATAAGCAACCTCCAGGTCCTCCACACCACCAACCAGGGCGACACCATGTTCGTGAGACTAACTTGGAATGCTTTTGGGAAGATACACTGGGTGGAGGCTCAACAAGAACTGTTTGCAGAGATCACCAATTACATTTTCTCAATCATCTACCTAATGAGTTCACCACAGAGTTTCAGGTGGCATGTACAGCATTCCCACTAATGACAGAGAGATGAAAATTTAGGACAAGCCCTAGCGTCTCCCAACAAGCTACCTGTTCCTTGTTTGCTCACCAGCCAGAATAAGCACTCAGGGTTTTGGATCCTTTCCTTTAAGCCCTGCAGAATGGGGCAGGAATCTCACAGAACAGCCCTTCGCGCTCTATTTCATCAAAGTCACTGGATGCAAGCATAGAGACAAACATGAGATTATATATACAAAACTAACAGAACATTTTACCATCCAAAAAAAGGGATTCTGTCACTATGATTGAATAGCTTCTGCTCCTGCTTCTGATGTCTCATGTCAGAAGGGGCAGATGAGAAAGGACCACGTGGCAGAAACAAACAGCTTCACTAAAAAGTCTGGTAACTAGCAACCATCCACAAGGGGGGGGAAAAAAAAAAGTTCCCAAGAGCCAGACAGCAATTGTTATTCTTTTAGGACTGAAATTTGTTTGTTTGTCCAAAAATATTTGCCATCTGAACATCGGCATTTTTTTATTTTGGTTTTGGGAGTTTTTGTTGACTTTCCCTAAATTGCTTTCATTCACTGCATGAAATCTTCCATCTATGCAGTGTTTCAGTCATTTTTTTTCCACCTCTTCTAAATCATTTTTCCGTTTTTGTGGATTTCAAAGTAATCTGGTGCTGAAATATTTTGTGTGAGTTTGGAATGGAGATGAAGCTTTTGATTTTTTAAGGAAGAAAATAAATCTTTTTTAAGCTACTGTTTCATTACTGCTCATTATAAAAACGAACAAAATTTTTACTTTTTTTTTTTAAAAGGAAAACCATCAGTAAAATGTGACTAAATGAAAGCTCTTTGCTGATCCTTAACATTTGGTTTCACCACAACTGCTGCCACACAAAGTCAAGCTGCAGGCTCTGGGATTTAGGCCACATAAATGGTGAAGTTTTATTTTTAGAGGGAGAGTAAAACTGAAAGGAAAAAAACCCCAAACAACCCCAAAACCTTTTTCCTCTTTAAAGGACTGCCTCTAGAGAAGGAATAGAGCAGAGACACTTACTGTTCAGAGTCCAGCCACAGCATGCCACTAACACACCCCACGTGCCTCCACGCACGGTATGTGAACCACCAGGGCTGGGGAGCTTCGCCGCTACGAGTTCCTCTGTTCCCTGACACTTTCCAGCCCGGAGCTCCCGCCTTCCCCCGGAACCTGGTCGGCACGTTCACCAAGCGGTACCAAGTCATCGCCTCTCCTGCCTGACCTGAAGGAAGCCTCTTGCCAGCACACCTCAAGGTGACTTGCTGCAAAAGCTGCTGCGTTGCCCTAGACTCGAAGAGATTTAAGACTTCCTAAGGCACCCTTAAGCTCTCATTTTCCTCCACCCTGTGCGACTCCCACCTCATGCCCTGCTTAAGCGCAGAATAGTGATTTGCATTGGGATGCAAGTCACACTAGGGTACCTATGCAGCCTTGGAACTGTACTATGCTACTGATAAAACACTGTATGTGTGACTTGCTGCATTTGTTGCCTTTTGAGCATGGGCTAACTAGAAGGTCACACCAAGTCTTCACCTGTGCCCTTGGCCCCTTCCACTGCAAGGAGCAGCTTGAGCACAGCATTCATCTTTGAAGGACCTGGAGGTCTCCGTATCTTGTCAGCCCAACACACAGAACAGGCTTTCACCTGACACTTTGTATAGAAGGGTCAAATCCAGCTCCCCCTGGAAATCCCAATATGCGATGTTTGCTGTTGATACCAAGACCAGATCCTAATGCGTGACCCCAAAGCGACGCAGAGGAATAGATGACAGATTTTAGCATGGGATTGTCTTTCCTGATCACCAAGCATTCTGTGTTGTTAAGTGAAATCCATCACCAACTGAAACAAGGCCACTTCCTCCAAACGTAAATCCTAGTATTACTGGTGGGGAAGGGAATTCAGTAAAAGTGCTATAAGACTGTGCCATGCATGTAATTCAGCTGGTTTAATTCACAGCTTTCCAACCTTTGGAAACCTTGACTTGCATGGATTTGCGAAGGACCTGCAGCTTTAACCCCTGCCTTCTCCCCTCTGGTACAACTTCCTACACTAACCCTCTGGGATATTAAATCTTCCACTTGCCATTTTCTCCTAGGCAAAGAGGATATGAATTTCATAACTCCTCAGCTGAGCTGCCATCAAGAGCCATGAAATACGACAGGAAACCAACAGCACGGACTTCTGAGCGCTCCACGCACGGTCCCACGAGCTGCAGGACTGGACAAGCTATTAACAGCAGCACAGGGCACAGCGGTCCTCGGGGGTGTAAGGAAGGGCATGCTTACACATGATCAAATCGGAGAAGGATCAAATCGGAGCAGGACAAAGCCAATGCCTAGGTCAAGGTTGGACGTGCACAAGAAAATTGTGCTTAGCAAGGAGTTACGCTTTATACTTGTCAGACTTCAGGGGTTAGGAAGGTACTGGGCTGACAGCTTAGAAGGGCTGGAGGAGGGAAACAAACCCTTAATTTATGCACGTAACAGCTACAGGAGTAAACCACGGCATATTTCCTACCTGAACTTGTGCCTCTCTGCTGTAACCAAGGTGACGTGAACTGGTGAAGGAACAGGAGTTAGGCTGAAGCAGTCTTGCCTCCCTCACCAGGAGCTCTGCCAATGCAGATGTTTGTCCGGAAACTCACAGGTCACAAAGCCCAGCATGGATCACAGCAGCGACAAAGTGTTTTCAAAGAAAACACTCCGGCTGTGGAACAGCCTTCCAGAGGAGACTAGCATGGCAATCCAGCACCTCACCACCCTGAGGGCACACTGCAAAGCATTCCTCCTCCTAAACACTATTTTATTATGAGCAAGAAGTTTATACAGATACCCTCTCCGACCCAAAGAACCGCATTTAGCCCCTCCTTTCAGTATATTCAACATCAATTAAAATAAAAAAAGAAGCATTTTGAATAAGCTAAACCAATATCATACTTTATCCTTACCACAGTTTTTACCCCCCCAAAATAAGAGTTGAATAGTTAAAGAAATCCCAGAAGGACCTCAATACTGCTGTCAGACAGTACACTTCTGCAGGTGATATAAAGCCCTAAGGTGGACACTACAGCATAGTGCTTCCCCTGTACAGTTGGAAACCGAGAAGTGGAGGAGATACTTTGCAGGGGGTTGCAGAGTTTATACCGCAAATGCATTTGACTACTGTGGCCTACTAGACTTTAGCTATCCAAGGCATGCTACCACCACTGGAATAATCAATAACTGGGGAAACCCCTTAGTGCCTGTGTAGAAACCTGGGTCATGCAGAACGGAGAAACCAGCACAAGGTCTTCTGCCACACAGACTGCTTTACTAAGAAGGCAAGCATAGATGAAAGTGCACGTGGGAAGAAGGTGTTAAGGAGTAGCTACGCGAGGTCTTACGCAAGACATACGGACACCATTCATGATATACTGCAAATCAACTGCTGCAAAATGTCCAGAAAGCCCTTAGTAATACAGATACAGCCTTCTCTTCCAAATCAAGGTTCAGCTGCACGAAGGACGCTCAGTAGCACTATAGCTACGTACATGGTCACGCCACACAACACAGAACGGTAACATTCATTAAACAACCCATGTCGAAAGCTTTTGGCTGCAACGATAACAGTAATATTTTTATTGTGATAAAGATCCTAACACTAAAACAGATGTGCTTGCTTAGTTAAGGAGCGAGAACTGGAAAAAAAGAGATAGACTGGTTATTCACTGTACCACAGCCTTTAGTCCAATTATTTCTATTCCATCAGCCTGAGCGAGATCATAGTCAGGTCTCCACCTGAGCATGATTTGGTGAACTACCAAAACAATCTCATCATTTTAAGGTAACTTTTGAGAACTCAAGTCTGACATACAGGCATTAGCACATCTGGGCTCTCTCCAGCCAAGAAAAGACTTGACCCACACTCCACATTTGTCCAGAAAAAAACGAGCAAACAGCCAAGTTCAAGACAACAAAAATAAAAGCTCAACACAAACAAAACAACTCCTTACGCACCTTCTCTTCAGCCATGCTCCAACCAGAATCAGGCGCACATCTTTCAATACTTACAAGCTACCAAGCTTCAACATTTTTCTGAAGGGAAGTTTCTCAGAAGAGCCAGCTAGCTCTTAACAAATCCACCGCCCAATCCACCTGGGAAACTCTAACACCTCTCTGATGAGGCACCGTTCTGCAGTCCTGCTACCCACAACACACATTTCTTCTTACATCAGTCTCTGCACACCATATTCCCAACCGCACACGAAGTTCGCTTACTCACGGTCAGGAGCAGATAGTGCCTTTCCTTCCATCTCCTCGGGTCACTCCTGTTTCTCCGGGGCCCTTTGCAGCAAAGGTGGCTTTGAAGCAGGCAGTTTATTGCAGCCAGTCGATTAGCAGACTTCAGTAAAGGCAACTTCACCCCACAGTGAGTTTTCCTCACGGCACAGGAAACGCTTTCCTCGTCCTTTAAGGAGATTCTGCAGTCACTTGGATGCTTCCCACTTGCAATAGAGCGAGAACAATAGTTTACTTTTTCACTTATCAGCACAGGTTGGCTTCTTTTCCTCTCAAAACAGCCTAGACACCAGACAACACACCCTACTTGCAGAAAGACAGGATTTGAGTCCCAGCATATAACTACTGAACCTGAATCCTCCATGGGAGCCACAAAGCAAAAATCCCAAAGGAGGCTCAAGCTTACAAAAAAAGAGCAGGGCTGAGGGACTGAGCTTAAATACAGCTCCTGGACCAAGGAGCAAAGGCTGGGGTGGGGACGGGGGGCACAGGTGAGGCTGCTCAGGGCATTAAGGCCTCTTAGTGCACCCAGGCCCTGGCAATTTTTACTTAATTGCTGCCAAGGGAAGACACCTGGACATGTCCAGGGAACTTTTACCTAGAGAAATTTCTAGATTTCTTTAAGGGGATTTCACTCTTGGTAACACCAGAGTAAAAGAAATGGATTGCCTGTCACCCAAAAGCCAGATTAGCCGGCTGTCTTTCAAAAGTACACGTTCCTGATCAACCCTCGTTGTTATCCAGGACTTCAAACCAGGTAACTATGCTGAGTTTGAATTTGATAAAGCCTATGAACTGGCAGAGCTGCTGGGGATGTAACATCATTCTGCCCCTGAAAGATCCTGACTGCTTTTCCTTATAGTCAAAATGTCCTTTGACGCTTTGCAGAGACAAAATGGACCCAAGCTGGGGCTGGCAAAACCACCTGACAGATGGCACTTGTGCAAAACCTCCCAGACCACGGTATAAAACCAAAGGGGAGCCAAGTCCAGGAGCACAAGGAGTACAAGATTCACGTTTCTCACCAAGGTGACAACTCTCTAAAACCACCCTCAAATGGCTCAGCCTGGCTGGGATACTGTGCCCTATCTGGGCTCTAACCTCTCTCTTCTCTCACTTGCTGTTTGCTTTTTTCTCAGCCCGCTTGAGTCCCCTGAGTTCAGGAGATGAGTTAAACACATGAGTAAGAGTTCCCTTTTCACAATAGTCTTTTCCTTTCCTTCGTACCCTCCTTTCCCCCATCCACTCCCGCACCCTGCCATCAGCTGCCTGCAGACAACTCCTTGGCACTTCATACTTCTTCTTTTCTCTTCCAACTCACCAGTAGCATCCTCCCCCACAACCCTGCTGCCTGCTGTGGCAGCATTTCTGCACCTCGGAGATAATAAATACATCACGCCTGTCAAAGTCGCATTGTTTTGGCTGGGAAGAGGTGCCCCCCTGCCGAGTGAGATTACTTCCCACCGCGATGTATGGCTTTCCCCTCACTGACAGCTCTCCAACAGGGAGTAATCGGTGTCCAACCGAGAGGAGCAGGCAGCTAACGTCGCTAAATGGCACTTAGGACTGACGAGGGCAAGGAGGAGGAGGAAAAAGGAGCTTAGCCCCGCTCACACATAGCCCTTCTCTTGCTGGTGTAGTGTGTTGACAGAGAGACAAACTGGATCTCCTTGCTGGCCCTGCCTGTGATTTCCGAGGCAGGGGGTGGCAATGAGAAATGGGAAACTAGTATTCCGGCTTGAGTCTCAGGGCAAGTGTCAGCCTTAATCCTACGCAGGCGTCACACCTGGAACCAGTAGCTCTTGGTGCCTGAATGTATTAGTGAATGTGAAATTAAGAAAGGAAAGCCATGAAGGCCAGAGAAGGATCTCTCTTTGCCCTTGGGTACAGGTGGTTTTCTAGAGGCCAGGCCCTTTACACCCCCCAAGCATCAAATGCTCTGGCAAAGACTCGCCCTGAGCTGCACTCCCAGCACAGGATGGATTTCTGGGACAAGAGCTAGCTGGGAACTGTCATTCACTTGGGAAATGGACTTCCCATGGAAAAATTAATAAAGAAAAAGTTTGGCTTGTTTGCATTTCGCAGATGTCTAGGATTTTCAGCAGTCTCTGAGATGTCCAGGCGAACTGAAGGGCAGCCGTGTTCTCACCTGCAGGTCATCAACTCGCCTCAGAAACCTGTCATCACTCTGCTGTTGTTTTTGATGATGCCAGATGAATTAGCCTTGTATTCTTGGCTTTTTTTAAATAAAGAAACAGAAAAGGGTAAAATGATCATTGAGACATTGTGACGAGACTAAGCAGTATTATAGTGAGTCATCTGGAGTTTCTTCACCTCTAGACCAGCCTCTTCAAAGACACTTAAGGGAATCAATTGCCCGTATCCCACTAAAATCCTCTCTGTATGTGGTTCATGAAGCTCTAAGCCCCTTTCCCACCCCCACACCCTCCATCCCTCACCTCTGAAGTCTCTCTAGTCCATTATTCTTGAGGCTGATTTGTGGACAATGTGTTCACTTTCCGTACTGCCTAATGAAGATGTTCCTGTCCCTGAATATTATATCTGCTGCACACTTAATGGAAAAAAATAGCTATTATTATCATTGGTGGTTCAGATGAGTTTCTTGGCAGTGAGGGTGGTACAGTTATGTGGACAATCAAACAAGCCAGTGATTATTGCCAATGCATTTTTTTAGGAAATCATTGCTGTTTAAACTCTAATCACAACAATACCTCATTTAAAAGCATAAAAGCTTTCACTCAGCAGACCTACCTTTTTTTTTAATAGCTAGACAATTAAATAAATCTCCTGACACTTAACCATCATTTACCCAACAGTCAGAAAATGGATTCGATGTCTTTGCATTAGTTAGATTACAATATTAAAGCAAAAACTGAACAAGTACAAGGAGGTGAAGGAAGATCTTTGAGGAGCGTGTGCTGCACTGCAAGAATAGTGTGGTAGCTTTTGCAGGGGGTAGGGGTTTTTTTTTTTTCTTCCCTTATACAGGCACCAAGATAGTTCTTAGCTTTATTGTGTTTCATAGATTTTAACGTTCTTGGGAAAACAAGGTAGTTGTTCCCCCTTTTATAGGCTGGAAACTGAAGTACAGCACAGATGAAGCCACCCTGAAATTCTGTGCCTGAACCAGGAATTGAGTCTGGGTGTGGCGAGCTCTTCAAAAAGTAACCTTTCTACACTTAACCCTGCTCCAAGCTTTATTTTGTTAGCATATCCATTAAAACTGATACCTGGAAACTTCAGCGCAAGCGTGGTTTAAAGCTCAGCAGGCAAAAAAATCTGTCATCTAGCACATTTTTGCTGGCATCTTAGGAAAAGCTGCATTATCTTAAAACACAGCCCCCAAAATAACACTGAAGCAACTGTGACTGCCCCTGCGCTGGTATGAACATCAGCCATTGACAGACGATAGACCTTTTATTATCTGTGATCCCAGTGGTACTCTTAATTCCTGGCTCTAGCACTTCACCCTCATTAGGTTCCTCATGTAAAGAGCATGTTCTTCTGATACCATTACTCAGAAGCTGATGCTAAGTAACTCCTAAATTTATTACCTTCTGCCAGCTGTCAGCTACCAGCAACTGTAATGGGAGTGCCTTTCTCCTTTTCAGGTAATAACAGCGAGGATACAAAATTCTTGTCTTCCAAGCAGTGTTTGAGTTTGAGATGTATTATTATATATTCATTAACCTATGCTGCATTTCATGGTCTCCTTCATAACATGCTGTTCAGAAAAAAAAAAAAATTTTTAAAAGGAAGGCAATTGATCCAGTCTCATTCCAGACTCTAAATAACCGACAACTATATAGACAGTTAATTTTTTCCTGATCTCTGCTTACTCAATTTTTAAAGAGTTCCCACTGATAAATTTTATAGAGATGGATCTTTGTTTTCACCTCCCTCCCAGCCCTCATTTTGGCAGACCCCCCCCCCTCCACTTCACAAAGATGTTTATGATAGACTGGAAAGAGTTAAAACCTCATCTTCCACTCCTCCCTCTTTATCGTTTTAATTGGCTGTTCTGATGACCTGACCACCTCTTTGATACGCATCAAATGCCGGCCCGTGAAATACGGAGCATGTCAGCCTGCTGAACAAGGGTCAACCCGATTGTCAATAAGGCCATCAATCAGACCTGCCGGCACGATGGATCCAATCCGGACCAAAAGCCCCAGATGGAAACGAAACAGCCTCGCCGACGATAACACAGCCTGCGCTGCACGGCCCGACGGCTCGCAGAAGGGTCACTGGCCCAGAGGCCAGAAGGCGGCAAACTTCAAACTGGAAAAAGGCAACGGTGAGCAAACAACAAAACCCCCCCCAAACCAACAAAAAGAAACCCTCTCGGCCAACCCAGCAGCGGCTCCAAATCAAAGAGGCTAAGTGAGGTGAGAGAGACGGGAGGACACGCAGGGAGTCAACAAGGGCGACGGTGGGGAGGTGCCCTTAAAGGGCGAAATAGCACGTGTCTAGGACACTAACACACCAGTAGTGCCTACCCTCCTGCTCCTCCTCCTGCCTATCCCCCCAGGTGAAGAGTGACACCACCGCGAACGAACACCGCTGTTGCACAAACTTGCTTTCCACAATGAAGCGAATTAGGGAATAGATCTAAGGTAAAACCGACCGTAATTCCTTTCTGAGATTTTTTGGGGACTTCGTCACGGAGCTGTAAGAACGTCTGTGCTATCAAGGGAGGAGAAAGCAAGGAAAAGCAGCAGCTGAAGAAAGGAGGAAAAGTGGAAAGATCTTTTTCTGGTGAGAATACTGGCTTACATTGGCCTCAACAGTTTACAAAATTACTGCTTAACATGCTCCGTGGTGGGATGGCTGCACTAGCTCTAGCAATGGCTTATTTCTCTTTGGACAGGCACCATCACCGTGAGCTACTTAAGATCCTCTCCTTATGAATGGGGTGTAAAGTACAGGTGATATCCCACATAACTCTGCAGTAAGAAGCAGCTCTAAGACGCCAGTCGCTTCAGAAGCAGGATTTTCTGAAGATGAAACAGCTTCTGAAACACATGAGCACACCACAGGCAGTGGGGAAAAGGATGCAAGTGAAGAGTGTCCTCTTGCAAAACTGAAGAAAGTCTGCTTCTTCCTGATGAGAAACTAAATGGGATAGGAAGGGCTACAGACACTACCCATCTTGAGTATTTTTCTGGCTCCATCATCCCTTCTGTGAAAGGCCAAGGTCTGAATCCTCAACGGATACAAGGTGCACCTGCAAGGTAAGAAAACTCAAGACAAAGTGTCTAACCTCGCCAATTCACACAGAGAGTACATGCACCCCCGTACGCCGACGTGCCCCCACACGTTACAAACACCCAGAAACGCAAAAGCGTACACACGCTACATATGTGCTATTTTGAAATGCAGGAGCCTGGAAGTAAGACGGATAAAGCCAGAAAATGGCCCTTGGCTTTGAGGCCCATCCCTGTTGCTGCTCCTGAGAACCTGCTACACACATACATCCGCTAGCTGAAGTCCGCCAGCGTCTCACGCGCAAACCTCGCCACAAACTCCCGCGGGCGTCACATGCAGACCCCCCGAGTCCCCTTTCTCCTGTCGCTCTGAAGACAAGGCAATCGCCCGCTCCGCGCTCCAAGCCAACTGCACCGGCCGCCACGTGCTGGTTTCACACCCTCCAGCCTTCCACCCCTGCCCTCTGCTGCACCTCCTCGTGTCGCTGCTCACGTCTCGGGGCTCACAGACTGGTGTGTTGCAAATATTTGCAGGCTCTCGGGGGAGGAACACAGTGCACCGGCCTCCAGGGGCAGGCGGTCTGCGTATTTATTCTGGAATAGCAAACAACACGGAGAGCAAAGAAGAGAAAAAGCCAGATAAGATAAAAGTGTGTTACCGGGTCTAACGACATAAAATCAACAAAGGCTACGGAGAAAAGTTATCTGCAAAGACCAGCAAATCCAGCAGCAAGTGATTCTGACAGAGGAGCCCTTTTGCAGGTTGGAACACTCAGAAGACTGGTGAGACGAAGCTGTTTCTCTTGGAGTGCCCAATATCGAGTCATTGTGAATCACTGTCTGTGTCTCAAGATGATTTACGTGAAAAGATGTTTTTGTGGTCTCTGTCCTGCCCGCGTCATGAACCTACAACTGCAACCAGCACCTCCATAACACAGAACTAAACCGCTTTCCCACGCATTATAAGATTCTTCCAGAACAAGCCATAGGCTCATATCTGACTGAAGAGTGGTGTGAAACACTGCAGCAGTTCATTTCCAGTATGTCACGGGACTGGATGTTTCTTCCAGAAGATAGATTCAGCCAGCTGTGAAGGTTTCCTCTGTCATTTAAGAAATAGCCACATTTGCTGAAGTTTTAATTCATGCACGTGATTAATTTATAAAGTGAAACAAAGTGTACTCGTTAGACAAACTGCATAATGATGAATCCAGAGGGAAAAAATAGAAAGGAGGTACTAGGAGAACCACATGTGAAAACCATATGGAAGGGTGTTCCACCAGCTTGGAACCAGATGGAAGAAAACGTTGTCCCTGGACACTGTACAGAGTCCTACTGATAACACATGATAAATCATTCACTGAGTGCAAGCAGGAGAGTGAACATCACCACATACCAAGCTGTGCAGGGACAACAGGAGGACCATGAGCTGGAGGACATTAGATAAAAGGACGGCATTAAAAGCTCAGATGTTACCCCCTTGTGTAGATCTAATCTCAACTATTATCAGCAGGGACAGCCAGAATAGCTGCAGAAAGAAACGAAAGCACAGCAGTAGGGTTTGAATGCACTGAAAAAACCCCACAACACAGCCAAGTCTGCAATAATGGGAAGCCGAACAGGGATATTGGAGAATTGCCTAGATATTCACCCTTATGAAGAAGATATGAACTTAGTCCTGTACCCAAGCACTGACTTTTCTGTGTGACCTTCGACAAGTCATTTAAGGTCATCTGAAGTCAAAGGGCACCCTCCCATTCACTCCAAAGCACTGCTGCCCTCTCAACCATGCTGCATTTCCCAGGGAGCCTAAATCCCTTCTTCCACGCTCCTGCCTGTTTGACTTCGAGGGTTCTCTGTGGCAGCATCTTTCTTCTCAGGAAGGACAACTGTTCCTGACACAAGAGGACTCCAGGTTTGACTGGGTCAGAAGACAGGACACCAAAATACATAGAAATGACACTCAGAAGTAGGTTAGACAGAAGGTGGCTGTGCCTAATAATCAATTATTTATTTATAGTCACCAGTATCAAAAAGCACTGATGCCTGGAGTAGTCCTGCTCCTGATCAATGGGCCATTACATTGGCGTGGAGCTGCAGATTTCAGATTGACAGCTAGTTAAAGCTTTACATCCAGCTGAACTTTCCAATTCTGTTTATGGCCCGAAAGGTCACTCCTGGCTGTGACTCCTCTTGTCTTGCCAGTCTTAATTTCTTGTGTCACAGGGAATTTCCCTATTGCAGGAAGGGGAGCCTAATGATAACTATGGCTGCTTCGTGCCCCCATGTGCACAATTATCTGTGTAAGCACCAAATGACTTCTTGCCCTAAGAAAGGCCTGAAATCTCTCTTCCAAGTGCAGTGAATTTCTTTTTAATGGTACAAGCCTGCGTAACAGACCCCAGAGCAGGATGGGTCACTGTGCACAGAGACACACGCGGACAAGAAAGCTGACCAAAACACATGTATGCAGGACCACCAAGGATGACCCTAAATTAGACCACCCAGTCATTTTGTTGGCCCTACTCTGAGGAGCCAGAATCTCAGCACATAAAACAGTGTCCTCACCCAGGTTCCTTGGCCTCCGTTTTAGACCATCGCATATCTCCAGTGACTTCCTGCTACTGACCTCTTGTAATAAATCATCCTAGGCAGCCTCCCTCCCTCTGGCAACATCCTGTTCCTTCCTCAAAAAAGCCTCCCACTCGCAATTCCAAGGTTCGATATCAATCTTAAATAAATGCCTCTCTGGACTCAGCTGCATTCCCTAAGCCACCTTATCTCCTGCCTCTCTAGAACGGCTGCAGTTCAAGAAGCACATGCAGAAGCCTCTTAGGCCTTTTTAATTTTAATTCCACCCTTGTGTCCTCTTTGTTTTCCCCGTATTTTCTTACAGAGAAGGAAAGTTGTCTTCGGGAGAAGGTACACTGCAATATAGATGTGTACTTACTGAGACTTCTGAAAGGGAAAAACGATAGCCCAAAAAAGAGACAGTGCTGCAATTTTCTATATGAAATACATTGAGAAGTGCAGCCGCGGGAGAGGGTCTGCTCCATCGTCTTCCCTTCTCTGGCTTCCCCCACTTCATAGTTTAGGTGAAGGAAAGCTCTGTCAATACATCTACCCATCAGAGTCCCCTCTTCAGCAACTAACAGTAGGGGACCAACTGCCTCCATTTGACCTTTCTAATTCCCACCCAAAGTCCAGCTGGAACTAGGGTATCTGAGTCAGGAAAGCATCACCCTTCCCTCCCGAGGTCACCCCTGCAGAAAGCACAGGCACCTAGAGCAGGTCAGTCAGCCCAGGACGGCGCGGCTCCTGATCACATCCTTCAGCTAAACAACTTAAGCTAAGTAGGATGCATCCAGGTCATGACACTAGTTATGTCTCCGAAAGCCCATGGAATAACTCGCAGCCAAAAGGAACCACATTTACTCCTTGATCCAGAGATGTCTCTTTAATTCTCTATGTCTTTACACTTTGCCAACCACAGTGAAGACTGGTTGGACTTCATTTAGTTTTCACTCAGGAACTGTTTGCCTGTATATTTCGTTATTCCATCACTTCTGTAACCCTTCCTGTTCACATATTTACCCCCACCCTCAAAACCTTATGCCTGATGCCCTGCAGGTTACAATCCTTCCAAAGAACGGGATCACTCAAAAGCAATGAGATTTGCTGGCTTAAATTTCACATTTACAGGGTTGTATGTGATACTGCGGCTTACCTGCTTACCTACTCTTCTTTTTATCTTCCTTTGCTCTACCCACGTCTTTCCTTGCCTTTACAGAGTACCAAAATGCCCCTGATCATCTAACCAACTCCCTGGAGCCCATTTCAATGAGGATCTGTTTCTCGCTTGAGAAGAATTCCTTGGGTCTACCCAGACTCCCATCTCTTTTTTTTAAAAAAGTAAGCTTAACCAACTAATTCGTTAGCAATTCCCTTGATAATGAGCCAGTGATCATCTTTAAGAAAAGCAGCAGCGAACTAGCAGATTTCCAAGTCGGAAAAAAAAGCTGGAGAAGAAGCAAAGAAAACAGGCTTTAGTCAGAACAACCAAGTGGGGTGAATAAGATGGCATGGCAGTCTCCTAAAATGCCCTCAGAGTTTATAAAGTAATCTTATTCCAGCACACGCATCCCTCAGATGCCCTCCCTCTTCTTATCATCCAACTCACTCAACCATGTCACTGACATATGTACTTAGCAGCAGTTATCGTCAGTGGCACATAAATAAATGGCAGGTATCAAAGAATCAAGGTCGTCAACTCGTCATGAATATTTCAGAGGGAAGCAACATGAAAAGCTCAAGTGTCCCAGCCTCTCAGATTTCCAACAGAAGGAAAAAAATACAAACCACACGCGCGCGCGCACACGCACAGGCACACGGTCTGCTGGCTCCGCCATCACATGCACGTAGTTCATTTCAAGGCAATACTACATATGTTACAAGACAATCTGTCACATTTTAAAAATATATAAATATATATTACATATCTCCTCCGTATAATGTGCAAACTCTAAGCAGCTGGCAAGAGGGCAGTGGTGATTTAATGCAAGAAAACTGTGCTTTGCTGAAGGGGCTGGGGACTAGATAGCTTGGGTTGTAACAAGAAGCCTCTTTGACAAAGGCGCAGAGTGGCATCTTTTCACACAATTATATGTGGGTCACATTAACCTCTGCTGTGCAGGATTCCCTTGAGCTGCTCCTGTCTGAATGTCGCTGCAGAGAAATCAAAGCAGAAATTCCTTTCTCCCTCTCTTTCTTTTTCACAGGATTGGGCAATGCAGGAAAAGGATGAAGAGGGAAAAGGGGTTCCCAGCCTGTCACACAACAGACGCAGGCTGCTCGCATGAGTTTCCCAGTGAACTCAGTGGCAAACTCCACACTTCAGGGCCCAGCAGTTCTGTTAATGAGATATGTTAATCAATGGACAGATCCGAGATTTCAAGCTGTGGCGGTACACTATAATATTTGGATATATGGCTATTTATAGCCAAAGAGACTTTGTTAAGTTTCACTTTCATCATGTATGCCAGACACTGTTTGGAAATTATTTGAGTTTTGTTCTGTGGACAGAGAGACAGATGGACAAAAGGCAGACAGACATTTTTTCACAGGCTTTGGAGATACAAATTTTCTCCTGTCAAGTACAACTCAA
This sequence comes from Aviceda cuculoides, assembly GCA_035590195.1. Lineage (NCBI taxonomy): Eukaryota > Metazoa > Chordata > Aves > Accipitriformes > Accipitridae > Aviceda > Aviceda cuculoides. The sequence continues at coordinate 2,636,164 of JAVJGG010000088.1, read as the reverse complement.
ATTTGCAAATGGAAATTTCATCAAAAGCATCATAATTCATTAAACAAAACAAACATTTCTTTAACCAAATCATTTGGGTATTCCACTGTTCTGGGCTTCCTTGGTTTTTTAATGTTTGCAGGGAATTTATTTATCAGACAACTGCATTTCTGGGAGCGGGGTGGCAAACTTCCAATGAGACAAATGTCTCACTTTCTAATGCCTTGAAAGTCTGTTCTTTTTATAGATTTTTGTTGGTTTTCCAGGCACCTCACCACATTCTTTGTGGTACCTCTGGATTCGGATGGTTTCATGTGGCATATAGCAAAAGATCTTTATGTTCCATGGCAAACTGGATTTAAATGACAAGATCTTCTAAATTTGAGAAAGTCACCATGGAAACCCTGCTTTCATTTATATTAAAAGGGGTTCTTTCTCAATGAACTCATTATGGAAATGAAGGAAACATTCCTTGCAGTAACAACTGATACTTACACTGTCATTCAACTCCAATTATTTTGTTCATTCACACATTTTCAATACCAGTGGGCTGCAGGGTTTTGAACTTGCAAAACACAAGGAGCTGGAAAAGCCTTTGAAGACGGCTGGAGACGGTGAGGTAAGGACACAAATTGGAAGTGTCTGCCAAGACACCCAAAAGCAAAGACTAAGACCAACAGTTTTAAAGGTATTTGAGCATTTTGAGATCAGTTCCAGATCACGGTCTGATATTAAAAAGTACACTGTGGCATTACCAGAATCAGTAATTGCTGCTCACCTTTCACCCTCCGTTGTTCGTTTCTGCTCCATGCCAAAGTGCTCTTTCCACTCATTTGTGCCAGGAAAACTCTGTGTGACCAGGCGCTGAACCAGAGCGAGGAACTTCTCCTGCTTTAAACAAACAAACAAACAAACAAACACACAGAGACACACACAAAACCTCCCTCTCCCTCGCCTCCCCCCAAGTTGGATGGCTCTTCCCATCTGGTTCCCGACCACAGGAATAGTGGTGTCAGCAGAGCAGCAAGAACAAGAGTCCAGGAGACGACAATGTCTTAAACCAATGTTACCACCAAGCAATTTGTAATATCAAAACCACAGGCTAAATCTCAACTAAAAGCTTTTCGGGTTCAGGGTGAACAAGTCTATTAAGATGAATTAAGCAATTCACAGCGTTCAGAGCTGCAGTTTCAAATGCAGTTTAGGTCTTTACTTTCAACACTCATCCCTGTAGCAAAAATGGCCTGAAAGAAACCAGATAGGAAGACCATTAATTCCAGGTTTCTGTAGAAGAGGTTTTTTGTGTATGTTTTCTTTAATACAAAAGCATATCTCTGCACTGCAGTCACTACCACTGTGACTCTGCTATACTACAGAGATACCAGAACTACCTTAGAATTCACTAGTGCAGGTCCTGATAACCATCTAGTCTCAACAGCACAGGCTCAGCATGGACTAATTTGTCCTGACAAGATTATTTGCAAATTAGGTGAGGAGGTCAGACAACTGCCCTATAACCACATAAAAATGCAGTAAACATTGGCTCCAAGTTTATACCCTACCTACTTTTAAAATGTTTTTCACAGGGCATTCACTTCATGTGCCCCCTCGGTGCCAAGTTTCACCCACTCTTAGGCCCAGTTTCAGCCAAGAATGTCTTTAAATGTCTTGCTCAGGCTGAGACTGCAGGTGTGTACTCACCTAAGTCAGGCGTCTTTCAGCTGAAGGGTATGAAATAGATCCTCAGCTGGGAAGACTCAAGTGTGGTGATGGTTAACGCCACACAGAAACCGGATCACTGGAATTAAGCACACGTAAAACTGAGAAGGATGGGAGCAGGTTTTGCCTTGAACTAACGAAGAAATGGTTTCTAGATGTTTGTACATCATATCTCTGTGCTAGATGTGAAAGCCTGCCCCATCTGGAGGGCTAAACTAGTCGGATGATGTTACTGGGAGAACCAGTTTGGATCACTACCAGAACATCCTCCTCCATTATCCTTTGCAAAGGCTCTGTCTCTATTTTGTCATGCAGAGGCATGAGCTGCCTGTCAGTGGAATGAGCAGAGTACTGAGGGATTTCCCACGCAAAATGATTCAAAACCCACGGACTCACATGAACCTATTCCAGATGTCTCAACAGTTTGTACTGACATGTGGCACGAGCATGCCCAAACGACAGAAGGAGCTGGAAGAGGGTTCACACTTGTCTTTAATTCTCAGCTGCTTAGTCTATTTAGAAAACACATTTCTGGAATTTATGCCCTGCTCTGTATTTTTGGAAGCTGGGAAGCACTAACAAAAGCAAGAGTGCCTGGTTTGGGCCATCGCAAGCCCTGTGGAAAACAAGGCACAAGGGTAATATCCTCTTAATCTTACATGTATGTAGAAATGGTGTGTGACCACTAGCACGTAGTGGCATCACAGACATATCCTACACGTCAATGTATGCAGACAGGACACAAAAGCAGGCATACGCACTAGACTGACCAAAGACCAGTGTAATCTCCCAGTACTGTCACAGGGGCAAGAAGATGCAGAAGTACTTAGAACAAGAATAAGAAATGCCGTACTGGGTCAGACCCCAATCAATCTAGCTCAGTACCTGATCTCTCCCAGAAGGCACTGGCCAACTGCTTAAGGGAGAATACAAAAACCAGGTCCTCCTATGACTGATCTTTCCCTGTTATACCTGGCTATCATTTTAGTAATCTGCTTAAAGACTTCCTACATCAGGTGGCTAGCATAGCCATCAATGGAGCCACCCTCCATTTACACATCTAAATGTTCTTTGAACATATTTGTGCCTTCGGCCATCGTATTCCTTGGCACTGACTCCTGCAATCTATTTAGCCACTCATGTCACAACGTATTTCCTTTTATTTGTTTTAAACTTATTACCTGAAGGGTTCTTCTGGTCCTCCTGACTCCAAAGCCTCCTTATGAGAGCTGTTCAGGAAATTTTTCAGTGCAAGTTCATTGGGAAAGGTCAATTAAGTTAAACTGAAATTTCTCACAAAAAGAATGTAAGAGTTTCGAAAAGAGTATGTTCTCAGGACCTGCATGGAACTTCTTCCGCCACTCCACTCCATGTCTCATTTTTAGGGTTACCATGTGTAATGTGGGGTACCCAGAGTTTCATACTAATTGTGAGTATTTAATTATGTATACAAAACTGAACGGTTCCAGGAAGATGAGCTACAAAAGCCCCTCCCAGCCACCCACTGCATCTGAACTAGTTCACTCAGACCCAGTGTGGAAGACCCTGGTTCTAGTCCATGATATGAATAAGGTAGAGACCTGAGCTTTGGTTTCCCATCTCACAGCCACATGCCATCAGCGCTGGTTTATTCTGGGGTGATTGAACTTCTTTTCCTAGTTTTGAATAACCATGTGCTTGTTCTGAACCAGAATAAATAGGAGACCCCTTTCTCTTTCCCAGTTCTGTTCTCCTATGTGCATTTCCTGTTCACTTGACATTCACTCTCAAACTTCTACTTCCCCAATTGTGCCTTTGCTGCTCCAGCTGAGATCTGCCTGCCTTCCCAAAACTTACTTCTATCCCGTACCTCTGTATCTGTTGAACAAGCTTTTACCCTATCACTGCAGTGAGGTCTCCCTCACTCGGATCCTGACACTTACTCTCCCTCCCTGACACCTTGGGTCTAATTCTGACAAAGGTAGGTGGATGCAGTATAGATTTCTTCACCTGAGCCAGTATCATTAGGAAACCTTTACAGTCAATAATAAGAAATATAAATTTCCAAGGCATGATTCAGATTATCCTGAAGTGGAAACTGGAATATGGATGACTAAATCACATAAACATCTACAGTGTAAACACCTAAACTCAGTTAAAAGAAATCAAGCCTTCTGTCTTTGCTGGGACTCCTTTTGGCCACAAGAGAACATCACGCAGTCCAATTTGTTCCTTGTCATTTTGAGTGCTTTAAGAGGAGTGAATATTCTCCTCCCATTATCCTTAATTTCAATGCCACTGTCTTCTGACTTTCCTTCTTTTCCTCTCCCTTTTGAACGGTCTTGTTTTCCACCAGTCACATCAGCTGGCATCCCACAAACCTACTACCTAGCAGTCCTCTTGTTTCAGAAGAAAAGTTTCCTAATACTGCATTACCCTGTCCAGAAGCCCCTTTGTGAAACCAGCTAGAGGTGTTCTCAGATGGCTGTAACTAATTAGCCTGAAATGACAAGTAGCATTGTCTGTACAGAACAAAAGTTTCAGGTGCTCCAAAAACTAATTCACCTTCTTAGAATAAACTTGACCTCCCAGCACCAAAACATAATGATACACATAAATAAGAAATTAACTTGGCTCACTACTAAATCACAGCTGTAGAAAAAGCTTTTTTTCACCACTTCAGGAACAAGCCTTTCTTACAACCTTGCCATATAACCAGCTTTTGTAAGACTCCTGTTTGTTGATTTGAGAGTTTCAAAAGGATGTGGGGAAAGAAACAGTGGGGCCCTCCCTGAGAACACCCCATGGCCTTCCCCTGTCTCACGTATCTGAATAAGAATCTGAACCCCAAACCCATTGCTCTAGTGTTAAAATGGCCTGGGGACACGGCAGGCCCTCAGGCAGGCAGAAACCATTTAGGACAAAGTTATCTGTAACCCTGAGAGTAATTCTAAAAGCTTTTTAGGTAAAGGGCTGAATTGGTTTCTGTCTGAGCAAATCTGATGTATAAAGAGGTAGCCCCATCAGAAGGTGACATAACCCAGATGCCACAGTGACTTGACACTGACTTTACAGCACTCCAGAGAGAGGAAGCAACTTCCCCTTGATCAGGCAACACCCAGGACCTCTCCTGCATCACCGAACACTCAGAAACGCCCCATCCCGCTTACCTCCCCCTAGACAAAATGAAATGTTGTCCCCTATGCATCATTCATCAAAGCCAGGCCCCGTAATTAATAGCACCATTTGTTCAGGGGATTTCAACAGGTACTGAAATCCAAAGCATCAAAGCATGGACAGTCTCATCCTGGTCTGGCAGATATAAATATGCCAGGAAGACTTTCACAGACACATGACTTGGGAATCATTGTCCCTGTAAAAAGGGTTTTAAAGGTCTTTCGAAGCACCGAGATACTGCAAACTAGGTTCTCAGCCCCAGCACAGACGATACTAAGAAAGCAGTGTTACGCGAGGGGACCGCGTTTTTAGCTTTTGTTGAGGCAAGATTTTGGGCTGGAATTGTCTTCGCAAAAATGGGAACAGCCGCAATTACAACAAATACCAAAGCTCCAAACACGCAACAAACTCGCGAGTAGCGAGGTACGATGCAGGCCCGGTCGTGCTGCCTTCTCCTTTGGCAACACCTCCCATCACAGCAGCAGAAACAAGGCAGTGGTAGTTGTGAAGAGGCTATAGTACATATCAGAGGTTCAGTCCAGAACTTACCAAGCCAGCAACACAGGACTTAGCTGGAAACCCTTTCTCCTACCACTGCAGCGCAGAATGGCTCAGCCCAGCACAAGATCTCAGCCTCCTTAAAACTCCTCAGCTTCTCTGGAACAATTTTTTGGGGCCTGTGGTTTTTCAGCAAAGTGGAATTTAACGAACAAAACCTTGGTTCATTACATCATGGCTCCAGTAACGTCTAGGAACATTTTACATTTGATAAAATCTCCCCAGATTACCTTCTGAAAGCCTTGCGGTCAAGTCACATGGCTGGAAACACAAGAATGATGTAAGTAACCACTGAACAGCTCATAGATCAGTTCTCTCACGATGCTAGCAGAGAAACTTGGGAGAGGCATCGCTCCGCCTTCAAGGGAACGTGGCAATTAGCTGAAGTCAAGGAACTGCTACGCCTATGGAGAGACAGGAAGAACGGCCTGGAGTTAACACATGCTTAGTCTTACTTTGCAGGAATTCTGGGTCCAAGGTTGCCCAAAGTGCCTACTCTCTGCACAAGTATTGCCCCTCCTTATCCATCCCTCCGTGTCTCGGTTTCCTCTGGGTATGTTATCCCACCTCCTGCCTGCGTGGCTTGGAAGCTCTCTGGGGCAAGAAGGTGAAAGACCCAACTTTCGCTGTTTGTCTGGTGTGAGTCTTTGCTCTCAGTCCTGGTTCTTTAGAGGTGAACCTTCCTTAAAGTGAGGATTCACATCTGAAGCTTGGCTAATGTGAGTGTTAAGAGGGGATGGTCAGAGGGCAGCCCTTCTGGCCTGAAGGGTTTACAAATCTTACCTGTTAAACCCAGATATAAATGGCAAAGCGCAGGGAGACGTAAAATGCCAAGCTACATGGGGAGAACCTGAGGTAAACTTTTCCAAGAAACCATTACTTTAAAGGGAATCTTTATTTCATTCTTGTACCTTATGCCTTCAGGAGATAAACAATTTCACAATCTATTCTTAACTGGACAAGCCCTGTGCTTTGGTGGAGTACTGTACTCTGCCTTTCAGAGGCAAAGTGTGAACTTAAATCTTCACGTAAAGTTGTGTAAACACAACTTGTATATTCAACAATGCAAGGATGGGCAGGAGCCAACCTTAAAATTCTGACCTCAGGTGACTTCTCCCATGTCACTCAAGTCAAGGACACACTGAGACACAGTAACCAAGAATTCTGATTCCCAGACTGTACTTATAACCACTAGTTCATGCTGCTTCTCATCAGAGCAATGTCACCATGAGACTTTTACTCAGCTGAGGAAACAGAAGTGACAGCAGCTCTTTGCTGTGATTGGGCCCTAAGCTTCCCTTGTCACACCATAATTAGTTAGCTGGATTGCTTTATTGCAATTGGGGTATTTCATTTGCAAGTGAGTTTGGACAGCTAATTCAAAGATAAATCTCAAAAGCAGAGAATACTACAATGTTACAACCCCTAAGAATGAGACGTTTCTCTTAACTAGGTGGCTCATCCATTTTGCTTGTTTTCCATTACGGACTTAACGAGTGTCTTTATTTTTGCCTTAAGACTCAAAGGAGTTGGAGCTTTTGTTGTAAGCACAAGAGTCAAGGACAGTACCTGTCCCAAAGAGCTGACTACCTAAAACAGGCAACAGGTAAGCAAAAAAATTCAATACTAACACCAGGTTCTCCTCCTTATAAATAAGGAACTGAACCACGAGGAGATGAAATGACTTGCCCAGTATCATTTCAGCTGAATCGGAACTCACAGCATTGGGTAGTGACTCAACCAGAAGACCACTCTTCCTCTTGAACAGTAGCTGGAGGTCTAAATGTGAGCAGTCTGGCAAAGGAAGGATTATATGGTTCACATAGCTGAAGATTTCTGGATACCTTGAGGCTTTGCCACAAACTACCTCCTATCCACGCCTTGGCACGGGATCTTTGTCAAAGCAGCTGAAGAAAAATGCTCAAGTCTGGTATTGTTCCCTCTGCAGGCTTTGGCACTAACTTCCTGGTAGGTGCCTCCCTTTCAAACTGGAATCCAATTTACAAAGCCTTTAATTTTAAACTTTCTCATCACTGACTTAATAAAACTAAATGACAGGTAATGGTCCCAGAAGCCAGGAACCATTAGATCTTTCTCAACACTAATAAGGGCTGATCAGACGCTTGTACGCTCCTTTTCCAGCTCGTGAAAGCCCAGCTCCCCAAGGACGCTGCAACCGGGGGAGAAACAGGGAACCAACCCTCTCACAGACAAGGGAAGAAGCAAGAGAAAAGAAAAAAACAGAAGGAAAAAACCATGTCAATGCGAACACTTAAGACTGAAAATGGGTAGCAGGATCGCTGTGGCTAATGCCTGCTCTCTTCCTGGAGTTCATTTGGGGCCCACGTGCTCGCTCCATTTCCCCAACAGGGCACTGGGGGCTCTCAGAGGCGCTACAGGCATCGTGGCTACACAGAGGCATGTAGCAAACCGGCTCTGATTTCTGCCCAAAGGCATCAGTGTCATACCGGTCGGGATGTCAGCTTGGGAGAATGTCAAGGCAGCAGTCACGGTGTGCTGTCACAAAGAGAAATAGATATCATTTCAAACACACAGCTCTGGAGAGAGGAGGGAGAGGCAGAAAAGAGAATCCCATAATGCACTTTTTGGGGGGGGGGGGGG
>JAVJGG010000088.1:2521150-2628120 GCA_035590195.1 Aviceda cuculoides | reverse complement strand
GAGGGATGGAGGGTTGGAGGGGGGTGGAGAGATGAAAGGATGGAGATAGATGGAGGAAGGGATGGAGACATGGATGGAGGAAGGGTGGAGGGATGGAGAGAAGGTTGGCGGAAGACCAGGATGGTTGGAGGGATCAGGATGGTTGGAGGGATGGAGGGACGGAGAGGTGGCTGGAGGAAGGGGGGGAGAGAGGGACAAGGAAGCTTAACTCTGCTTTGGCCATACTAGAGGAGGCAGAAGTAGAGGATGTTCCACACCTTTACAGCCAATGTGTCACAAGGCTGGGAGGGACAGGTGGGTACTCCAGAATGGACCTGATTCTCATCTCTTTTATACACTTTTGGTTAGAAAAAAAAGTATCTGGTATCAGCCTCCCAAGGCTATTTCCTGATTTAAGGCGTTCCTTGGCCAGCACAAAGCTTTAGTCTTCACCTCTAGCACAAAGGAGAATGATAGTGGTGCGGTCACAACAACCAGAGCTCCAGTGGTTTTCTGTCCACAGCTTACACCCTCACTTTAGTGATAATGGAGGCTTAAAACCCAACCTCATTACTACACCAACTGTCTCAGGAAAACCCGGGCCTTACAGTCTTCATATCCTAGGTATAAGGCAACCCTGGCTTACATGCACGACACCCTTTTCCAGAGAAAGGCGGCTTTTACACTCACATCTTCCCCCATTACAGAAAACCAGCCAAGTTAGGCATTATTTGGAGACACTCTACCTCATCTACCTCATATCCAGGTGACACAAAGCAACTGTGGCACGGTCAGTACTGGAAAACACAGCATCAGACCCTCCTTCTCCACTACGAGACCATGCTGGGGCAGCTCTTCCCTCTTTCCTTTCCTTTTTGTCTATATAGTGTCTGGCTTTTGCTTTTGTTTCACTGCAGTTCAAGATGGTATTTAGATCTACTGCTACTTCTCTTTCCACACTTCTTTCATGCTGATTTTCTATCCTTCCATGGTTGCAAGGGCATTTGCCATCCAGTGCACCCAGCTGGAGGGGAAAAACTTCTTTGTTGCAGGGGAAAAAGAGAGAGTCATCACCTCAGTCCCCTTCCCACGGCTAGGAGAAGAACTGAAAAGAGCAAGTTATCCATTGTAAAAGCAAAGAGTGAAGGCTACTATTCCCATTTACATCAGCATCCCTCCGACTAGCTGGTATCACTACCCAACAAGGAAAACAAGATCCACAAGAATATAGGAGACAGCTAGTGACAGTGCCTGGAAGGAATTTCAGGCCAATCGTTTTGTCTAGGAAAGAAGAAATGAAACTGGAGGTACTTGGGGTTTAATGCAAATCAGGGCTAAGGACCAAATCTGATGGATGCTGCCATCTATTCTCTTTAGGTTTTTGGGTCCCAGGTAGTAGTAAACCCCGATCACTAGTGGAAGCTGCCGTTCCTACTGGTTTGAACAGCTAAAATTTCATGAGATACCTGCCCAGAGTTCTGCCCACAACAAACAGTGACAGTATCACAATATTCCCAGTGTCTTCATCTAGGTTTAGGTAACCATATTTTTGAAGCAAGAAACACTTTTTGAATAACACCTTTTAGTGTCGCAAAAATGCCATCCAAGAGCATATGTATTTTAACAAAAGGAAAGAGGATGGAGTTAATTTTTGAGAGAAACATGACATTTCCAAGAGCTGATTATTCCTTGTTCCCCGTAAATCATTCCCTTTCTGCCCACGTGCACAAAGGGAACAGCACCAAGGAGTCTCAGGCTTCATCTTTGAAGGCATCCTAGTGGAAGGCTTGGAGACAACACAGCAAGCTTATCTTATTACCCCCACCACTGATGTCTGTGGAGCATTTTTGATATACAAAGTCTGTATCACAGAAAGCCCTGGAGTCTGTTGCAATATAATTAATGTGATAGGAAATCTTGTACTGGAGCACAGCCAGGATTTTCATCACACTCAAGCCTCACTCAGTAACCACTGGACTTTCCATTCCTCCCTCAGCCACCCACCTTATTTGTCTTTGCTTCCCAATTCCTCTGAAGCACCTTTTAAACCCTATTGACATGATTGTTAGCTATTGTAGATCCTGCATGCTACTAAGGACTCTCTGTCTGGAGCAAATTCCTTGCCTGCTGGCTCGTCTCTAGCCTAAATCAAGGCTCTCTCATCCTTGCATATGACACTAGCTCATATAGCCTTGAAACCTCTCACTTCCCTATTCCCTTCAGACATTTTTATACTTAAAGTGGTTCCTCCTTCCTCACCCCTGTCCTTTTCCTCCCAAGTTTGGCTATCCACATAAAATTCTTTCAGCTTTTCTGAACAGCGAGAAATCTCCCAAGACCCTGCATTATTCTGGTTACCCTGTACCTTGCCCTGTACTCTGGATCTCTCTCTGATAATAAGGTGCATACGCTGTATATTACAGCTGTAGAAAGAAGGGGGATTTATACATATGGCCTCTTCTAAGTGTAATACACAGGCCTGGATCCTCTCCCAACATCTGCTCTTAGTCTGGACAAAGGGAATGAAACATGTTACAGGGTTTGTAGCTTGTGTAAGAAAGATCTCATGAAGAATTGTGATAGCATACTCCTAGCCCATGGGAAATAGGTATAGACAGCCTCTTGGAACGAGGTGTAGCAGGGATGCTTCATCTTGCAACACTAGCTTTTTCACTGCACTCTTTACCAGTAAATAGCAAATAGCATTTGTATTGCTTCTTACAAGCTGCAGTGTTGGACAGATGAAAATATCTGTAGCCCGTAACAGATAGGATTAGTAAAGAGGCTTGCCACATCCATACAATAAATGGTCAGCAGAGTGAAAAAGAGAAGCTGGTGTCTTCGTGCCTGGGGTTACACATTTGTTTATCTGAATGTTTTCTTACTCTTTTGGTAAAATGTGAACTACTACTTTTACTCTATTTCTACCTTCTGGTCACCAATGGGTTACACCAAGCTGTCACCCCAAGCAGAGGGCTGTTTCACTTCATCCAAAATCTGTGTCCATAGGGAAACGTACGCAACTCCTTGCTGGTAGTTTCGGTTTAACCTGGCTCTAAAGTAACCCAGCCCTTTTCACTAATTATACTTCCCTGGCCCCAGATACAAAGGATTTCTATTCCTTGCGAGAACACAAAAGTAACTGTGGATTTTCTCACTCTCTATGTAAGGCCCATTACTTAGATAAATTCAAAGGACTGTTGGGCTTTATATCCCTGGCTTGGGCACGATCATATTTTACGCTAGAACAAAGCACATGGTAAATTCCTGAAGTTTGTTAGTCAACTTGCTTTTCACAGGACAAAGATGAAAATAAAAGATCCACGATAAGGCCACAAGTTTCACAATATCCAGACCCCCCAAAAAAGACTTAGATGCCCAGCTCCCATGGGAATCTTGAATACCAGCCCTAATGCCTCTCAGGTGCCGTGCCCAAAAGCCAGGGTTACTCAAATCTGTAACTGAAAGTTTGGATAACTATCTAATTCTGTTGGAGCTTTACCTGTCTTGGGCATCCCTGGATATGCCCTCTTTGTCCTCATGGGATTTCAATGCTTCAGACGCTCTCCCAGGATTTCAGCTTGTTGGAGCAGTATCTGTGGTTGGATATGCCTGAAGAGTCCAAGCAAAAAACTCATAAAGAGTAAATCTGAGATGTCTGAGGTGCACTGAAGTTCCTGGGTGGGAAAACAGAAGTCCTCACCCTGCAACATGACTATGTAGGAGCAAAACCAAGGACAGCAGGACTTCTTTCATTAATATTATTGATCTTTAAAACAACCATTTCTCAGCCAAACTTCAGGCTAGGTATTTAATAATGGCTAAAAAAAATGTTTCTGTCTTGAACAGAGAAGAGCTGACGTGCTATCTTTATTCTGCCACGACCTCTTTTTCAGACTCAGGGCAAAATGTTCAATCTCCAGGCCTCACTCCCCATCTGCAAAAGGGACACGGCAGCTCCAAGTCTCTCTCTCCCCCTCTCCTCCTCTCACCAGTGACTGCCTTGTGAAATTCAAGCATTTCACAGAACAAACCAGCAATGACTTCATCTGGGGTCTTACAGGAGCGACTAATAATAAGCGAGGAGCTGTTTGTCCCAACAAATTGAGAACGAAAGGTGAGATGTTTTCATTTGGGTGAATATAGAATAATGCTCACCCCCGTGCCGTGGCCCAGTTGACTTTAAGAGAGCTGTGCAGCATATGCACGATGCAGCTGGATTCTGGGCTGTGAAGCATAGCCCCGAGAAGAAGAGTTTTGCAGTGAGTATTAGCAGCAGAATCTCACTGGTTGTTACAAGCTGTGATCTCCTCTCAGACTATTATTTCATTAAGGAAAAGTACATCTCTCGGAAATCTCCCTCCCAGTTCCCCTCCTGCGACTTTTCTTCTTGAGTTCCCAGGACTATTTAATAAGGCGTAGCTTTCAAAGGAGCAGAAGCATGACCAGACGGTCTAGCAAAACAGAGCTTGAAAAAAAAAGAAAACTTGGGATGCATACGTGTCCCCTCGAAACAACTCTAAATGTGGATTTTGAGGTGCGCCATTTAAGGGAAGGCTGAGGGCCTGGACTGCTTTCGAACTGATATCTACCCAGTCACATACATGACAGACACTTATCCTTTTCATGGCTTGTTGCCTTTTCAAACCACACAACGGTGTCATTGTTCAGATGGCAACTTCACAGCAAAAGGCGATTGTCACATCCCTCGGCTGGAATTGGCTGCAGTTCAGATTTCAAAGCCCAGAGCAAGGTTTCTTCACTGAAGCTTTTCTTCTGGGAGCAGGCTGACAAGCCGAATGGCTTACCCTCAAATGTGCCAGGCTGTAATAAAATCACCAGTCACCCAGGATCTTCTCCAGACCAGACAAAGGTACTGCAAGGGCAGGCAAAACAGATGCCCTGCAAATACCAGAAATCATGTGGTGTTTACTAGGACTCTCAGCCTTGTTCCTGCCACTCGGCTGGACCAGCTCCAGGCGTTCAGGGTTCACACTGGACTGACTCCAGATTAAATGACAATGTAATAATTTATGTGTGTGTCCATGCTTTGGTTTTAAAACCTGCAATTAAAAGGATACAGGGACATGGTAATTTCCTTGCTGAATCAGACCCGTGGGCCCGTTAACGCAGGATCCTGTTCATTACGCTGGTGAGTGGAAAGTTGACAACATAGTTCTCTCAGCTCTGATATTTGGGAAAATGTTGCTTTAAGAAGGATGACAAAGGCAACCTGAATAGTCAGGAGTAAAGAAAAAGAAAACCTTTCTGAGAGAAACAGATTGCTCCTTCTGCAATACTACTTCTAGAATATTTGCAAACCATGCATGGCTCAGCCTGTGTGTGTAACAGCACCATTGGGATGAGGAAAAGCATGGAAGTTCCATTTGGTATATAATATCGTATTTTCATTAATTACTTATGTTTTGCTTTGGAAAAGAACCCCCCAAATCTCAATATTACCTCCACAGTTTCATTTTAGACCCACTGAAATATGTTGGAAATGTCTCATACACAACTAAACACTGCTAGAAAAAGAAGCAAAAAGCAAAAAGTCATTTGGAAAGTAAAAGAACACCTAAATAAGACCTATGGCTTAACTCGGTCAGGCTCTTCTCTCTATTATTCCGCTGAAGACAAAAGAAGAGCCAAATCATTGTGATTTCCTCAACCATTCCAGTTTTGCCAAAATGACATTTTCCAATGGGAGCCAGGCTATGAAAGTAGTGCTGACCGATTCTATGTACAATAGTTCCTAGACAGTATCTAGGTGAGCTGTGATAATTAGGACAAGATTTTTAAAAAAATTATGTTGCTGTGAGGGAATTCAATGCTTGGACATGGAGTATAAAGCCATATGATTCCTACCACTCTGTTTTCACCTTCAGCTTTCAAGATGTTGGCTAAGGACATCTACTATTTTGTCAGCCAAGAGACTGAGCTTATTACAGAGGAAACATATGTATCAGACAGGATCTGCCATGAAACTTTACTCTGTCTTGTTTAGCTGTTTTCTCTTAAAAAGTCATTAGACTAAAAATAAATGAATCCTTAGTTCATCAGCACAAAGATGACAAAACATAATGGATATTTATCTTGCCTAGATGCCATTTAAACTTCTATAAATGTGACCAGAAATTATTCTTACCAGCTCAGGAGAATCCTCTTTTGGGAAGATTTTTCAGTGCTAACAGCTTCTGCTTACATGAAAAATATTGTGCAGAAGTCCTTTCTCAAGGCATCATGATAACCCAGCTGCCAATGCCAACCAGCCTGAGGAATCTGGGAAGGGAATGAACAAACGTGTAAGTGTTCACGTTAGACGGTGAGCTCTGGGACAGTCTGAAAAGCGGTGCTGTGCAGCTGCCCTGCCTTTAGCCAGAGCTTCGCCACAAAGTGCTTCTTCCACAGCTACTTCCCACCAGTGGCAAGCTATTCCCAGTCTACGGCAGCAGTGAACTGCTTCCTCCCTCCTGTCCCTGCACTGGCTCAGCTTCTTGGCCAGCAAGCAGAGGTGTGGGGCTATCTTCTGTCTCTCTTCACTCTTTTCTCACCCAGAAGCTCTTTACGAGCATTCCCACCTGCTCCTCCACACTCAGATACACGGTTGAGATAATTTGTGTAGGAGTGTACTTGTTATTCCAACTCCCCAGAATAGGTGCTTTGCATGACTCAGGCTGGTTGGTCCCAGAGTACGGGGAGATAGTAACACATGTAATTCCCACCTCCCCCAATAGATTAGTTTTTGTTTTCCAAATCCTTTCGATCCTCTTCAAGCACTCAGTTTTGGTCCCATTTATAATTTGGCTGAGGTACTCCCAGCTGTTCACCTGAATCAACTCAGCTGGTCCATTCCTACGAACTACCTTGGCACAGCGAGTCCAGCTGAATGCCATGTTCCTCTGCCGGCTGAAGTGGCTTTCCTACATGACTAAAGGTTAGAAAGGTCCTTATCGCCACGCTTCAAAGAGCCTCCTCCCACTTGACAACTTGGTGTCTCCCCTTGGATGATGTGAAAATCTTATTCTCAACAGTTTTAAGCTTTTTGATCTTCATAAAAGCTAGGTCGCAGAACATCTTATACTGTATGTCGAGGAATGCCACAAACCCTGAGCCATTGCCACATCGGGCCTCAGTATCTCTGATCTCGCAGTATTTATGAGCTCATATTTTCTTTGAAGGGACACAATCTACTTTAAAATCTTGTATTAAAATCACAAATGTCATTACCTGTGCCTGCAATTTATGTTAGTAAAAGAGGAATAAAATCCTTAATCTACTAATTTTTCTCCCACCAGGCGAACTTTTACGTGATTTGCATCTACGTTCTCTCCGGTAACAAAAGCAGATGAGGGAATTTCCAGCCGGCTTCATTCTCTGGGCAGTGCTGCACATGCCAGTACCACAAACGTTACACCGCAAACACTGCGGGGGAGTATTTTAATCAAAATAAAGATAATGCCTAATCTGCTGTCTTTAAAATAAATGCATGAATCCATTTCTTTTGGTAACATTTTGTAAGGCTGTTAAAATGCAGGACATAAGCTCACTGATGACTTAAGAAACTTACATTAAGAAAATTCTTACATTTAAGAAACTCAGAAGATCAAAAGCAGAACGAGAAGGATTTATTTCTACACGCTATTACTGCATCCTCTTTTATCTGTCTATGTGTCAGTATTTCTGAAAGTGCTTTTCATCACCTTGTTATCTCAGGGCCTGATCCCCATCCGTGGCACTGAACACCACGGAGGTGCCGAGGGCCCTCACAACTTCACCGGTGACATTTCGAGCCGACCGAGCTCGTCAGCCCTGAACTGATTTCATCCTTGCCAGCTCTGGCCACAGAATCATTTCTACTGTCAGTAGCTATCAACAAACGTATCTTTCTGCATTTTCTAAAGTAAGTCAAGACACAGAGAAAGAGGTAACAGATCCTGAACTCAAGACATTCCTGAGTTGAAGAATTCGCATGGCACGCTGAAGGAATGTGCCACAGGTATAAAATCAGGCTTACAAGATCTCGAAAAAGAAATGGGTCTGTCACCAAGGTAATATTTCCACTAACTCTAGAAGAACTAAAGAACAAGCTCTTCTTTCCCAGCTTTGTTATCAGTGTATGCCAGCATGGATAGAATAAAGAAAAAAATTGTTTATGTAGCCCTATTTTGAGATGTGGGAAAGCCAACAAGTATCCCACCTTTTCTGGACCTGCCACGCATGCAAGATGCGCAGATATTCAAGCCTTGCTCTTGTCTGTTAGAAGAGGAAGATCAAGCTATGCCTCCCTTCCCCCCCAAAAGAACAGTGAATCGTGAAAACTCATGGCATTTTTACTATTTAAGTCAAGCACAACACAGATCTTTCTTTTACAAACTATGTCATGGAGCGAGTTCCCTCCTTCCCATTCGATCAATACTTGTGCAGAGACAGAAGGTTGATTTAGTTTACGGTGATGCTTCACATTTCATGGAGTATTCCCCATCCCTCAGCCACAAAAGTGACAATAAGCAAGTACATCCCAAGTCACGGGAGAAAAGATGATGAATGTAAAGAGAATCTATTGGAATTACTTTGCATTACAAAGTAAGGGAGAAATGTTTCCAGTATCATTAAATTTCTCATTTGCCCAATGCATTTGTCCAGATCATGAGAATCACATCACGGAGAACAACAACAACAACAAATCAACACAAAATCAAATAGGAAGGGAGGAAGGAAAAACTGGTAAAATTAACACTACCTAAGAATTAAGACTACCCAAGATGTCAAGTTTGACAGCTTCCTTTTCTTTCTCTTTGAAGCGTAGGTTAAGGCAAGTAATAAGATTTTATACACAGTGCAAAGACAGACAGGGAAGGGGGAAAAAAAAAAATCAAAGGAAAGAAAAAAAAATCACCGGGCCTATGGGATGATGAGAGAAAAACCATAAAAAGGGTATTCCCCCCCAGTTGTCAGAGACATGAAGGCACCTGGTCCAACCTTCATCGATAAAGGCTCAGATCCGTATCATTAGGAGACAGCTCCCCAGGTTTGAGGCCTAATTTATGATTTTCAGATTGCCAGCTGTGACATAATTCACTGGGCAGCAAGACTGAGGTCAATACACGTTTAAGTAAAAAGGGTTTTCGTAAGCCTGTGGGGTCAATCAGGAAAAGCTGCCATTATTGGATGGGAGGGAAGATGGGGAGAAGGGATGGGCTGGCAGGGGGAGAAGTGACCAAGCAGTCAATTCCCGTTAAGTAACTAAGACCATTTTATTGCTAAACAGCAGTCTAGCAACAAAGCACATCCTGAAGCATGTGAGCCAAAGGATCTACCCCTTTGGAAAGAAATATTGTACCAAGTCTCCTGTCCCTTCTTCCTCATTATCCTCCTCTAAGCAACCTCCTCCCAAATTGAACTAGGACCCAGATTCAAACCCTTCTTTCAGAGACAGAAGAAACACAACTGAAAGGACTATCAAACCACCCGACCGGAGTTCAGTTCAAGCAATCGAAGGGTCCTGTGCACAAGGAAACCATGATCCAGGCGCTGCCCAAGCCCTGCATTATGGCTTCAGCACCCTGCCCTACTTGAAAGGGAAGGGCTTCCAGAAACTGAAGTTCCCAGTTTTATTTACACCTACCTTGTGGCTGCTATGACGTCATTTACTGTAAGACAAAAAACTTCTACTTAGTAACCATTTATATATTCATATTTAAGCTGTAAGATTCCTTGTGGACCGTTCTAGGGAAAAAATTATGGCATCTAAACCAACTGACATAGACTAGCTTGTGTCCAGTCCTTGAAGGATAACACCCTCTGGTGTAGACAGGGTTAATGAAATGTTCCCCAGCCAAGTTTGAAACCTGCAATGCGTGTTTCTGACCCAAACCAGGCCTATATATGAGAGAAGGCGACTGGTCTCTGTGATCAGTCCCTACTTCCTCAGAAAACTGGCTCTAGCAGCTCATGTTCAAGATGCCAAGATGAGATCTCGGCCATTAAAGCCAGACTTAGGAGCCTGGAGTCTCTCCGCTTCTGCCTGCACCAGCCCAAGCAGCTCAGCCTTTTGCTTCACCTGAAAAACTTCAACAAAATAGAGCATGGAATACAGAGGAAAAAGTGTCCTGTTTTAGCAAGGAGGGTGGGAAAGGCTGCCAAGGTTGAGTAGGCAGTTTCGATAGCTTTTACTACTTGGACAGAAATACAAAATGGTGAGAAGAGTTGAGAAACAAAGCTAAACCACCTCAAAGTGTTCATGGCATGACTACAGAGAAAGTTAAGTATAGAAATCCATCTCCTTGCAGACTGCCTACAGACAGACCTGGTAGCTGGAATACAGGCTCTTGGTAAGACCCAGCTGGCTGCCTGCACAAAAAAGCCTGGGAAGCTGCCCTCCAGCCAAGCAGGCTTGGGAAGCAGTGTCACTCACCAAGACGTTACCAGGGCTGTTCCAGAGAGCATGGATGTGGCCATCCAGTCCAGCTTGGTTTGGCAAAAGAAGGTGGCTGCATAAACAGTGGTCAGAATGAGATCCAAAACCAAGACCATGGCTGCCGCAAGTGAAGATGGCATGACACAAAAGAGACAGGCTGCCATGGGCAACTAACTGAGGCAGGGCTTAACAAATGCAAGTTTGCTTTCTAGGTCCAGGCCATGAGTGCTGACAGGGCTGGTGCATCCTGAGAAGGCATTAAAGGGCAAGTCCAGGTTTCACCCATGAGCAGAAATGTGTATCGTGACTTTTCAATTCTAATGCAAGACCTCACTTCGACTCTCCACATAGGCTGGTTACTGCTTAGACCGTTTCAAATTTACTTTCCCTCCAGCAAACTTCCCTATTTTGGCATTATTTTCTTTTCCTTCTTTGGCTGCTTGAATCCATCTCGTTATAGTACAGAACTGACCTTTTTTTCCCACACTTTGAGGGTTCTCTGCTGTGTGTAGGACTCTGGGATGCCAAGAGCCTCCTCCAGAAGCCCCCCTGCTGCCCACATTCTCGGAGGCTTCTGCAGCCGTTTCCTGGGGTGCTTCTGTTTCTGTTCCAGGTAGCTGGGTCATTTCTGTAACAAATTAGTGTGGAAGCAACACTTTTATAAAACCATCAGGCATATTAAAGAAAAATATCATAGCGCATCCATTTCAGATGTAAGCTCTCTTGAGAAACAGGTATGGGTTGTTGGTTCAGGCCTCTACTTTGAATAACTGAAATGTAAAGTAGCATACTAAAGAAGCATTTGCTTTCAGCGTGGGACTCGGGAACCCAGCTCTTGCACGTCCGTGATTTAAGATTAGATAAACCTACCATCTCTGGTCTGGGCACTACCATTACATAGCATTTAGGCCAGACTTCAAGAACCTCAGCTGTAAGGTGCACACAAGATTCAAGTATTTTCCTCATTATTATTGCAGAGGCCGTAAGTGGCAAAAGCAGCTCATGTTTTCTCCTGGTTTCTAACTTGCGGGAAAGCTCGTTATCAGCGGGGCATCCTTGAAACAGCAACCAAGAGCATTAACTTTTAATATTTAATGTATTCTTCAGGCTCTGGGAGAGCAATGTGAGAAATATCCCGTAAAAATCTATTAGTGTTAATAAAATACCACCCAACAGGTTGTCCATTATCAGCAATTAAAGTTTTCAAAGCAGGTCAGATAACTCCCTGGAATGATTTGTGTGGCCTTTACATCCGTTCTTCTCCTTCTTCCATTTTTTTTTTCTTTATTAAACTTTCTCAACTCTTTTTTTTTTTCCCCTCCCTCCCACAGTCTGAGCCCTAACCAGTGAATTATAGCACTAATGAGGTGTTTATACTCTCTGCCCATCAATCACAGATGTGTGTGAGTGAAAGCGCCAGCCGATAGTCGGGAAGTGCTGCAGCCTTTGCTGCAGCCAAAGGAATATTAGACTGTAGTTAGATAAATCCCCTGCTCTTCTCCTTTGTTGCTCTTAGCCTCAGGGCAGGAGCAAACACACTCCATCTGATCTTCTACCCAGCATAAAAATGGGGACATCCTTGTAGCTCGCGTACGTAACCTCAGTCCCTGTCATTCGTCTCACTTTACCCCTTAACCACAGCAATGCGTCCCTGGAAAGCCATAGCCCTAACAGCCAGAGGAGCAGCTAACCCAGGGTGCCAGCAAATAAGGCAATAGCTGCCCCCCAGTCCTCCTATTTCAATGCTTTTCTCATCCTTTCCTTGTCGAAATCTGGCTGTGAGGCCCCGGAACACAGATCTGCTAATCTGCTGATGGTGGCACCCTGAAGGACCAACACCAAGACCATAATTAGAAATTAGTTAATTTAAGACTTGTTTCATTTTGTAAGAAAAACAGAAACAAAAACCAGACTTGAATTTTTAATAGTGAGGCTTTGGCTTTCTCGCTGGTAATGAATTCACCTTAAAATTCAAACGAAATCTAAACGAATAAATACCCATGTTTATGGAGAATTCAAACAGCTTTACACCTACACAAATGGAGTAATTAAATGAGGTCTCTGTGGTCTCAGTTTAGCATAAACTGGCAGAGAGTGGGACAAATTCAGATGCGATGCTCACAAAGAACTCCTCAAGGTATGTTTACTGCAGTCTCAGAGTTCCTAGGAAGAAGACAACGAGCTCGTGGCTGGTGTCCCTGGCAGCCTTGCACAACACTAGGAAGTCTCCTACGGGATCTTTAAGGTAGTTATGAGCAAAGAGAAGGAGCTAAAGGGACTCAGCCGCGGCTGGAGAGACTAAAATCAGCTCTTCCAAAGCAGTGCTTCTGTCCTCGTTTGAGAGCAGGATCCCTGCAAACTCGAGCACCCCACATGTGCTCATGATGTTAAGGGAGCCCGAAGCTGTGTGCGCAGTGCTGGGAGGCTCCTGCCCGAGGAGCCGTGGTTTTAACCTTACCTCAGCACATATTAGGGTGGAGCAAGCAGTTTTTCCTCATCCTGTTGAACGATTAGTATGTAGGGCTTTTATATTATTCTTAAAGAAAATTATGTTTTCACTTAAATGTGGTTGCCCTCTGTGGTGCTTTTCTGGAGCAGTATACCCCGCCCTGCCCCTTGCTTTTTACAAAAAATAGCTACCAGCCGTCCTATCTTTCCCCCATTCTCACCACATTTATCTCTTCTCCTCCTCACAGGATCCTGTTCTCTCTCTTTCCCTTTTCTGGTTCATGCTCCGTTCCTGTAAATAAAGGTCTCCTTGTATTCTGCTCCCTCCCCACACCCTCAGGTGCAGACCCGTCAAAGGCAGTTCTCTCCTTCGCTCTGTCGCTGCTCACCCACCACCACACTTCCCTTGGGAACGATGGCAGCCTTGGGGCTGCCGCTTCACTTCCGCTGGGACAGAAGATTCCTCGTCTTTCCCCAGGTTCGTGCCTAGGGCAGAGATTTTTAACTCTTATCAATCAGTAGCCCCCTACCATTTTTCTAAGAAAGCTACGGGTCCTTGTGCAGTCAGTTCACCTCCGCTGACAAAAATCATGTTCTCCTTAGATACCTCTCAGGAACCCTTTCCCAGCTATGCATGGATCCCCTCAGCCTGCTGGTAGAAAAATGCGATGACATTTTCCAGTGGAAATAAAAACCTTCCGTCAGCCCAACTACTGGGTCGGATCCCCACGGGAACCTGCCGCAGACTCTGGAGGGACATCTCCGCTGCAGACGGTGACGGCTCACCTTCTGGCAAGACCGATAAGCGCATCGACAAGCGGCATTGACGACATCACCCTGCGGCCGTACTGCTCGTGGTACTCAAGCACACGTATCTGAAGGCAGCTCGGGTGCCTTGCCCTCCCACTCTGTCTGCTGGGTAGACATCTGAATTTCTTGGTAGGGAGGAGGGATGAGAAGGGGAGAGAGGGAGACAGACACTGGTTTTTGTGGTAAGCAGCGGGGAGGGGGGACTTGGCAGCTCTTTGTAGCAGAGCAGGAAGTCTTAATACTTGGAGCCAGTGGACTAACCTCACTGGTGACCTTCCACTGTAGGCGCCAGTGCTCTCACGCAGAGGAAAAAACCAGAAGCTGAGAGAAAATGGCGCGAACGATCACTGCAACACAGTGATGAAAGGGACACCATGCTGCAGCGTTTGATAATGGTATCTATATACGTGGGGGGAGCACGAGGAGGGGGACAGCAGACTCACTTCCCTGATGGAGTGCACAGATTTGATTTCTGTTCTTAAGGGTTAAGTTTCTATTTATGCACCAAAACAAGTGGTTGGACTTTCTCAAGAACTTGGCATGTTGAAAAAATGTGGCTTTGAGTGTCCCAAGGGCTGTATGTAAATCAGGGGGTAGGTGTTTTGTGCAGTCTCAGTCCGGAATCATTCAGACTGGTGACAAGACCAGAGCGCGCTACAGCTCCCTGACTCACACGCCCAGGATTCCTTCCTACGGAAACCAGAGCGTGGGAGGGGAGAAAACAGAAATGGTGCACAGCCACATCTCGCATCTGGGAAAAGAGGAGACGGTCCTTGACACAAGAGTTGGGAAACACTGAATATCCCACAGTTTAGCTAAAGCCCCAGGGAGCTACTGGGTGAGAAGTTCCCCTAAGAACCCAAGCTCTTACACATCTTGTCCTCTTCTGACATCCCAGGCAACAAGAGGACACAGAGAACAGGGATGCCCTACTTCACCACGTCCATCAGTGAGGCAATCTCTCTGCATTCACTTCACATATTCTTTCCGTTGCTAGAACTGAGCACTCGAAATGTAACTTGTCACTGAAATATTTGAAATATCTCTTGTACCCCCTTTGTCCTGTGCAATTACACAAAGAGTTTAGCAGAGTTTAGCAAATCACTTCCTTCCATCACAGAAATGCAGCCAGCTCTAAGGAGAAATAAAGTAACCACCTAACAACGCAACAACTTCTACAGTGGAAAAATACACACAAGTGCTGATGATGCCCATGAATGGTCTGAGACAACGTGTGCGAGCACGTGCGACAGAGACAGCCCAGAATCTCCTCTGGTGAATTTTACTGCCCCCAACTACTCACCCCGCCTGTCTGCCAGAGCACTCCACCTTGTAGCAGGGTCAGCAGAGAAGAACGTGCCTCCATGCACACTACAGAGCCTGGGAAAGAGAGGGGAGAGCGTGGGCAGCACAGTGGTTTACGGGTAGGAATTCCATGTTTAGGACAACACTAGGAGTCAGCTGAAAATCATTAAGTTTGGTCACTTGAGTGCTTTTGAAATCCGTGCCCCAGACATGAGTCTGAGGCAGCCCTGCTACGGAGTGACTCATGTGGCGAGCGTGCAAGGATCATACATGCAGAAGGACCCCTACAACAGAACCGGCTGTGTAAGGTGTAAAACAACAACAACAAAATGTCTAATTAAGGACACCCTTAAGTATGTCATGTGTGACACTGGCACTGTAACATTCCACGTCGTTTCTCCTGGCGCTGTAGCCAGGATGGCAAAACACGTACCCTCCAAAGTCAACAAAGGCTTTTTGGACAATGCCCAAGAATCCATATGTTGGGCTTACTCCAGCAAAGCTAGGGACGAATGACCAAATCACAGCCAAAGACTGTATTGCCACAACTGTGGATAAGCATGGAGCAGCCTGGGCAAGCTGGAGCGAAAGACAGAGACTTGATGCTGCCAATGTAGCCTCTGTGAGGCCTGCTGAATTTCCTCTGCCTGTTGGATCAGAATGGAAATTACGGAGCCAGAATGGGAGCAAGGAGAAGAGAATGAGGGGGAAATCACGCCCCATAATTTTAAGCCTCTAAAACGTAGGGATTCAGTCCAAGCTAATTGTTTAAGTTCACTTTATATTCAATGGAGAAAGAAACTCCTTGCCAGAATGGAATTTCTCTCAAATTAGGTGGGATACGTGTTCCTCCCTACCGTTCTCTGTTAACAAGAACGGAAACCTAGACAATTAGTTTAGTCTGGATACTTTGCTTAAGAAGACTAAAATTAGGTGAGATGAGTCCTACCCTAAATGTCCCACCAGGCGAGTGTGACTCGTGGGCGACAGAGCCAGGAGCGCAGCTCCACTGCCTCACGCCCTGACAGACCGTCTTCTGTTTCTGCCACCTTCAGTCGCGCTGATCACCACCCAACCCCTTGAGAAATCAAGGCAACTCCTGACATGAGGATGCCAGAAAGTGGCAAATCCTAACTGGCAGGAAGAAAGGCAGGAATCTGGGGAACCCAGAAATGAGAGGTGGTTGGCATCACAGTTACTTCAAACATCCCACGCCAGTCGCATGAGGTGGGGACAATTTCTCTTTAAACCGCCTATTTGTCACATTTCTAAGCTGGATGAATTAGCGGGCCCTGGCGCTTCTCCCAGGGCAGCTGAGCTTTCTTCCCAGCTTCCCCTCACTAACGGCCATGAGCTTGAGCCCATGAACCCTTCCTCTCCTTCACCTTCGTTTGCTCTCTGGTCCCCCAGCACACGCGGACCCGTGTTGAGCAGAGCTCGGCCATTCTGCGACGGAAAACGAAGGCAGCTGCCAACACGCGGGGCTGCCGTCAATTCCTGAGTGCAAAGGAGGTGCAATTCACCTCCTCCGTGCCAGGTTACACCAACTCTGCTATCCATGACATCCCTGGCCTCGCTCAACAGCTCCAAGCAAACTGTAGAGACTTGCACTGATACAATTAGTCTGCCTCAGTCCTGGAAAAGGAGAACCCATGAAAAACTACACGGAATTCTGCCTCTTCCAAATGCTCACAGTTTCTTTCTTTTTCTCCTTCCTTCATTTTTATTTCTGTAATTATTTCTCCCCCTTCGTTCTTCCCCCTCTTCCCCCATTAATAGGGGAAAAACACAAGAAAGAAAACACAGGCAGCCAAAAGCTCATTAACATACTTGACCTTTCTGAAGAAAATTAATTCCAAATTCGCACATACCGGCTGTGTTGCTTGGTTTTGTCAAAACGGTGGCATCATTAGAGAGGAGAAGAGATGGCTCAAGGGGACGGGGTGTCTGCCACCTCAATGGAACTTGCACCGAGTTACTGAGTGCTGGCACAAATAAAGCAATGACATGGGCCATTCTGTCAGCTTTTCACATGAAATTAATCTTCGTTTCGTTGGCTGTGTAAATTTTTATCACCATGGAGTGGGGGGTGATGAATATACCAAAGCATCCTGACAGCTATGGCCTGAAAACTCGAGATTGTCTCAGCATCTTAACCGCAGTGGTGCTGGAACAATTCTCCTTTCCCGGTGTTCTCCCCGTGCGTGTGCACGCGTGCGTGCGTGTGTGCGGGTGCGCGTTTCTGTCTGTACGTGGGAGCAATTCGCTGACGCTCTCTTTCGACTCGAATGTGCTGTGGCTTGGGAAATGCTTGGGGTTTGGATTTCCTGGCTTGAGGGCAATGGCAAACAAATTACTGCTTCTCTTTCGCTCTCCCAGTCCCAGTCCAAAAGCCGGTTTGGATCCCAGCATGCTTTGCTGGGGCTGGCAGGATTTCCTAAGTGATGATCGAAAAGAGCAGCTCTGTCTTCTCCTGTGGCTCTGTAGCTTGTTGTTTCTGCTGTTTTTAAGATGTATGTCATGTTGCAGCCCAGGTAGGGACATGACATTGTTTGCTGCCAGCAAGGATGTGAGAATAACACACACCTCCATAGTGCCGCATGCACGTTCCCTCCTCCCCAGACAGCTCGGAAACACACAGGCACATCCACAAACAGATGCACCGACACAAACACGCACCCCGACTCAGCCCCCCCAGCTATACACCCATGCCGACAGGCAGGATAAGCATAAAACCACCCTCACGTTCACAGAGATCCGCATGCACGAACGTAGCAACACGTGAAGCTGCAGACATCCCCAAGATTACAGTTTACTCTGTGCTCTGAGACAGATGAGAGACTTAAACCTTAAGTCCCTGAAGAGCAGCAATACAAATTTGATACAGAAGCTTGTCGCTAAAGCAGTCTGATTGATAATGGCCAGAAATAAAATCGTGGAGGGTTGGCTGAGACGAACACCCAGGCCCCTGGCCACTATCACGCATGCTGCACTTGGCATCACTTGCTCGTCAAGGGCATCAGCTGCTCTTTTCAGAGCAATAGAGAGCAAGGCCAGACATAGTCATCCTCCCTGCACCCAAGCTGTCAGTCAGAGGCAATATGCTCAGCAGGAATTGTGGTGCTTACACTTTTGGCTTCAGCAGGAAAACCAGGATTTGGCCCCTGAATGTAAAGCATGTGTCACTTCCCAGATTAG
Organism: Aviceda cuculoides; assembly: GCA_035590195.1. Lineage (NCBI taxonomy): Eukaryota > Metazoa > Chordata > Aves > Accipitriformes > Accipitridae > Aviceda > Aviceda cuculoides. Next base: position 2,609,960 of record JAVJGG010000088.1, on the reverse strand, counting down.
CCAGCGCTCGTTCTGTCCTAAAACGCAAACGTGTGAAAGTTTGGACAAACTGTGCAATGGCAGAGGCACATCCTGACATACACGAACACAGTCTGCAACCCTAGTCGGGAACATCTCCACAGGACTGGCTGAGTGGAAGGATGTCCACACCAAATAAGAAATCCCTCTTCAAATGTACATGATGTCCTCATACACATGCCCACTGACGGTGCACATATAAACATATACACAGATGGATGTTCGCATTTGTGTATATTTGAAGACAGCTCACAAATAATTGTTACTAAAGTCTTAAAAGTAAACATATGTGGAAGCATATAATAGAGGTCAACTACCATTTTTAGTTAAGACATTATCAATCTTAAGCCATTCCATCAAATTCTGCTCTTAAGCAAATCTATAATTAGTACCAAAGCCCAGCCTCCCTGACACTGAACCACAGGTAGCTAAAAAAAAAGATGTATATAAATATATACGCACACACATTCATTTCTGAAAGCTTTCATAGGTCATTTTTCCATGAACCTCTGGTTAACCACCAGTATCACATGTACCCCTACACACGGATGGCCCTTGCACTGTGCGGAGTAAAAAAATCAAAGCCATTTCAAGCTGCTGTGCTTACCTCATACACGGCAACTGCCTTCCTGCGCTTCATGCTTTTTTGGGACAGACAAGAGTCTTAAACCTTTAGCTCCTTCAGCAGCAGTGGAGAATTCCTGGAGAAATTATCTCCCAAGCAGGTTGACTTATGGGCAAAGAAAAAAAAAAAATCACAAATAGTTGGCTAAGAGGAGTAGCCAGGTCTTCAGCCTCTATTATGATCCCCATCTAAAAAGTAAGAACTAAATGAGAAAGAAACCTTCTAAGAAACACCACGCCAGAAACTACACTCTGCTCCAGATTTTCTCCTGGTTTGAAACTGAACCAACCAACAACCACAAAGTCACATCACTTAATGCCCACCTTACAGGTGTTCTGATTTTACCACAGTTAGTGTTACGTGAAATCATTATCAGAAACAGAACAGAATCTGATGCTTGGTGAATTTTTTAGCCTAGTATTTTAGTCACCAGAATAGTGTATTATCCAGATTTGGGTTATCCCACAGCATTTGCAGAATACGGCAAATGCTTTTGACTGCAAAATAAAATGGGAAAAGGCTAGAAAAAGTCAGGTTTCCTTTAGATTTTTTCTTAAAATGAAACCTTGCAGTTGTTTCTTCCATTTTCCCATTCACCTGAGGGGCTCCGCTCACAACTCCTCTCTGCCTGAAGTTGGAAAGTGTATAAACAGGGATTCTCCCAACTGTGGTCTGAAAATAAGCTGAAAAAAACCCCACCCTTTCCCTTCAGTGCATGCCTCGCGAGAGAATAGGTAGGTAGGAGTCTCTACAGAGTCTGAAGTTCTTCCATACATTAAGTACTGCAAGGTTTTAAACTCGTGATTTGTAGATGTGGATGAATCACACAGCAGAACCTCTAAGTGCACAGGTATTACCTCCACTGGGGACCACGTTACTGCGGGAGCATTGGCACTAATAAAAGCACCGAGAGCATCATTTGTCCTGGGGCAGATCATCAGAGTCAGCGACTGTGGATGTCTCTCATATTCCTTCTGAAAGATGGGACTTGGACAAGGCAGTTACGGTTGTGACCAGTATGGATACTGGCCACTGGAAAAGGAGGAAATTTCAAATGGCTGAATCCCTCCAAACATGGGGAAGGTAAAATGTTCAGTGGATCTTCAAGGCTAAAAAGAAGAGCAAAGATGGTCACGACCACAGAATTATAAAAGACATGCAAGAAATCTGATAAGTCATCTTATTCACCCTGTTCTCCCAAACTGCTTGAGATCTCAGATCCACTAAATTTTAGCCCAGACTGGTAAGAAGCAAAGCTTCATGTTGGGTTTTCTTATTAACTATTTTGCTATCAGTCTAATTCCAGCCAAGAGGATATGGACGCCCAGCTGACAGGTACCTGGCAGCAATGAAAGCTAACAGCATACTCTGCTGTACCACCAGGAGCACAGCCAGCAGATCAAGGGAAATGATTATTCCTCTCTAAGTTGTCGGACCCCATCTGGTCTACACCCAGTTGTGAGCCCACACGCACAAGGAACATGCTGATAAACTTGAACGAATCCAATAGAGAGCCAGCAAGATGGTCAGGGGGCTGAAGCACAGGAGCTGTGAAGATAAGCTGAGGGAAGTGAGTTTGTCCACCCTGTACAAGTTTTAGGGGGCACCTAATAGCAGCCTCCTTCATAGCATTGTAGGTATAGGATGACAGACTCGGGCTCTTTGCTCAGGCGTGTGGCAGAGGAGCAAAAGACATAAATTAAAGGTCAAAAGAAAGGTCAAAAGTTGAAGGAGTGAAGCTTCTGCCTAGATATAAGGAAAAAAAATTGGGCTAGTGCATCTCTGACCCAGGTTTTAAACATCTGACTGGACAAAGTCCTGAGCAATCTCTTCTGAATTCAGTGTTGAGCCTGCTTGGATCGGGTGGTTGGACTAAACCTCAAGAGGTCCCTTCAGGCCCAATTTACTCATCTCTCCCTCCAAATTCTGCAACATCTTTGCAGGGTGCGTAAACGTGCCTGCATCCACGCCTGCATGTTAGCAAGAGAGAGGACGCATGTGTACTGGGGCACTAATGTGCATATAAAAAAGAGCAGGTCGGAGTTTGCATGGGTGCGATTGCATGCCGTCATATAAAAGAATTTCTGCCTCTACACAGCACGAGTACAGCAAAAGAAAAGTTGTGCCTAGGTAAGCAAGTGTATGTGTCTGTGTACTTACACACCGGTGAAATTGCTGCATGAGGGAACGTGTGTATGTGCACACGCGTGAGCTCACGAGAGGGAGTCTGTTTCCAGCCGCATGGAGTTCACGGAAAAGATCTCTGAGGAAAGCTGCACTAACGGAGCATCCTTCTCCCTCTTGCCAGTCCTTCGTGGCTTGTTGAAGTAATGTAGTTTTTGAGGGGGGAAGTCTTATATCTTGAGACAAACCACATACCTCCGGGGCGTGCATCCAGCCTGGAAGAGAGTGGAAGTGAGACAAGAGAACAGTCCAAGTCTCTCTGAGGTGTCATTGTGCGCACACTGAATGCGATGACTTGGTCCCATTGAAAGCGATGGGGTGAGAAGAGCGAGCGAGCTTCCTTGAGAGGGCTTCAGAAATAGAAATAGGACAATCCAAACACGCTTCCACTTGAAGTCATTCCCCACGTACATTCCCAAAGCGTCAGGGAACCTCTAATATGATCATAGCTGGAAAAGGTGTTCAAAACCATGCCTACAGAGAAATGTGAGGTGCAGTATTAAAGTGTGGTGTCAGCATACACGTGTAAAATAACATGTTTGGCCTCAAGTGCTCTTAGCCTAAATATTCACCAAAGGAGGTTCTGGTTAATCTCCAAGGCTTTAATAACCCTCTTGCCAACCTGGGTAGGAGCAGAGAAGCAGCACTCCCGAATTCCACAGAGATGAGTCACTGGGTAACCTGGGGGACCCTGGTCATGCCGAAGTGAAGGAGAATTGAACCAGATTGCCAAAGAGCAGAAAGACGCACTGCGGGAGGAGGGAGAAGCAGAGGGGACTGCAGCGTGTTCCACAGCACGCTTCCCGACTGCAGCCTGCGATGCACAGTGACATGAGAGGGGAAAAATCCCATCCCAAACCTCCAGCTCCAAATGCCCTGTTTGTCAGACGAATCTGAATTTCACCTGACTGAGGCTGCTCCTGACCGAGGAGGTTTACCAGGCTGCCCTGGGAGTCCCGCTGAAGTTCTGGGTTGTTGCAGTTCATATGCTGGGTTATGATCAGTGAGCGATGTATGGAAGCCAGGGAGCTGTGTCCCGAGCTCATTTCATCTGATAGGATGGATGAGGGGGAATTTGTAAGTAGGTGATCAGAATAACTGATTTACCAGGGCACTAAAAGATCAAGGCAGTTGTTTCTAAAGGATCTCAGAGTGCCTAAAGCCTAAAGTGTTACGGTGCTTTTAGGTCTATCCCCTGGCTGTCACCGTTGCTCCAGCTTCTCGGAAGAAATAATCATCCTGCTCCTTGTTAGCCAAAAAGTAGAAAACCTGTTCCCAAAGTTCCTTGCACACTTCCCCAAGGAAACGGGTATGTGATAAGTATCTGCTTCTCAAGAATACAGAGCCATAAGAAAAGAATAGGAAAAAGAAAGGCTTTTGAAAACACCTTTTCAGTATCAACCCAAATTCTCACTCCAGGTTTCACTGTAATTCAACAGAAGGTTATACATCCTGATTCACACTTCGGCCCTTTTTGATATCCCCTTCAACTCACGGCTGTTTCTTTGGTAATGTAGCTGTAATACTAAAACCATCCGGCTTCCCTTAATGAACACGAACCTTTGGGCTAATGGGAGCGTAACTGGGGCCATGCCACCACATTAATACCAGTATGGATTGTTTCACCCCTAAGCACTGTGAACAGCATCCAACTCCATAAGAAGTCCAACCAAGTCAGAAACATGATGCTCCTGAGAGGGTTGTGAGCGAAGGGGAACAAATTCAGTACGTTGGGATTTTAAATGCCGCTTCTAAATTTAAGCCATTTACTGTTGGAGTGAAAATGGTTGTTTCTGATTGCAAAAAGGTTGTATGTTACTCATAAAACTCTATGTGGCCAGTCACTAGAGGGGGCCAGAAAGCCACCTTGTAACAACAGGGGCTGGAAAATCAATGTTAAGGACAAGTACTTGACTTTACTCTCCGAGTAGTCCACTGAGATGAGTAAGGCAGGCTCCAGTGCCGTTGCTTACAATGGATGCCATTTAATCCATGTATAGTTCCATTGAAATGAATGGACATCTTCAAGAAGAGTACTAGCCCCATGAGTAAATGTGACACAATTTGGTCTTTAAATAGTACTACCCTTTTGATGACCTTCCACAATAATAAAATTAAGTCTAGAAAGACCTCCAGGGTAAAATCAAACTGAATTTGTCAAAATGTGTCAGAAAGAACATAGTATGTAGCCAACCTAAGTTGGAAACATGTCTCCAAACAGGAAAAAGTTGGAGGTCATGGAGGAAACGCAAGAACAACAGAAGCCAAGTGAAGTCTGTGGTGATGTGGGAAGCATACTACGCAGGACATCTCATTGCTCCCTTAGGGTCCAAGAAATGTACTGGTTTTGTTTCACAGTAGCACTGAAAAGCTTCGACCTGGCACAGGGTCTTGCCACAGCCAGTACAAGCACACTAAGAATACGGCAACTCGAAGACTTGATAGGCCAAGCACACAATAGATGGCGGAGTTAACAGCACCAAGGGGAAGAGCGGCCATGCCAGGAAGAGATTAGCTTTCTGAAAGCCACATTAGTGCTGATGGGAACTTGCCGTGCAGATGCATTGCAGAATACTGCCAGTATCCAATTACCTTCTGGTTGCGATGAGAGCATCTTTTCTATTAACTCCATTGGGCACCACATTACCACCCCTGACAGTGTCTTCTCCTGCCCGCACTCAGTGGATCAGCATTAAACGTCTACTTTTTGATTACTGAATGCACAGCCATGGGCTCTGCTGAAGAAGGATGACCCCTTAAACCAGGTCTCTTGGCAACTGATGCCAAACCAGCGATCTTCTCAGATAATTTTCTTTGCTGACTGCCACAAAGAGCATTTACCCCAAAGAAAATGACTAACTGGAGACCCACAAACCCACCGACTGAGCTCTCTTTACAAGCAGATGTCACCAGGCACACGGGAGGGAAGGAGTGACATTCTGGCTACATTAAAGTCCACGAGGGCTTTTGCCATCAACTTTTAAGCTTTTCCACCCTTTGGCCCACACAGAGAAGGGACGTTCCTGGAGAACTTCTAAGGGCCTTCTGAAAGGTGACCAAGAAAACCAGGTTTCCTCTGAGAGACTCCATGGACAATGTCTAGGAATCCACAAATTGAAGAACTGCTCTCTGTTTAAAGACAGCTCTGAAATTGCTCTTGTAAAGATATATCTTGTGCTAGGAAGGAAAAGGCTCTCTGCTCTCCTGCTGGACAGCCCTTCAGTTTAGGCCTTCATTTGCATAATATCCATATTGCAAGGCTATGCAGTAAAAAAGTCTGATTTAAGCTATGAAAAGCTGTCAGTGATGAGAAAGGTAAGATTTGCTTTTCAACTCTTTTCTCTTCAACTGCCATTAAAAATGATTCATGATAAAGCCAAAGTCTAAGCAACTACATGATTAGAACTGAGACCCACCGTAAATTAAACGGCTTTTCTTTCTGTTCTTACCTCGTTGTGCTGTATCAGGTTACCAGAACAGAATAACCATATGAATCCAGAGACAGCCAAGTCTGATGACCAAAACTCAACTGCTACTTGCTTAAAAGGTAAGTGATATCTCAAGAAACACATGTTGGTTGTGTGGCTTAAAACAATGGATCCTTGTAGAAAATCATAAACCTCTAGTTAAAAAAAAAAAGTTACATTGTAAAATGACATTTACCATAAGCAGCAGACTGTCAGGGCACTGATACCATGCACCGCAATACTTCTCTAGGGCTGCTCAGCAGAGGAAATGAAAAAAAAAGGGCTGAGCATTTCAAACAGTCACAGAGTAGTGAAAGAGGATGAACAGAGAACGCTTTTTCTCCTAATTTCTTTTCTAAAGGAAAATTAATGAATATAGAAAGTGGGGAGGAATAAAGGAGAAAGGAAGGGGGGGAGAGAGAGATTTGAAAAGTGTCTTACTTTTTTCCTAAAATCAGGAAACATAGAGGTTTTAGTTACAGCTTAGAAGATTTTATATAAAAGAAAAGAAGAGAACCCAGAAAATCTGGGGCTTGAATGGAAACTTTGGATTTGGAAAGCAAAACCTCCTCATAAATATCATTTTAGTAAGAAACAATAAATAATAATAATGTTCTATTACGATAACTACATCACAGCCCTGTGCTTATTCAAATGCCAACTGCATATCCACAACCACTAGGTATCTTCAAATTACATTAAATAGGTTGCCAAATGTATTTTGCCGAAAAGAAGTGTTTCATTTTTAGTTTAAGGAACATTATGCCCCACAAACACTAAAATGCAAGATCCTACAAGGCCTCTTAAGCAGAGAGATACAAGGACACAACAGGCAAGAACTGGGACAGCTCAGACAAAATAGGAAATAGCCTGTTTCTCTTGCCCATACTAAAACCAAACACAAACTTGAATTGTATGAAGTTCAGCATCATTTGTTTCAAGCATCCTCAGTTCTTTTTTCTACCTGAACTAGAAAAAGCAAAAAACCCCCCAAACAAAACAACTATGCAGAAAAGATATCTTTGCTTTACACCTCTACAGAAAAGTCCCAAGTTTTTCATAAAAATCTTTTTGCATAAAATCAATGCCACAAGTCCGTAAAGGTTGGTGAAGTCTGGATCCACATCCTAGTTTCAGAGACTACATATGATACCCAGTGCCTGTACCTGTACAGCAATTAATGGATTTTTCTCCACTTACAGCGCGTCTGGATTTGGCCCGCAGGCTCTCATCTTTCTGAGGTTGGTACGTACTGCTTTCTCACTGGGTGCACAGGGCTAAGTGTTACTGGTTCCCTCTGCATTAGCCACCACTACTGAATCACTGTTGCCATAGATACTGCTACAGTAACATTAGAGTTTCCACAAAGATGCTTCAGCAATTTACTCTGGTGATTAAACTGCAGCCATTTATTGCACAGAATAAATAACAGGGCAACGGTGAATTATGGGGCTACGACTCCATCGATGGGTCCCGGTGACATCATAAACCACAAGAACCAAGCTCAAGTCATCAGAACTCCCGAGATGGAATTATAAGCTCCATCGTTCAAACCGTGCTCTTTAAAGATATTTGATATAATATATGGAGCCAACGAAATGAAAGAGAGAGACGCCGAGACAGACCGTCAGGCTCTTGGGCCAACCACGTACTCTCCTGGCCACCACGAGTCTGCGGCCAGGATTGGTAACAGCTGCCACAGCGCATGGGCGAGACAGACCGCCGGGCATTCAGCACAGCCAGGTATATGTCTTTTTTGGGGAGTGCTACTCAAGATCAATGCTGCCTGTGGGACTGCACGGCTCAGCACGCGAGCGGGGTTCTGAACCTCGCAGCCTGCCAGGAGAATCTGGATTCCCAACAAAGGTCTCTGGGAGCACTGGTGGTGCAAACTATAACGAGAAGAATAAACACACAGGAAGTATGGGCGTCGTTTTCTTTGCTAGCTCCTTTTTGTTCTACTAGACGGGGTGGGGTCACCGCCCTCCTAACGTCTGATGAACCCCAGAGAGAGCGGACTCTGGTTTTCAAGAGTTAGAACAATCTCGCCTCTAAGCACTGAGGTAGCATAATGATGTTCGCCTTGTGGCTCTGCATCCCGTTGGTCTCAAGGAAGGGTCTTTTTTTAGAACAGACCAAGACTATTTGCCGGCCAAGAATTTTCTTTTCTCTTAGAAGGATATGGGGCCAGGTTCTGAGCAAGTTGTAAACTGCTGACATTGATTTAAATGAGCCGAGGCTCTGGCTCCAAGCCTACTGTGCTGGGATAGCATATACCTGCAGCTGATGACTGTGGAGTTTGAATAACATTGATTGCTTTGTACGTTCTGGTCCATTAAATGTTATTTAAAATACTGAAGTATCAGAGAACAGAAAGATCTATAAGATTAGTGATAGCAGATGGATCTTCTCACTCGTAGAAGTTGTTTGTTTGACTTCAGTGCTTACCAAAAGTTGTATTTAGCAACTAGCAAATGTAAAGCTTTTTTTTCCTATTCTTTTGAAAGCTTCAGGCAGCCAGCTTTTCATTTCTTGGGGCATTCGATAACACAGAAGACGTAAACCAGTATTGCGGGCTCACTTTCTTTCTTGAACAGCTCTTCAGGTTGCCAAAAAAAAAACCCAACCCGGTGGGAAATCCCAATAGAAATGCCAAAGCAGTACTGGAGTGGGACAAATGAAATGGTGAGCTCTGCCTAGCCATCTTCTCCCTCTCATTGCCATTTCTCAATCAGAACTTTAGGATCAGGGAAGTTAGACTCACCCTTGCTCTAGTGATTCCTCTTTAAATACATACTTAAGGGTAGCGTTTTAAAAATCACTCATCATTGACCTAAAATGTGATGCTATTTGAGGTCAATGTTATATTTTCCATTGGGGACAGTTTGACCAATGTTGAGTACTTTTAAAATTTCCGCCCATACATATGTACACAGAGAGAGAGGGAAAGAGAGTGTACAATGATACATGTATCTTAATGTACCATACTAGACAGAGACAAAACCACATTTTTAATAGCTTTCTATATTGATTTCAGAACTATTTATCATGTGACTGCGATAGCACACATTTGCAGACTTTAAAAACTAAAGTTGAGCTTCAAAAATGCTGGGCTTGATTCTAATCTCACTGTAAAATGGTAACGTCTTCAATGAAGATAATTACCCCAATGTAAATGTGATCAGAAACAGGTAATTTTGTCCCATTGCGCTCCTCTTTTCACCTTCTTTCAGACATGCAGAGGTACAATTCAGAAGTGGTCATACCTTTTGCAAGTTGGCCAGGGTAAGTCTTTGGAGCTGCACGTGCTCTTATCAGATCTGAATTTTACCTTCGCCTTATCTCTCTCTGTCACACATACACACCCATTCTAGGTTTTGTCTCTCCTGCTTGCCCTTCAGCCTGTATTTTGTATTTGTTACAAAAGGAACGCATCAACTCAGATGAGCCAAGGATTACCATGAGCAATTTTCCCTTCCGCTGAAGAACCCAGGGATGGTCAACACTTCTCTTATGGCACCCTCTCTGTTAGCAAAAATGTCCCCACATACGCTGTTTAAGCTGACCTAAAGGGCAGACTGCTGTTTTCTATTTTGCTGTAAGTTTATTTTTCAAAGGATGGGCTCTTTATTTATATTGCCTTAGAGAACAGGTAGGTTTATGTAAAAAGCTACACAGCAGAAGGATGATGAATTGCTACAGTTAATTAGTAATTTACTAATTGCATATTCTAGCAACCAGCCAGGATCTATACTCTACCACACTGAACACAGCATACACTATCTGGAAAACAGAATAGTGTAAGGAGAAGGAATGAAGCAAAGTATTTCACAAAGGTGGCACGCAAAGCTCCCTAGCAGCCCTGCAGTGGGCAAGATCTTAGAAACACCATGGAAAGGGTAATTTTACTAACGGCATAAATGCAGATAAGATAGTGATGACAACGAGATTTGTTGCCAGCAGACATTCCCACTTCATGTAAGGAACAAGTGGCCACGTGTATAAGGTGAGACTATTGTCCACGCCAACACAGAGCACAGACTTCGGGGCCATTGCTAAAGGGACCAAAATTGTTATAAGACAACAAGGCAAAAAGCAGAATCACAACCTTTGAGTGCAGGACAGCAGACTTTGGCCTTTTCCAGGATCTACTTGGAAGAATTGCATGGGATACAGTCCTGGAGAAAAGAGGGGTCTAGAAGAGCTGGTTGATTTGCAAGGATCACCTCCTCCAAGCTCAAGAATGGTCATCCTCCCAAGCAGGAAAGCCTGCATGGATGAACATGGAGCTCTTGACAAAACTCAGAGATACAAAGGAAGAATACAAGAGCTAGAAGCATGTTCAGGTGACCCAGAAGGAATGTAGAGACACTGTCGGAACATGCTGGGATTGAGTTAGTAAAGTCAAAGCCTATTTAGAGTTTAATATGGTGTGGGAAGTGAAGGGCATCAAGAAGGGCTTCTACAGGTACATCAGCAGCAAGAGGAAGATCTGGGAAAATGGGGGCCCACTGATAAATGGGGCAGGGAATGTGGTGAAAAAGGACACGGAAAAGGCTAAGTTACTCCATGCCTTCTTCACCTCAATCTCTACTGGTAAACCCTGAGCAACCCAATCTAGCTGACCCGGCTTTAAGCAGCACGTTGGACTAGAAATTGCCAGCAGTCCCTTCCAACCTCAACTATTCTGTGATTGTATGAATGGAGCAAAGGAAAAACACCGCTTTAAGAGCACTTTTCTACTGATGGTGAGGAAACCAGGGCTGAATAAAGGAGATGCTTCCACAGAGAAGGAAGCGGGACTTGAGAGATGTGAATCACCTTTTCCTTAGTTCCACACAGAGGCAGACAAAAGTTACGACTGGGTTTAATTAGGCACACTAAAGGCAGTCTCAAGCTGACTTGCCTAGTGTGTGTATGTTGTGTATGGGCAATGCAAAAGGAAGCTGGAGGAACTAGTGAAATATGACATACTCTTTAAAACACAGGGTCTATTGTCTCACCTGACCAAATTTGCCTTAATCAGGTGCTGGCTCCATTTCACCTCTTGAACACAAGCTCACAGATTTGCAAGGCACACAGTGAATTTTACCAGCAAGCAAGCACAACAGAAGAGGAAAAAAACCCCAAACTTAAATTTCACCTTACCTGAGATCGCTCTTTCACTTTAGTCCCTTTGCCCAGGTGGCAAGACGCTTTCACCTGGCCAGAAAACAAAAGAATAGCAATAGAAAAATCAAACGCTACTAGCAGGAAGTGGAAGCAATGTAAACTGCCTGTTGTTCTGTGCATGCTTTTTTTTCTCCTTCTTTAATTTCAATTTGCAAAGACAGTGAAATGGAAAATGTGCCTCTAATTATTACCCCTCTGTGCTTCCTAAAAGCCTCTCTCTGAACTTTTAAGTCTCCTCAAGTTTCAGGTCCTCTTTTTCTCCCTCTCTCTTTCTCTCTTTCTCTCTCCCCCTTTTTTATTTAAACTAATCTAAAAAAGCTATAAAAAGCCCCTGACACTATAAATTCCCTTGTAAACCCTGGTTTTATAGGTTTAATTGCCTCATTTTACTGCCTTGCATGCTTTGTTCCTTCAGTATTTTAGAGAGCTGCCCCAGTATTTAGTACAAGCAGGCAACTTGGGGAAAGAGAAGCCATCTCAGATGCCTCTACTAGAATTTGGATGTGGTCAGAGCTTTGGCACGGTTAGCACCCTATGGAGACTGAGCCTTGAAATGGCTCCACTCAGACTCATGCATGTGGGAAGTTGACCTAGACAAAAATGGAGAAAAACCTCAGCGCTGGGAAGTTCAAGTGTTCCTTGACATTGGATAAAATCATGGTCACAAGCCTTGAGCGTATGAGAAAACCCACAAAGAATCTCTCATAGGGGAGGGGGCGCTGGGGAAGATTCTTCTTATTATTTTTTGTTACATGAATAGTTTCTTCCCCAAGCATTGCGAAAGCACAGTACGAGAATCCCTAAGATTCCTAAGCAAGTAGCAAGGGCACTCTTGTGCTAGGTGCTGTACAAACAAGGACAAAAAAGTGAGATCCCAGCCCAGGGAGCTCCCTGTCTGAACAACTATCCTCTTCAAAGAAGGGCAGGAGGGGTGACTATGAAAATCCTGCCAAAATTCCCCCTTGGTCCTTCATAGTCTCTTGGTCACAGTTTTGATCCCAAAGCCTTAATGCCCAAGCAATCAGCAAAATCCACTTTTGCTTCGAACGTACACATTTCCTAATTATGTCACTGTGGGTTGAACTGACTCCCACGGATCTTACCTAGACACTGTGGCTGTCCTACGCCTCACCCTGAGCGGAGCAAAGAGAGAACAGATGCATGGGGACTTCACGTGGGGAGCTAACAGGGACCTCTGGGGTTTTCTCAGGATTAGCATTGTCAAACGGACTTGCAGAAACCGGCCACATTCACGATACACGTTGTTTCTCACGAAAGAACATACACAGCGCGTTTCTGTGCAGGTATTGCCTAGACGCAGTCATCCTGCAGCGATGCTACGGAAGCTTCTTCCACTGCCTCGAGCCTCGGATCCGAGACCTTGACGTTTAGCAAAATGGAAGAGCGCAGTCTGCTGCAGACCTTTCAACAAAAGGGTAGGGCACTCTTCGCCTCAAACAATGTTTCCAGAAAACATGAGGTGACACCCTTGGTTTCATCTGAGTCTAGAGATTTCTTTGACTATCATGTCCAGGTGATCTATTAAGGAGGACAGACTACGCAGGATTTTATTCCCAAACTCCTTCTTTTACCAGTTCTAATGCAAGCACGGGTAACAGAAAATACCAGAAAGAAGGGAGAAATAAACGAAAGCCTAAAAGCTTTCAAACAGCTTTGTTCTGGCTTAGCTGAGGAAATGGTAGAGGCATCCAAATGTGGGTTTTATTGGCAAATTAAGGTTTTTATTTTTTTCCTCTTATTTTCCTAAAGAGGCAAGGCTTGTGAATCATGATGTGCATGCATCTTGCGCTCCTTTTTGGTTTACGGTAACTTCAGAAAATGTTGAGCATTCTTAACTAAATACGCCAGAGAGAAAGAAGTCTCAAGATTATTAAGTGTCTGGAAGTTTCATACATACAGGTCAGCCAGTAAAGGAGCAAGATACAAATTTGTTTCCCCATGCTTAATCTAAACCATACAGAAACTTAAATTTCTCTACGCTGTTCACCAAGTTACCATTCTCTAAAATGCTTCCCCCAGCTCTGGTTACCAGGGGAAGGGACGTACACACTGTGTGAAGAACTGAATCTGCTTTCTGTAGTAACGGAGGTAAAAGAGTAACAACCTATTCATTTTTCCAGGCTACTTAGGATTTTATAGACCTCTGTTGTATCTCTCCTAAGCCACCTCGCAGGCTGAAGATCCCTGGTCTATTTAATTGCCCTTCATAAATATGATGGTTTTCCCTCCCCTCTGGATTTCTTTCCTTAGCTGGGTCCTGTGAAGAAGAAAGAAGAAACATTCCTTATTCAGGGAAAGGGAACTTAAAAAGTATGTGTTCACACACACGCTATTCCCTGTGAACAAGCAGATCCTGAAAAAACACACTGCTTGTTTTAGCCATTAAGCTGTTGGCAGCAGGGCAGGCAAGAGGAACCACGACGGAAGCCTCAAAAGGGAAAAGAAGAGGAGGGAGAGGCACTTAGAGGATCAAAATCTGGAGGGAAAGTATGTTTAAAACAAATGAACTGAAGAAAGAACTTCTTGTTGGTGAAGCTGATCCTTCATGCTGCCCTGCTATCTTGTAAAAGGAGTTTTATTTGCCTTTTTGTGGGAGTCCTGGGAGGAAACTATTAAAGGAACAGGCTTTAGGCAGTTTGTGGGGATGTGTATATAGGCATATACGTGAGTGCGTGTGCGTGTGTTTGGGCGTGCACGACTGTGTTTTCTCCCTCCCTTTTACAAGGGCCAGTTAGGTCACAAGGTTAAAGCCAGGGGGGACTTATTTTGTGTTGTAAGAATTTTTACAAAGTGTAAAGGATCAAAGTAATTAGCTGAGGGTGAGAGCCCAAGACTGTCAGAGAAGTAATGCAGCCCCTGCCCAGGAGTCTTGATCGCAGCCGTCCGGAGTGAAACTCCAGATATAGGGAATACGTTAACCAACAGGTCTGCGCAGCATGGGGTGCGTTGCTAGATAGGAAACTTTTAAGGAAGAAGGAAAGACAAAATTTTGGATGGAGCGACTGGAAAATGTTCCAGAAATGTGGTCGAATGAAGCACAGGAGCTTTTAGGTGTGAACCTTTTAAAGCCAGCTGTCTGCTGCTGTGAAAGCTGCCAAACCACGCTGGCACTCTTTGGGGAGCAGGTCATTGCTTCCTGCTTCCAGCTGGCCTGGGAAGATTATCCGAAAGCGAGTCGGGACTCTCAGTCCCTCAGTTCGGCCTTTCCAAGGAAGCAAGCGAGAAGGAAACAGGCACACGGGGCGATGAACCATCGACATCAAAATAGCGGATCCCAGGGGGCAGGGCAAAGCTACCTGGAAGTGTTAGCCAAGCCCCTTACTACTGGACATCTTTGTTTTCCGTGCTGGCTCTCCTGGCTGCCTGGTGCCCTTGGGATGCTCTCCTGCTGCAATTCAAGTCCATTCGACAGCACTGTCGCTAAAAATGACCAAGGCATGGCAAGTCTCTGTAGTGTCTGAGCGAGGCAATATCTCCTATTACTCCACTGTCCTGGGCTTCCTCGTCAAAATGGACAGACCAAGGAGCACCTGAGTCACTCTCCTCCAGATCCTCACAGGAAGGAACTCTGCCTCTAAGCTCACATCTCTCACCTGGAGAAAGAACCTTTGATGACACTGATCTTCTACGTCTATTAAAGTAGCTCTGGTTTTTATTCCTAGAACCACAGGGGTATACATGCACAGTATTCACTTCACAGGAAGAAAATCGATTGCTATTTACATTGCACAATCTATCTGGTGATCTATTGTTCCAGGTTCCCTTTTTCTCCTCTTGTACAGACAAATATCCAATACTGGGAAACAAACGCTTTACACAAGCGTTTAGAAGAAGTACAGGGATGAGAGAAGATCTCTAGCCAAAGAGACTGCCCTACCTATATGCATGACTGCCTCAGCTCCAAGGATGGCTTGTATGTGTAAAATGCCAAACCTCAAAGCACATAAACACAGACTACACCACTGGAGAGCCTGCAAATCCCTGGAGTCACCCACATTTTTGATTGGCAGTAGTAACTGAGAAGAGTGAATTATGTCCTGTCTTGGAAATAGAGACCAAGGTCTTCCAGATGGCCCCAGAAGAACTTGCTGGGCACTGTACGCTTCATCTGGCTAGGTCACCAGATCCCTCACCTCCCCAAGACTCGTTCAGCAAAAAGCTAATTAGCTGCCAGTGTCAGAAATCAAGGGGATAGGAAGGAACTACAGAGTGAGAGCAGAAACCCCGGCTGTCTCCGTATCACAGCTGGGGATACGCCGTACAGCCTCTTCACCCGGAGCGCTGGGATGGCAGGAGGAGGCAGCATTTCTACACCCTATCTGCAGCTGCTGTGTGAAAGAAAGATATTTACTCACGGAAAAGCTTCTTTTTTAAACTACTGCATTAGTTTTATTAAATGTTCGTAATCTACATTTCACCTTTCCTCCCCAAATTACGCTCATCTTTGTGAGAGAAAAAAAATTAGATGCCTAACCACAACTTTGGCTCAGAGCCGCCTCCTGTCTCCAGCCCCTGCGAGGATGAGTTAGTGCTTTGTAGACGTTATTGATCTCCAGGCACAGATTGTCTGGCTGCACGGTCCTTGCGTCTCCTACCCCGCACCGCTCCCCCCACCTGAGATCTTCCTTCCCTTGGCGTCCCTCTACTTTTGAGCCTATCTGAAATGCAAAATGCAGAGCTGGCAGGTGTGGCTCCATGATGGCCCGCAGCCATTTATCACACAGTTCTCAATAAGCTAATAGCCCTAATGTGTGAAAATTGATTTCTGGGGTGAATGCAAAAGTCCCAGTGATTTACACTCTATTTCCAATTGATGAGGCTCAATTGATTTCAACGAGTACTAAAATATTTACCATAGTGAAAGGTAGGGGGAGGGGGTGTGGTGAAGGACTGGGAACAGGGTCATCATTCACAGAGAGGCATCTCAGCAGTGCTTACAAACAGCCCCGTCAGCCTGTGGAAGGGCCCATCAGGAAATGAAGTATTCGGTGTAACAGGAAAACTACTTGGTCAGCATCTAGTCACGAGAAGAAGGTAAGCAGTGATAAAAAAGAAGGCAAAACTGATGTGTCATAAACACAGCCTTCTAGCTTTGGGGTGAGCTAAGATTCTTATAATTCCCCTGACTTCTTGGAGAAATAACCCTAGGAGAGCACCTTTGATGCTGTGTCCTGCCAAGGCCAGTTTCAACTCCAGCTGCCTCTGCCCTGATCCTCACAGGCTCCGTGAGCTCCACGACAGCAAGGCTATTCTTGAGGTTAAGGTGAAAACAAGGTCCAGCGAGCTTCCCAAATGCCCAACCACAACCACGATCTGCTCTGAAAGTGAAACCTCTTCAGATGCAGCTTCCCTTAACGTACATGTTTGTGCTCCACAGTCTGACGGTCAGGACACGCCAAGGGTAGCCACCGAGCGGGACAACACTTCCCACTACCTAATCCCCGAGCGTCGGTGCCCATTCCCCAATCTGCCCTGGCAGAGCAGAGCAGCGCACGCAGGAGAAGGCGGAGAAGGGAATGAGAGAGGAATGAAAGCTGAAGCACTCTCACAGTCTACAAGCTCACTTGCTTCTATTTTCCTGAGCCCCACAGAGAATGTGTTACCCTTTTGCCCAGTCTCTCCTTCCACCTGAGCTTGAACCAACAAACCCAGCTCCCACTGATCTTTCCCACGTCATCCTACCCTTCTATTTATAATCCTCCCCTCTCCTCCCCTTCCCTTGCCTCTATAGGGTGAAAGTTCTCATTTACCAGATCAAAGGTTAGCTCTTGTCAGACCAAAATCTCTGAAATACATGTCAGCAACTAATAATTTCCAAGTTCGGAGCTGCCCCCAGATCTTTCTTTGTCACTCAAAAGAAATTCAGGGTGGAGGCTTGCAAGCATTTCACAGAAAATGCCCAAACCCAATCCTTTAGCAACGGGGTCAAGAAACAAAGTTCAGATCTAGAGCTAGGTGTGAAACTCCCAACAGTCACCAGGTAGTAACTTTTCCACGAGGCAAGGGACGGCTGTGCAAGGGGGCTTTCACCCGCCACACACTTCCCCTCGAGACCTTATCATGGGGAAGCGGTGGTGCCGCCCCACCACAGCCTTTATAACCCTGCCTGCACTGGGACTGCATCTGCACCTGTAAATCTGACAGCATTTGAGTCCATATCTCCAGGTCAGTGCCAGCATGTGGAGCCAATATCCCCATAGTCCTCGAGTTTATAATGGCATGATCTATTCCGAGATCATCTCTTAGCAAGTGGTGGTATATTTCCCCCATAGGTCTGTCTTTTCTGAATTTTTGAAGATGCTGGCATAAGCAGAGTTTCTCTATTTCTTGTCATCCATCTACTCATACTGCTATTTACTCATAATGACAAAATGCTCTGGGGACTATGAAACAGCAATAAATAAAGAAAACACATTCAGCCAAAAAAAAAGAAATAATCCTGTTCCTACAAACCTCCCAATACAGCAATGTTAGAAGATGAGGAGCATGACATGCACCAAGCTTAATGTACAGGGTACCATGACATAGCCCCCTCCCAGATCTACCACATTAGCACACTTACAGATGTAGTGCCAGGTCCTCAGCTGATGAAGCTCAAGATTACTTTGCTCCATCACTCAAATGACAATCTGCTTTATAAACATTTGTTAAATCATTAAAGGGAACAGCCAGATTATGAGCCCTAGAACAACTCCTCAGCTAATGCAAAGCAAGAGAGTGGAGCTGTATGAGTTTAGAGCAGGTGACTCACTGAAACTTTAAACTTACTTTCAAAAATTCTTAGCAAACTCTCAATCTGCCAGCTGCAAAGGAATTTACTGGCCACTATTTACATTATTCACATTTGTTATTCTGTTCTTCTTGGAAAATGCAAATGAAAACACCAGCTTCGCTCTTCGGCAGTTTCGTTTTCCTGCCTCAAGGTACTGTCCAAGCTAAGTGTTGGGGCTGAACACTCAGAGCATCTCATTGCCGTACCCGTCTTTGTACTAATATTAAAACCTGGCCCTTTGGTTTTCAACATACCAGTTGGAAAAAAATTCTCCCCTGGCTGTTCTCTCCTCATCCTGGTGCTCTATGGCAGATCCTTCAGCAGAAAGAAGGTATTTGCCCAAGCAAAAATACTTCTTGCTGCTAGAAAATGTGTCTTGCCAGCATGTTTGCTCTTCTCGTTTCACTGCATTTTAAATGGCAGAAAAGGAGAGAAGAAGAGATGTTAATGCTGTCACCAAGTGTTTTTTGGTCAGTTACAGCAATGATGAGTTCAGTACAACAGCTAATCTTCTCACTCATCCTCTGATTTTCCAGTTCCCTGTTTTAGATAATTCCTTACTCTTCTTCTTAGTATATACAATTCAAATCATCCCTCCTATGCAAATTCAGGAGATAAGGATGTGTCAGAAAAGAAAAAAATGAATCCACAATAACACCCACATGTCTAGTGGGCAAAACCAAAACAATTCAGATTTCAAGGGTCCTTTTCCCTCTGCCACTGACCTACTCTACGACATCTAATGGAAGTCACTACATCTCCCCCCACTTTTTCTCACCTTTCTGAGAAGCCACAAATGCGTTGCTCTTGGAAAACTTGGTACAGTAAGGTCTCACGAGTGTAAAAGAAGCACTAATTGTTATTCACCTTCACAAAAAGATGACGTAGTGTTTAATCAGCAAATGTCCCCACTTGAGCTCTCTAGGTGAAAAATGATATGCAAGTGCAAAGTGTTTTTTAAAAATACTGGAAATACATTTTATAAATAATAAAAGAGGAGAAACTTCCATTTTAGCCTATGTCTGTTCCTCTGGCCATCCCCATTCCCTTTCTCCTGCTCACTCTGCATAGCTGTATAGAAAATCAGAATCCAATCTCAGCAAATCCTATTGACTGTCTCCTGTCACTCACCTGATTAAAGGTTCCACTTACATCCAAATGGTTAGAGCCATGACTCTGAGCCATTCATAAAACTCATATTGAAGGATTAGCTTTCACAAACTTTGCCTTAATGATTATGCATTCTATTGATCAGTGGGGGAAACGATAAAAATTGACACCAGAATAAACTTTGAAGGACTGCTCTCGCTCAGCAGAACTAGGATCAATTTGAATCGACCAGGATGATAGGGAAGGGGGGAAAAACAACCTCTCTCCATTAGCTGGGTGTAATCCTGATTAGCTAAATGTTTAGTTTTTTTCCTATCTGTCTCTATTTGACTGCTGAAATCCAACAGCATCTTAGTGTGATGCAGATTACCAGACCCTGAGGTTAACTATCTAAAATGCATTGGTGTATGTTCATTCCACCTTTGCTCTGCAGATAAGCCCTCATTCATGACTGCTTTGATGTTCAGATTTTCTTATCCCGGTTCCACAGTTTAAAACAATCCAACACACCACAGTGATTATTTTGCTCATGGAGAGAATAGGTACTAGTCACTGATAACAAAAAGGAAACAGCATGTTAATGTGACATTCATTCCTAAGGCCAACCAGGAATTCTTCAGTTTTTACCCTTGAAATTCTCCTCCAAACGTTTCTGGGACAGCATGTGTATACCTTCAGGTATCCAGCTTTGGCTAGCCTGCCTGAAATAGGAAATGACTTAAGAGAGATGTGCCCCTAACTCTTGACTGTTTTTCTAAATATTTCACTTGGTTTAATAAAAGAAAAAAATTACCTCCTGCCCATAAAACCTGGCTCTCTCAAATCCTTAGACCATCACGGCTACAACAGTAATAATGACTTCATTACGTTTAGATGTGCAGTATTCTATTGAGCAGAGTGTTTTCCATCTTCCAGCTGGAATGTACAAATGCATATACAACTGCCTTTCAAAAGGCGATTGCAGGTTAGCTGAGGATACCCATTTCCAGTTCCTCATATTCTTTGTATTTTACTGCCTAATCACAATCATTGAAATGTCATTTCAACATAGTCATCATCGGTTCACCCCACCTGAACATTCAGCATTGCCAGTTCATAGTACTGAAGTTGAAATAGCAGCTGTAAAGATCAGTAGATGTATCTTCCCAATGTATTTCAGCTCCAGTGCATGTAGAGGAAGAACAGCAGGAGTTTCCTGAGAGATTTTACAAGACCTGTATCCAGAACTTGGCTAACATCTCCCCATGAGTAGCTGTCGTATTCCAAGGAGTATGGCTAAGATCCAGTCCAGGGAAGCAGATGTTTTTAATCACAGAACGGACCTTATCTAGAGCCCAGCCTTCATGGCCATAGGAGTCCAGCTCAAGTTTACATTATGCTAAGATATCTTCCCAGACTCAGTTCCAGGTGGTCACTGAAATCTAGGTCTCCTTTTTACTATGAGATTACTCACAGAATGAGCAATCCGTTTTCTCTTGTTTGACAATCACACAAACTTTCTTATACAGTATCCCAGACAGTTGGGCTGGTCTGAGCAGACAGGTAATCAAAAAAGAGAACTGAGAATGAACTGATAAAAGTGGCCAACTTGAAGAAGTAAGAGTCTTTCAATAAAGTCAGATGGCTAAGATAGAGTTTTCCATAAAAACATTTCTAGGGCTGTAGAAATTGGGTAACTGTGCAACTGAGCAGGATTAATCTCAGTTAATTTTAGTAGTCAGAAAATGAGGTCTCGCCTAGATAATCCTCCAGGCTCTTTGCTGAGCCAACGGCACAGGCATCTCTCTGAGGTAATACAACCCATCTGTTCTAGATCCCTTTTGGGGGATGAAATGGCTCACCTCCTAACTAGCATATGCTAGACACTGCCTCAGGGTAACAGGTACGGTCATCTGCACGGTCCCAGAAAGAAGGAAAAACTATAGTCGTAACAAGCAGCCAAAGTCCATGTGATGAACACAGACAACCTTCAGAAACAATTCTCAGATGTGTTCAAAGACACAGGCTCAACAAAAAACCAAGCTGACGTACTCAGTAAAAATTTGGTCTGACCCAAAGACAAAGTCGGAAGTAAAGCGGGTAACATGAAAAGGCGGACTTACCGGAGCTTCACGTAAAACCACGGGTGGAATAGATTGATCAGTCAGCCATATTCAAACTAGCAGTTAAATGCTCAAAAGTCACAGTAATTAACTGTTACAACAAACTGCTAGGAAACGCTATGCATTGTCTATTTCTGAAAGTTTGGACACTTTTCAGGAAGATGTGTCAGCCACTTATAACTAAATGGATTCAAACGGACTGGCCTCCTTTGCAGAAGAATTCAGACTATGTGATACATCCCTTCGACCTTACATTTTTTTTGAATCTATGAGAAAAGGCTTATGTCCATGATTGGCATAGAAAAGCCAAGTGAGAAAAGGTATCTTCTGACATATGCAATTTAAATAAAGACATAAAAAACTTCATACAACACTTGAAACAAATAAGAACAAAAGCTAGCATAAATAAAAATATGCATAGTATTAACTGCATGCAAGTTGCAAGTAAAGATCAAGTCAGTGCCTTTTAATAGACCCTTTGAATGTTATTTATTTAAATAAGTGCTGTCCACTATTTGTTCTACTCCCGAAGTTTTCTAACAGTTTCTAAAAGCTCTCAAAGCGATGAATTTAGAGTAGATGACATTCTCATTTAGATTGGAGGCCTGAAAGAATATATGGAAAATCATTAAGTTTTGTAGCAGACCAAAGAAACAAATCTATGGTTGAACTTAAAAAAAAAGATACTACTAACAGAAGTGATCCATAATGGATGCAAGTTGAGTAAAAATGACTTAATCGCTGATCTAGGGAAAATAAAAACAATAGCTGAAGTGTTCACTCCACACAGCAAAGCAGATAAAAAGAGATATATAGGGATGATAAACTGATTTGGCAAAATTCATTCCAAATCTATACATGATCAATAAGTCCTTGTGGAAATTGTTGGAATATGAGGTTGCTGGCATTCAGTAAAAAGACATTAATAGACATCTAAGTGGGTGAAATCATTTATTAACAACGTAGTTTTAAAATATTATGACATGACTAAGCCAGTTGCATTGGAAGCACTGCTCCATACTGACACAAAGTATGCGTCAGACTTTTAAAGTAATTTCCAATAGTGCATCTCCTCTGAGCTTAATACAGTCCTAGGGACGGCACGGAAGCGTGCTGACCCGGCGCGCAGGCGTCGCCGTGCCTGGGCGTTGTCTTTGGCCTATTTGTCAGTAAGAAATAAGGAATTGCTCCGGGGTATGAGTTTCACAGCAAGCCGGACAACATAGATGCAAAAGTCCTTCTAAAACCAAACGGTAGTTCTGCTTCTAGCTTGGGAACCTCAAAGGTTCTCAAACTTTGAACCCCAAACATGTTTTCCGTTTCAAATCGTTCCTCGGTTATTCCCTGCTCACCACACCTCAAACTACTGGAAAAATATCCACCCGATAATGAGCCGAAATGGTGAGCGCTGAGCCGAGTGGCAAGCTAACCCCTCCAGACTCTTATCAATGCCACTGAACCATTTTGACCAAGAATGGAAGTTACTGGGCAACGATCACAAGGACAGGCTTCATCTGAGCTTTTGGGACATCAGTGGATACTGGGGTGAATATTTATCTTTCTAAAGAGCAATAAGGAAAAAAAAAAAAAGTACATTCCCTTTGCAGTTGCCAGTGATAATGGATGCTGTGTGAGCGAAAAACCCAGCAGTTAAAAGCTACATTTATTATCACTCTATCTCACACCACCAAATTTATGATCCCTTCCAGACCTAAAACATCAAAGCAGAGCAGGAGTCAGAGCCTTTTCAGACTGTTAGTTTTTTTCTTCTTCTTTTCACATAGATTGCTTTATTTATTTTTTAAAAGGAGGTGGGCATTAAAACCAAAATCTGACCTTTGATCCCCTGAGGCAACTCATTACTTACAAGGGCAAATAGGGAGCTGAAAGTTTTTCCTGCACGAAACCGTAAATAATTCCTACATACGTCCACAAATCACTCTAGGTTGGTAAAGTAAATAGTAATTGGTGGGTTTCTCCCTAGAGGCAGGTCTGAAGGGGGTTATAGATTAGAATTAGGGATTTTTTGTTTAAAAAAAAACAACTTTAAAAACCATGTTCCCCTCAGCTCAGTGTTCCAGATGCTCAGGTATCATGTGAAGTTTTGGAGGTGTGGGTACGGTAGGGTTGTGAGGAGAGGAAAGGTTTGCTGTTTTTCTTACGTTCAGTAATTTCTCTTGTTGGAATTTAAGAGATTCAAAACTTCAGGGCAAAAGGGAGTATTAAAAAAAATTAAATGCCACGTATATACAACAGCCTTTTCTGTGTATTATCAACAAGGTTTAAAGAAGGGAACTTCTTCACACCTCCTCCTGTAGCTCCACGGATGAGTTGGAAGAAGTAGCAGACTACTGCCTCCCTGCCCTGCTTTTTTAACAAGTTACTACAGTTAAACATGATGCATCTGGAGCACACCATAACTAAGTTACCAACTTACTTTCACTGTTAGATAAATTTTATCCAAAACATCTGAAGTCTACCCAAGTTCAAATGCCTTTTCAACCATCACTGTTTCAACTATTACCAAAATTACTTTATTCGGTAATAGTCATATACGAATAAAATATCCATATAAAAGGAAAATATCCATGCTTGTTACTAGAAGAATACAGTTGTTACAGCGGACCAGCTAATCGAGTGAGAAAGTACACTAATATTATCAACACTAGTTGAAATCTTTCCCTGCTGGACCAGTCAGACCTGCCTGTCATCAAAGCGGGATTGCCCAGTGGTGCACTGTCACAATGCAGTGATTTTCTCTGCTAGAAAATTATTTAAGAGCTTGCTGACAGCGTGCCAAAGCAAGCCATCAAATGCAGGTTAGTCCTGTGCAAAACACAGTAATCCCAGAAAAAGGGATGTGTAACTGTTCGACTTTGATGAGAAAGGTCGGAGCCGTGAGGATAGCGAGGAAACGGAGTAGGAAACTACATGTTTATAAACACGACTGACACATTTCTACCTGCATGGACTGACTACAGCCACACACAGTTATTTGCAAGGAGAAAGCTGGTCCCAAGCCTGGTTCTATTTCCAAGAAAAACAACAGGTCGTAAATCTGTATTTAATAATTGAAACAAATGGCCTGACTTTCAGCCAGGCTGAGCACAATGCATTGAAGAAACCTGAAGTATTGATTAAGACATGGGATTTTTCTATCTGGACCCTGACTTCTTTGAAACCTTCAAAGTCCAGTGCTAAAGCCACAGGGAGTTTCACCTTAGACAAGATTATGTTTGAAGTTTCTTACGTTTACCTTCCAGTCTCCTCAGTCCCAAGATCTAAGGCCCGCCGCACTCTGCAGCACGTGCCAAAAGAACGGCCAAGGGCTCTGCCGAGGACCCAGAAGACATTACACGTAGTAAAATATGCAGAAGTTGCACTAACCTTCTTCAAACGCAGCCTCTTTCATTACACACCCTGTATCAGACACAGTTGGTATATAAAATTGCAGTAACTTGCACTACTGAAAATCAGAGTAGTGGAAACACTTGGTTTCCACCACTCTGACCTACAGCTTTCCCCCAAAAGATTTACACCCTGGGGTGGGAATGGCAAAGCCATACATGAGGCTGTTTACATGCATGTTTACATACAGATTTAGTAAGGTAAAACAAACCAAGCGTGGGTTTCCTTTTAATAAACTGGGTTGAAAAATACCATCCATTCAAACTGTGCTTCATAAGGAGTTCAGTCATCCCTCCTGAAATAATGGCAATCCAGGCCTTTATTTTTAAGTCTATAACAATAAAGTGATTTATTTTCAATCTCCCAGTCAGGATATTGTTGCTATTCCCAGTCAGGGAACAGAGACAAAGGAAGATTAAACACCCAAATATCACACTAGAAGCCTTTGGCAGAGTAGGAACTGAACTCACCCCTCCTTTCTGCAACGTAGCTCATCTTCTTAAACATCAGACCATCATTCCAACCCTCACGTGACGCGTAGACACATACGCCTTCTGCAGGGCTCGAAAGCACAAAGGCAGCAGCTAGTAAAAGATTCCTGCTGGCCCAGACTCAGATCCTGTCTGGACTGAGGGAACAGGTTTCTGATTTCAAAAGAAGCTGAGTTGAAGTTGCTTTCCTTCGGTTGCAACCTTTTTAACAAAACGGAGATTTTTCTCCAGCAAGTAAAGCCATAAATCAGGACATCTCCTGAGGTTCTTTTTTTTTTCCCTCCCTTTTTTTTCCTAGTTAGTGTGCCCTCCCTCCCCTTTCCATCCCTCCAGACTTACTTCATAAACATTAGCTTTCAAGCATCTCTTCCCCCAGAGGACATATCATAAACATCATGTTAAATATTTAGAACAGGAAACCACCTCACTTTTCTAGCTACATAAAAGCTATCTTGGGAGGGTGCATTTTCTGTTCTTATGTCTCTTATTTATTTATTTCCTAGTGCAGATCATTTCAATAATCAGTACATTTACCAGGGACATTTGACAACAGTGTTAAAAAGCCCCCCTGTACCCGGGCAAAGGAAAACGCTACCGGACACTTTGGGGATAGCCGGTGCGTCTCCAAAGCATCCCGCTCCTTGCGGTACTTTCGCAGGCCTCGGATAGCCACAGGCGTAACCACCGAGCTTGGAAGAGGGACTCAATATAACGAACTAAGACCACTTTGCAGCACTCCCAGCACCCACTTCAACCTCCAACTTCCAGCTCGCTTACCTTAACTTTCCTGAGCGTCCCCAGGAACCACTAAGTTAACGGGCAGCGAAGACGTTTAATACCGGCCAAGCATTAAACACCACCGAGCGCCCCTCGTGCTCGGTTGTAAACGCTGTCGATTCCCGGCTTGGTTCGAAGCCAGCGGGAGTCGAAGGCGTACGGCACAACAGCCTTCCTCCCTCACCCCGCCTGGATCGATTAATTCAGATCCAAGGCAAAGGGTCCAGTCTGGGTTTGAGGCTGTCCCTTCCTCACCCGCAGCACTCCTGCGTGCCGCTCGTCCCTCGCGCGTACACGGCAGCACCTCGGGACGCTGGCCCCTTTGAACGCTCTCTGCAACGCGATAACCCTCAAGCGTTTACAGGGCTCTTTCCTCTTCCCGTTGCTTCCTTCGGAAAGGTGGTGGCAGCAGCCTGGGGCCCTTCAGGTCCACGCGCACCTAGGACACGCGCCTGCCCTGCGTGACAGTGCGGTCGCGGCAGCGGCTGCAGGCCGGGAGCTGGCCGTGCTCACAAGAAGGCATTTGCTCAATCGCTGGCTGCGTAAAACAGCGGTTTTCCTTTCTTTTCGGAGAGAAAAGGGAGAGGCCAGAGGGATAGACATCAAGGGGGAACTCGGGATGGAGAGCAGCCAGCTGGATCGCGCCGGCCTGGTCCGTCCGCTTGGCAGGGCAGGGACCCCGCCACCCTGCCACGGCAGCGCCTGCCGCGGGGACCCCTCCGCAGGGCAGCACTGCCCTCACCCCCACTGACGGCCACTGAGCACAGCTGAGATCTTAACCAAGCACCCAAAGCTTCAGTTATCCCCGTTCTTCATACTCATGAGATTTCGCAAAACTAAGCCAGAGGCAAAAAATACGTATTTCGCCCAAACGGTGCGACCCTGTGGCCGTGCCCACCACACCATCCAGGATTTTGTTCAGTCGCCCTTTGAAAATTCCCAACTAGTACATTGACTCCTCCGGCAGACAAATCCACGGCCAGAAAAATCTCCCCTTTTCACGCCTACTCAACTGTTCCCAGCTACTCTTGCAGCCCACACTTCACTACTCTTTTGCCTATTTTGTGCATACGCCAACCAAGCGCTGGCCTCTTACCCTATCCATGCTGCATATTGCCCATCTAAACTAAATCTACTAAACTCAAAACCTTTCCCCATAATTTGGTCTGGGTAGACCTTTAACGTTAATTTACTTTCTTCTAAGCTTCCAAATTTTGAGAAGAGGCTGCCCAAAACGGGATGCAGTAGTCCAAGCAGCCACGTAAAGCACCAAAGCCACAGAGAAAAGGAAGCAAAAACCAGTACTGCAGCACCCAAATTACTTTTTTCTTCCATAGCACACTGCAAGGTCACAGTAATTCATTCTCCACCATCACCCCCTTCATTCCGCCTGGCTGAAACTCAGTTCAGCTTCAGGGGAAGGCGGTGCAACAGTTTGGCAAACCATAATGTCCTGCTTCAATCCTGTTTTGAAGATTTAAAAGGTGCAAAGGGCTTGATGTTGGTTTTTCAGATGTGGACAAATCTCACCCATTGTACAGAGGTGAATCAAATTTTCAGTGATGCAGACTGAAAATCCTTGCCAAGTATGCACGCAAGAGAAAGAAAAACAAAGATCATAAAGATTTATAGATTGCTTTAAAATGCATTCACCCTAAACCATGAGCTGCTCCTAAAAGCACTACCAAGCCGGCTGAAAAGTTGTATATACGTGAACGACTCATTTTGCTGGAACGAGTGCTTTAGTGAAGATCAACAGAATTAACGAGCTAAAAACTTCAGGGTATTAGTTCAGTACCTCACAACAACAATAAAATTAAAAGTTTTATGTCTTAGATTTATGGGTTTAAAACTAAGAAGGGTATTTTAGGCTCTAAGCACATACGGGACCATAGTGGTCCACTCCTTCGTGCTCACACATAACATATCTCACAGAATTACATTAGTTGGTTTCTGTGAGGTCCACAATTCTGGCTACTTCAAAATATATCACTTCAAAAAGAAAAATCCAGTAGTGTAAAACTTCAACTGTGCAGGGGTCTAGATCTTCATGCATACTTTAACCAGAGTATCCAAGCTGGCAAAACAGAGCTAAAAAAATCTCTTTACAAGAACAAACCCCCTTGCCACAGTCCAGTGCTTCCTGCTTTTAGTTAGGCTAAAAATGAGGAGAAAAAGCAGTCTCCGTAACATTAAAAGCATGTCCTCTTCCACTAAGTCAGAAGTGGGATCACGAATAGAAGTGTGCAAAAATAAAATGAGCAAACATCAAAAAATAACAACAGATCATATTTTGTGATCATTTTGTTTCAGGCAGGAAGGCTGAGGCTGGTTCTAATTTGAATCTAACCAGTTGGCCAGGCCCTACCTTATATATTATCTTTGGAATGTGAGTCATTTTGTTGGCTTAGTTATTTCTTCTTCTGTAACATGGCACTCCTGACTGCAGTGGTATGTGGGAGCTATTTTTATTGGGCAGTAGTGAAAGGAAGTGATGGATAGAGCTGGTTGGGAACATTTCAACAAAACATTTTTTCATTAGAATTTCCTAGTTGCTCAAATGTGAAGTTGTTCACACTGAAATGGCTGGTTCCAGATAATTTTTTTATTTGAAAACAACGCCAAAAAAAAAAAAAAATTCAAAATAGCCCATTCTAGTGTTTCTAAACAGAAAGTTCAACTGCTTCAGCCAAAATAATTTTGTTTTGAAATTAAAAAACTAAGTCAAAATGTTACTGGAGAGAGACCAGCCAGGCCTGACGAAGGAGCCATCCAAAGTACGCAAAGCCAACTCTGTCCCCTGCATAAGTATGCACCTGATATTTTTCTCCCTTTAGATTTTTAAGCTCTTGAAAGTTTTCAAGGCTTTGGCTTTTCATATCAATTCAGAACAGTAGCTCCCTTTTTCACGGCCTCTTCAACAGTTTCAGGAACATCAAAACTTTCCACTTTTTTTTTTTTTTTTTTTTTTTTTGGCAGAAGCAGCAGCACACTGTATGAGCAAGGGCTTGGAAAGGCAGAATCCTTGAAATACTTCCTGGTCAGGGTCATCTTGGTACTGCAGCATGCAGTCCCTACATGATGTGGTGCGGTCAAATGGAGATGGTAAACCACATGCTGGAAACCTACCAGTCCCAGGTGCCCACAAAAGCCAAAAATTAAAAGGGTGTATCCTCAATGGATGACCAGCCACTCCTGAGACCCTGCCTTTCCCTGTGGGGTTTTCGTAACAGCTTTCAAAAGCACGGCCAGCTACATCTTAAGCAAAGCTGGCCAGTGATCTAGGAAACTCTTTAATTATAGATGAGCACCAATAAACAGCCAGTGATTTGCTGGAAATTATGAAGTATAAATAATTGAGAAGCAGGGAGTTGGCCCAGAGGTACCCTCTCTCTTGCTGATTCGTCTTAATGCATTTCCTTGATGCAACTCCCTGCTGTGTACCTAGTGCTGTAGGGAGCAGCAGGATAATGGCCCTTGAAGAATATGCTGACCTGCTTGTACAGAGAGTTATAAATATATGAACATCTACCCAACTGAAAGGTGCAACTAAGGAAAGCGGGTTAACCCAGCGAGCCCAATTGTCACCCTACTTCCAGTATGGAAATCAAGTAATCCTACCTGAGCGCACAGGGGTTCTCCAGTCCCAGGGGACAACAGGGTCTGGCAGCTGCTTGCGTGAAAGAACTTAAGTGTGTATTTGCTGCTGCTTTTTCAGGGCATCATTAAACAGGAGATTTGATGAGTGCAGAGCAGGAAGCTGTCCTCAGTCATTTAATGGGCTGATGCTCAGAGCCGTCCTGTGAGAGGAGAGAGTTAACTTCAGAGATCCCGATCTTCCAGCCTTGATAGCTATGGTGTGCAACAGCTTTTCAAATAGATGAGTCCCAAAATGAGGGAACAAAGCCTTTCCTGGGGTCGCAACTCTTGGTTAGGGTATGTCACACATGCAAAAAGGTGAGTCTGCAGCTCAGCAGGACCCAAAGACAACAGCACTGCAGAGAAGTTTCTTCCCAGGTGAACAGGGCTTCAGCCAGAGCTTCTCCCTTAATGCAAAGGGAAAAGATCCCTTGGGAAAATAGACCAGAATTTTCACCTTTGAGGCATTTCTTTGGAGTCTGTCAGATGAGAAAATTCTATCAGAGAGGGTAATTTCCTTCTGTGCAGCTGGGTCAGAGATAATGGAAAAAAGCTAAGCGGATGTACAGCAAGGACCACAAAGGATAGTCATAAAGAATCAAGAACACCTCCCCATGCTCAACCATGTATGATTCTAAGGGAATTTTCTTGTTAATACCCATCACCTAGCAGATGTCTCACATCTTGATGCTTATGTACTTTTTATCTGTTTAATAAAACCATGGATGCTGCCACAAACCATATAAAATCTTTCATACTACAAAAATTAACGTCTCACTGATAACTTGTAGCAATGGTTCCCATTCAGTAGCAAGCCCCTGGGTCATAATCGTATTTGCTTTCACGAGCTTTAAATGTGTCACTGTTAACTTCAGTAAAAATCTGTTGGCTCTTGCACTGAAAAAGAAATGCCTGAGTTATCTCAGGTATAAAAGATGGGAACAGGAAAGACAGACATCGGAAGACAGAAAAGAAGGTGCTTCATCAGGAGAAGTTTCTGGTAAGACTTTCAAAGCTGCTAAGGAAACTGGAAATTGAAGCATGGGGTGAGTGAGATCTAACTTAAGATGTCTAAAACAGAGGTGTCTAATTCAGAGCTAATTCCCTTGTATTTTCCTTATAGCCTTGGCAAACAGGCAATTTACCTTACTGTAAAATGAACATCTAAGGCCAGGCACATGAAGTGCCCTTTGGAAGTGTCTGATTGTCCCCACTGTCTCGCAGGAAGAGACATGACGATGCTCAGACTTTGACTTCTAAATTTTAGACAGGTAAAGGAAAGAGATTAAACAGACTGCCTGAATACTCTTAAGACACTTTTCCAGTTCTATCATAACAGACGGGTCACCATGAATGCTGCGCTGCTCCTTTGAGGTCCATAAAACTCACAGCCACTGGGAAAAAGAAGAAAAACAGAAATAAAGAAAGAAGGAAAGAGAGAAAAAAAAAAAGACAGGAAAAAAAAGAAAACCAGAAAGCTAGTGGGAGAGAAGGCTGGGGATCGTTACTGTTCTACTCATGCCACTCAGGTCCACCTGACCTCAACCCTTTTTCACCAAGAAAAGCTCAGCTGTGGGGATTTCTAGGGATTCCTTTAGGTAGCAGAACTAGGCTGGCATGTAAGGAGGCAGGATTTCAGAGAAGGTATTTTACCTATTCCTCTAAAGGGCTTAGTTCATACTGAACTATTCCACTCATCTGTGGCATAGTATTATCTTTTATATGAACATGATGACAATAATTTTAAGACATCTATGTAGGTACAGTTACAAACAGAGCGGTTAGGATCTCCTGGGAGAAGGATCACCTTCTCATCCCATCTGCACAGCACAGAGCACCCCAACATCTTGCCACGTGACAAAGATGCACGACAGCTTCGCGAGCAAATAAAGCAGCTACTCACGTAGCGCTAAATTTAGCTCTTGGGTCTCACCGGGATTTCTGATTAAAGAAAAGAGAATATATCCCGGCCCTGGCCCCCTCCCGCTCCTGTGCCGCAGGAGGGAGGTGTGCAGGAATGGCAGCTGTAGGAGAGGAGACCTGAAAAGGAACGGGGCGGCCACAGGAGCTGCAAAATCCTCCCGGTCTAACGAGGTGGCTGCAGAAGGGAACTCGGAGCTGGCAGCGTCTCCGGGGCCAGCGTCAGGGCAGGATGGGCTGATGAAGTCTGAGTAGATGCCACAGCTCGTAGCTTTTAAGATCTAAGTAAACAGTGTAAAGGGACATGGAACCAGGGCTCAGTATGCAGATTTTGCTCCATTACATTTGTGAGCTGTTTTTTCTCTTTTCACTCCCAGCTATGGAAGACGCCAAAGCTGTTAAATATCAAGCGTGTATAATGGGAATCCCATAAGCTGGGGGAATGGCCAGGATTCAAGGATATGTCCAGAGTAGAAAAAAAAATATTAGAAAGAAAAGAAAAATAAGAAAGAGAAATAAGCATAGAGATGTGGGTGGAGGAGAAGGAGGAGGAGGGGGGAGATCAGACCCACGACTTCTCATCGGCTATTCTGTTTTTCAGGTCACAGCTTAATGGCACCAGAATTATTTTTATTATTGTTGCGCTTATTATTATTGTTATTAATTATAGCTCTTATCCTTGGTCCTAAGAATCCATATAGGCCCTTTAATGCTAGATACTGCACATGAGCATGCACACTTTTGGCCAGAGGTCTCCTCTGCAGCCCCCTCTGGAGCACAACACGCTCCCAGCCCAGCACCAAAGGAAGAGGTCCCTCAGGACCCCTGCACTCCTCAACCCCTCCTACAACACCGCTGCCACTGGAGGAATCTTGGCCCTGAACTGCTGGATGTTGCACTACTTTCTTTTAAAGACAGTTTCTTTCTGGACACAATACTGGGTCATTAACACAATGAGACAAAAAACAAGCTCCTACCTTGAAGTCCGGTCAGCCCCTGATAAGTCGGTCATGTTTTCCAGACTGGCTAGTGACCCCTTATCCCCCAGGATTTCTCTTATTGCAGCCTCAAACCTCACAGCCTACATACAAAGTATGTACCTGACTGTCTTTTCCTATGCTGCTTGTATGCTTTTAGGACACCGGCTGAAGTGGGAAATCCCACCGTTGCCCCAGTCCACTACAGTTGCAAGGATCAGGTATGAAGAACAGTACGGCCGGGAGAAAGAAAGGGTCTTCCTATCGCTGGGGCTCCAGCAGCGGTGGCTGGAGGAGGCTGTAGGGAGCAAGGGCACTGATGGGATCACTCAGTACTAGCAACAGTCTCACATTTTAACAGTCAAAAGCTATTAGCACTTGCACCGAAGGGATAACAGACACCCTCAGCAAAGAACCCGTCTTTGCGTCCGCTCCTATTCTGGAGACAGGTTCTTTGTTTCCATCCCAGCCGAGCACTATCATTTGGGATCCTTAGCTAGGTAATTCTGGTTACTGAAACCATGCCTCGATATTTTCCGAAGACATTATGCTTTTTATTTTCTCTCCCGAGGTATTGGTATTTAGTTAGCAGCTTACACAAGCCTTGGAGAAGCACAGATTGCAGGGGGGAATCCTCTGAAGAGGTAACAGAAGAACCAGACAGAAAGCTCACAGTAAAGAATGATAAACTGAAGTTACAGCAGCTCATGTTACTTCGCTAAAGATTGAGGTTGAACTTAATAAGATGACACTGGTCTTGTGTTATTTTTAAGCATGTTACATAAACTAGATATTACTTTCTGCATTTTAGAGATGGCAGAATTGAGGTACAAGGCCAGCTAAGTGCTTTATCCAAGGCTACAGAAATCTGAGGCAGAACAAGGACTCAAACCCTGATGCTCTGTGTGTTTATCCTAACAGCACTAATCCCAAAGCAGACCCTTGGAAGTCATTAACGTACCTTCAAAATCATTATGTCTGAAATATACTATGACATTTTGGCCTGAGGATGGTCATTCTTTCAAAAGCATTTTCTCTGTAAACAACGACCTTACTTTAAAGAAATTTAATTAAAAAAAAAAACAAACAAGCTAACATAAAAAACCCCAACTAAAGACCCCAAAAGAGAAAGCGAGACTCTGAGCCTCTCTCATAACAAAGTGCTCCCAGAAGCTGGCACTTCACCGCAGAGCACACACTTGCGCACCACACATTTTGCAAGCCTGCAATACGATTGGCAACGCTGTAGATGGATAAGACAACCAGAAAGAAAAAGGAAAGGCTCTTCCCTTCTCATTCCAGTGTATTTGGCTTTGTGTAGGAAACATTATGCAACAGGGACAGGGGGAGGAAAAGCTATTTTTATTTCCTCAGCCACTTATCTAAGCAATACATCAGCAAATGCAACTTTGTTCAAGTCTATCAATAGTCATAAAGAGGCTCCTCCCTCTCGCCAGCATTTCAGTTTCTGCCGGTTTGCTTACTCTGCACAGGTAAATCTGAAGCCCAGTTGCAGAACCCCAGATGAAGCTGGCTGATCTCAGCGTAGCGCTTATTAAACAAGCGACTGTTTTCACTCCATCACTCAACGTCAAATCGCAGCCGGAGAGCTGGACAGGGAAGTACGCTGCGAAACCCCAGGGCTGCGGCCCCGACGCACCGGCCCGGTCCCCAGGGTCAGCACCGAGGCATGTTTCTGGAAGTGGTTTACATCTTGCACAACGAGAGAAGGACAAGGAGGAACAAAAAACTACTCCCCTCATTGTGTCACTCGGAAACCTGACGGGGAGCTGCCTCGCCCCTTACAGTCTCAAATTCATAATGAAGATTTAGGAAATAAAGGAACAGTTTAATAGGAAGACATGATGCAGTTAAATACACTGAAAAAGGATGGACAACCGTATTTAGCAACACAGTACGAATCACTCCCTCTTCAAAAACCATCTCCTCTTTCCTTACCTTCTTGAAACCATGCCCCCCCCCGCCCCGGCAAAAGTCTGCAAGGAGAAAAAGGGTATTTCCCCCCCTTCTTTTTCATAAAATAATCCATTTTGCTGCTTCAGATAAGCTGCTATTCATCTTGAACCTGTCCATCCCTCCCACTGGGAGCTCCAGATGGATTTACCAGCTAATCCAGTTTGTAGCTCCTGCCAGCCGTGGCATTCCAACATCCCCTTATAGAAAGCTGGGGAAAATTGACTGTGTACCCGTGTGTGTGATAGAGAGTGCATGTATGTTTGTGCATGTGTGTGCATACATGTGTGTTCAGGCCAGAAAGGGAGACAGTAACCAAGAAATCACATTAACTCAGAAGTCCCTTTCTGCTCTCACAGCTTAACTAAACTTCCAAGCTGAGGAGTGCAGAAGCTCTAGCAGAAGCAGCTAAATAAAGGAAAATGATGCTAACAGCAAAGTAGCATCAACTCAGCAGATCTCCTCCATGCCCCCAAACTTTCTGGTGCTGGTGTGAAGGCAATTGCCTGAGATAATCCCCGAGATCCTCAGAAGATATAAAATATGGGCAGCCACAGCAGAGCGTCACACAATTTTACCACAAAGTCTCGCAATATTCAGTGACAGTCCTGGTTCACTCAACTCCACTGCCTGCCAGCGGTTTCTTTCCCTTCCCCTGGGGTCAGGCAGTCAGTTACATAAAAAAAAAAAAAAAAAAAGTGGCAAAGATCAAAACTGCTGTTGCCACAACTGCCACATGTGACTCAGGCAGCAATGCCCAGTTCACAGGGAATAAAGATACAACTGAGGTAAAAAGAAACAAGAACAGTCTGATGCTGCCTGTATAATATTATTGTCCCGGTATTTTCGCCTATAGTGCAACTGAGATTAAAGCTGTTGCCTTAGTAGTAATAGTGCCACACTGGGGCCATGCCTCCAAAAAAGCACCACTTTTCTAGGAAGACATTTCTGACAGCTCTGCCTCCAGATTCCTTTACCTTGACAGTAAGACAAGACTGTTGGAGAGGCTGGGAGAGAAAAGGCGAGTGAGTACTTGGAAGAGCACGTAAGGAGCCTGAGTACAGTCGTGTGAAGAAGAGGCACGTGCGTATCTGGGAGAAAAGCATGTGGAAGTGTGTCTCCTCGGCGAGCGCGGAGACACGCCGGAGTGTTTGTGTGCTACTGCGAGCATACGGGATTGTTTCCAAAATGGCTTCGAATCAATGGGTCAACCCATCAGTTGCTAAGCCCCTACCGCTTTGGGTTCACTGTTCTGTTATGGAGGACTGCTGTAGCCGTACCGGGAAGGTACGACAGCAGAGAAGCACGCTAAGTGGGAAACGAGCAAGTGTCACGAAACAAAATCAATAGCCTGGAGCCAAAGCTGCTTCTCTCCCTTTCCTGCCTCCGATTTGTGTGCGTGCGTGCACGTGCGTGTGTGTGTGTAACTCCAGGGCTTCTTTACCTCCTCCATTCCCTTCTTTCCCCGCCACTGCAAATGTTGCAGAGCATACTAATGAAAGCTGGTGTCCAAGCCACCAGACAAGCCCATCACTGCAATCACAACAACTGCGAGAGATAGTAGCCCGCAGGCTCATCAAGCTGTCCTGACGCTGGCCAGCCTCATGCACGTGAAGACGCCAATCTCGCCTCTCTTCCATCCCTCCTCCTCCTCTTTGGCAGCCCGGTCTCCTCACCCTCCTCCCCCGGCCGCGCTCCCCTTCTCGCCCTCCCCCTCCCCTCCACCCATGCACAGCACCAGAGGAACGCCAGCCCGGGCCACATCCCAGCCGCTGCCTCTTAATGGTTCTGATCGAAAATGCCCAGCAGGCTGAATCTTTCCTAGAAAAGCAAGGGGAGGTCGGAAGGCATATGGTTGCTGTCCTCTAAGCTCTGGGTGACAAGGTCTGTGATGCTGCATCCTTCCCAGGCGGAAAGGGGAAAAAAAAAAGAGAGAGAGAAAGAGAGAAAAATCGCCTGCGTGGGCTTTGGGAAATCACAAGCTACTCCCTGCAGTGCGTAAACCTCCGTGATCCTGCGCCACACTGTTGGGCACGTATCACACCACACTGGCATAGCAGAGGCTGGCCTTGTCTTAAAATGAGAATTTAAAAATGGAGAGAGTCTGAAATCTCTCGGTATTTTTTAACAGAGTCATGGTCCAGTCTGCCCTCCGGAGTGAACTCTGGCTGCCTCTCCTCCCTGACCCAGAACCGCAGGTTTTTAGGCACATTTAGTACTAAAGCTGAACTGCAAAGAGAGGACAGAAAAATACCCCGGTATCTTCGCAGCTTCTATTGCCTCCGTTGGCACATGTTTTTCTCAGTTCCACTCACCAGGTTACTTAAAACCCTGCTGGAACCAGGAGTTACCCTGCTGTTCCCTGGGCTAGCCGTGCCGAATGCCTCGGCTGTTCTTTACGGTAAGCGCAACACGGAGATCACCACGGCACGGGAAGGTGGAGGCTGGCCCTCAGGGCTAAGGCTGCGTTCTTCTCAGAGACTCACTCTTCCAGCAGAAAACCAAATTCAGTGGCTGCAGAGAAGGAGGACGCTGCTTCTTCCACTGGCTTTATAGAGTCTGTGCAACATCCTCAGTCCTAGCCACCGACACTATCGGCATCTGCAATTCCAGGTTGCGTTTAGCCCCAAGGTACAGGATAAGTTTAGGATATTATGCTGTAAGACTTTTACAGGGCTGTCTTTCAACAGCAGCATGTTCTCATAAAACACAGAATGGAACGACACATACTTCCGCATTAAATGAGCACAAGGGCTCTTCTTCCATACGAATGATTTCTCTCAACATATGAATTCACTGATCTCACCACACCAACATAAAGTTTCTCTCCAAACCATAGACCTCACCTTTAATAATCAATATTTCCCTTCCACTTGCTCAGCTTTCAAGGTCATATGTTGAACAGATTAATCACACTTTTAGAAATCTCTTCCTCTTAAGACTGATGCTAGCACTGACATTATGCGGAATTTAAAGCAAAAACACACTGAACAGGGCTTGAGTTTGTCTTCCCGATGGAATGTTAAGCCAAGAAAAAGAAACTGCTGTTTGTCCAGAGCAAAAGGGCAAATAAAATAACTTCTAGGCTCTTAAAGGAGCTATTACATATACTGAAGTAGAAGAAAAATTACTTGATGACAGTAGCCTTTTAAAATTCTACAGTGAGCAGGAGCAATAAGCAGTTAGCCAAAGGCTATCTATATTCTGCTACTCTTACATGTGCTTGTAGCTCCTGCTTTAGAAAAGTCCATTCACAATCATGACACTGTATTCATAACACAGAACAATTACCTGTAATCCTACACGCCATCATCTCCACTGATTCCATACAGTAGCTTTTAAAAATATTTATCTAAATGGGATTCAAGCATGCTGTAATACTAGCCTGCATTGGAATGCAGTGCAAACTATAAGCAAAGTGAAAGAGAAGAAAAGTTTGGGAACTTTTTTCATTGCCTTTTCTTTTAAAGAAAAAATATCTCTGTTATCAAGATGATTTGTGTCCTAGAAGCAGAGAAATGCATTAGTTATACCAAATGCCAGTGAGCACCATCACCCCTAGGAAAGCTGTGGCTAGCCACAGCACTAAACAAAATATCTGCTACAGCTGGGCTTGAGCCAGAGTCTTCATACCTGAACTGGGAATGCATTGCTTTGGACAGCACTGATTCTAGTGGGAAAACCCAAGAGCTCACCAACCCTAACAGCCCAGATCTGTTCAGTCTCAGTCTAAGATGGACTTCAAATTCAAATTTTTCAGCTCCGATACGGAACTGAAAGGGGCTTGTACCTGGAAATGACCTGAATGGAGCTCACCCCACTGGAAATCTTCAGTGAGATGTTCCTTATGAGATTCAACATTGTAACGGGTTGACGTCTCTCAAAACCTTACTGGATACCCATCATGGTTTGGCCTTAAACCTGAAGTTTAAACATCCAGCCTTACCACCCAGTCCAGAGCGCTACCCTACTGTTAACCACTGCTTTACCTTCACCAGCACTTTCTCCCAAGGATCTGAGAGCATTTTACTAATCTCAGAGATAATAGTTCCAAACATCCCCTTTCTTGGAGGCAAGTAAAGCTTATTCCCCTTCTGCGGCAGACAGATACATTACTCACAATGAGTTGACATGAGATGGAGAAGGTCAAACAGTAATGAAGTGGCAGTGGTCTGGAGTAGAACCCAGAAGTCCAACAGCCCAGACCCTCATTTAATCTACTAGACTTCACTATAACCAGTTTTTGTGTTTCAGAAGGAAAAGCAGAAGAGTAACGACTGTGACTTACCAAATGTCTAAACAGAAGTGGGGGGAAAAAAGTATGCTAGGGTGTCTGACTATTACAAAATGGTGAGCACTTCTGCTTTCATTTCTCTTGCCGTGTCACTAAGAATTACAATCTGCCTAAATGCCTAAGCACATTGAGAACATATAATAATAATTATAGTGTCAGAATTCCCTTGGAGATCTGAGCAAGATCTTGTTTCCTAAAGTAGCTCAGGGAGAAGAGATCGCAACTACAATTTGCCCATTCTTTCAGAAGCACTAAAAATTGGGATGCATTTTCCATTCCAGCTGAAGGGGCAGACAGGAGCCACCTGCACAATGCTCCTGATAGTCATGACATGTTTGTGGCACTACAGCAAGGGCAAGTGATGATAGATTCTGACATCGCTCCATAACGGAAACTCCTAAGATTTGTGTCCAGCGCTCTTGGAAAGATGAACAAAACTCAAAGTCTGGAATACCTGCATGTCTTTGACCAAGGCAGGTCACTGCAACTTCCTTCAACCTGGCAAGCTTGGGGCTCGTTTCATGCCTAGAGTCTCCCGTTCTGATGATTTCTTGATTTAAGCTCTGCTAGAGAGTGATCACATCACTTGCTAAGTTATTCCAGTTCCCTTACTTCCAGTGGGGAACGCAAGCCCTCTCTCCCTCCCTGAAGCACACGCTCCCTGGAGAACCGCTCCCTTAAAGGCCGTGAAAAGAAGCCTTCAAGCCATGAACAGAGACTGGCTGCGAGTGTCTCCTCTCTGCGTGTTTCCTGGGCCAGGAACGGGTTAAAGCCACCCGGGCAACAACAAAAACAAAGATCCTGAACATCATTTCATGCAAATGACCTTTCAGTGGCTTCCTGTTCGTTCACTGTGCTCTTGTCTGCCAGGGCCCCCGGGCCTTCAAAACCTGGGGCTAGATTTTAACTCATCTCCCCTTATCTGCTTGACTGACTGTCAGCCTAGCACATCTCCCTGCTTGTGATGAAGGCCTTAATTAGTGCTTGTCTGTTTACCCTTTTCCTATTGCCACCTCTCTTCTCCTCTCCCTCTCGCTATTCTTCTCCTTTCTCTCTCCCTCTCCCATCACCCTCGGGCTTGTTTGCTTAGCTGGGCATCTCTTGTTTACTCAGTAGGGAGGTTATAATATATGTAAATAAAGGAAGCCAAAATTCCATTAAAATATATCACATAAAAGATAAAAAAAATCAATACAGAAACATATTTTCATGTTCAGAGACATCGTTAAAGCTGGCCTCTCTCTTTTCTCGAACAAACCAACCCCTTTTGCTGTCTTCTGAATTCAAAGGCAGTTAAGAAACAGAGCTGCTTTTTTCCTTCTCTCTTTTCCCTTCTTTGGAGACTTTATCACCACAAAACACACACACTGCATAGTGATCATCGAGGACCTGCCCGATTTGACATTTCTGGAGTAAACACTACCTACTGCCAATCACCCAGTACCAGTGCACGCTGCCTCACCAGACTTCTACTTTGAGAAGGTATTTAAAAAACACACAAAACTTGTTCGGCTTTCATAAGGTGCAGGAATAAGGGAAGCAGGAGGATCGGGTAGGTTCTTCCTCCTTCAAACGAATATACTGGCTACCAATTTGCTGTCAAAATTATTCAAAGAAACTGAAAGTTGCAGAGGAGAAAGAAATATTAAAAGACAGGCTGAGAATCCAGCTTCCTAGCTTTAGCCCTCACTTGGTTTCTTAGAATTACACGGTCATCTCACTGTAGAGATCTGATTGATACACAACTAGAGTCTGAAACTTCTCAGCCAAGAGCCCTGTGCTGAGCACGGCAGAGAGACGTACATACTAGGAACTCACAAATGTCTTGAAGATGTTACTGAACAAGCCACAACACAGCATGGAAGATAAAGCCAACATCATGCAGCAGGTTATTGGCAGACTTGGAGACAGAGCCTGCATCTTCCAAATGCCAGGCTGTTCTTATCCGTTGGACTTTTCTCTCTTCACTGGCCTTGCTGTAAAATGACATGTTAAAACTCGTCTGCTTCCTACAGCTGTTTGTCAAGCAGACCCTGGAACGTCTTGTCCGCACAGAGTGGCAATCGCAGTGCCTCTCTGCCCCGTAGCCCAGGCTTCAGATGCCTCCTCCAGCTTTCTGACTCTTTGGCACAACAAGAAGCCATTTGAAAATCCATGCCAAAGACGCCCCATTGCCAGGACTGCTTACAGTGAGTTTTATTATGCGTCTGCCAGCCTGATGTACCACTTACAGAATGCTGGAAAGCTCTGAGGAAAACAAAGTCAGTTAGTGCCCTTCTGCAGAGGGTGCAGTCACAAAATCAAGAACTTGTGATGCTGAATGTAGGTTGACTGTGGTTTACACAGCCTTCCCCAATAAGCAAGGGACTAAAGCTAGCCTGGGTGGTGAGAGCTATATCTTATGTCCATTGAAAATAGGATGCAGTGTGCATTCCTGCAGTGACATCAGACAGCTGGGAAACCTTAACTACAGAGTTTCACCCTGACACATTCCTCCCTAATAAAACCTGCTTCATACCCGTAATATGGCTCATAAAATTAGCTTTGTAGCTAGATGTTTAGTAAAAATTCTGCAAGGCTTACAGGACTTAACTGTGAAAGTGTGTGGGTGTTATGATCAGAAGAGGACCTGTGTCTATTCACTGAAACACATAACGCAGGCTGGAGTCCTGAGCTGCTCGGGCGCTTGCCAAAGGAGTTTCCAGACTTATCAAACATCACAGGAAATAGCAAAGTTCAGGGGCTGCCAAAGAGCAAAGGATAGAAGAGAACAGTTCTCCCATTAGCAGGTAAAAGCCATTAGCTTTAACGGGAGTAAAGTGCTTGGATCATGACAGAGACAGGGAAAAGGAGAACTGGATTGATAAAGGAAAGCAGGGAAGGAAGCATGCTGAAAAGCGGAGAGGGAGAGGAGAAAACATAAAAAAAGAAGTTCCTCTCTCTGCCAGAGAATTATCAGAATAAAATCATTCATATCCAGGAATACTGCGCACACTACAGTGACGCCTGGAACAGACAGACAGATACAGAGGTTTCAGGCTAGGGAGAGATGGAGAGACAGACAGACACAGGAAGATCTTAGCATAAAAAGCGAAAGGAATGTGGTAATGCAGGGATAGATGGAGACAGGGCTGGTGAATGTCTGGAAGACAGTCACAGGCCTGGCCGAACATGTCCTGGCCTATACAGCGGTTCGGTTCACTATGTGAGACACCTGTGCCAGACGCCGTGCCGTGCCGTGCCGAGCGGGGCTAGCCCATCCGTTCCCAGGCAACGCCAGAGCTCACTCCATTGGCTGCCAACTGCACTCCAGCACAGCTGCTGCTTCTTTCTGGGACTTACTGGGGATTAGGATCCTCCTAACAGATGCGGTGAGGTTCACCAAAGTAGAGTTAAAAAGCAAGGGAAAGAAATAAAGAGCCAATAACATTTCTCGTGACAGTTATAAGTATTTCTGGGTTAGTTCTCGGAGACCTGACGTTTTTACACCTAAATCTGTAG
The DNA here is from genome assembly GCA_035590195.1 of Aviceda cuculoides. NCBI lineage: Eukaryota > Metazoa > Chordata > Aves > Accipitriformes > Accipitridae > Aviceda > Aviceda cuculoides. The sequence continues at coordinate 2,567,508 of JAVJGG010000088.1, read as the reverse complement.
GTGGATCCACTCCCAGCTACAAACAGTTCATGAATCAGAGACCCAAGGTCATTTATAACTGGGTTGAGAGACATTCCAGGGTCAATCTGCAAGTATTTGTAAAAGTTGAAATTTTAGAGACTATGTACTCATTAACAGGGTGTGTAAGCAGGCACACAATTAACTGCATTTCAGAAGATGATCAGGATTGCTAGTTGCCTGTTGGGGCCTGAGTTCTGAGATCTCAGTTTGTCCTGATAAAATCTTCTAAGACCTGAACATTGCAAGAGGTTGCATCACTCCATGGTTTTAAATACTAGTTACACACCGGGTGAGAAACACCACACCTCGATCTGAACACTCAGGATGAACTGGGGCAGGGAGTCATTCGCACTAAGAGGCATTCCCCTTTAGCTGCCAAGGAAAAAAGGGCTGGAGCCTCCTCACCCTGAAACCCAGGTAGATCAGGACCAACCATGCTGAAATCACTCATGTCAAAGGAGAAAGCAGAGGATTCAGTCCTTCTGCACGTGCTCTTTCTTGAGCAGGGGTCTCAGTGCATATCTGATCCCGAACAAAAATCGCAGCAGAAATAAAACGCCAGGCTCTATTTTACGAACAGTGAGGACAGATCTGGGTGGCCTGAGAAAAGAGCAGAGAAAAAAGGGAGCAGAAAAGGCCTGTACATTCTTCCTCTCTGCTCAGCTCCCTTGAGAGCAAAGGAAGCTGCTGTGGGGTATCGGTGCGATCAGCAGATTCACACAGTTCTTGTGACAGACTAACTATTGCCTGGGCACAATCTCTTGACATGGGTCAGGGTAACCAGGCACTGCACAGGTAGTCAATAAAGACTGACTCCAAGAGCTGCTCTTACATCTGTTGCTTTCCAAAAAATAAAAGTAAATAGTCGATTGCAGATAAAACATCGCATCAAACAAAGCAACAAACCTAGACTGATACAGCTAATTAAGAATAGCATTAACAGACATGGGCATTTACGTTATAAAACAAGGCAGCAGTCCTGAAACCCACCATCCTGTCTCCTTGATAGATGATAAAATTGTTCTACCTTTTATTGGGCATCTGCCAACACTGCTACCTCTGAAGCAAACATCAATGGCTTTCTGACCACAAAGCCATTTTTAGTTACCAGGTACTGAAATATAGCCCAGGAATCTGTAATTTCCGAGACCACATGCAGCACTTAATTGTACAGCTCAGTGGGGTTGTCGTCCCCATCCTGTCTTCTATTGTCTGCAAAAAGTTTGCCAAAAAAATGAAAAAAAACCCCCCAAAGAACCCCAAACCAAAACTTTTAGAAATTACAATTTGGAATACTAGTTGAAGAGCTAGAAAAAAGTAAGTAAACCCCATGGAGGATGCTTGTTTAAGTCGCACCTTGGACCTTTTATTCCTCCAGAGCTCTTGGATGTGACCCATTTAATCCATCCATACTACCATTTCTTGACACCCAATCGTCTCACCTTTATTACCTGAAAAGAGTTAAGTTGCAGCAGTAACCATTGCCAGCATTTAATGCAAAATAAGAAAGATGGAGCAAAAGAATATTTAGCTGCTCTGAAGTTTTCCTTTTCTCTTTGACTGCTTCCCTTCCTCCTCTAGTAATTTAAAAGATGCCTTTTAAGCCCCCCGATGTACCTCTTGCTTCTGAGAAGCTTCGGGAGTTTTGGGACATGTTCCATCCTTCAAATGTATTCCTATGGCTCATAAGTATTCCAGACAAAATGACAGCATTTCCACATTCACAGAGTTAAGTTTCCGTACACAGAAGATGAAGTTTACTTAATATTGAGCCATATTAACAATGCTAATACTAATAGAAAGAGATGTTTCAATTATTTTGCCACTTCTTCCTTTAGAAACATTGATTCCTTCTGTATTTGTATTACTAGGTCTCTATTTACATAAGCCCTGGTGAGTAACTTTTTTCTTTTTTCTTTTTCTTTTGCAGCTAAGTGTTGATGCCATCAGCATTCAACACTGTAATCTCACCTATGTATTAGAAATACATCTAACCACAACCAGGCCAGCACCACTGGATTCATTTAGAAAATTCAATACATATTAACACAAAAGCTCTCCCACACAAGACTTGATTAAACTGGGATGCTCATTGCTACAGAAATGACTCTTACATCAGTTTCTGAAGTGTTTGCTACTGGCCACTCAGAAACAAAACTGAACATAAGAGGTCTTTGGGGCCATCTCAGCAGGTATTTCTGTTCTTTCCCTACCCCCCCTGACAAAAGAATCTTCCCTCAAACGCCATGTGGCAGCAAGCACAAGTTCTGTATTATTTTAAAAATTCAATCACTTAAAAAAAAAAAATTAAAAAAGAAACACTCAGAATTAAATCCTTTAACATTCCAAAGCCTTGTATTAGCACTGCCTGGGCTGTGAGACAAGACTTTTCGAAGGGAAAATGTTTCACAACTTCTTTGTCTTGTAAAGACCAGCTGTGAGCCATTGCACTGACTCAACGGTCTCCAGCTGAAGGAAAATACCAACATTTCTATATCCAATTAATGTTCACCAGGGCAAATTAAAGAGGACAGAGTCATCACAAAACACAGCACTTTGAACTTCTGCAGAAGTCTGACATCTGAGGAACACTTCACCAAGACACATCAAATAATACCCCCATAAAGTAAGAAAGCACCACTACCCAATGTTCTCAGGGAGAAGGGAAATGGCATAACATATAGAAGAAAAAGACAGTTACAAAAACGAGTGCATGGGTGGGCCAGGAATAAAACCAGTATCTACCAGTGTCCAGTTCCAACACCTCCTCTGCAGTGTCATGCTATGGATGATGTTCCAGCATGCATTAACCCCCTGGCTTCTGCCCAACAACACATAACAAAAGATAAAACTCATAATACGCAACATAACAACTCGTAATACATACATAACGAAGGATAAAATTCATCTGTTATTGCTGGGACTGACTGAAAACAGAGCGGCTGAAGAGAGTGGAGGATCTAAACAAGCCCCTTGTTGCATTCTATACTGATCTTTCACTGCTCAAAGAGATGGCAATGTACAGACAGCTCTGGTTCTACCTATATGGTGTTTCTTTGACATGAAAAGAATACAATAAATAATGGCAAAACAGTCCTGGACAGTGCAGGAGGCAGATACACAAGGGAAGGTTTAACCAGCCACAGCCAGGATGGTTGTGCAGCCCTTGGGCTTTTATAACAGCCTGTGAAAATCCATTACGATTCTTTTGTTCCAATTTATCAGAAACACTTTAAGAACAGTAAGGCACAGTACCAAAGCAGCACCCGCGAGCCCCCCTGACTTCTCAAATGACCTGAAAATCTCTTGAGCCAATTCCGCTATTACACAAATCCAAACAGACGGATGCGGACAGTTGTGAGCTAATTTCACTTGCACTCCTCACTAGCAGGATGAAAACCTTTCCCATTCGGAAAGTCCTTCAGACACACTGGAACAGGACCGTAGCCCAGCTAATGTGTCCCACTGCTTAGCAGGGCACATCACTTCAGGTACAGACCCACGCTAGCACCTAAGTGTTCTATACGTAATACGACGTAGGTCCTCTTATGGTTCTAAAATGCACTGAAGGATAAAACCATGTCTCCACAGTTTTTTAGTTTCAAAGCACACCTTGACTAAAACTGGTTTAGAAGCCGTTTCTGGAGGAATTTTCATAATCAAAGAAATAAACTCCCTAACTGCACTGAATCAGAACATGAAACTGAAAATTGAGAATTACCCAAAGCCAACGGTTCTGGGGAAATGACAGCTTGTTTGGTAGAGTTTAAAGGTTTTGTTTTGATATCCACAGTTTTATTTTTATTGGATTTAATACTGATTTAGTAAAAAATGTAGTATATATGAATGAAATATGTACCCCTCATAATTAGAAATTCACCATCATAAAAAAAAGAAATTAAATTATTATCAAAATATCATGTTTCAACACTGTCAACATTTACCATTTTGCTACTTGTAAAAATTAAGGATTTAGATTTTTCCTGCTGAAATATCTCACTGAGACTGACTGCTCCCCAGAGACTTTTGATTTCCACAGAACTGCACATTTCATCAACAGCTTGCTTCAGTGGACATTTTTTTCAACACTTTTTACTTGGGCAAACATTTTTTTTTTCCTCCCACCTCCTCCTCTTCCCTCCCCTGCCTCTTGCAGAAGCTGTTCCAAAGGGAGCCTGCAGTCAAGACACTGAGATTGTTTTGTTTCCACTTTTATGCCAGCCTTGCTGATGCCATTACCTTGGCTTTGGAAATGGAGTTTGGGATCACAGCCAGCTGGCGCTGCTTCAGTAGCATTTTCCTTCCTGGAGCTTGGCATATACCACACCAAAAAGACACTCCTCGATAGGTTGCAACACTTTGTGGGAAAATCAAATTACTTGACAATGTACCTTTCAAGTTCACAATGGCTCACACTCTGAAATGAATTAAATATTTTCTTCCTGCCACATGCAATCAAGAATCACAAAGTACCTGTTTTCTTTCTGGTTTCTGGTTTGGGTCAGTGATGAGGGGAAGATATGTTTTTTAATTATTACTTTTTTCTTTTTTTTTGTTAAAAAAAGCAAACCCGAAACAACAGCAGCAACAAAACAACCCCCAAAATCAATGAACCAACGACAGCGTAATACAGTGAAAGAACAGGAAAGGAACAATCTTGGGGACAGGAGAGCCCATCCACATAGACTAAAATCCACTGCTATGTAAAAGTCAACTTAATAACTCCTGTTGGGAGGTCAGCAGCGAGGGCTAAAGAGAGCATAGGGAATTGCTTCTTTTCTACATAGTGTAAATTCATTTACGAAGGATAGCTGCACCAGGACAGAATACATCCCTGCCTCTGCAATTAGGTCTTCAAGCCAAAGTGGCACTGGCCCTTCTGTTAAATATGTCCTAGTGCACGTTGCTGCCCATCCGAATCAACAACGGTGATAGTTTTTCAGCAGACAAGCTTCTTTAGGTATCAGCAATGAAATCTGTGGATCTGCTTCATACCAGCTTCTAAAAACTATTAGAGAATTACTTTTATCTTTTAATCATCACAGGTAGAATCGAACAAGTGACAGAGATTAACATTTCTGCAGTCTGTCCCATGAAGGGACGGGAAGCCCGTCTGCTTTCTGAACTAGGCTTTTCGGTCTTGCGCCAGCAACTGGAACACACGCCTTAAGCCGTAGGGAAAAATGTAGAAAAGAGGGGCAATGTTAAAATTCAGATTCCCATTAGCCTTTCTTTACGAAACCCTACAGCTCCCTGACTTGCCCTGTTACCAGGATTACTGCTGCTGCTTTGAACTTTTTTGAGCACAAGCCACCACAGTTTGCCATCTATCCTAGAGACACCTGCCAAGTCAGAAGCTCCAGAGGAAGAGGCTATAGATGGAGACACGGAGCCTGTTTCCACCTCCAGATACATCATACTGTGTCTTTGGCACAAGCCCCAGTTAAACATCCTTTTGTTTTCCTACGCCTAACATCATTTCCAAATCAGATGGCTTGAAACAGCAACTGGAGAACAACCCTCATACAGTTCGAAGATGTGGGTGCTCCCTGCAAAGGATCGGCACTCTGCAGGTGGGAATTTGTCTGGTGTTAGGCTCTTCTAGATTTATGTTCATGTTGCCCCCTACTCCCACCATTCCACTCACGCTGGGCTCCAGGCAGAGGTAATGGAGGAGGAGGAAAAGCTCTGACAAGGGAGTATCAGTGGAAGAAGCGGTACCAGGAATTTTACTCTGCTGGGTGTGATGCACTTGAGTGCAGCTGACAAATCTAACTGCAGGAGACTCTCTGATGCTCTCTCCCATTACCGCGTTACTCCCTAGAGCAGCAAGTGCCCTATATCTGCGGAGAGCTAGAGCCAGAGTTTTCCGAACACAATGCCAGGGTTAGTCAGGAAGAACAACAACAAAAAAGTCTGACAACGAGAGCAGACTCAGAGAAGGCATTTCAAAAATTAAACACATGCAGCCATTTACTGTATGCATGGAAAAGCTCTGCCAGTCCGGCACCAACAATCTAAAAAAGCCAAGACTAGTGAAACCAGATGGTATAAACACGGGAACTTGTGCCTACCACCCCCAGCTTGCCAGTTTGAATACAGTGGCATGATTAAAAGCTGTGGCTGTGACTAAAGTCACTGCTATCTGTTGGCTCACAAGTTGGCTTCAGTGAAATGTATTTGCTGCTTCCTATTTCCAGTGGGTAGCTGGTCCGTGTGGTATGAAAGCGTGGTTTGCATCACCGACCCCCTGTCTTGAGTGAAGGTCAAATGGAGAGCGGAACAAGAGCTAGCTGTCCTCCCCAAAATTCCCCAAAGCAACAACGACATAAAGAAAAGGACTAATAAAGACAAAAGGAAAAATGCCAACGAAAAACCAGGAAGAAATCCCAGGTTAGAGGGCACAGCCATGAATGGAGGAACAGCACACAGGGTGGAACTCTCAGATGTGCCTAAACCTACAGTTAACTGGCTTTTAATTTCCACTAAAAGAGTTCTACAACTCCTAAGTGATTCTCTAAGCCTCAAATTTACTGGAGAGATATATAACTGACCAGCAGCTACTGGAATATGAGAGACAGAAAACAAAGAAATTGTGTTTAGGAACTCTGTCAATAATAAAATCCATACAAATGTTTTTCACTTCACCCTGCCATGATGTAGCCAGTGGCTGTTTTCAGGAATAAGTAATAATTTCTCAGGTGATTTTTGATGTAAATTAATCAAATTAAACAAGAATAATTTCAGGTTAACTGAATTGCCTTAAACATAGAGGTTCTGATCCAGAGAAATGCTCTTGGATCAGGGGAGGTGTTCAGCACCTGGCAGAATCTGGCTTGAATTTACCTACTTCTTCACCTTGTAAAGCTAGTATTATGCTCATTTTAGGTTATGCTCCCTTAAACTCTAATAATTATTAAATTAAATAAGAAGGATTAAATAAGCAGCCACCAGATTTACTCCTCTTGGCCATTCATCTGTTATGATGTATACAGATATGTTTTTCTTTTAATGTTATCCATTGAAATTATTCCCATAATACCTAGTCTAGAGCTTTTCTCTAAGGAACTACTGTAGATATTAAATATCCAAAATTCAAACAGGATATACATCCTACACAAAACATTCCTGATCTTATTCTGATACAAAATAATCAAGATTCAAGTGCAGATATCAGGAACTGCTAAGTCAATATTCATTTCCTACTAAGTTGTTAATATTCTCAAATTAGATTTTGCTGCATCCATGTTTGTTGTCTAGAATAATTCCAGAAGGTAGCAATGAAGGACATAAACCCAAATTAAGTAAATTTAGAGAAAAGTTCTGGGTAACAACATGTGTTGCAAGACACTTCTCATTACCTGCTTCGAGTTTGTCCGTGCAGACTAACCCCACCTGAGTTCACTTCATACTCCAAGGAGATATGCAGTCTATCCATCCACCAGGTCAATATGAGAGACATCAGGACACCAGCACGATTCATACTTTTATTTAGGAGATCTCCCTGTCCAAACCTCAAGAGAGTGTGTTTTTCTCATCTCCTACTGAAAGGAGCACCGCGAGTGACCAGTCTACCAGCAATCATTAGCCATTCCTGTCTCCAGCCTTCACTGTGAGGCCATCTCCCACCTATGGAGCAGAGGGTCTACAACACAGCCAATATCATTCTAACTTCATGCAGGTTACACTCCTCTGCGCCTAAAACCGGCCAGATCAAAGCTTCTACCCCATTTCTGTTTAGTAGGGCTTGCACAGACTGATTGCACTGCCTTTTCTGAAAAGGTCTGAACTTCACCACGTGACTTGAACCCCAATAGTAGGGAGGTGCTATACTACAAATCCAGCCCAAGACTCAAGCGTTTCCTCAGCACTGTAAGTCTAGGTCAAACACAGAGCAAAAGTGCCTGCTGCCTCATTTAAATATTCAGTGAATACTGCAAAGATTAACATTTCCTCTCTTGAATATCTAAATATTTGCCCACAATCCCCCTGCTAATGAGCAAAGACAAGTGCTGGTAAGTGGCAAGCAGCATTAAGCCTAGAGTCAATCAAATGAGTACAACAGGCCCTTCAGCACCACCACAAGGCCCACGCGAGTTACATTCAAAGCTGGTGGCTTGCAAATGGCCCTTCTCTCCTGCGAACTCGCCCCCCCCCATACGTCCCCACACCTTCCTCCCTCTCCTTTCCTCTCCACCCCCTTTTCCGCTCCATAACCCACCCGGGGGCATAAAAACTGGTACTGAGAAACCTGCCAACTGCTTTAGACTTTGGAACACAGGCTCCGGTCTTGTCAGCTCTGAGCCTTCCACACAATGGAAAACATTACACATTTCGCTAGCTAACGACCGTGCTGCTCATTTACATGTCGTAGGCAAATACTAACAAGGTTGCAGCCAGAAAAGTGTGGTCAGGAGCTGCTACCGCTCCTGGCAAGAGGTTAGTGCCTGGAAAAGGGCTGCACGGGAAGCCCTTTAAACACCTTGGAACATGTGCTAAGCTGCTGAAGTATGAGGTGTGGTGACAGCAAGGTGTTGAAACGGTGCTTTTAAAACCTGCCAGTCATCATTAACACATCTCCGCAGAGTATTGGCAGCCAAGTCAAAGCCAACACCTAGAGCATCTTCTTGAAGGGCGGGTGGGGAGAGCGGAAGAGGAAAGGGAGCAGGTGTGGGGAAGACAAAGTCAGAATACAGAATCATACGCCGGGGGTTTTCCCTCTTGCTCTCATGCTCAGAAGCTTCCATCCTCGCTTCACGAAGAGGCAACGGGGTTAACTGCTCTTCAAGAACTCCAGTGTCAATTGTGTGGGCAACCTGCAAGGGAAACGGCGAGCTACCCCTGCCTGTTTCCTCTGGGAGCTTCTGACGCTGTCCTTGTCCTTGCTACTTCGGGGATCAGGTATTCCTATTACTAGCGGGTTTTGTGAAGCAACTACCACAAGGCTAGGAGCAGCACGCTCGTAACCTCCCACGCCAGTGGCACTCCCACATTATTTCTTTAGTGAGTAAGTTTCAATGAGAGACTGAAACTAGATTACTCAGGAGCTGCTGAGCAGCCAGCAAAGAGCTGTCAACTTGAACAGCCAAGACTACCAGCAAAAAAATCTTACCGACACATGGACAGGCTCAGACCAGTGCTGATTAGGGGGCATCATCTCTCTTGCATGCCTGTAGACGTAATCTGCCCAGGCAGGGATGCAGCCAGGCCAAGGGAGGGAGCTTCCACTTGCCCGCGTTCAGGCACCCATCGTACACTCACCCAGATGACTCTGCTGCTGGCGGCGCTGCAGAAGAGGAACCCAACAGCAGCTGCTAGCTGGAGATCCCGGGCAACAGGCTCAAATCTCCCCTTCTCCTCTTACTCCTCTGTCCCCTGCAAAGAGACACAATCCGAATTCTGGAATACTATACACTTGCTATGTCTCTGTTCAACAGAATTTGTCCATATTTTGTACTTGCTGGGGTTTTTTGTCAAAATTTTTATTAGTATTTTTTCCAGTTGCTTGCACCCTAAGACTAGTTCCGACATTCCAGAAAATTCTCCTTCTGACTTTATATACCTAGCTACTTTAGAGAAGACCCAAGTCACCAATACAGACAAAATCTTGGGCAAAACGGCAGTAGCCACATCTTTTCCCCAGTATGAAGAAAAGTAGCTGGATAGGAAAGTTTGTGTGAATGATAAGAAAACAGCCCTAACTAAATATAATTCTATCTCCTAAGAGTCTAAAACTGTATCATGCATCAAAATCTTAAATATTTATTTGAAATTATGCACCCTACTTATTCCATATTCTAAACCTGTGCAGCAGAGAGGCTGTAATTGTAATGGATTTAATAAAAGCTATCATATTCCATAATTCAGCAGGAAAGATTATGCATAGCCCCTAGATGCAACTAAGAATAGCCAAGTTTGTTCTTGTTGGTGACTGTTCTAAGAACTAAAAGAAAAAAAAATTTATACATCTCGTCCCTGCTCCTTTTTCTCCCTAAAGTACTCAAGAACCACCATGTCCCACTGGCATGCGGAATGCTCTGTTCCCCTCTCTTTTATGAGCTTCAGAGCAGTTATTTCATTAACCCTTAACAAGCACAGCATCCCTCAATATTTAGCAATTTTTACCCCTAGGTTTCCAGGAGGTTGCTATAAGTAAGTGACCACCAGTGTTAGCCTGATTCCCCCCTAAAATCACACCTTGTGTGATTGTGTTGCCAGTATATTTGCTGATTCCCCTCCTGATCACGTAACTTTTAGGCCCGTGATCCAAACTTCGAGAAATCTGACAGCGGGGAAGAGGTTTCAAACGAGTTTGCCAAACGAAGGAAAGGCAGTAAAAGCTCAGCAGCTTCCCGGTCATGAGCAGCAGCAGCGGGTGCCCACCCAAAAGCTCCAAACAATACATTTTATGCCTTGCCCAGCCCCAGTGTGATGGGGGACACAGCAAGGACAGAGATGTCACCAGTTGTCTGAGTTGTAAGACACAAGTCCATGGGGAAACCAGGCTTCACTAAATCTGCTGCTCATGCAGAAACATGTATCTTTACTCATTTGCTTTCTTATTTGCTTTAACTTAGTAAAACTGAAGCACTAAAAGATAAAAAAAGCTAGACTTTTAAACACACATTATGGGGGCTAGGTACCAAATTACCTTTAAAAAAAGCAGAAGTGACTTGCTTAAAGATAGAGAGTGAATTATTGAATCATTTAGCAAAATCACTAAAACTTTTTTTGTTAGTTCTTATCTTACCTGTAGATAATCATTATCGGAGAAGAAAGGTGAGAACAAAAATAATCAAAACCAACCAAACAAAAAAGGTATAACCCCTTCTTTAGAGCCAGGGAGATGAAAATTGACATCCAACTTTCTCCTTCTCTTGCTGTCTCTCTTACGCTTGCGTACACTGACATACACACCTCGTAAACACGCTCCATCAGCTTGATGGATATATGCCACACCTGTTCCCAGCCCCCTTTAGGGAGGTTTTCCTCATTCATCTTCAAGGCAGGGACTGTCACTTCATTATGTGCCTGTGGAGTCCTTAGCGCAACGAGGCTGGGGCCTCTAGGCGCTACCATGACAATAAATAATCATAATACAGGAGTATGTTGCTTTCAAATCCCAAACTTACATTCTTCTGAGCCTCCCACCACACATACATACACCCCCCTCACCCCCCTCTATTTCTGAATTTGACCTCTGCTCTTATTCAAAGCTGAAAACCTCTGTTTCTGCAGGGGCTCAAGTTCGGTGGGGGATTCCCAGAAAGCCTGCTTGGGCCGAGTCTATTCCTGTGAAGCCAGGTGGGATGGGATGGCCATTAATCTGTTCACACATTGTCAACAAGGGGCCTGATCGGAACACATCCTCCTTTAGCTTTAGGAAATTACCGCAAATGATGGCAAGGAGCAATGAAGAGAAGCTGTGCAGAACTGACGAGGCAGCAAGGAACATCTTACGTGTGAACCGTTCAGTACATAACTGATCAAAATACTGGGACAGGGTGTGACTGAGAGGAGTCTTTCTCTACCCTCAGATTTTGGGCCACCCTAAGAATTTGGAGGGTGGTCACTAGCGACTCCCAGAAGAACCATCATCTCCTTTTTTCCTCCAGAGAAGATGATAAACCCCGATGGCTTTAATATGACTACGCCCCCACAAATATGCAACTGGTGCTTTGTCTGCTTCAGCGATGCCTTCACTCCACCCTACAAGTCTTCCCTTTCCTCCTCTCTTCCCTTAATTCCAGCATTATTCTCCTCTCCTCATCTGGTCTTTTCTCTCTGTGTTAAAACTAATGGTTCTACCACATGTTGGAAGGCAGCAAAAGGAAGTGGTGAAGTGACAAATGGGAATGTTCATGCTTTAATTTATTATGACAATCGTGCCCGGGTCCACAAAGTAAACTGAGTCAACAGAGAAGGACTTTGTGCCAAGTTATTTATCCACTTCTCTAACTGGGGGATCTTTTTTTCCCTAGCCAGCCATGAGACTGGTTAAACTCATCAACTTTATTGATGAGCAGAAGCAGCAGGGAATTTTCTCACAAAATATGTTGCTGTTGAAAAACTTGGATTCATCCAAACCAAAACCTTTTTTCTAGGAACCGTTTGGTGTCACTAAATTTCCAGACCCAAGGGAAAAGAAAAAAAAAAAAAAAGATTGGGGGGAAAAAAATCCAAAATAATCAAAACATGCTGCTTGAACAGTCACTGAAGACATTTCCTTTTTGTTTAAAAGAGCTTTCTGTGCAGTTTAATTAAATTTTGAAATGTTTCATTTTTATTTTTCCTTTTTCTCAGCTTTTCATAGAGATGACAAAACAAAACATTTAAACCGGGCAAAACTTAATATTTTTTCCGTTTAGTCTGTCAGCACATGACATTTTTCAGGATTTTCACTCCAGTCTGGCACAAGACAATTTTCCAGCGTCTCCAAATTTCCTATCCAACCATACTCATGAATGCATCCTATTAACCCCACTGAATGTTAGCCCAACTACACACAGTTGCCCAGTATAACTGGAGGACAAATTTGACCAAAACCTCAATTGCTCCTCTTTGTAGGAAGGGCACAAGACAAAGCTGCTGCCCTACATGCCAGCAGCAGAACAAGGTCCTTGTTCCTTAGTGTCTCCACCTCTTTTATTTCTCAAGTCATATGAGTAGTCACTTCTGGCGAGGCCACAGTTCAGCCCAGTGTCCTGTCCCCAGCTGTGACAGCCAATGCCTAGGAAAGACTTCATGGACAGGACAAACACGCAGTGTTTCTACTGCAGAATGCTCTTCCAACCTCCAATAATTGTCATTTCAGTTTTCGGAGGCAGAAGAGGTTCCTTTGGATTTAAGTGCCCTCAGGAGAACTTTTTGCAGGGAATTTATTTTTTCCCTACTTTAACCCTCTGGCTCTTGCCTGATTATTACAGTAAGACCAATCTCAGAGCATACTACCAGCAGCACTGGACTCAATGGAGGTCATGGAATGATTTCTTTCTGGCACAGGTAAGTTCTCAGCTAACTGCAGCATCTAGTTTTTAGATACTGCTTTTCAAGGGCAAGGTAGAGAAGAGTGGATAAACCTGAGAAGAGAGCAAAAATGCCAAAGAACTTTAGAAAACAAAACCTACAAAGAGAGGCTGAAAGAACTGTGCTTCTCCAGGGTGCTCATGGAATACGAGCGCAATGCCCTGCAGCCTTTCACTCATATCCTTGTGCAGCTGAGCAGGGACCTGCATGATACCCCTTTAAAACACTTCTGTGTCTTTCATACTGTATCACATTCCAACACCATGACACAACTTCCAAAGTAGCATTTTAACAACCTACGGTCAAAACAAGCAGGCATTGTTTGCCATCCTGCCTGTACAAACGCTCTTGCTATTGAGCTGGAACATACCCACATCCGGGTAGAGGACACCAGGACTACCAATATATATCAAATCCAATAGAGGAGAATGGAGCTTTGAACCAACGGGTATATCAATCAACAGCACCAGAGTATGCCAATGCAGACTAAAAGTCTCCAAATGACTTCTGTGCTCCCCTGATATGTTTTGTTCTGAGGTTATAAACATTTCTGTTGTGAAGCCCTTTCTTGCTATATTGCAACATGCTATATTGCATCTGGTGCTAAGCCCACCCTGCAGCACTGTAGAAACTACACTGAGTAGGACATCTGAGAGGCTGATCCACAGATACGAGGGTCATCCGTGGATTTTGTTTCTCAAATAAATAAATTTTGGCTAATAGGCTTCAAATCGAAATTCGAGGATATAGAGTAACACATGCAATCTGTCCAAAACCAGAAAAGGAACGGTCGCAGTACCGGACTCGCATAAACCCTCCCTAGCTTTCAGCTGAGTGAACTACTTACTAGCTTTTACACAAATGGCATGACTATACATGCTGTAGACGGACAATATGCTTTCGGTATTAAGGACATGCTATTTGATCAGTCTGTGTGGAGATCCCCCTCACTGCTCCTGCTTCCTAGGCTGATGTAAAGCAAAACCAAGATCCAGGGAGAACCTACATGGTCCTCCCATGTACACATCTCTGTTACCTTACCTTTAATGGGAGGGGAACAGTTTGCATTTGTTGAAGCTTTTGCTTCAGATAGGCTGCAGAACCAGGCAAATGCCACTCAGGCCATATTTTCAAACTTTTCTTCAAATCTGTGACAGCTGGAAATCTGTAAGTATCTGCGGGGAGGGAAGGAAAATGAAAATTGAAACGTTGTTCTGAGATTAGAGGTCGGATGTCTTCCATCTGCTGTTGGATTGCTACAATTGAGCCAGTAAACTCCACTCTGTTTTATCATAAATGGAAAGAAACTGGCATTTCCAGACCATACTTCACCTGACCTGTTTTGGATGGCTCCTTTAAGATAAATTGCCTCAGAAATGTCTTTTTCACCATTGCCAGTGAAGTCAGCCCTGACGAAGACACCTACACTGTTGCTGCCCAAATGTGGACAGTTGAAACCCAGCCAGGTGCTGAGGGTCTGAGTCTGACGATGCTCCAAACTGGGCTGCTGCCACTCCTCCTCAGGACCTTCACAAAACCCCAGAGCATCATCCTCAGGAATAGTCCAGGACTGTGATTTAGTACGGCCCCCCAAACAATATTTATCTTTCACTACATCTCTGCAAAACACCTGTGCAACTGCCTCTTCCCATATCTGTTTTGTGAATGTTGCAATACAACCGGTTTGACTTAGTAGGGATTAACATGAGGCCCAACAGGGAGGCGGATTATGCAGCAACTAACTAGTAAGAGCCACACGAGTGGACTAGGTAGACCCTGGGTCCGATCACAACTGACAACTCCTTTATTCCTAAACATGGTCTTTCTCAGTCTCCTTTTACCGTTTGTGTAACTTAGAGTCCTCTGGAGGAGATGCTGGACTTTACCTAGTCAATTAATCTGTTGCCCAACCTATTGACCTGCTTCCCTGGCAAGTGCGCAAAATGGCAAAGTTTACCTTTGGTACAACTTCCCTGAAGTTACAGCTCAGACGGTGAAAAAGCAAAACACTGTAATAAGATTTGCCTCCCTCCAATAACACTAAAGAGTTACAGTTCATAACTTCCAACTGAATTCACTGTACAGCCAAGCATTTCTAATGAATTCCCCTAACGATCATGCCCTAATGTTTGACTTCATTATGTCACTTTTGCAATAGTTAAACTACAGAAGAATGTGTCTTTCTTTCAGTAAGGATCACTCAACACTCGCCCTTCTCTTGAAGTGTACAAAAGTGTTGGCCCTAGGGAAGCTTGCTCCTTCCCCAGCCTCTGCCAGAAGGAAGTGCTGTACAGAACAATATAGCAGAGCCGGGAGTGAAGGAACTCCCAACTGGTCTTGCCCAAGCCTTTTCCCCCAAAATTTCTTTACTTAACATATCCTAAACAATACCCTTTAGATATCCCAGACGATACCCAGGAAACTTAGCTACTCAAGTCCTTGCCTTTCCATCAGGGATGGTGCAGAAATGCATTCCTAGCTATTTCCAGCTTTAAAGTGCTGAGATAGAAAAGCTGTAGGCACTTAAACAGTTTCTTTAAAAAAAGAAAAGAAAAGAAAAAAAGACCATCGTAGGGTTGAGAGACTCAGAATTAAAGATGCTCCTGACATTTTTTCCTGTGCATTACTCAGCCCAATCTGTTTAATGGGTCTTCATCAGTGACTGTGATTGCTGATTCGTGCTGGCGACATCATTCAATTGGACATGGCTTTGAAGCAGAAGAATAATTATCTCCCATCTTCCAAAAGACCATTTAATTCACGCTCCCCAATCTCTGGCAATAGATAACCCATAGCCCTTTTAGTTCATTAACTCTCTGGGGCTGTCATCAAAGGATTGTCAGCTGCTCAGGCAGAGGTTGCACAGTGAGGAATTTGCAGAAGAGAAAAGTGGCTGAAACCCCGCAGTGTCCCTTTTACCCATGGATTCCGCATGTGCATCTCCTACCATGTATCCTGCAATATCCAAACAGCTTCCCAGAAAGGCAGCAAAAAAAGGGGGAGACACACATGACTTTTATTACCTCTCCCTCTTTCTTCTACCAGACCAGGATCAAGTCTGCGTAATCTAGCAGCTGCCGTACTAAGGAAAACTCAAATGCCAACACAGAGAGGCAAAGCAAAACGAGACATGAGCAAAGCCCTGGGGAAAGCAGTGGTGATGTGATCAGCAGAAGCAAGAGCTGTGCTGGTGTTCGGAATTCAGCAGGATTGGCTCAGTGGAAGGATGACTCCACCACGGCTCGCAGGAAAATCCAGAATCTAGACAGGCCACACTTAAGGCTATGCTATCAGTATGGACCACAACAGAGGAGGTATCTGAGCAGGGCCATCTGCAGCAGATACAGAGGTCAAGTTAAGTAAAATCTGGGAGAAGATTATTTTATTATTTCCTTTCCCCTCCCACCACAATATATCCCACCACAAATACCAAGATGGTTTGAAAAATGGAAGGCAATAAATAAGTGAAAATCCTGCTTTAAGTCAAGAGTGGAGGCTAGTCCTGGGAGGAGCCAAGAGCTCTGAACTCAGCTCTTACATAGTGTTTTTCAAGACTAGATTTAAAAGAACTCTGCAAAGGAGCTAAGTGCCATCATTCCTCCTTTGTGAAATGGGAACTGGAGCTCCAAGTGATGGGAAAAAGCCCACGCAAACACACCCAATGCCTAACGGCAGGCCAGGCACAGACATCACGTGCCCTGCACCCTTGTCAACATTTGTCTCTCACCTCAGACACTTCTACCCCAGAATTAATTTCGAGCACTGAGTGCACTTGGATATTTTTTTCGGTACGATGGGAAACGTACAGACATTGCAGACAAAAAGCTCCACCTCTTCCAGATTATGAGTGGAAAGAATTTAGCTAAGAGGCTTCAGTAAATCAGCCCGAAGCCTCCTTTCCTCGGTTTATATTATTTATCTCCCTATGCCCTTGACCACACTAAATTCTTAAAGGCATCTTGGCAGTATGCAAACACAGAGGGGGAGTTTATTGAAAGTACTAAACACGTTCTAATTGTTTTCTCCTGCACCACTCTGCTAAAATTCACTCTGCCGTGAGCGGAAGCAGAGTTAGACAATTACTGAGGCACTTCAAACAATCTTGCCCTCAATATATGGAAAGCAGTGAAGTTTAGCAATGTGAGGGCCTCTTGAATTCATATCTTTGCTTTGCAACCATCTTGCCGATCAAACAAGACTTTGTCTCAACTTCTCCAGCAGCAGTAGATGACAATAACCTCGTGTCCCTAATCACAGGATACTGTGAGGTTCACTTAAATAATACTCCTTAAAAAGCTTTGAAAATGATAAAGTGCTATATAAATATTCGGTTGGATTGCAATTAAATTTTTGGCATGTGGTTTACATGTAAATGCAGAAATACCATCAATAAAAGTCAATACATTCCTTTTTCCTTTTCTCTCACTCTCTTTCTTTGACTTTCCTTAGCTATTCCCCAGATCTCTGTCAGTGTTTGCTGAATTTTCATAAGGGAAAAAATTACTTCCTAAAATGTTCAAAAGCTTTTCCTTGGTTTGTTATTAGAGCAATTATCTAGCATAACACAGTGAAATAGCACAAAGTATTCTAATGGGAAACAAATGTGCCAAAGAAGTGACCAAACTTGGAATCTTTATTGAAAAATGAGGGGAAAATGATTAGTTGAAGAGGCAGCAACGGAAAGATTTTCCACCTGGCCTTGGGCAACACATCAAACGGACCTCAAAAGGGTGCTATTTATAATTGTTGTCTGGCTGTCTGTGGACCCCTGTCTGTCTGTCAGTCTAGTCCGTTGTCTCCCTCCGCCTCCTCCCTGCCACGTGTCCTGTCTGTGATTTGTTTATACCATGCACTTTCAGCAGTGAGGGCATCTGTAAGCATCTGAACCCGCAGAAAGGATGCTGCTCTTACACCCCTTTTACTCCAGTGCAGCTCCATGGCATTCAGTGGAGTTACAGTGGTGTAAGCAAGTAGAAAACTACGCCCCAGACATCGGGGTTTCTTTTCTCCCTGCCTCTGCTTACTTCTCTCAAAGTACAGAGGCTTTGGAACCGTTTGCACCACTACAGAAGCAGACACAGGCAGAGGCGAGGGTTCACTGAATCACGTATAACGTACGATATCTTGTCTGGTCATTTCCCTCCGATAAAATTGGTTCAAAGTGGAGGCAAAAATGTTGCCAGATCAAGAAGGTCTGGTTTCACCTCCACTTCACTCTGGTATAAATAGCTATGCAATTTGTAGGTCAAAGGCCCATCAAGCCCAATGAGTTTGATTTGGTGTAATTCAAGACACAGTTATGTTTTGCAAATATTGAGATGATTTATAAGAATATCCAGAAAAGTTTTAGGACTTTTGGCATGACAAACAAAGGATGCAAAAGAATCACAGTAGCAATTTCTCCCTACTCACTAATGGTCATTTATCACTCTCCTTTAACTGTTTCACTTATTCAGCTTAAATTGGGGAATAAAAAAACCCCATTGAGTATCTAAATCCTCAGCTAGTGTAATTTCTCATAGCTTAATTGAGGCCTTTGGAATTATAATCTTTTACAGCAACTGAGGAACTGCTTTTCTTGTGAGAGGTAATAAACTCCACAGCACAAATACAAATGGACAAGCAACTGAAAAGAAGGTCTGAATCACTAGTTTGCAAACACCACCATGGGCTAAAATCCAGTCCCATAAGGGAACCAAGCAAGGAGAACATTTCTATCTGAATAGAAAACAGGGCTGTTCAGCGATGGATCTGTGAACAAATAATGGGCAACAAGCACTATTCTTAGCAAGAGATTTGGCCATGCTAAGAGATACAGAGGCACACAAAAACCCACGAGCATGCCACAGCTTCATTAACCAAAATAGGGACTTTTGAAGTCCAGGCATTAAAAATAAAGTCTGATTTTATCTCTCTAGATTCCATTTGCCCAAAGATGTCCAAACCTCAAAAGGGGTCAGATGTTCAGTACAGATAATCACACAAAGTTTGGGTGTGTAGTTGAAGTCTGTCCAAATTATCCCAGGCTCTCGAGGATGAAGGATGGGAAACCTCGTGAGAAGACTTAAGAGACACCAGCAGAAGCTTTCTGGTACATTCTGCATTCACTCTGATCATAAATACTGCAAGAGCAGCCTTAGCTGTGGTATTTTAATGTTTCCAATCTCCAACTACCCTCAGCTCTACTTAGAGCAATACATTTCTAAGTGCATACACTCTTCAGGTAAAATTCTGTGCCTTTGTTGGAGGGCACTGTACAGCAGGAACGAAGCCTGAGATATATAGAAAAAACTACACGGTAGCAAGGGATGGGCATTTCGGCTTCGTCTTCTTTGCCTGGACAACAAAGAGCCAGACAAACAGAATTTGCCCAGTTTTTCTCCTCCTCTATCCTTGCAAGAAAGGGAGTGAATTCTGCTCACCCACACACATATATCCAGCGATTTGGAGCTTCTATGCCCAAAGCTCCCTCAACTGTGCTTTCTAGAACACCAGTGGGAGTGAGGCCATGCAAAGTGGGCCACTGGGACTTTGAGAAACTGCACCAAACAATCTTGCAAATATACTGGTGGTCAATGAGACGATGGTAGGGTTGACAGCAGCAGATGTTGTAAAACACTGAGGTTTTGCATTCTTAACCAAAAGAAAATAATAAATTCCAAAATCCCAAATCATGATCAAATTGCCATTAAAAATGACATAGTTTTGTTTACGGTTTAGCACAGAGAAAGAACAGATTTGCCTCATTAGTTCAGCTTTATATTTCAGTAGTGCTTGGGACACTAACTCGGGGGAGGACTCCTCAGTGGTAGAGGCGTCCCTATGAGATTTATGACTTCAACAGTCATTAGCTAGAACAAATGGAAGTGACTTGCCTGTTGTCACACACAGGGAGTCAGTGGCAAAACCAAGAAGAAAGCTTTTGTTCTACTTCCCATCCAGTGTTCCCTTCACATAAATAACCTACGTAACACCAAGACAAAAAATATTTACTTCAACAAACCCATCATTACATGAAGCTCACCTATAATAAACCTGCTCTGAATTTCTTCTGGTATCTTCTGAGGGTACATCTACACCTACAATGGGCATTCCAAGTGTGGATTTTAACTGAAGATGCCATTCTTAGCATAGCATCAGAAAATCATAGAATATCTCAAGTTGGAAGGGACCCATAAGGATCATTGAGTCCAACTCCCTGCTCCTTGCAGGACCACCCAAAACTAAACCATATGACTAAAAGCGTCATCCACACGCTCCTTGGACTCTTGGCAGGCTTGGTACCGTGACTACTGCCCTGGGGAGCCTGTTCCAGTGACTGAGCACCCTCTCAGTGAAGAAACTTTACCTAATGTCCAATCTGAACTTCCCCTGAAGGGGCTTCATTCCATTTCCTGGTGTCCTATCGGAGCAGTACAGCAAGACCAAAATCCACCTTGATGCATAGATCCATGCATTGTAATTATGGGGGTGAATGCAGCCCTCTGTACATTTTGTTGCCCATTTAAGTATTCAAAGAAAGACAAGAACCTGGAATCAGTCTCTGACCTCATAAAATCACCCTCTGAATAACTGTGCTGCAGAAGAGACTCCAGGGGTCAAAATTTCGGGAAAAAAAACTCATCCCATGTCTGTTCACAATCTTTCTTCAGTTACAGGTCAAAGCCTGTTTTTGTGAGTAACCTCCAACTTCTTTATTACATCTTCTCCTTCCCTTACTAGCAACACCCTGAGCCTCTTCTCCTTTCCCCCAAACCAACCTCAATAGCCTCCAGCTACACACCACGTTCTGGAATATTTACACATTCATGTCTTCCACTGAAGGGTGACTGCATAGGCAGGGTTTTCCAGGAGACAACAGCTTTATTTTCTCTTCTCCTGACAGAGTTCATAATGGGATGTAATATGTTGCGTGAAGTACAGCGAACATCAGCAGCATAAACCCCGATGGAAACCATAAATCTTGAACACATTGTCTGGATTCTTAATTTCAGTCGCAGGAAAGCAGCTATGGTTGTGTAACTGGCTAAGATGCTCAGACTGTCTTAATCAGCTTTCTAACCACTGTTTGTGCTTAGAGAAATAGTTCTACACACACACACAAAAAAAAGTTTTTATAGTTTTCGGAATCACTTTGGAACAAACAAGAGTGCTTACAAAAGAGCCACAGGGCTCTCAGACCAGGTGACATGCTGTGAAAACAGCCCAGCTAGTGCCAGTGAGCAGCCTACGGTTGTTCTGTACGTGAAATGGCTACTTCTTACCTTCCTGGTCATCTACTGCTCGTGTCAAAGCCGTTCCATTTCAAGCCTTTCTCCTGACAGATCCACCTTTTATACTCATGCAAGGCCATCACATCTATCTACCTGTGTGACCTTAAACCAGAACTGCACTCAGGTCTCCCTAGATCTGCTACAGTGAAGAATTACTCTGTAAGAGCAATACTGTACTTACACATTAAGACGCTTTACTGGAAGTCAGGTAACCTGCATCCAGGTCCAAGCTCTACCACAGACTTGATGAGCACAGTTGGCTGAGCAACTTAGCTTCTGTTTTTCTTCAGACTCCCCCTTTGCCTCTTGTCTCTTGGGACTGCAAGCTCTGTAGGACAAGAATAATGTTTCCCTGAATATTTACTCAGCAGCCAGACTTCATTGTGGTAGGGACTGATAGTTACCATCCAACGCAAAGAACTGTTATCTAACCAAGCTGTCTTCAACCTGTTTGGGATAGTGATTTACTATCTGCAAGGGAGGTTCTGGTTGAGTGAACATATTCTGAACTGACTTCACACAGAGACCATTACCTCATTTGCTGGAGTCTGACTGGATCAGGAGTGCAGACAGCAAACCTTAAGTAGCGAACTAACTAAATAAAGGAGCAGTATTTCAGTCACCTGTGAATACGGTCTTTAAAGAAAATCTCCAGCTTCCTCTCCTGTCTGTGGCCATGAGAAGGAATAGCAAAGTCCAGGGAATGAACTATGAGTCTGTATCGAGTTTTCCAGTTTTGCTGGTATTGTTGGCGTTCCACGATGGTAGCACGGTGGACCTCTGTTACTGTTGATAAGAACATGAGGAATACAAGATTAATACTAAAAGTATCTATGTTTTAGAGTTATTCACTGTGGGGTTTTTGATATGTTGAATAAATCTGGCAGCTTCTACGCATGGGTCTCAAAGCACATTTCAAGCATTCACAAAACACGTTCCTAACACTTTCATAAATGAAAGTTTCATTTTTGTTTCCAGCACAGGTATTCAATTGAAAGTGTCATAGCACGTGCATGGAACTCAGGATTAAGATCGGGAGTCACCTCACTGGTCTTATCCAAATCAGAAGCAGGTAATAACTAACTAGTTATTACCAGATTTTAACTTAGGAAATCAGGGGAACAATTAGCTCAGTTCATCTGACCTCCTGCACATCACAGTCCAGAAAATCTTCATGAGTAACTCTTTTAGAGTGCCTCCTCCAGAGAGGCACAGAAAAGGCCAGAAAGATCCACCAATGACATGTCAAGAAAAAGAGAACTGTCACTCTGCTGCCCCTAGCAACAAGTCCACCTTAGCCACACTTTCCCAAGGGACAAGTGCAAGCTCCTGTGGGCAGAAGTGAGGCTATGCTCTGCTCAGAAAACTAACCAGGGAGCTAGGAGAAGAAAACGACTATTTGCTCTCAACTGGAAGCAAAGACTGAGGTCCCTCTGCCATGCCTACGCATCAAACAGTTGCCAAGTCTGGGAAGAAAAGCAGGAACAGGCTTCTAAAATTCTTCCACACGCATACAAGGCCGAGCAGTTCCGTGAGTTTTCCAGCACGCGTCCAACATGCTCTCATTGCTTTTTCTCCTTTCCCTCTGCTGCTGCAACCACTGAAGAGCTACCATAAAGATTTACCCACTGCTAAGTATTAGTGTCTTCACACTGGGTTGCTACAGGTTTTCACTCTTCCTTTCCACCATCATTTATTTAGCAGATACGCTTCTAACAAGCAATACATAAATAGAATGGGCCCTCTTAAGAAACCAGTGAGACAAGTACAGTACGAGACCTGCAGACACAGCAGAGAGCTGCCTCCTTAACAGTTCTTTCCGACCCTTTCAACCATGCTCCCGTCGTAACTCACAGCAGCCACAATACATGCTATTTCCATCTTTGATGGAAATGAACCCTGCTGGGTTACATAAACATACATAGCTCAAAAGATGTCACAAGTCTGACCTCTGCCTTTCTTTGCTGGATTTCTCAGCATATGACGCCGGCTGTTGAACAGAATAAATGACGGGATGCACAGAGAGCAACATCAATGAGACCGAAGGAATTCTGGCCAAAAAAAGAAGACAACAAAAGGCTGTGGAAATGATCTAAGGATGTCACTTGGCAGCCTTACGATTATTGTCTTGTTTTGTATGTATTGGTTTTGAAAAGCTGGTAATTGTTCACGTGTGCTACTTGAGATTAGAAGGCCATTTGTGTCAGTATCAAAGGAGACAAAATCTTCTTCCACCCTTTCCAATAAGAGAAGAGGGGCAACACCATCTTTCTACCGGGCAATGTCTCTTCTTGTGTAACTCCACTGCAACAATGGAGTTTTATCAGTGATGAATTTGGTCCATTGTTTTCATGGGATTAATGCCAAAACTGCGATAAATGTGCTGCTGTTGCTAGTGTCTCTGGTGTGAGCTGTAAGGTAAATAATGCTCCGACATGGTCTCCCTCCCAGACAAACATCTGGATTTCTCCTGATTGCAATTTAGCTGCATAGACAATGAAGGCATTATTCTTGCAAAAAGCATTAGAGGTTTCTATAGTACTGGCCATATTCAAGTGACCTTCAGCAGAACCAATTTTAAAAGACGGTTTTAGCGCGCGCAGAAAAAAAATGAGAGAGAGGCACCTCGTCACTGCTACTTTTTATGCCACTTACTGGAGTGAGGTTCTGCTACATCAGCTACCAGACAGTTCTCTAGGATTTAGTGGTGAATATATTTGGCTATAGCTAGTCCCTGGAGGGTTTAATAGGTCTGATACAGGGAAAAGAACAAAGTCTTACAAGTCTTGATGTCAGCAAAAATACATAAAGAACTGATGTGCCAGTACAAGGAATGCTGTGCAGCTGCTTTGTTTGTGTCATGGAAACAGACTTCTCCTGGAAGCTGAGCCTCACGGCCTAACTTGCAGAGAAGCAGTTCAGTTCTGCGTCAGGGGAGTTCATTCCCCATCAGCTGTTACAAGTCCACTGACAACAGCAGCAAGCTCACTGCTGATTTTCTAATGCTGTGAATTCTAATCGAATTAGGATTGGACTGAGACCACCAACTCCTTTCGCTCAAGTTACAGATCAACATTCGTTCATTTTTATCAGGAATCAGGTCCGTGCTGAAAAAACAGTAACCCAGTAACAAGCCAGCCATTGCCTTTTCAGCTTCCAAGGGAGTTACTTTTGTTCTTTCTCTACGGAATAATGGTGAATCAACAAACTCTCTTGAAGACACGTGTCCAACCCATGCACAGACAGTAAGCTTTACGAGAGAAATATGTTTTGTTTCAGCTGTACTCTTTCTTTTCCTTGCTTATTTTGAGGTCTTTGCATAGAGGTCAAAGATTCAGGGCCTCCCATGTGCTACAGAACGTACTACTGCAATGACAGTGCTACTGTCTGCAGCTCTCCTCCCTAGCAATGATTCTGCCATTCATGCCCGGGATTAATCCGTGACTCCGAGCAATCTCTCGTGTCTGTATATTTAGCCTCCTCATTTTTCTCAAAAGGCATCGCTACTTACTTTCTATCTTCTCAACTGTTAACAGTAAGGCTATTAGCACTATCCCCACACTCCTTTTCAGTTCAGTGCCTTGCAGATGTTTCTGACCAGAAAAGGACCTCTGGGGACTTGCCTCTAAACTTCCTGTTGGGGTGAGAAAGAGATAAAAGAACTGGCCTGATCTGGACTGCTCTAATTTGATTCCCAAAGAGGGAAATCCCTTTTCATTTAATGCATCCTTATCGCCCCAAGCAGTGCAGCTGTACAGTGGAATTAACCTTGGAGGACACTGCCGAGTTAGACAGAGGAGCATCCTGCATGGGACTGCCCATGACTGTACTTTCCCACTGCTTCTCTCCCACCCATCACGAAAAGATGCTGGTCTCCCCTTGACACCACTTTGAGGTCATTATTGGTTCTAGCATGAAAAGGAAGCGAGTTGTCGGTATTAAAACATAAACCATCTTAACTTATCAGAATTACAGCATGTCGTTAAGTCTTCAGCAAGTGTTTTTCAACTTCACACTGAAGTCGTGAAAGATGTCTTCAGACTTCTCTAGTACTTTAGAGGGACTATGAAAGGGACTACTATATCTACGCCTAACTTGTCTGTTTATCTAAACATTTTCAGGTTCTGCCTTTAAACGCAGATTTCTGTAAGACCTAAGCTGCTGCTAAAAAAGCTCAAGATCTTCTTTATGACTTATATTTTAAAATACCACGTAGGTCCATCAAGTGTGTTAGCAGCACACAGAACCAGATACTTTAATAACAGTCTACGGCAGATGTCATTAAAAAAAACCCACAAAAAACAGAGAGAGAGGCTACTGCCCAGAAGCAAATTCCACTCTTGGTTTTCACAAACATTATTCTTACCTGTGGGGTGCTTTGCCTCAGCATTTTGCTTCTTCCTTCACAGTTCAGTGACAATCCTGGTTCCCACAGAGAAGCACTCTTCTCAGAAAAGAACCATAACATACCGTGGCTCTAGCAGGAGAGACATTTTCTTCTTTCTGACGCACCCAGTGACAGTCACAGCTCCCATGCACAAGTGAAGGAAGAAGCATCTGGCTGTTCAAATTTGGAACATTTGGAAACCCCGGCTTAGGCAGGATCAAGGGTGTCATGAAACCACATGACTTTAAGCACCACAAACAAGGAATGCGAGACATTAAGACAGTAGAAAGTGAAGTGAATTAACTGGCAATGTTTGGCTTAAATTATATTAATGCCACAATGTCAGTCTGACATTTTAAAATATACACAGTCATCTGTTTTGTTATGTCTTTGAGGGAAGCAGAACATGTAGGAACAATAATCGCACCAGGGTCAAGAGTTGAGATTGTTGTCATTCTTTATAGTACTGTAGCGTAAGAAGTGGCAACAACAGAAGCCTCCCAGCGTGAGACACCATACAGGATCATACTCCAAATGGACAAGTGGGGAAGGGGAATAGAGTAAAAGGGCAGAACATCACATAGGTCTTGGGACCAGTAACTCATTAACCATTGCACCGTTCACCTGGTCCACTGCTGTTCCAGGCCAGAGGAACGAGCGAAAGACACACCTGGTTCTCTTCCAAGATGAACCCGTTTCATTCTTTTTTGTCTGAGTCAAAATACATACAGATAGTCTTTCTGCTTTAACTGTATCTTTGGGGAAGGAAAAACCACACAGAATATTTTGTTTCCCATACATTGCTGTGTTTTCCCCAGTTGGGGGAAAAAAAAAGATCCACCCTGAGAAAATAACACCTTGTTCCTGCACATATTGGCACTTGCACTGCTTCCGTGTCATGTTTGCTCTGTCAAAACAAGTTTTCCTCACCCCTCAGGGTCAACCTAGCTTTTGAAAACCAAGCTGTCGTCTCCAGGCATCATCACTAGCAGTAGCCAGATAACAGACTACGAGTTCACATTCCAGAATGGTTATGACTAGTGATGAATGAGCCAGCTCAGAGACAGAAGGAATTTCCTACAGGTTACACTGACCTTCCAAGAAACATGGTTGTCTGACTTAGTGAAGGCAGCAAAGAGGACACGTTAGTTCAGGGGGTTGAAGGAGGAAGAGAGAAAACCCTAATTACAACAGAGGAGATAGCGTACAGCACAAATCATTACTGTTCGGTGGATCTGCATCTGTTCGCAGAATGCTGCAGGTGCCTTACCAAAGTGTAAGTAAAATAATAATATTTTAAAACAATATAAAGAGACTACTATGGTCTTGCCACTGTCAGCAGAGGAAAATTGAGGTAAATGTAGTAGATCACAGGATGATAAGGAAAATAAATGCTAAACAGTATGATGTTTTATGGCTAAATGTTTGGCCTAAGCACCACCAGCATGACAAAAGGATGACAAAACACCATGGTACTCAAAGCACACCAGGCTTAGCGTTCACTCTACACTGTCATAACCCCAACGCTATAGCTACGTATGGACTTGCTACCTGAGGCAGGAACCAGACTTTGGTGCAGGGAGAAAGCCAGAACCTATATCCACAGCTATGTCATTTCTGCTGTCATTGCAGGCTTGGTCCGTTGTTTTGATACCTTTGGTGTACTTGAGTGCACAGCAGGCCAAACAAGCAACGAAATCTACTCCAAATGTTAAATTTCAAATAGTCTAGTCGTACAGCGCTTGTTATGAGATTATAACTAATCCATCGATTGATAATATCTACATTCCCAGGATTTCAGCTGCAGCTCTAAACCGTTCAGCATATCTAATAAGCATTAATTCACCATTTATCACTAGCACTTGTAACCATTGCATAAGTATGAAAAATACAGCCTTCCTCCATTAATCAGCCTAATACATATTCTGTCAGTCCCATCTCTATCCTACTCTAGGTAGAGCCAGTGCTTCAAGCCCGATGCGAGTTTTCGGGTTCCTGAAAGGTCCACAGAAGGCATGCTGCCATTTTCTCCAGAGCGCTGATGAGGTAGCCCTGAGAGAGAGACGACTCCATGAAAGATACTGCATTAAACGATAGATGCTGTTATAACTCAGGACAAGATATCCAGAGGGTGTCAATCTGCATAGTTTTACTAATCCTACACCAGCTAACAGCCTGATCCTTCTCATTCATCAGCCCATTTATTTGAGACCATACTGATGCACGAGGCACTGAAGAATGAAAAATTACCTTTAGGACTGGTGAGTTTATAATGTTCAGTACAGACTGAGTTTTTGCCAAATTAAACTTATTTAACTGAGGAGAGAAATGGAGACTTCAGGGAACGTGACCTGCTCTGGCCAGCTGCAGAAGTTCTATTAAGATCTTGAATTCTGGAGATATCTTTAAAACTTCAGAAAAATTAGGAAGGAGAAAAGTATCTCCACTTAAAAATTGCATTTTTCCATCCTTTACGAGTCAATAATTGTAACTCCTTGCTGAACCAGAAACATGCTGAGAAAAAAGTTTTGACTGTGCTATTTTAGGATTTCCTTCCACAGCAAGAAAGAGGGAGTGATAAAAACCCCTTGAACTTCAATAAACATCTCTGAGGGAAAGTTCAGATCTGTTCTCATTGTTTTCTGACCTGATGCCTAGATGACTGGTTTTAGTTTTGTATTAAAAAAACCAAAACAAAACAAAAACAACAACAAACACAACTCCTTGTTTTCAATCAAAAAAAAGGCAACATTAGAAATAAACAGATTTGTTGCCATGAGCGAAGTTTGCCCTGCAATGCAACCTAGAACTCTTGAACTTCTCCCTGGAATGAACAACAGAAACCACTTTTTAAAATATTAATGTGCATTTAATGAATATATATTCAGGAAAGTTCATTAATAACAGCAGTGATGTATATTTGTGATCGTTCTTCAGCTCTTTGCTGCACGCTGAAGCCCAGGCATTAAGCAAGGTACCCCCTTACTGGGTATTAACTGGCCCCAGACTCAGCACCAGGGTGGCTGCCCGTGCTGCTCTTGCTCCGAAGACTCTCGGAAAACTCCACTGAGCCACCTCGGCATCTTTCCTTAGGTTCCTCACAGAGCAAGAGGAACGAATGTGCGGGCTGTGGTTGTGCTTACTCTCCCTTGTTATCTCTCTAGTTTATGCTTCATCACTTGCCATGGTCTACAAATCACCTCTGAAGGACTCTGCACACGAGTGAAAGCTTCATTTCAAGTCTTTCGGGATCAGGAATACACAGTTTGAGAAGCTTGCGCTTGGCTCCTGCTACAGCTAGGAGGAAGCATCAGTTTTGGAAGGACAGAGGTTTTGACCCTGAAGCAGCAATAACCCCGCCGGGACCCCCGATTTGAGTCCCTGTGTGCTACAAACACTAAATATAGCCATCTCTTCGTAATATTGAAAAAGGCTGTAAAAAATGAAACTACAAAAATCATGACCCAAAGTGAGACAATGGAAAGGATGAAAGGCCAGGATGTTGTCCTTACCCCTAAAAGTCGCACCGCAGCACAACATTCAGGTCAGCTAAGTTAACATCAATTTTTTGAGTGCTGTAACTATTTCCACTCCTCTTAACCCTCGAAGCTTCTCCCCCTCCCCGCACCCTACATCGCATCGTTATGACTAATGAGTTTGACCCTTCTTCAACCCCTATCTGCAGTCTCTCACGGCTCCGTCACCGTGTGCTTCCTGCCTTTATTAAATCAGATGGGCTGTGTGTGCTCTGAGTCCCAGAGCCAGAGGAACACGGAGAGACAGAGAAATAAGGGCAATCCTTTCTGAGCCTCCAGGGCTGGGCGCCTTCTGTTTCCTCACTATACTGCTTCGTGGATGTGCCACTCCATCATTTTTTTTCTCACTCTCATGATAAAATCACTACTTCTTCCTACTAAAAGAAGGAGGGGAGAAATGCAGGCCTCTTCATAAGGTCATTCTACACTCCAGGACCGCATTATGGGTTTTCCAAGATATTTATTATTGCACTGCCTTACTTTAACAAAGGTGATTCCTTCAGCTTCTGTCCCTTTCCCCACTCCCCGTTTCTCTCTTTCTTTCTCTTTCATTTCCCAGCACTTTTCACTTTCTTATTCCTTCTCCCTGCCTGAGCCACTCTGACCATTTGGCCCTCCCTTAACATCAGTTACCCATCTCCTAAAGGGAGATGATTACCAAATCTCTGGCCACGGGAGTATTTATAACATTTTTACTCTGACTTTTGGGGACCTTACTTGCCTTTTATCTCACTCTGTTGGGATGGTTAGCTCACTCTACTTTCTCACTTGTGTTTGGACAGGACTAAGAAAGATTGGTAGCAAATATCAAGCTAAACACTTCTTTTGGAAATTACTAGTTCTTTCAAACAGCAAGATTCAGCAGAGATGGTCTGGATTAGTCCACCTCATTTCTCACATAAGCTTTGAGATCTGTCCAAGCCTTGGCAGACCAGCCTGCTTGGACTTCTGCAGAAACGAGGACCTGAAGACTTCTAGTCCTGGTCTCACAGCCAGCCCACCACTTGGACTGCCCTGATGATCTTCACCTGTTAGTGACAATTTTCAAAATCTGGCTATTTAATTTCTAATCTGAACAAAACCGAATGTAAAAATATCAACATGCTTCACAAAAACTGAGTTACTTCTTTCTGCATAGCTCCAACGCAGGCAACCCAGTATTAATAATGCTTATGGTATTACGGCCCAAGACCATCACGCACCTGAAGACAGCATTCATCTATTACTGGTCCTGACAATATCTGACAGTTAAACATATGTAAGTGAGAGAGTTGTGTCACCCATTATAGTAAGTGGGACTTGAAAGTAGATCCTGGAATTGAATTCCACACTTTCTAGGGTGGCGGATGTATAAATACTGCATGTAAGATCAATAAATGATTACTAGCTCTGTTAACAAGTGGCTAATGTCTTGTTACAGACTTTTATAGAGTCCAGTTGGTCAATAGGTTGCATTTAACCATGACTTATGATCACCTATATCACATAATAACCATGCCTGTAATATGCTTACACAGTCTATTCATCATGCATTAATCCTTTTAAATTTATTTATGAATACACTCTTACTCTAATGTTTCACCAAATGGAGTAATAATAACTGGCAAAAGAAGAAGAGCTATGCATTTTGCAGCCATGTTTTACCTAGCCCAAGGAACAGATCTTGAATCAAAGGTTCAGTTCAAACCTACTCCTGGAGATTAGATCCGAAGCATTAGTTCAGGCTAAAAGTATTCAGACTCCTCGAATTTAGTTAGAAGGAACATCGATCAGCCATCTCAGAGGATGACAACAAAGGAGGAAAAACACTGAGATGTTTCTGGGGAAAAAACCATAGACCACAAAGAAATAAACAGAGCCACAGACTCCAGTGATGAAAGTAGTAGAAACTATTGCAAAATCCCTGTTTAATCTCTTTGGACTAGAAGCTCTGCCTGGACAGCCCTTCGCTGCATATATGCATCCACTTAAAGCGAGGAGCCATGCAGCACATAGGATGCACGTGATGCACGTAATGCACCTGTGGCAGTGCAGAGAAACAAAGTCCCCTAGACCGCACATCTTAAAGATGAAGCCTTTTGCATATAAAATATATTTTATAAGCTCCAGCTTGTACCTGTTGATTCACTCTTAAAATTGCAAGGTGTGAGGACTGGATCCTGGACTGCTTCATCCTAGTAATATATTCTCACGGCCAGAACAGAACAGGTTCAAAACCTCAGTAAGCACCAATTTATATTAACATTAGGGCCCTCCACACCCTTCAGACAGCAAAGGCATTAAAACACAAGACTTGATATCTACTCTCTTCCCTTCATACTGCCAGACTGGTGAATGTCAGTATCACCTATTGTACATATAATTGTGAGGAGTGTGAAGTTTTGCCTATCATCTTAAAAATCAAGCAGTTAAAGGGTATTTCAGAAATACTTAATGGGATTTTCCCACCAGTAAACCCTGTGCTCAGTGGTACACTTTAATAAGAGCAGAATCAAAATCTCATTTATGGACTAAGAAGGTTGTACTGAGGGTAACATTAGGGGAGGCTTTGCCAGAGAAAACAGAAGACTTAATAAGAGAAGGGCTCAAGAGTATTAGTAAAAAAAGTTGTGAGCTGCCTACAGGCTTTTTCTCTTCTGGTATCAGAGTGAAAGAAAAGCCCCTGTGGTTGATTCATTATGCCGTTTCATTTCTTCATATATAATTTACATGCAATGTAAATACGGTAAATTATTATTTCTGGATTGCATTCTTGGGCCCTGATCCAAAGCCCACTGAAGCTGAGAGAAAGACTTCTAGGTTGCAAAAAATCAAACATTATTGAGAAACAGGCCTATTACATGCCAACACTCATTAGAAAGGAGTTTATATTCTAGCAAGGGTTAAAGACTCAGGCCCCAGCTCAGCAAAATGTTAAGTACATGCTTAACTTTAAGGTTACACTCAAATCCCAAGTGGATCTAAAGCACATGCTTAATTGCTTTGCTGAATCAAAGCAAGTACAGATTTTTATCTGAATTTAACTGCAGCCGTAATCTGGACTACCAGCTGGCTGATACCACAACGAACTTTCTTGAAGAGCTTCAAAACTTTCTTATTCTGGATCCATCCAGCCACAAAAAACCCATAAGGAATAATCACAATTATTAGAATTGTTTTTCAAGTTCAGGGGAAGAAAAAAAATTAGTTCTGTATCAGTTTAGTTCTTAGACAAAGGCTTGCATCTGTTTTTCTTTTACATTGACTTCTTTATTCATCACTGCTGTTTTGATTTTCTCATCTTGCTGTTCCAAGAGCTCCGTGGGTAAATCCTCCTACCTCAGGAGCAGAAAAAACTCCTTATTTGGGTGTAAAGCAAAGCCAAGCAGCTGAGATCTCTGTGCCTTCTGATCCCAGTAATCCAGTGTTGGAACAATATGACCTCAAAGGTCTTTTCCATTAAAATCTTACAGACTTAACAGTTCTTTTGGATAAAACGCAGTTAATTCAGATGCTGCTTATGGCCTATTCCCCCCCTCCTTTGGCTTACCTTCACTGTCTTGCACCCAGGTGGGATAATATCTTCATGGATGAAGGAACTGTCTTCACCTCCCTAATTCAGTGTCATATATCCGCTTTCTCTATAATTTCACTCTCCCCACACTTGAACTTGAAGGCAACTTCACAACCTTTCATCCTCTCAATACTTTTTGTCAGGCGACAAAAAACAATTAGTCCTGTTCCTAAGGTTAGGAACTAAAAGTCTGGCAAGTTTAACTATGGACAAACCAGTTGCTGCTCAAGTTACTGTGCAAGTATAAACAGGCTGGCCTGCTCTGACATAGTGGCCTTTTTTTTTTTTTTTTTCCCCCCAAATGGTCTTTTTTATAAAGTATGTATTTCAAAACTCACAACCCTAGTCACAGAAACTTTTAGCAATTTGCCTGGGATCACGCAGAAAGTCTGAGGCAGTCACAGATTTGGCAAAGCAGTGGCAACAACCTGGTCACAAATCCACCAACTCCTAGGTTTGTGCTCCAACACTCAATGATCCAGCTCTACCATGTCCCTTGCTTTTAAATCACTCCCAACAGGGCCTCCTCAGAAAGACAGGCACATATCTTGTAGCTCAGGAGTTCCAAAACCCTTCCTTGTTTTTTTCCCTAAGGTGCTCTCAGAGTTGTTGTACGGTTTTCTTCCTGTTACCTTGTACATTAACAGCAAGTCCGAAAAGTAAGAACGGCTGCAAATTACATTTCACGTGTGAGCCCAAGTATTTCATCACAGGCTCCCTGCTCACGCCTTCCCGTCGCCCTGCAAGCACACAGCCTTGAGAGTGCACACACAGTGCCACAATCTCTCAGCACTCTTCCGATGGCCGTGGCTGCTGCTGCTTTGGGGAATCTCGAGAGAAATACTACAGAGCTGTACAGTGATTTGTTAACGTCATCAAGAATGAGGAAAAGATTGCAGGGGAGAATTCATACATATTAAAACCAGAGAGACATCTCTGATATGTGTGCTGGAGGTCTTTCAAGGTTACCATATGCCACTGGATTAATCCCAACAGTCTTAAGGTAGAGGTGAGAAATGTTCAAATTATTTGATTAACTTCAAAAGGAAAGATTTTTACGCCTCTACCTCTTGGCATCCCTGCTCTGTCCCAAGCCAAGAAGAACTAGAAAACTTACAAGAAAGCCAGCTCCATACCTCCGACCAACAGATTCCAAAAAGTGTTGTAAGCTTGGCTCACTTAAAGCGAGCCAATTTTAAGAAAGGAAAATCTGTGCCAGCGTTACAATAATTGCCTGTCAGGAGCCTCTTGATTGAAAAGAATGTTTTTTCTTTTAAGTGGAAATTGGGGCAGCCATGGAGAAATATCAAAGCTGCATTTTGCACCACTGGAAACAGGCAACAGCTAATTCCCTCTCAGTTTATCATTTTCTTAAACAGCCTCTCAGAAACACATTGTGGCTGTCGGTGGTTGCCCACAGAGAATGATTTGTACTGACCCACTTCAGATGACCAGAAGTCAGAATTTGCCATGAGACAGGAGAATTGCATTCAAAGTATTTCCAGCGAATTTCTCTTCTCCCTTTTTGCCCAAGTGAAAGAGAAGCAGAAGCTGTCTCAGCTGCTGGAGACTCCTCCTGGAGAGCACCCCCAGGGGCAGGGCAGATAGGATAGAGGGCCTCAAACCCCAGGAAGCCGCAGTCGGAATGATTCTCCCTCTGAGCATCCCTGCAGAACTGGGAGCCTGGAAGTCGCAGCCATTGGATTAAAGCTCCTCTTGGAAATTTCTCTCTGTTGTGGAGCAATCCGGGACTTCAAGGGCTCTAAATCCTCACTGTACCCTACAGCATCTTTTAGTTAGAAAGTTTGAAAGGGGCAGCAATACCACTGCAGTTCAAAGATCTGCTCTGCAACCAACCCACCGCTTAACTCTCCATAGCCATCGGTTTTGTTCCGGCTGCCTGTCAGCAAACACAGGACAGAAAGACCGGTATTCCCCTTTTATAAAAACGGAAGATAATACACCATCCCTGAAGGTGCAAGAAGCTCACGCTAATAAATCAGGGAAATTAAATGCAGAGGATTGCGTAGGTGCATGGCTTCTATCCCATAATCCCACTCCAAAGAGAGCTTTCGTGCTGCCACTCCCTAGCAACCCAAGAAAGCAGCTTGTTTTATGACTCTCTTAGCGCCTTCAGGTGTGGATGGCTGCGTGAGGTGTTGTGTGGGCCACTGGAAGATGAACAGTTGTGCTATGTAGCTGAGGGGCTGCAAGTAAAATCAGGGCAGAGCCGCGCCCCGAGGAGTATCTGTTCTGCCTTCTATGCACTGCACCACAAACCGGCAGGCAGGAATCGCACAGCACAGGGCAGACGTGCCGGGCAGAATTAAAGTCGGTTCCGACCTGAAAGACTGCCTCACACTCGCAGGGAACGAAGCAGTGTAACATGCTGGACCTTCGCTGGCGTATTTTCAATTCAGCTGTCTATACCGTAAATAACGTTCCATCTGAATGTGCATTTTAATTCTAATGAAAGCTGATCAATTTGTTCAGACGGTAATTCTCCCGCTTTGTTCTATGAAGCAATATTCTGTTGTTCTAAGCGCTCCTCCCAAATCCACTCTCCCCAGCTGCTCCTCCCAGGCCAACTCTCCAACAGAATTCACAAGAAAATGCTGTTCAAGAAACTGCTCAGACAAGAAAATGCTGGGTTGATACCATGCCTGGGTACTATTTTGGCCACCAAACCAGGCTGTTGTAAGCAGTGATTACAGGGTACCATCCACACCTGCTTCTGCTGCTGCTACTTGCTCATTGGTCTCTTGGTCTCACCAAGAAGAGCTTTTAAATTTCTCCAGAAAACCTTGCCAGTCCATATGCAGACAAGTTGTTTCTGGTGTGTAAGACAAGGAATACGGTGGTTATTTGCAGGTGTCTCATGGTTCCCAAGTCCTTCCTACAGTGGCACAGAGGACCTTCACCTCTGACAGGATCCTGTGTGAAAACCTTGCCCTTAAACAACCAGGCTCTAACTCATACTGTCATTCTGTTATGCACTTGGCTCCCGTCGAGCCTGCTGGCTGCAGATATATGCCAGCTGTGTAGGAAATTGCAGTATACTTCTCTCATGCCAGCTTTTAGGTGTTGCAAACTTACTCATCCTCGTACCATCAAGCTGACACGTTCTTGATTTGCCCAGACTAGAGCTGGCATGGCTTGGGGAAAGACATTACTGGTCAGCTCCAGTTGACTCATTCCCAGCGGTTATGCAGTCAACAGAACTGACATACAGACACCTACACAGAGCTCAAACTTTGCTTTACCTCTACTGGAACAAAAGTGGTCTCTCATCCCTGTAATTATGTACACTACACAGTGATCCTTTCATATTTCTGGAAGACCTGGCTTCTTATGTCACATATTTTAGCAGCTATCCTGTTGCGGGAGATTCATTTTCCTTCAATGTCCTGGCCCCTTAACAAGTGCCTACATATGTCATATTTCCTGACACCACTCTGTATTATCTCCAGACTCTCCCCAGTCTCAAGTACAGGTCTCTCAAGCACCCTCCTCCATTTTGTTCACCACAGAAGTGTTTATGCCCCTTTTAAATCCTCATGGGTACATTAGCCAAGGACATTCCCATTAGCTATCCAAACCTCAATGGACACTTGAAGGTCATTTGGACCTTCTGGCTGCCTTTTGGCAACGCCAGTCTCACGCTAGCTGTGTTTTCAATACAGTACTAGAAAAAGACAGAGAACCTGATCTCACAGAAAGGTGGGCCAGATGCCAGCAGTCACTTTAAGTATGCAGGGAACACCCTCAGTGCCAATTTTTCTGTATCTGATTCTTAACAACCAATTAGTGAACAAGCAAGCATATGCAGCTATCTCCCCTCATCATGCCCAAAGTGGAAACAAGTGCCCAAACCGTCCTCATGCATACAGCCCCTTCTGCCAACTGAGACAGCAGAAAAACCCCAGTGGTGACAAAGAGAAGTTGGAGCCAATGCTGACCCAGCAAAATCAACTAAATATCTGTAGAATCAAACCCTAGTTTAAGTATTAGTGCTCGGGAACACCAACTAAAATTAATGCAAGAAAGAAAAGCTCATTGAGTATGGCTTGCAAAACTTCATGATGGTGAATTTATATGCAACACGCATCTATGTGAAGTGAAATGAATGTCACTTACTGTTTCCTAGAATGAGAGAGTGCATGCTCTAAGTCCTGTTATAATGAAGCATCCAGTAAGTGCAAGCAAATGGCTCAGCTGGGGGTCGAATTTGAAAGCGCTTAACCAACGTAAACTGAGGCTTCAAATTCTCACAGCTCAGGACTATGAGAGAGTTTCAGTATGATCCATATCGCCAAATAAACTTTTTTTTTAGATTGATATAGAATCTCCCAGTACAAACATGGCTTTGTGCACCTAGATTATAACAGTCTCCCTTCAAAATAAATTAAGACTAGCAAAGCGAGTATAATCCTATCCCATGAAAGTATTAGGCCACAGGATTTACTACACATACGTGCTTCCCAGTATCTTGAAGTTGCCTGCATGCCAGCTGTGCTTCAGGCACTCTTTTGCATGGGCAACATTTGAGACAGAAAACAAAGCTGAGGACATAGAGAAAGACCAAGAGTTTCTAAGCAGCATGTTCTTTGGGACCATTCTTTGTGGTGAGGGCTAAGACATACCTTTACAATTCTGTAGCTGTTAAGCGCCTGCCATTTTGCTAAGATCTGTCTTTTATACAGCAAATGGGTGCAGTAAAGGCAGAATCAAAGTTAAACTTACAATACGATGCATTATTATGCGGCCAGAATTTCCTGCCACAAGGGAGAGAGTATGCAAAGTGCAAAGAGGAAGAGGTACCTCTAACATTTACTGCATCCGCTTCCCTGGAAGGAATTTGAAAACAGGAGTCCCCAGACAGTTACTCCCCTATTCTGTACATCTGGGGCTAGAACTCGAGCTAAGAAATGAATTTATCTATGGGCACATAATTGCAAAATTCTTCATTCAGCGGAACTCATGCACTTTCATCTACAGCATCTGGTACTGATTTCATTTGCAGAGGCCATTAATTGAATCCAGTACGGTGATTCCCATGTAAATAGCAATCATCTTCTGACATTGTCATTGTTAGGTGGGAAGAAAAAGGAAGAACAGACAGGAAAAGCAAAATGATCACAGGCCGCTTCCAATTTCGGTTGCTTGGTTCTGGATACAACATAGTACCAAAACCAATGTAAAAGCTGGACGTAGTCAGAATCCCCAGCTCACAGCACAATGGATCACAGAGAAAAGTAAGTGACTCATCTGCACAGCCGGTTAATCACAAAGCAAAACACAGGACCGATACCTCCAGCGCCCAATACTGCACGAACTGAGACACCAAAAAGAAATTCAAGGTTAACAGCTATCACTCTGAACTACATCCAAAATTGAAACATGGAGTCAGACTATTGAGTGAGCTAAGAGTCATAGATTCTTAAAGCACTCAAAACCATCAAATCAGCACCAGATTTCAAAGAACTTAACATCTATCGAATCCCTTAAAAAAGGGCAGATTGCCAAAAGAGGTCAGATGCTGGCAAACTAAGCAATCGTAAGTGTCCATTCACTTATTCAGATGGTTAAACAGGAATAAGGACTTCTGAAGAGATCCCACTCCCATGCCCAGCAGTCAGGAGGAGACACCAAAGAAATAACCTATTCAGCAACAAGAATCACAGCAATGCAGTGATTGGATTAATCAAAGGAATCCGATAAAGAAGACTCAGCAAATTACACCCAATGAAAAAAGTAAAAAAAAGATCCCATTACTGAATTCTTCTTTATCTGATACTCCAGAAAACACAGGGAAACAGTTTATGGCCTCAGTTCTAGATGCTTGCCAATAACATGCTGCTGGCATTTTAAGCCCAGTCCTAACATCACTTACCCCACTTCATCTCCTAATCCTTTTTGCTGATTCTAGCGGTGTTAATTCCAGTTTGCTCACACACAAAGGACAGAAGAATTCAAAGATTTAAAAAAAAAATTTGAAAAAAAAATCATCTGACTTACGGTTGAAGAAAGTCGATCAGGTAACAAAAAATAATGAGAGTACAAATGCTGCCTATTCACTGAGCACTCTCCCCAACCTGCTGTGTTCAAAGTTCTCTCTTCCTCATTACACTTAAAAGTCCCTTCTATTCTCAGTTTGTCAGACCAGGCTATCCCTCCAAGTTCTGCCCCTATTTATTACTTTTGAAATACACCGTTTTCAAAATTAGATTTTGCCTTCAAGTTTTCCAGATCTTTCTCCTAAAGATCCATTTCTTCCTTTGAAACTATTTCTCCTTTGGAGAGACTTAGATCTCTTTCTCTAAATGAGAAGAAAATACCTAGGTTGATTCGTTCCACTAAGCAGATGTCCAGGAGACATCCCAGCCTGGTTGGGTACAACAGCCCCTTTTTCTCTGCATGAAAATCAAAATATTTTGGCCACTTTTAGTTTAGATTCATGTCTGGAAGACTGCACCACTTTCCCCCCAACTATATGTATTTCCTACTGACTTGGCTGAATTGCAAAGTCAGCAGAGCAGACAACCCAAAAGTTACAAGATGAAGAAAACTTCACTTGTTGCCTTTTTCCAGCTTTTGTTTTTTAACTATTAAGGTTATAATATGCCTGAAACACCTAGTCAAGGCCAGAGAACTTCAGTTGTACTTTAAGAGTCAAAGAACCCATATTAAAAAAAACCCCAACATTTTCAACAGTTTACAGAGTTTTAAAAAGCTTTTATATGAGCAAGTAACATTTAAAGTAATATCAGCTTCCTGTTATTGAAAATCTCTGAGAGAGAGGAGAAAGAAAAATTTTAAGTAACACTGAATTACCAAAGCAACATGTAAGGCCACACAGACGGGAAAATTTCTGCACTTACTAAAAGTAGAAAGCCAAAAGGGTTTTATAATACCCCAGCTAATTCTTGGAGGAACGCTTATTCCAGGTGTTTGTTTGCCAGACCAGAGCGATGGCAGCTGTAAAGACCTTGGTAAATAACAGTGTGCGGCAATCCACTGGTACCGAGCAAGGTGAAGGGAAGCATCCCAAGAGGTGTGACTCCTGCACTTAGTAAAGGCAAACATGAATTTTTTCAGTTCTCACGCTTGAGTAATGCAAGCGATGCCAATGGCTATATGCAAGCAACTGAACCATCCACTTATAGCAGGTGTCCTTTCTCCAAGAGACCTACTTCTCTGAGACGCCAGGCTTGCAAGGGAAGAGCCTCCTTGTCAATCCTTAAACACCTATTTAATAATCAGGAAGTCTGGGATCCAGGTATGAACCTTTCTGCTGTTCTCTCCAGATTCCACCAACTGCAGAGAAGGTCAAGGGGCCAAAGACCCATTTTGGGCATCTAAGTTGAAGCTCCAAAGTTAAAAGGAATATATCTTCCCGCAGCGCCGAACTTTCAGAAGTGTTTAAATGAATCAGGTGGAGAAACTCTCCGTAGTCAATCATCCTTATGTTTGTAAATGCTTTTGACTTTGCTATTACTCACCTGACTCCAGTGCTTTGTGCTTTCCTCAATACATCAATATATAAACCCAGGTCATGGACAGATGGGCGTTATAATGCTTCCCCAAATATTAGTGATTTATACCCAGTCTCTGAGATATTATTTTAATATATCTTACTTTGTCAATATAATTGTGATGGAATGCCCCTTCAGGTGAGTTGTAAAGGCGAAAAGAAAAGCACCTCTGTTCAAAGCAGCAAAGAAATGAGGAAAAGCAAACAAGCAAGATGTGTTAGATACTGTCTTAGAAACACCTGTGTTTCAACAGTAGTTAAATGGATGTAGACACAACATCGACCAGGTCCAGTTTAGATCTTATACAGCTCTCCCATCACGCATCTCTAACGCAATACACAGGCATGGCAAGTCATGCAAAGTAATAGAGTAGGGTATGCTTTTGTGTGAAATAAAATCTAGATTAATAAGACTACTTGTGTCACAAAATTTAGAGCAATAGGTACCTGGAAAAATCCCAGGGGAAGTGAAGGCTTCCTGTATGCTTTAGCTCAAAGGTGATACGTATTAACCTAGATGTTATAAAATACACTGTCTAAACAAGAATATTAGGTAAAAAAACCCAACAAAACAAAAAGGAAACAGAAATAGTTATACAATTTCACCATTTTAAAAGATCAAAATGTAAGGAAATGCAAATACTACTATTAACTATAACATTCATTCTTTCCTACAGCGTAAGTAGTCTTACACTTTCCTGCATTTTCTAAGTGCGGGACTTAATATAGTATTCTCTACATGAAAAGATGTTTATCAGAAGACAGACATGACATGCAGCCAGCCTGAGTAAACATCATGGTTCATAATTTGTATTTTTTGACATTTTGTGCAGCCTTAATGTTAAATTAATCTTGTTTTATTGCATTTAACTGAGCAGTAGTTGGAGCTGACAGCTAAGTTGCTACCACCATCAGAGCTTTGGGAACTGAATTTCTTTTCTCTTCATTTAAGCCAACCTTCTACAAGCTTCACTGATTTTGATAGAAGAACTACCAGATCATACCTTCATGATGACAGAAAATGAGGCCCAAAGTCTTTCTGAGATACTTTCACCAATTGACAGATAACTCGTTTCAAATGTGCTTTGAGGGAAGCAGATTAAATACCTTAAATCTCTGGGCGTCTCTTGGAGCTTCTCCCAGCTCCAAACCCTAAGTACTTTCCCAGCATCTCTGGATCCAAGTAATGGCTATCAAAGTCAACAGCATCTTATAGGAAGAAATCCCCGACTGCCTTTATCTGCAAACTGGGTCCCAAAGTTTACCTACCCAGAGTGTCAGGCTGGATTACCCATGGCTGACCAAGACTGACATTCTCTCACAAAGCCTCATTATAATTTGATTCTTCTTTTAGTAGATTGCTAATGGACAAGGATATGCAGTAAGGGATAAGAATAAGAGTATAAAATGCGAATGCACATGTATAGTTCTTCTATTGCTTCCTCCCTCTCTCTTTCACTGTGTATAAATACAGCCTCTCTCTATATAAATATATAACTATGCATCTTTGTGTACTGCAGCCCAGGGCTAATGTTGAGCTGACAATAGTGGCACTAATGCTAATGAATTCTGATTATTCGGATCGG
This sequence comes from Aviceda cuculoides, assembly GCA_035590195.1. Classification (NCBI taxonomy): domain Eukaryota; kingdom Metazoa; phylum Chordata; class Aves; order Accipitriformes; family Accipitridae; genus Aviceda; species Aviceda cuculoides. The sequence continues at coordinate 2,525,592 of JAVJGG010000088.1, read as the reverse complement.
TCATTAAACTAATAAGCCCATCTCCAAATTAGCGTGGCTGCTTCAGCCAGCGAAAATTTAATCAAATCTGCTTCATTATTTCAGACGTGGTGCACTTGGCGAAAGTGACTGCAGGAAAGGAGAATGGGATCCTCATCTGATAATTTTATCACTTGACTGCCAGACCATGAAAAAATCGGTGTGATGAATTTTTTTTTTTTTTTTTCTGGGGGGTGAGGGTGTGGAGCAGAGGGTGTGTGCATGCGTGTGTGTGTGTGTGCTGTTTGAGCTTTCTCTCATGTTCCCTCCTAATTAAACTAAACCCATCCTCCCTTCCTCTGCCCTGTAACTGTTTTGTTTTTTCCACGTCTTCCCCACCCCCTTCAACATCTTTGCTCTCTTCTCTTCCTTCCCCCAGGTCCTACTCTGCCCCCATCTCATAGCCTTTGCACGCATGACCAAGGAACAGCTTTCAGCATCTGAGACAGAGGTTGATGAGACTTTCGTGAGCTACACAGCAATCCACTCTCTGTCTTGCCCAACTCCAGCCTCCTTACACACAAATTCACCCCCCCTTTGCCTCCTCACCTTTATTTTTCTCTTCATTTCTGAAGAAATCAAAAGCAGCAAACAGATCTCCTCATATCTCAGGGAAAAAAAAAAAAAATTTTTTTTTTGTTTCCCTCCCTTGTTTTCACTTGGATTGTTAGCATTTTAAATTTGATGGGGAACATAGGTCCTATGACTGCACACATTTCTATATTTCTACACACACATAATAAGCAAACTGAGGACATACAATCCCAGTACATGTAACCAAAGACGTAAGCACACACTTGAATGCAAACTCAAAATTACCTTTCATGGTTGTATTTTGTAGTACTGTTACACCTGTGTATAAATTAGAAGGACATTTATTGATTTCAAAGGCAACGCTGCAAATTAACCACAATGTGTCTGCAACTACAATTTCTTGCCCACCCCTTCTTCCTCCTGCAGGTCCACCACCCCTCTAAGGCTGAAGCCAAGCCTACCTGGGCAAGAGAGACTCATCCTTACAGAAATCTATCCCACTCACACCATCTATAAGGTGAAGAGACTCATTAATTCCTCCAGTTACTAAAGCTAAACAAAACATTAAAGTATTCCCCAAACCAGATATGAATATAAAAAAAATACTCCAAGGCCAGAATGTAAATAAATTGTAGAGAAAAAAGATCGGGCCTCACAAATGCATGAGCCTCATCAATGTGCAGCCACGCTCAGTGCTCTTCTCTCAGTAACTGTGTTCAGAAAGACAAATCTCTTATGGTAGTGGATAGCCCTGCTGGAAATCAAATAGATAAATACATCTTGTCAGTACAGAAGTAATAAAGCACTGGCCATCCCAATAGCCAGAACAGTAAAAAGGCCAAGACGAAATACTGCCTTTCCCAATAATAAGCCACTATCCAAAATCCCAGAACACATGTGAAGAACAGTCATTTCAAACAGCACTAGCCATTCCTGCTATGGCGTGGAGTAGATTTAGCAGGAATTAATGGCAATGCTATTGAAGGCACCTGGAGACCTTACGTTTTTCCCAGAGGTACTTGGTCTTCAATTTCTAGCACAGATTTCCTCTTAAAAGTTGGGATTCATTTCCCAGGACTAATAGTTTTCCAGGTCTAAATTAGTCACCTAGATTCTCTTTTTCTGCAAAAGGCAAAAAAGGGCTACTTCTTGATTTCGATCATGCATCTTACCTTTCAAGATGGGATGAATACTCCCTGAAGAACAGCCTATTTTTCTTCAGTATTGGAAATACAGACAGTTCACTTTGACTTGACAAAAGTTACGAGTCTAAAATCAGGTAAGTTGAGTTCTGGACCAAGGAAAAATTGTATGTGATATATCCTACCCTGACAAGGTTTATGAAGATCTGAAGCATCTAGGTGCACAAGATCGATCTGCAACAGAAACACTTATAACTGAAATCAGACACTGAAGATAAAGTTGACTGGCAGCCGACCAGGCTGTCAACAGCATCAAATACAATCATACAGATGCCTTCTTAAGAAAGGTACCAGAATGATAGTCTGCCATCAAACATATGAGCTCTAAATACTAACAGGAAAGCATAAAGAAAGACTATGGATCTAATGCCATCAGTTCAACGAGGCAAACAAAACGTATGCCCTCTCAGTTGAATCCCAGCCTGTTTGCTGCTTACTCGATGTCAAGCTTCAGCATGTTACACTTTCCACTTTGCTAAAGTACTCTTCCTCTCCCCTTCCGTCATATGCTACTTCCACGTCCTATCTACTCACCTCTCCTTATGCAAAACATAGCCTATGGACCTCCTAATAGACAGATCTCACCTAAATGCTCTTTGATTTTGCACAGAGGGTTCCACAGACTGCTCCTATGACCCCAAAACCCAGCTCTCAAACAGGACCTCACTGCAATCTCCTTCCCTCGACCTCGCTTAGACTATTAAATGGTTCAGGGCGATTCCGCTCCTCCTCCTCGCTGCCCTGGTAAGCCTTCAGAGCTCACTTACTCAGTAAGACATTTCGATCTAATTTTAGATTTGAAGAACTGAAAAGCTAAAAGACAATTAGTCAGACTAAGATTATAAGGCAGTAGCTAGGAAAGGACCTGAGATCTTGTGACTGATATTGTTGGCTATTAGACAACTCTTCCTTTCGAGATTCAGGTTGGTTACACTCAGAGAGGGATCTCTCTCGGTGGGCCACATAAGAAGGGAGGAGGGGATAGCAGATAGCAGTGACAGGTACGCATGTCAAGTCCCCATTAAAAATGAACACATGGTCGTTATGGGAAGCAATGCGAAAAGGAGCCTCACACCCAAATGTGGAAACCATACCAGCACTGACTGTCTGTGCTCTGCTACCCTGGAGAAGAAAGCCAAGCAAGCTCAAAAGCAAACTTGGAGAACAAATGGCCACAAAACACAACTCAAAAGTTACGGGAAAAATATTATTGTGGAAACAAAAGAGCTAGAGAGAATATGAGCAGGCAGCTCACAGAACAGAAGGAGGAACCAGGCTCTGCTGCCTGCTTTGATGAAGTTCAGCAACAGATTTATAAAGGGGAAAAACGCCCTCCTGTGCAATGGCACTGAATGAATGTAAGCTAGGCTGAATCACGGACAAGACGGGAGGTAAGACATGCAGCTCTCAATATCACACAGCAGTGTTTGAAAAAGTCCAAGATTTAGCAAAATAATGCAAACAACATTCTGGATGCCAAGTGCTAATAGTAATGGCAATCTATTGTTTAGGAAGATCTTTTTCTGTCACCACAGTCTTTTCGAGACCTTATCAATTCCACCCTCCAAAAAAAATTAAAATAGCATAAACCTGGAACTAGAACTCACAAAACACGGCGCACCTGGAATAAGGATTACTACCTTCATTCTTCAGTGACCCTAGAGTGGAGGTGAAAGTACTCAGCAACATGCAAAAGAAAGAGGTAACACAGACTTTCAGACATTAGAGGAACCAAAGAACAGACAATATGAAATTAAGCTCAAGAACTGCAAAGCAGCCTTGCTCAACCAGACAGACGGGCTGCATCTCAGTCATTACCTCCCCACTTCTAGCCTCTTGTGAGAGACGTCACAGAAAAGGAGCCAGAAAACACTTTTAAAGCCATGACCATGGAAAGGCATTTAGAAAAACATTTCGCTAAGCAAGGCTGGTTGACCCTACTATCCCTTCAAACCGACACTGCAGAAACGATTCGTTTTCTTTTTTGCCCAGGAATTAGTGACAGTCATGATACAGGTTTATATAGCGAGATGCACACACTCACACACACACAGAGCAGGTTTGCTATGAGAAAGGTTCAAGCTCTCATACCCTATCGCCTGGAGGAGGCTGGGACATTTAGATCGTCCTCTGAGAGGGCCAGTGAGACCTTTAAAAAATGACACACAGTTTGGGAGTCCTCAGATTCAAAGAGACAAGTATTCCGGTGGCCTTCTCAACTCTCTTTTCAGTCGTCAAGACAAAACTTCATTGCAGACATGAACTATCCCCTCCTCTAAAAGGCCTCGCAATAGATCTGTGTCAACAGTGATTAGCTGTTGCCTGGCACGTCATCCATTTGCCATTTGTTAGGCCAAACATGCCAACATTGGTAATCTAATCTTTGGCCAGCAACGGCCTCTTCCAGGTTAAATGTATTAAAGGAGTCGAGGAAACCGGACTTATTTCACAGGCTGTGGCCTGCAGCTTTCTAACATGGCCTGACCCCCCTTCCCGCCCCCTTCCCCTGGGATTGCAGGGGTCAGGACCTCCGCAGCATGGAGCTGAGTAAAACACTAACAGAGAGAGATGAGAGGATATTGGAAACATATTCTTAAGGCCTCAGCGCTTTGGAAATCCGAGAAGAACATGAGGCGTTAAGTTAGAGCTTTCACTGCTGGGGGGGGGGGGGGGGGGGGGGTGGTTTTT